>OY829915.1:247704278-248331700 GCA_963691935.1 Nephrotoma guestfalica
TCATGTCCTCTTTTCAGGAGTTTATGGTTGAAATGAAAAAACTTAGCTAATGAATTAATTATAATTCATTAAAGAGGGTAAGAAATAATTTCAATTATTATTTAAGTAAAATCGGAATCATAATAAAATAATCGTTTATGCGATTTATGATAATAATAATCGATAGTTGTGAAACTTTTGAAATTAGAAAACTATAACGTATCTGACTACCGGTGATAAACTATCAGCGAAAACATCCCACATCTTCATTCGACTTAATCGTTAAGTGGAAAACGGCCGGTTGCTACGCATGAAATGATTTAAAATTGATAAATCTCACCACAAATTCCAGTAAACCAAGTCACACATTTCATCATCATATTCTCATATTGATCGTTTTATGCGCGCAGATATAATCTATAATTCTGTAATATACAACAATAATAAGTAATAACCTACACCCCCAACTCGGAACACATTCCATCGCAAATCTATATAGACAATCGCGCATAAGACACATGACATTATAAATAAAATTCTATTTAGACGCAAAATTTTAATTTCACTTTCTTAAAAACGAGTACGAATCCAAATGACAGATCAAGGGAATTAGTTTAATAAATTACCATATCATAAAAATTAAGCGAACGAAAGAGAAAGAAGTTCTCGTGCACAAAAGATGATTGATCCGTGATGATGATGTCATGGCGTGAGCCGAAGTCCCTCATTGATAAATTGTTTAAATTTCTGATCCAATAACAGAAAAATAAAAAAGCAATGAAAAATGTGTACAGCAGTATATAGATTTTTCCGGACCACTGACCAAGGGCAACTTGTTATTTTATTTCTTTTCTTTTATCGCTGTACTCTATTTTACTACTCAATGTACGTAAGATTTGTTTCTTTTCTTTTTATTAAACATTGTTGTTGTCATAAAAGTATAGTGTGTTATTGTAATGGCAATCGAATATTGTCTTATGGGTGTGGTAGTCTTATAAAAGCTCGATAATAATTAATTTTTGTATCAGTAGATCATACACAGTTGGAAGTTTTGTGTTGAATATACAACAGATAGTCCAATAATTTTATTAATTTAAAATCTAAATCGAAAAATAAAAATTACAAAAATGTTCGTTAAAGTGGTAAGGATTAACCCATTTGGATAAGAAAAGGATACACGATCAGAATGGATTAATTTATAATGAATTTTTACTATCATGTTCATATAGGTAACAATCTTAGCAGCTGTTGCATTGGCCTCAGCCCAACACCAAGAAGCTGCTCGTTTCCCAGCTGGAGTAGACCCATCCGCATGCCCATCATATCCAAACTGTGATAATGCTGCTCTACACAATCCACAACCACATAACCAATGGAATCAACATAACCAATGGAATCCAACCCCAGCTCCATCATGGAACCATCAACCAGCCCCACAACAATGGAACCAATGGGATCATCAACCACAACAAGATTGGAACCAATGGGATAAACCAGCTCAACCACAATGGAACAGTGCACCAGCTGCCCCACAATGGAACAGTGCACCAGCTCCATCGGCCGGTGGTGATAAATATCCAGCCGGTGTAAATCCCCAATCGTGTCCAAACTATCCATACTGTGATAATGGACATGCAGCTGGACATTCAGCTCCACAAGTTGCACCACTCCCCGGATGGACCGAACGTCTTTATCCAGCTGGTGTTTCAGCACAATCGTGCCCAAATTTCCCATACTGTCATTAAGTTAAGGAATTAGGACTGACTAAATTAACTTATGTCATACACCTCATCTCTTAATTAATTTTCGTCTTCTTCAATATCCATCCATATACGCACATTCCTACCCCTATTTTATACATTTATATATTCGTCTCTTTTTCGCCTTGTTTTATATTTTCTCTAAATAGTAATATATCATAATTATTTAAGAAAATTAATTTTAATATTTTGTAAATACGCAAGAACACTGCCTTAAGATAAAAAAAATTTAAAAACCTCAAAAAAATGTTACATTGAAAAGAGTTGGACCACATTGCCTGTAAATTGGAATTTATTTAAAAAAAACGAAATTTTTGTAAAAACAAATAAATTTAAAAAATTTAAATTTTAACATTTTGTATTTTATATTTTAAACATCATCGCAAAATATCGATATATTAAAAGTATTCTATTTCAAGAGAAAGGACAAGATTCCGCCTACAATTGATCGTACATTCGATATGCAACATGACTATGTCAATTATTTACGGCTATGACATATTCAGGGTTAGCATAATATTTCTTTGTACCTCTATATATACTTTACAGCACATATTATGTTTCAATTCCGTTATACTTCTTATAACTGCCCACAAACAACTATTATTACTCCACTCCATTCCAAGTCTCAAAGTTTATTATTTTTATAATATTACAAGAGGTGTGAAAACATTGCGGGGATATAACATTGTCGCGGTTCAATTTTAATCGATTATCAATTACCATAATCTTTCTCGTGTACAATTTATAGAGCTGGAGAGCTTAAGGCTAAATTAATTAATTAGTTCCGTATATACAAATATTTTATTTTTGTGTGTTTATGAAATTGCCCCGGTAGCGCCCTGAACCCGTTTACATTCTTGTATATAAATATCACTGGTCTGATAATATTGCGATATCATTATTAAGGTAGTTCCGGATGAATAAATAAAGATTATCGTAACCCAGTTAAATTATTGATTAGTATGAGCTGATATTATATGCAGGTGTTTACATACATATTTCAACAGGAAAGAATGCTGTAAAAGATAGCGGAAATTTGCCAGCGGAAAATGAGAGACTACGCTACTCGCCACAATTGAGTTGTACAGATACCATGTCTCCATTGATAAAATACTCAAAATTTATGGGTGGAAAATTGCTATTAACAAGGTTACATTTTCTCCGCTAGAGAAAACCTTATAGCGGAAATGTTCTTTAGTGACAGACCAATTCAACCTATGTAGTGGTATCTTGCCCTAATCTCTGGAAGTGGCTTGTTATTGGCCAAGATTGATAAAATACTCAAAATTTACGGGTGGAAAATTGCTATTAACAAGGTTACATTTTCTCCGCTAGAGAAAACCTTATATTGGAAAATGTTCTTTTTGCCCTAATCTCTGGAAGTGGCTTGTTATTGACCCAGATTTATAAAATACACAGTATTTTGATCGAAAAATTTCAATAAACAATTTTGATATTTTTTCTGTTAAAGCTTTTATTTTTATTTATTTGTTCACGAATTCACAAATATACTTCATTCGGAGAATAACTTTACAGTGTAATAAATCACACTCAATTTATTCTAATAAGAATTTAATGTTGAGTGGTACTAACACATACTATATATAATTTGGTTTTTTTGTTATTTTTTGTTAGAAACTTCACATCGGTCCAAAACTCTCTTTAAAATCCCTAACCGATACTACTATACTAATTTCATCGGAATTCGTTAAGAAATGGCCGAAAGACGGAATATTGTTAAATTTAAAAATTTCATATGCCGAGTGATCAATCAATTTGTCATTTTAAGGATCACTTTTAATATTTTATTCCGCTGGGATGTTTTATTTTGTGAAAAAAAGAGAAAAGAGATACAAAATGAATAAAACATTTCCGCTGATAATTATATTGAATGCATAACAAAGAAATTATCTTTTATGATAGTACTGCCACGTGGGGCAACTAGCGTAATTATTTATATTCCACTGGCAAATTTCCACTGTCGAAAAGACGAAAACGAGAATGTTAAATTTGGTAATGTGAACGGTGAAAAATATTATAATTATTGATGACACTGATCTGCCAGATTGGTTTTCATTCATTTAGCTAGTTTCTAATTCGTCTCAGCCTTTAAACCAAAATCAATCTTTAATTAGATCAGATATATTCCTTTAGAACGTGGAGGTTTCTATTTACGACCCCTGTCAGTTTAACGTCTTAATGTAGGGGCTGCTACCTCAAAATATAACCAACATTTCGACCATTTTTCAAAGCTGTTGGGTAAGAATATTGGGTATTCAAAAGATTCCGTCGTCACTGATATAGGAGCATTGCACTGCTGATTAATGATTCCGGACTATCGCACATGGCATTTGCATCCGAGACAAGACATTTCAGACATTCCTTGGATGTAATGTTTGTGTAAATAATGGCAGTTTGATAGTCATTTACTTTTTGAATTTCCCGCGCAGTAAACTTTAAATACAACACTGCTCCCGTAAACGGTCATCTATTAATAGACTACTGTCAAATTTTGAGCAAGCTGCGTCATTTAGTTTGTGTTTGACAGCCCGTGAAAGCAGACAACCTCGTGAATTTAAACGAAAATGGGAAAAAGTAAATTTCGTGTACTGATTAAGCATTATTTTTTGCGTAAAAACCCCATCGCCGAAACCAAGGAAAGATAAATACGATGGGGCCTCTGCACCATCAATTTCAATGATAAAGAAGTGATTTACTGTGAGTTCCGTTATGGTCGTACCAGCAAAAGTGACGTCGAGCGTTCAGGTCGCCCAAAAGAGGTCGTCACGTGAAATAGTCGATAAAATCCATGGAATGATATTGGACGATTGTAGAATGAAAGTGCGTGAGGTGACTGAGGCCGTAGGCATCTCAAGTGAGCGGGTACATCACATTTTACATGAAAATTTCGGCAGTGGGAGCCACAATTGCTCACACTGTACCACAAGTGCAACCGTGTGACCACTTCAAAGAAGTGTTTGGCGTTGATCAGCCGCAATCCGAACGAGTTTTTGCGCCGTTTCGAAACCGTGTACCAAAAAAGGCCAAGGTGGCTGTGACGGCCAACAAGGTTATGACCACAGTTTTTTGGGATGCATGAAAAGGGTAAAACGATCATCGGCGAATATTATTCAGAGCTTTTGGATAGATTCGATATTGAATCTGCAAAAACGACCGTATTTGGCGAAGAAAAAAGTGCTGTTCCATCAAGAAAATGCATAGGCGCACACATGTGTAGTCACCATGGCCAATCCATAAATTGGGCTACGAACTGCTACGAGCATATTCTCGAAATTTAGTCCCCCTTTAGTAGAAAGTGATTCAAATCGCAATTCAAATAAAAATTTATATTATTTTTTAATACAGTTTAATATCTATTGTGTATACATAAGACGATTTTAATTTAAATAGATGAAAATCTGAAGGATTATAGTAAAACTTTAGTATACGTGAAAATCATTAAAAACAAACTTGAGTTAAATATTATCAATACATCTAAAAATTAAACAGTCCTAGTAAGAACACCTGAAATCGTGCATTGTTAGCACTAGGTGGTTTTAATTAGGTAACTTAATGACCAATTTTACGTACTAGCCATTGTTAGCACTAGGTAGTTTTAGTAAAGAAGATTTAGTGTCTTCACGTACTTGCCAGACCTGAATCACGATCTCCGGGAATGGCCGGTAATGGACATTCAAACATTTGGATGGCCATTATATAGCTGATGTTGATCATTTAGTCAACTATCTAAAATTATCTAGTGCTAACAATGTACGATTTCATATTTCGTGCTACGAATTTTGATCTTCTAGGTGTACCGATGCCATTATCACTCAAATATGAATGGCTATTGTCCGACATTCACCAAGATCGTGTTTTAGGTCTAGGTATAGTGCATGAGGTTGGACATTACGTCACCTAACTAAAACCACTTACGACTTCAAGTTTTTTATTACGAAATTTGATCTTCTAAGTGCATACTGATGTCATTTTTACTCAAATTTGGATTGCCGTTATATCCATTAATCGAGATCATGCTTCAGGCCCGGTTAGTGCATCAAGTTGATGATTGAGTCGCCTAACCAGATAAACCTAGTAGAAATTTTATAATTTGATTTGGATGGCTCAATGCTCCACTTCATATACCAGCCAGACCTGAATCACAATCTCCGGGAACGGCCGATAATGCAATCCAAATTTGAGTGATAATGGTGTCAGGCCACCTAGAAGATCAAAATTCGTAGCAAACAAACTGACGTCGTGCACTATTAGTACTAGGTGGTTTACTTAGATGACTTAATGACCAATTCCAAATTTAAATAAAAATGATATCAGTAAACCAAGAATATTAAAACGGTAGAGGAGACTAACATTGCGGCCATCTTAGCAGTCGCTGATAGCATAGAAGAATCAACAAGCAAATTGCAAAGAGCGACTAATATTGTCAGTACCTGGATAAAGAGATGGCGAATAAAAGTTAATGAAACAAAATCTATTCACGTAAACTTTACCAACAAAAAGGTCAACTGGGTACATGTAGAACTGAAATCTCAGCAAATTCCCTATCCAAATACGGCAAAATATCTAGGCATAACTCTAGACGCAAAAATAAAATGGAAAGAGTAAGTCAAAAAGAGAAAAGAAGAGTTAAACATTAAATACAGAAAGGGGGATTGGCTCTTAGGAAGAAATTCTGAGCTAACTTTATTACATAATAAGTTGCTACCATACCGGTAAATTCTAAAACCTGTGTGAACTTACGGTATTCAGATCTGAGGTTCCAGTTGCCTTATTTTCTATATACAATTACAATTACTCCAATTTTTTTAAAATGTTAAAAATATTTTTGTATTCGGACTGCAAATGAACTCATTGGTTACGCGGAACAGAAAGTTATTCTTCTAATGTCAAAATTATCGCGGGAAACTTATTGATTCAGAAATCAGATTCCATATAATGATAAAGTTAGTAATGAAAAAAGCAACACAAAACACATACAGAGATTTTTAAAACCATTTTTTTTTACTTCGGCGACTATGTCCACTGGTTATAAAATAAAAACAGATTTTCTCTTTTGTACTAGAGATGCCACTTGTGGCCAGTAGCGTAAACTCGTATTTTCCGCTAGCGAATTTTCACTGTCTTATTTCTTAGAGATTCCTAATTCTTAGAATAGAGATTTAATAATTCGGAGAATAATTCTATCTTCTTCAGATTATATAAAATCTCGCAGAACCAAATTCAATTTCAATAAATTTTTCCCAAAAGGTTTAACCCTGGTGACCTGCACAAGGAGGGTGGCGCGTGCTAATTTATCGATACTCATGTAAGTTGCATATAATGAACTCGTGTTCAACCTGATAAGACTTGAATAAAATTTTTCAAGAAATTTGCTCACATCAATTTTATTGCTCAGTGCAGGCGCCACCACGATTTCTTAAAAATCTTAATTAATTATTTACGTTTAATTATGTAATAATGCCAATTAAGTAAATTTATAATTTAATTGCCGTTAGGCGGTACTCGTGTATGTACGAGTATATCAACACAATTATATACTCGTGTAAAGGAATTTATTGCAGTTATTTACTTTGGTGTTTAATCAACAAGTTCGATCTATTATTTTGAATTCACCTTGAAAATTTGATTGTCTATTTTGATATAGTTGGAATTATCTAATTCTGATTGGTTGTTCATGATTTGGAGTCGAGTTCAAAATATTAATTAAACCGCGGTATAGCATAACCGCATTGCTTATAAAATATTTAATTAATTTTGTAGCTGAACCTAAAGTAATTTTAATTAAAATTGTTTTGGGCAATTGTTTAACAGTTTGACAAGACAAATCAATTAAAGAAACTGAAAATGTTTACGGCGACAAATCATTAAAGGTAAGAGGATTACAATTCTTAATATACTCGAATACTACTTCTTTGTTTCGTTTGAAGCTTCATTTGAAGCCTCAATAAATTATACTCGTACATCAGGTTAATATGTTACAGAATGTATGTTTGAATAAAAAATGTTGCTGTAACAAAAAAATTATTTTAAAAGGCATAAATTAATTTATTAATTATAATACGGTGCTCGTATACAAGATTAACATATCAGATATCAAGCTCACAGTGCTGCCTGTATGTAGAAGTTGTTAATACCTTAGAACAGTGCGCACCCGTTGGCAACGTACAAAAACTGGCTGCGCTATATACTTTATATCAGAAACGTGATCTAAGACTTTTACTTTTAATTTATGTCTCCATTATTATTACACTTTAATTAGAGTTCAATCTAATTGTTCTTAATATACCACCACCTATACCATTTCACATAAATACTTTTTCAAAAGAATTAGTCTTATCTTACATTTTGCTGTTATATAATATAGCTGTAATATGATAATGGTTGTGGGCTGGAGGCAAAAAGACATTCAAAACTAAATTGAAGGTAACAATTATATGTGTAGAATATTTAATTGAAGAAAGTAGTTTTAGTATTTAGTTTTTCCATAACTGGTGAAAAAATCTGAATCTCTTATTTGATGTCGAAGCGATAAACATGTTTATTCTATTTGTTGGCAGCAGCAGATAGATAATCTTAAATTTCATACCGCGTGACAAAACATTTTAATTGCTTTCATTCAATGTCACATTTAAGTGGTTGAGTGGTTCTGAATGTCATTATTTACATTAAGGAATTATTGTTGTCTTAGTGACGGTTTTCATTCAACACGCAGTGTACAACATATTTAAGCTTAACAAGTCATTCAGACTAATAAAGCTAGCTATTAATCTAACTATATTGGTATCAATTCACTCTCATTCTTTGTACTTCAATGATATTCAGTCTCAATCCTGGCACTGATTAAAATGTTTATGTACATAAACATACAGTATTTCCGGCATAAAACTGAATACAACGAGATCGATGAATAGAAAAGAAAGATTCGAGATGATTCTTGGAAGGATTAACGCTTCCATTGACTCTTCTTGATGGTCCGTTGGTCGTACAATAAATGTGACCTTTCCTCTCGCCTAACTAGCGCTGGAATTTTTAATCGTTGCATACAGGATTGGGAAATAAAATTTGCCTGCGACCCTAAGTATAATAGGGTACGGTACATAGATTCTCGTCCGAAAAAAAAATCTAAAATGTTGACTAGGGCTGTTGGCAGAATTGTGAGTTTTACATTAATTATGTGGAATTTAGCATTAATTTATGTCGCTTCGAAGGGCTATTGTCAATTAAATGCCTTTGACCATTAGTGGTTTTTGCCCAATTCTTGCTCTAACATCCATCTGATTAAATTGCTTGCAAGCGAATGTATAATTGCTGCAAAAGGCGCAATTGGACCAGGTACTTTCAGTAATAACGTGGTTTTTAACCTTTTTTTTGGTTTGGTTTTCGATGTGTCGAAGTGAAGTGTGAGCAAATCAAGAAAATCCATAAAATTGGAGAATTTAGCATGCTCGAAATCAGGATCAATCTTCGGATTTGTCATCTATTTTCTGGACCAAGAGATCAATGATTACGAGTTTCTGCGCTTTCTCCGAATGCCTTCAAGCCACAAATTACTTGGCTGCTCGATAAACGTGTCAAGTAAGCGTTTATTATGTGTTGGTTACGATCATATCCGTCTTTAAGCTTATTTAAAGTGCCAATATAATTCCTTTCGGTTAAACATTTTTGTACCAGGTTTACACTAGCAGATCCGTGGATTGTTCTATAAAAAAATCGTAAAACGATTGCCATTCAGTATAATCGCTCGAAAATGGAGGTATGTTGATTTTTGACAATTTTATGCAATTATCAGCCGCTATCGATTTCGATATAATCCAAGTGTTAAGACTTGTTACGGCTATTCTATAATTTTCTTCATAAATAAAATCGGACTTTTTGTTGGGAACAAATGAGAAAATTTTGTTCTGGATTATCATGAATTCTACCGTTTCAAACTCTTCGGCCAGGTTATCATCATTAGCAACTTTAACAAAATTAATGATATTTATAAGACGATCTTAATTTGAAACACGTTCATTTTTGAAAACCATCACGACCGCTATATTACACTTTATATACACTTTAGTGAACAAAGTGTAGATACTATAATTGAACTAAAAATTGCATACCTCAATATGGTTCCTAGTACCTGCCAATACACATGGCTTAATCCAACTGGCTTCAAAATGCCGAGCTCTGTTATACATTTAAACCACACTTCCGTTGAAATTGATGGATTGCTAAATAGGCGAGCACAAAGTTGAATAAATCTTGCACCGTTCCGGTGTTAAAAATTAGTTCAAAATGGCAAACTGTGAATGATGTGACTATTACAGACGATCCCGCTCGAAGAGCCATATGATGGGGCAGCCCTCTTGCTAAGATGATTATAACAATAAGGGAGCAAAGTGGTTTTGCAAGCCTTTCCCACGTAGTGTAAATAAACCCTGTTTCCAAATGTATTTTACTCGAATACAAGTTTATCAACATATTAAACTTTATGTTATTTTTTACAAAATAATTTTAATTATGATTGAATTCATCCGTTTTCAAAATTTGAAAAAAAAATCTTAGAAAATGCGAATCAATGTTGCCAGAATGGAACCGCCTGCTTGTTTATTTCAAATTTTTAATTTAAACCCCAGAATTACTAACCGCTGGGTGCAATCCACCCATTATATCCGCTGGTGTATGATTATCTTCACTTCTTTATGGGTAAGCTTACAACGAAGTGAAGACTAATCTTAATTTTTCGATGTGAATCCTGTATTACCCGATGTGTATCTCAAGAAAAAGCCACTATCAATACGCATATAGGATTCATCATTGTCCTTTGCAGCACAGTAGAAATAAACTGTAAACTAGATTGTCTATCATATATAAACGGCTAGAAGACAAATGTTCCCTTCCGCCAGACTTCCCTTCCCTTTATTTGTAGTATTTTCAAAACTTAGTATACTCTACCTAAAAATGCTCGACCACTTTTCACGAATTATAGTAAGACCCCAGTTTTATGATTTTAACTATAGCAGTTTCATTTATTATAGATTAGGTGTTGCATTGTAATGCCACTCAAAGAAAGGAAGTGTTTGTGTTTTAATTCTGATTATCGTCTGGTGCGTACACAAAAAAATCAGAAGGTTTTCCGAAATGTGAGTAGGCCAGATACAGCTGTTCACACAATTGTAGCGATTGTTCCTGTTCTTTGTTGGTGATAATTGCAAATGCGAGTCACACCGGAAGCTGCAAACGTTTGAATTCGAACAGCATGTCTGTCGGAATCATTTGAATGAGTGGCAACATTTTCCACTTAAAATTGTAGCTTCGATGATATTGTTCATCATTTTTTGTCAAAAGCTTGGTACCGTAGCAAGGTCATGCTGGATTGATGTTTCGGAGAAGGATGATAGAAACGCTAATTTTCAATGTTAAAACGTGCGGCGGCATGCCAAACAAATCAAGTGAATTCAAGAATTCAGTTGGATAATTGACAACTTCGTCTTGATTCATTACAGTATCGATGAAGTCACTGATAATTTTTGTAATCCTGTGCAATATTTAGGAAAACTGTGTGAATATTCGTCTTGATTGCTGTAATTTTACAGAAGTGTGTTGGCAATATGATACATTCTATGTGGTTTCATCGATTACCATTTTTTCATTCAAAATATTCAACAACTGTATTGTGAAGCGTTCAGCGGATGCATTACGTTCTAATTATATACATAAAGTGGTCTTCAATTGATGATGACAAACTGATGATTTGAGGCATGCATTAAGTTCATCAGAGGCTGTTGAAACTGGTCGAGTTCGTCAGTACTTTATCCATTCCAAAGTTTTGCCTGTGCCTCCGGACGCATCTAGGAAACATAATCCTCCACTTTGGTTTGTAATTGCTTGCAGAATTCTGCCATACGCTAAACGTTGTTCTAGAACCAATTTCGGAAAATTTGTTTGAACAAATGTATCCAATTCTTCAACATCAAAATGTGTTTCTCGTTGCAAATTACGATCAAAACTTTCATTTGCAGATCGATTCGGCGCAGCCTCAATTGAACCAGTGCTTTGTTAGCGATTGTCAAACATAATGGCCTCAATCGAAACCAATGCCTCTATACTCGCTTGTTGTGAATTGAATGTCCTAATTCATGATGTCATGATTTATAATGTCTTCACTCATGTAGTTTTTGTATTTTTCCCAGAGATATTTTATTGGATTGGATGGGAGCCACATTGCCAATATGATTGCAAATAACGTGCGTATTTGTTGTGGCTGAAAAGTATTCGATGCATCAGCGAGTGAAGTGTCCCAATGTGCATTGTTTTCAAGAAGATTTTATTTTTTACAAACTGGACGACAAGTGGCACATACTTCATCTGCTTCAACTGTTTACGTTGTTTGCGACGTTGAAACTTTCTCGCCCATGCATTCCATGTGTTGTATATTGGCACTTTAGAGTAAAGAAGCATCTTTGTAAACATATCATCCCCACACAATGAGAACAATGTAGTTAACGTTGTTGGCGGTGGTGACAATGTTCTTGCATATGTATTTTCTGTTGTGAAGTACACGCGCTGTCCATTTTCAAGGTACACTGCCAAATGAACCACTATTGGTTGCCTTTCATGGATTGGAAATTATAAAATCCGCTATGCTGCTTCGTTGCTACTAATGTAGCGTCCCAGTTAATATTGAACCATTTCATCGATAGATGCAGTTAAATTTCTCACTCCAAGAAATGCCTTTTCACTTCCTTTGTTGACATATTTGCAAATATATTTGAATGGTTTCACCGAATTGCAATACTGGACATTAATGTATCCTTTGTACGTTTTTTGGAGTAACGGCGAATACGGTACAACCCAACGATTATCGACGATCATGTTCAATCATTGTTGCGTATTTTTAAACTGATACATTTGCCTCCATTTTCAGTTTTTCGTTGACGATAGTCACTGCCTCTTAGGAATCGTTTCGTGCATTTCCCACTAGACATGCATAGCGAGTTGTTATTGAGCAAGCCACATGGACCATGAATCATGTTTTGGTGATGAGTTCAAATAAGTCTAAATTAAAGTCGACATTTGGTATTTCTGCTAAGATGACTTGGTAAATTTGATCTGGTATGACTTTTTCGATCAACCAAATCAAAATGTGGACAAGTGGCTATCCTCTTTATTGCTATTCAAATAAATAGATCCAACAAGGTGTCTTTTCAAAAACTTGATGAAATTGACAATGCAATCCACTAAATAATTTCAATTTTTGTTTACGTTTGGAAATATCATGATAACCCGTTGGTTGTACAGTTAACAAAAGTTCTTTTATTTCATCCTACGTAGGGTTTTCCCAATGATGGGATTCACATTGCCATCATTAATAACTGCATTACGTAAATGAATGTACTCTTCGGAACGTAAGCAGGTGTGTAGAGGAGACGTTCGGTTTCGGTTGTCGTATACATCGATTCAAAATACCAATTTCAGCGTTTCACGAATCATCAATCGATATGAATATTGATGTTGAAATAGTATCCCTCTTCTCGTTGCCAAAATAAAATTGGATATTGCAATCCATTGTATAAGCGCGATCAGTTTTTGAGACTCGCTCAATATCACCATACAATCGCCATTTCATCAATTGTTGGTACATTGTACTGTCTTTCGTGTTGGACGACTACAGTTTGTAATGCAGCGACAATTTCTCGTTTAGTGCTAGCTTATCTTCGTTCAGCAGTGGTAGTAGTGAGCCTACACGATGATACATTTATCTTTGCACTTTGAATGTTGGCATGTAATTCTCGCACACGTTATTTGTTGCATCGAAGGAGGTTATTTGGAAACATGAATTGTACTTGCATATGTTTGCCAAGAAATGTTTCGATTGCCCTAAAACGGAAGGGTGACCAATCACTTAGTGAATGTTTCAAACTTATACTTTATTACATAGGATCAATTAATTCGTTCCTTGTCCCCAATTCTTTGTCTACCGAAGTTAAAATGTTTATAGTAAATTGAAAGAAATATTTATTACGAAATATTTATTGTTACATCCATGATTTCTGAACAGGACATTTGAGTATGTGGTATTGGCAAATTGATCCATTCGTTCTGTTAAAGCGTCACACACGCAAATATCCTTACTAATACATAAATCTTTATTCTTTGTTGATTATATCACTCCTTTTAGAATTATTATATTTAAGTTAAGTTTAGTTTAATGACTTAATATTGATTATTTTAACCATTTTCAATCAAATTTGAATTAGATACGTGATTATTGATTTATATCTAATCAAATTGGAAAAAATATTTTTAAACCGTCAACAACTTTAAACTGATTTTTTATTTGATATTTTGTTTATAAAACTGACATATTTGATGTTTTATATGGACAAGTTGTAATTGAAAAGGTAAATAGGTAATATGAAAGGTAGGGCCTCCTTCCAATTTTCTTGACACATGTTTCTGACATGCCTATGCTTGGAAAACGTTTATTACGATTTAGTATTTGAACACCTACATAAAATAAAAATATGTTCGTTTCATTTACCTAAAGACCATGAACCTGCCATTAAACTATTTAACAGCAATAACAAATTTATTGTTAAAAATACAAACAAAAGTTAAATGTAGGTTACGGTTAACCAAGATCAAAACAAAGTTTGCGTATAAGAAAAATGCGTGAAAATATTTATAACAAAGTGCCGATTTTTTCTTAATAAATCACACCAAAATATCGACAGGCTCAATTATAAATTATTTCCAAAAAGATTTGCTTTAAATACCAGAACAATTTTTAATTTGAATAGTTGGATCACTAATTGGATTTAACCTTGTGTAACAAGTAAGTTTTAAAAAACTCTAAATTAACGAGGTTTATAAATTATTTCCATTTATGGACTATAATTGTGCAGGTTCATGTGACGGACTTATTGGAAAATCAGTTATGTCTAATTGGACACTAAAGTGTAAAATGTTTGATAGATATACGTAGAGTGAAGTGGATTCGTTACAATATACAAGTAATCATCGAAAAACTGGCCTTACACAAATCATTTATATCCACAGATTGTGATTAATAGGTATGTTGTGCATCTTAATCGATGGTTTAGATGGTTTTATAAACCATTTTTAAATTAACATAAATTATATTTTTATTAAAATGATAAGGTCCCGTGAATCGGGCGCGTTCCCAGATGGAGGGTCGAAGAATGCTCGCTGACTAGAACTGGAGTAGAACACAAATAAATACCTCCCTCGGACCAAGAAACCAGCAATACAATGATTTCACCTGAAGGAAGAAATACCTCAAGTGGTACTCCAGTGAGTACACTTAACAGAAAGTCTACAACAAAAACAACCAACAAAGTGTTATTATTCTCAATTTGTAAGATAGATGTGAAAAGCGGAACGCCTTTAGTTAGTAGACAGACATTAGTCATGGCGTGAAATCTTTGGCGAAATATTTCACTTGTTTTGGCACTGGTTATAATTTTGTTGTGTCAACCGTGCCAAGATTATTTTGAATTATGTATTATACACTTACTGAAAAGGTTTTATTCTATTAATGGCCGGTTGCACAGAACTAACGGCTGGTTAGTTGTGCACCAGTTAAATGTTTTATATGAAATCTGTTTTCGCAACCAGAAAATAATCAACGCAAATTTGATTGAAATATATTTTATTGCGTGGAATTCCTTTGAAATCTTTCCTGATACTCGTAAATATAAATATAATTTTCAAGAGTTCCTTGCTTTTCGACAAAGTCGAAAAAATGTTTGTGCAAAAATTTTGACAGCTAGAAATAAAAAATGTTTTTTTTTGTGATAATGAGTGCGTTTTATGGCTAAACATGGTAAAAAATCTCATGAAGTTTCTTATCAATTTTACCCGACTGAACACTAGGGTTGTTTCGACTTTGTGCTGTCAACCCGGGAATATTCCCGGCAATATTAAATTTTGTGCATGCAACCAATGACAACTAAATAAATTTAGACAAAATTTTATCAGTTCATATCTTTGTATATTCATTATTTTGAAGGCAAATTTTTTTTTATTTAGAAAAACATAATAAAATTCTGTTATACATATTTATATATTTTACTAAAAACACGAATGGATGTCTAGACTTATATAATTGACTTTATAATATATGTACATGATAAATTTATAAGTATTTTTATATTTGGAATTTAATAAGCCAGTATCAGGAACCACCAATAATTATGGCTATATTTGATTATCTTTAAAATAAAAATATTTGTTTATTGAATTCAAAATTAATTACATATTTCATTCAAATTTAAAACACAAACGTCGAAAAATTAACACAAACTGAAAATTGTGCACTGAACTTTTTTACATTCAATACATGTTCAGTTGCTAACTTTATTTTGTTGATGCTGGTCGTTGAGCCGTCGGGAAAGTCAACTCGTCATCGTGCTCAAGAATTGAACATTTCACGCACAACATTGCGATGAATTCTGCATAAAGACCTTGGTATGACACCGTATAAAGTTCAATTGGTTCAGGAGTTGAAGCAAAGAGACCACCCATTGCGTTTTCGATTCGCTGAGTGGGTTTGCGATCGACTTGAAGAAGATGCCGATTTTGGCAAAAAAATCATCTTTTCGGATGAGGCGCATTTCCACCTTGCGGCTATGTAAACAAGCAGGTTTGTCGCATTTGGGGCATGGAGAACCCGCACGTGATCGTAGAGAAGCCGATGCATCCTCAACGAGTGACTGTTTGGTGCCGATTTTGGTCAGGTGGCATCATTAGGCCATTTTTCATTGAAAATGTGCTAGGAGCCGCCGTTACTATCAATGGTGAGCGCTACCGTGTCATTATAAACGATTTTTTGTTCCCGGCACTTGAAGAGGAGGACATAGGCAACATTTGGTTTCAACAAAACGGCGCTCCGTGCCACACAGCACACGTTTCAATTGATCTTTTGCGCACTGTCTTTGAAGATCGAATTATCAGCCGAAACGCTGATGTGATTTGGCCGCCTCGGAGCTGTGATTTGACGCCGTTCTACTATTATCATTGGGGTGCCGTCAAAGATAAATGTTACGCCGATAAACCAGCACGATTGACGCTCTCAAGAACAATATTCGCATTGCCATTGAAGACATAATGCCGCATTCAATCGAAAATGTGCTCAACAATTGGACCGACCGTATAGGGTACGTCAAGGCCAGCCGAGGCAGTCATATGAATCAAATAGTATTCCATAATTAATCGGAAGGATTGTTCTTTACAATGAAAAAATATTGAGAACTTTTTTTTATTGCATCTTTAAAAAAAAATTATTTGGTCTACCCTATATATGAGCACAATTGCTCATATTTTAGTTTATTTTTGTTATTTGTTACTATGTTGGTACGACTAAGATTATTTGCTCAAAAGATAGACATTTTCCAACTAAACCTGGATCAAATTGAGCTGGGCTTATTAGTTGAATATAAAGATTTCATTGGCTAAAGAGTTGGATTAAAAATAATCCCGCTTTTGGTGAAGGCGCCTTAGAACTTGTGTAGGAAAAGTGTTAATGTCTCCGTTAGTTCATTGGCATAAGCGAATTTTAGACTAGCATTTAAGTTAATAGCAAACTTTACATTAATTAAGCACTAAGCAGACTGAATTGTGTTATGTTAATCTTTCGGACGTAACATACAGGTGTATGAACGGTTCCTTTTCATTGAAAAGTTTTAATGTTACTCGTATATGTATCTTGAAAAGTAGGTTACGACAAAGCTAAAATGTCATCTGATCTCATAAGGCGCTCCTCAATTACAATAGAAAATCAAAAATGGCAGTCGTAGTCATGCTTGTAATATGGATATTAGTTTCGGCCAACAAAGATGATAAATTAAGTATAAATTAAAATGCAGTCTTCAACATTTAATAACTCAATTACATAATATTAAACTAATTCATTAACTAAGAAATTTATAACTTTATTTTAAGTGTGTCCGTCACATCTAAAATCTTTTCAGTTGAGGTTTTTATTCTATGCAACGATTCGAAAGTCGGTTGCCGACATTCCTAAAAAACAAAATTTGACGATTAATTAACATAGCGTTGCATTAACCCCATTCCTCATTGGCACGGCACTATCAGATCACCTCGATTTCGTTACAGTTGTCAATAGTTCATCTAATTTTAAATTTTGTCGATTCTCCTTACCCTTACTAGAATTTGCTGTGTCCAATTGGGTTGCCCATTTTATGGCAAAATCTGCACTGCCCGATTTTGAATCAGTTCTTTTTTCGAGTCTAACACTCACTTTGTTTGGGGTTATGCGCGAATCATAAATCGTTAGCGGGTCACGATGTCCCGCACATATAATGAAATTATCATCAAGCCGTGAAAATATTGCGGAAAAGATGGAATCATAGAATGAATTAATTGAGGTGACGGTTAAGGTGTTTATATCCCAAACACGGACGGTTGTATCAAACGATGCTGAAACCAGTTTCAAGGAATTTTCACTCCATTTAACAGAAGCAACGCTGAGTGCATGCCCGACTAGTTTACGCTTTTCAAGTGGTTTTATTATATCTAGAATCGTGATACTGCCATCGTCCGATGAAATTGCGAGAAGATTTTTATTTATGGGATTCCATGATATGCACGAAATATATTCTCTGGCCAAATTCTCTTCGGAGTGTATCACCTCAAAGTTGTTCTTTAAATTTAAAACGAAGATTCCTCCGGTTCTTGTTCCGACTGCTAATAAATGATTGAAACAGGAAACCACGCTTACTTTAGTAATAAAGGATATTGGGATGGGCTCTGGAAATAAAAAACGATTTATTTTTGCGTGCTAATTTAATATTCCAGAGATACTTACGGTGCTTTCGGTTTCCGCTATCCGGAATATATACAAATTTACCAACTTTATCCGATGCGAATAGGGCATATATAGATTTTTTGGTATCTGTGAAGATATTGCCCCAACTCAATGTATAGACTGATGTACCAGTAAATGGTTTGATCCGTACTGGATCTTCAGTCGGTTTGGTTGTGTCGCATAATCCTACTTGACCCTCGGCCGTGGAGAAAGCCAATATATGCTCATCGGTTGGATGCCATGCTAGCGCTAACACTTTACTTTGTATCTTGTGGACGAGCGTTATGATTGGGATCGAATTCGGCTTTAAATTCGATACGTTTATAATGCATATCCGTTTATCGCAGCAACCAATTGCAATTTTATTTAAATCCATTGGACACTCAGCAATACACTGAATCGGTGTTCCGGTCGAGCCATACACAAAAATATTCTCAAGGTCTCTGAGACGAGTACAATAACTATGCCAGTTATATGATTGTGACCAAATTAAAGGACATGTTCGAGATTCTCGATTTATTTTATTTGTCGAAAATGCGAACACCGAATGTTCAATGAATGGCATTTCAGTCATTTTTATGTTAATTTTATCGCCGGACACGAAATTTATTTTCCATTCGCATAGACGGCCGTTAGGATTTGTTGTTATTACAGTGGATTCATTTATCCAAGACACGATTATTGGATATTGTTTAGAATATTCTCTGTTACGCGGTGTATTCATGACGATTTTGTCTATTCCAGTCCCGTTATCGATGTCCCAGAACCACATAATATTTTCGCGAGCAGCCGATACAATATATTGAGTAGTATATATGCCATCAACTGGTTGAGGAACGATCGTATCAACCATTGTAAAGCCTTTGGCGTTCTCGTCTGAGATAGCTCCGGGCTCTGGTTTAAATTCACATATTGCATCGCTCGAAATAGACTCACGCGTAGAAGCGGATCGATTACTATCGTCCATTGTACGGTTCGATCGAACGCAATCCAAAAATTCATCGGTTGTATCATGCAGTGGTTTTAAATTTTTTGGTTCTTTCGGAGGGTTTTCCTTTGGTTTTGGCGTTTGCACCATCATCCAATCAATTGATGTTATCTCCGTATCATGCCCCCGAAGTGTGTACAACAGTGTTTTCTTTCGAAGCTCAACAATCATTATCAATCCGTTTCGGGTGCCCAATGCTACTATATTTGGATCATACGGCGATGCTTTCATTATGCTTGGAACGTTTTTATTCAACTTAAAATTACCCTTCTCCTCCACCCACGTATTCGATCGGACACAGTAATTAATGAAAACGCCATTATGTATCGAATACACTCGTTTATTAGTTGTGAAACATAAAACACCCAGTTGGTAATTAACTGAAGGCGAAATTTTAGATTGACCATCTCCAGCACCTCTATGATCTAAGTGGGCTTTGTGCCCCAACACCGGTTCATTTTCGGTCACATCGAAGACCAATATGATATTCTCGTGGGTAAAAGCCGCAAAGTAGCGAGACTCGCTCCAATCCGGGTCGCAGCTCAATCCTCTTATAAAATTTTTTGCATGTAATATTTTAACGCGTAGTTTATCCGCTTGGCTTTGAATTCCCGAAATATAAACAATCGAAAATGTTGAGACGTAAATAAATCCATTGTCTGGTGTTGCATCGAAACCATTCAGCAAAAACGCTTTTGGGTTGTGTGGAATTATTTGTGAATCCATTGCTACGAAAATTTATTATTACCTTACAATATATTTTATGACGATTTTAGTTATTTCCCCACTTACCAGACTGAGACCACTTTGAACAAAGAACGAACTCAATAAAACTGGCTCAGAATCAGAGTCAGAATTATGGTTGCGGTTGGGGATTTACAGAATAGTATGAAATTTTTTTTGAGAAAATAAAAATTTTTGTTCGTTAGGTTGGTAGTCTATTTATGAAAAAAGTTTAATACGATTTTAATACAATTTAAGGCGGAATTCCATTACTGCGGCTTTTTTTTTTGCAGAAAAACAGAAAGAGATAAAATCAAAAATCCGACAAAGACAGATAATTTTTATTTTATAGCGAAATTTTAAGGGGGATATTTGACAACTACTAAATTGTAACCAATAAATTAGTTAAAAGGTGAAAATTATTGTTCAATTAATTTTACATCTATCTCCAAATTACTAAAAATTCTAAATATTATTTGTAGGCATCATTTTATTATGTTTTTTAATTATTTCCTTTCAATAATTAAAAACTATAAAAACGCTTTACTATAAAAAACAGTTAGGGGAATACTTGCACCGCATTTATAACATAACCTAAACAATATCGCATGCAATAAAATTATGTAATACAGAGTAAATAATAAAAATTAAAAATTATAAAATATTTTAATGTGAACATTCATATAAATTTATCATGAAAACGCGATTTATATCACACTCCACCAAACATATAAAACGTCTGAGCCAAGTGCTCACCATAAAAATATTACTAAACTAAAATTTGCTGAGAGTGGGGAGTATTTTTCATTTTGGTTGCCATAAAAAATACTTCATTTTGTATTTTTTATTTATATTTATGGCAACCAAAACGCAACAACAACAACAAATTTAAGTACACAAAATTTTACTGTTTCACCGCTCACACACATACGGATTTTTGATTTTATCTCTTTCTGGTTTTCTGCATAAAAAAAAGCCGCAGTAATGGAATTGCGCCTTTAAACTGTAAATTTAAGTAAACCGCGAATATTTTTACAATACATACTTATAAATAGTTAAATATTTTGAAGTTTTTAGAGTGTGCACGGTGTATAGTGAATAGTGATTCAATAAAACAGATAAACACATTACAAATAAAATGGAGCTCAGTTCTTGGTTTCTTGAGCGTCGTGAAAATCGAGATTTATCAACTTCAATTTGGTGAAACATTTCTTGGAAGAATGGATACAACTCAAATAGTGATACCGTCGGCATTTGAGTCACGGAAGCATTGTATGATTTCTGTGTTTAGGGATGCATCTTTATGATTCAAACCGAACGACATCTATATATTTTATTCCAAATTCAACAAATTTTTTTCCTGGTAGAATAATTCTATTCTACCTGTAGTTTTAATATTCACTACCAGTGGCACTATTCTGGTAATTCCCCGGGAATAGGGAACTGGGGTAAGATTTTATATGTAATTTTTATTTAAATATTTTTTTTTCTGGCATGCTGAGGTAAAAAATTAGTGTTAATTTTTTGAAAACAAAATTAAATGGGGAATAATTTTCCCAGCCAATTTAGATATGGAAAAATTATTCCAATTATTAATTATTAATTACCAGAATAGTGCCACAGAACAGTTTTATTGGATACTTTTATTTTTAAATGTTGGCAATAAAAATACAAAAGTGAGTTTTGTTGTTTTGACATCGAATTTTTCTAAACAAAGCGAAGAATTATTTACGGTTTGTAATAATATTCAATAATGTTATATCACATTATTATTTATTTGAATATTTTTAGTTGCTTTTCACTTTGGTTTGAAATTCAAAATGTAATTGTTACCACCTAATAAAAATAAATAAATAAAATATTTGGTTGTTTCTTTGATCACAATATTTAATCCTATTCAGAATGGGAATTGCTTGCACCAAAGTAAAGGCGAAATTCCAGTACTGCGGCTTTTTTTATGCAGAAAACCAGAAAGAGATAAAATCAAAAATCACTATGTGTGTGAGCGGCGAAACAGTAAAATTTTGTATACTTAAGTTTTTTGTTGTTGTGGTTTGGTTGCCATAAATATAAATAAAAAATACAAAACGAAGTATTTTTTATGGCAACCAAAATGAAAAATACTCCCCACTCAGCAAATTTTAGTTTAGTAATATTTTTATGGCGAACACTTGGTTCATACATTTTATATGTTTGGTGGAGTGATATAATTCGCATTTTCATGATAAATTTATATTAATAAATTAAAATATTTTACAATTTTAAATTTTTATTATTTACTCTGTATTACATAATTTTAATGCATGTTATATTATTTAGGTTATGTTACAAACGCGGTCAAATATTCGTCTAACTTTTTTATAGCAAAGCGTTTACATATTTTTAATTATTGAAAAGAAATAATTATAAAACATAATAAAATGATGCCTACAAATAATATTTAGATCTTTTTGTAATTTAGATATAGAAATAAAATTGATTTAACAATCATTTTCATTCTTTAACTAATTTATTGGTTATAATTTCGTAGTTGTCAAAAATTCCCCTTAAAATTTCGCTATAAAAAAAATAATCTGCCTTTGTCAAATTTTTGATGTTATCTGTTTCTGTTTTTCTGTAAATAAAAGCCACAGTAACGGAATTGGGAATGGGATATTTACATGTATAAAATTGTTTTTTTTTGCAAATTTGTGCAGGTAAATAAGAAGCATCCGCTATATAAAAATATTCAATATGTGAGAAATAAATAAACATATATGGTAAAGCCATAATTTTTTTATGGGAAAATTTTTAATTAATTCAAATGCCGAAATTTACATTTTTCTATGTGGTCTGTTTTTATTATGAATCCTTAGCATTTATAAATATAAAATAATTGTTAAATTTAAAATTGTTGCCATAAAAATACCATTGAATATATTTTTTTATGACAACATTTTGGCGGTGTAGTGGCTCAAATTATCTGGTAAATTTTATTTGGATATATTTGGATATATTTCTTGTCTCTCATGTGCAAGAGGTCAATGTTATATCTCTTTCATTTTGCAGAAGTAAAATGTTGGTCGCATGTAAATGGGTATACATTTTTAACTTTTTATGCGGTATTTAAACCAGTTGAAATATCCACTAATAATTTTAAAAACAATTTGGAAACAAATGTTGTACAAGAGAATAGTCTACATTTGGCAATGACAAATTGTGGTTGCATGGGATAATATTGTTTTATTCGTAATTGTTGTCAACCTTAGAAATAATAAAGTGACATTTGATACAAAAATAAAATATTTATGAATATCTTTACTTTTACACCTTTACTGACTGATATTATTATTATTATTATGCCAGTTCAACTGAATTAAAAGTATTAAAATGGATTTAGCAAAGAAAAGGAAAATAGTTCAGGTAATATACTTATTTTTGGAGAATTTCTTTTGAAAATTTCTTAAGTTCAAATTGTTGTGGCATTGGTATTTTACACTTCAAATTAATATTACAGTTGAATGATCAAATATTCAAAGTGTAACGAAAATTTAAATTTTAGGCAATCATATGCCATGTAACAAACGAAAGCAGCTCAAGTACCAGTTCCAGTGATGATTATATATCAGAAGAATCTGACAGCGAAGAGTGTTCCCCAAACAAAGAAATAACTTCTCACTTCATGAAAACGGTTGAAAAATTCAGTGATAATGAATTTAGAAAGAATTTCCGATTGAATCGAAATACGGTTGCTTCGCTAGTTCGTACGTATCTGATAAATGCAGCTGAAAAATAATTCTGAAATAGACTTTTAATTTTGCTTCCAGATTTATATAAAACATCAAAATTTTGCCCTTTGTTCAATCATGGAGGTCGGCCGAGGGTTGGTGCTAGAAATGAAATTCATATTTTCCTGTGGTATGTAGCAAACATTTTAAGTTATCGAGATTTGGGTATCCTCTTTGGAATAAATGGAGTTACGACCTGGAAAGTTATTAATAGAGTTTCAACTTGGTTGGTAACCATTGCTCATAACTATATAAAATGGCCAAGAACCCGTGATGAAATTAATGAAATCGAAACGGGGTTTACAAACCTGAAAGGAATACCGGGTGTAATAGGTGCAATAGGCATTACTCATATTACGCTTAATAAACCAACTGACATCTCCGAAATATATTTTAATGAGGCAGGCAGTTCTACCGTTATTTTACAGGCTGTTTCAAACGCATCCAAAAAATTTATAGATGTTTACTGTGGACAGCCAGGTTCGGTGGACGATGAGACGGTTTTGAAACGGTCAACGTTATTTCGTAAGGCCACAGAAGGCCCCACTATTTTCGGAGGGAATAATTTTATTGTGGGAGATTTGGTATATCCACTGAAATCATGGTTGATTCCACCCTATCGTGCTACTGGAGATTTAACTGAACAGCATAAAAAATTCAATCGACTTCATTTCTTTACTCGGAATGTTGTCGAAACCGCTTTTAGACTAATGAAATGTCGATTTCAAAGATTATCACATTTCACAGAGCGTGCGAACCTTGCAACAGTCAACAATATAATTGTCTCTTGCTGTGTGCTTCATAATCTATGTATTGACCAGAATGATCCTTGGACTAAGTTTTATAAGCAAGAAATGGAATTATATATAGAAGCACCTGTAGAATTAGAAGAAACCGCTGTTAATTTCAAACACGAGAAAGATGAACCGGTTGATCGTCGACAAGAAGTCATAAATAGGTTAATTGAAAAAAATTTGTTATAATTAATACATCTAATTTATTAAAACAATAGAATTCAATAAAAAATTATAACGATTTTAAATAATTCATCAGTTCTGTATGCCGCCTTTCCTTTGCTGCTTCTTTCTCTTTATGTCTCATGGCCCTTAACGCAGCTTGTCCCCTTAAAAAGTCCATTTTTTGTTTCGCAATGTTTGCTTTTTTCGTCAATTTGTGTGATTTTGGTGAAGGTGCCGAGTCTGAAGGTGTCGGTTCTGAATCTGCCCCATTTAAGATTGTAATTTGTAAATTTTCCACTCTTTCATCACTTTTAATGTGTTTGTTTCCTTCGGACCCCACTGAAATAGTTGTCGAATCTGATAATTTAATAGATTGTTCCGTGCTAAATAAATCATCCAATAAATCTTTGTAAATTTCCATGGCATAAGGAGCATTTGTCATTTTATTGTCGACAGCCTCTTTATAAGATTTTTTTAATGATCTAATTTTATTTTTAATTTCTCCCGCCGTAAACGGGATACCCTGTAACAAAAATTTGTCGAAGTATTGTAAGATTAAATTTAAAAGTCGTTTGGAAAACGTACCGACACGGCAGAACTAAGTTCTTCCGCTAAATCTTTATACACAAACTTTTTCTTGTAAATGTGATACAAATCTTCTTTTCTGTCAATACAAAATCTGAGGAGGATGCGAGTTTCGACCCGGTTCCAAGTTCTTCTGGGCACGCTAAAAATGGGCAAATAAAACAAATTAGAATGTATATACAGAGTTCCACAAATTTCATTTACTTACTATGCGCGTTTTCGACTGTTGTTCATTTCACTTTTTAACTTTTAGCAACAAAATTACGGTTAACTTTTAGTAAATAAAACATCAAGTACAAATTTATACTTCTGTCATATGCAAATGCAGACTGGCGTATTTTGTTGAAAATAAATTTTTTTTGCTTTAGTTTTTTTCAAGAAAATAACCCAGAATTAGTATTTTTTTTATATGTTGGTACTCCAAATTTAAAATAGCGCTGAAAAAATCTTTCAAAATTCAATTGAATAATTTTATAAAACTATTTTGTATATTCATATTATTATTATACAACAATTATATTACTAAGAGAAATACATTTGTTAATAAATAAAAAGTGTGTTTTATTTCAAATTTATTTATTTATTTTTATTTTTTGTTTGATTAGGTCGACTAGCACTTATAGCTGTATAAGAACTTGTACAAATAATTAATACGTAATACCGTATGATGTACCGTATTGGAATTAACCGAAATTCACACGAAATTTTAATGACTTCAATATTTTTGCAGCAATAAAACGTTGCGAGAGAATGGAACAAATTAAATATTTCAACGAGATGAAATATAAAATGATTCCATAAGCACTTGTTTACCATAGAAGTTCCAGCCAGTTTTGTCTGATCTATATTATACTTCCTGCGGAGTTAATTTAATGTAGCTTTGTTTTTTTCTAGACCCCCGCCACTCTGTGGCTGACAGGACTCTTTGTCAAGGAATTTGGTTGTGGTAAAAAAAGGTTTGAGCAATCGTCGATAATGTAATTAATTTTATAACTAATATAACGTTTTAAAACGTCAAATATCCCTTTTAATGATGCACTTAAACTCAAACGAAGAATTTGAAGACTTCTGAAACCGCATGAACTAAAAGCAACATGTGATTACCAGTTTGGAATCGAGGACAACATTATGTTTGATATTCTTCATATCTTCATAACCTTTCGTTGGATAAACCGAAATCAGATGTAATATCAACACATGGAGTACCAGGAGTACCAGACTGAGGTAGTTCATTATGGATTCTAAATTCACATTCAACCTTGTCCTCAGTGCCGCCAAACATGGCATTTATGATATTAAAATAAAGGTAGAAACTCGAAGTAAAGACACTAATATTCCGAGGCATAAAGGTATAAACAGAACCAGAGATACAGCGACAAAATACATTTGCCTGCTGGCGATGTCGCTTTGGTAAACACAACTAGCGCGTCAGCGTTGAAGCGAAGAAACAAGAAAAATAATAACAAATTAATCCTAAAATAGTTCATTTATATATATTTTAATCGACTCTATTTAAATTTTTATAGTTAAAACATTGTGTACAATA
Source organism: Nephrotoma guestfalica (assembly GCA_963691935.1). NCBI lineage: Eukaryota > Metazoa > Arthropoda > Insecta > Diptera > Tipulidae > Nephrotoma > Nephrotoma guestfalica. The sequence goes on from OY829915.1 coordinate 247,731,447, forward strand.
TTCAGATTTAGTTAAAATTCATTTAAACACAGTTTTAAAAAATGTTTACCAACATAATAATCTGAAACTTACGAGTATATTGATAGTACTGCAGCGCCGACGACAAAATTAGAATAGAGAAAATCAAATACAGTCAAACAAGTTAAGTTGGATACCTTTCTAAGTTGGTCAACTGGCTAAATTGGACGGTTTTGTCTTGCACCAACAAATCAACAATCCTTTTCACCTCTTCAGAACCTTTTTATGTGGGAGACCTTTATACTCGTAAGTTGGTCATTTTTTAAGGCACCGTGAGGGTCCAACTTCTGGGTCTTCTCCGCTCTATAGATGACGAATATCGTATTTACGAAAACAGTAGAGTATACGTATTATATTTTATAAAAATAAAATACTTCAATTACTTTTTAAAATGTAATTTGGTCAATTATTTAATAAAAAATTGACTACTGTAATGCGTTACAATTTATTTAAAACTTACTTTATTATGTTTTTTGTAGGTCGTTTACCAATGATCGCTAATTTGAAATTTTCATTCCTTTAAAAAAAAATTTTTTTAATTGCGCCTACCCTAATAGACTACCCAACATTTGTGGAGGGAAATTATAATTAAAAAGGTTTCATAATAGGAATATTCGCGGCGGATTAAATTTTACGAATTCATATTTTACGAAATTGAAAAAATTTCATAATATGCCCCCTGTACTTTTTTATGTTTCATCGTTGTTTGGACGGCCACCTTTAAACTCATCAAACCAAAGTTCGACGGTTGCATCCGAAGCAGCAGAATCTCTCAATAAATTGATTTTTTTTGTGTTTTAAAGAACACAACACAAAAAATTGGAAAATAAAATAGCAAATATATAAAAGATTGCCACAAAGTCGAAAAAATTGTTACGATCTGGTCTGGTTTGAAGGGTAATTAATTCAGCATGGGTGAGACATTTTTTCAACAAAAATTGTTCATTTAAGGTTTAGAATATTACTGGGGTTGACTAATACCACTAAAGGCAGTTTTATAACTGTATTGTTATTATACTAGTTTGGACAGCATACTATACTAGTCTGGAACAGAACCGGCTGAATTTTACTTAGTATAAATCCAGGCGAGTCTAGAATATACATATCGGTATTAAAATATACATATCGGCGAGTTTAGAATATACGAGTGAAACTAGCCAGTCTGAGTGAGTCATTCAGAAGATTCGGTAGGCGAAGAATTAAAAGCAAAAGTGAACAGTGCGAAATATTATCAGTGGTGTTTTAAGTGAAATAAAATTATATGATTTATTATAAATTTTGAAAAGTGTGTTAATTAATAATAAATAATTCTGAAAATTATTTATTGTTTGGTGTTTAAGTGTTAAGCAAATATATGGAAAATTATTCTAAGATTATTTGCTGTATTTTCATGAATATTCCGAAAGCGGAATAAATACTCGTATTGTTGTAAACCGTCAAATTGCATAACGTTATTTACAATCTAGTGATACGAACATCGTGCTGTAATTTTAATTTGAAAGATGATACTGATAATACCGCACTACGTTGAATATTTTCGAATTTTTTATATATTCAAAACACGTGTTCATTAAATCACCCATATAAAATAAATGAAACAATACCGTTATTTCATATAGATTTACCGAACTTATTAAACACTCCGTCTATTTCAGTCGTTTTAAACTATGTAATTCACGACAAGCATTTTCTAACAACTAATCGAGAGATCATTATGTAATGTTTCAATCCGCACACTAGAGGTTGACGTACCATTTGGAAATTTACGCTCTACGGGTTATACTCACTAGACATAAACGATATATGTAGTATACAAATTTTATCTACTTCTCGATACCGAAAATCGTTATACATTGTCAATACTATCAAATTTCAAACATAAAATTCTTCTCACTGATTGCCAGCGCTCATATTTCAAATAGAAAACATTTCATTGATTTTTCTCTATTTTTTCCTTAAAGGATTCATATACGAATCAAACAGCTGATGGGGAAAATAAATGAAAATCGTATGGAAAATTAATTTATCGTCCTGTCATATTTCGTAAATTATTTGTTTTGTTATTCTAAAATTGTAATAATTTATTATGTTAAAAAAATTCAATTAATCAAATTATTTAGTGATGACGATTGTGGATGAATTATATAAATCAGAAATATCCCAAATTGTTTATATACAAGATAAGTATGTGAAGTGGAAAATTCATTCATGGAAATTTACGCCTTATAAATATTTTTCAGGCTATTTTTTTGTGAAAAATTTTTGGAACACGTTTCCGAAATTATACACCCAACAAGTTTTGTGTATTATATAATACCGTTACTGGCTTCCCTTAAAACGTCTGCCTATACACGTGTATTGATAACGGCCGTTGCCACTGAATACATAAATATAACGTTGAAATGGATGTTATCGGCATATCGCCCATATTGGTGGGTCCACGAAACTACAACCTACAAATACCGTCCGTTTTTACGACAAACGCGATTAACGTGTGAAACAACATCAGGTCTTCCATCTGGACATCTTATGTTTGCCTCAGCGATACTGTATGTCATGATTCGAGAACTTTTCGCCGAATTAAAATTCAAAAAGTATGTCGAATTTCCAGATTAGCTTTGGTTTCACAATATTTATAATTTTATTAATTACAGAATTGAAAATCGGTTCATTAAACCTGCTATTTGGGTACTATTCGGTTTCATTATGGTCGTGCTAACGTTATCACGAATGTACTTTGCGTGTCATTTTTTGCATCAATGTATTTGTGGTGGTCTGCTTGGAATGGGGCTGGTGGAATTGATCGGGAATGAAAAGTTACAGAACAAATTAGTTAGTTTACCCACGAAGAGAGCATTATTGTTTGCCACCGTGTTAACGGGACTAATATTTGCATTTTATTGGGTGAAAAAATTAATGGGAAGTGATCCGCAGTGGTCGATAAGAATGGTGAGTATAATTCCGTAGATAATGGTTTTATTGTTTATTAATTTAGTTGATTTTATAATAAAAATCTCCTAGTTTTTAAAGATTTTGATTTGTTTGCAACATAAGTTAGTCTGATCATCGCTTATAAGTTCGCATAAAATAGTTTTTCTTGTAGTAGATTATCCATTGAAGGTCACCGATAATCAGTCTATAAGATGTGCGACAAGCAGATGGCTGTTGGTGCGATCTACCAAAAAAAGAGAAAATTGAAAATTTATGAGCTAGTGATACAAAACCGGAAAGTTGGACGAACTTTCATTCTCAAAGTGTTCGTACGAACGTGAACAACGATGGTCACACGGACTTGTCAAGCACTTTATATTAGCAGTCATTCATCAGCCAAAGCAAACTTAAAATTTTAAGTGTCTGAAGCGCCTCATAGATAAAGCTGCGATTGCAGCGAAAACAACGTGTTTTTAATAAAACCGTACTATTGAAGTTATGAATTCCTGAGGTGACAAAAAATTGTACAGAAGGATCTGAGGCACAGATAAAAAAAACAATTTTTTTTGTGTAGCGTCGATGTCAAAAGAGGAATGTTACTATAAAGAAGACAGAGTCCTATTTGTTACCTACAAATTGCCTCTATGTTCTTTGCAGATGTTTTAAATTTCAGATTTATTTAAACTTTACACTGAAAGATTAACTAATAACCGCTTTAACGGATTTAAGAGATTAATTTTGCGACCTTTCTATAGGTTGGTAAGGAGCACAGAATTATTCCGGTTCCATTTAAAATAACCACATCCATTTCAAACTGAAAATTAACATCCTGAAAAGAGAATTTCTAATTCGGCGGTTATTTAGCGGTTTGCTTTTATCTCGTTCGTTTCGGTTAATATAGAAATCATACAGTAAGGCATAAGTAGCACAGCGTAGATTGTTGTTTTTTTTAAACGGATTTTTGTAGTAATAAGTTCAAGTGTGCTGTACAGAATTTAGGAAACTTACTCAACAAATTTCCTGAATTTTCGGTCATTTGTTCTAAATGATTCACCTCACAAACCTATTCAAATTCTATTTGAGGTATATGAGATGACCCAAACCCCTGTAACTGCCACACTATGAATTCGATGTCGTTTAATTTTAGAGAAATTAATGCTATCGAACCCAATCAGTATTTGGAAAGTATCAATAACTGAACGGTTCTGATTAAATAAAAAAACTAAATCAGAAACTGACAAATTGTTATTGATTATCACCAACTTGAAGTTCGAGAACTTTGACATAAACACTCAAATTATATTTTGAATATTCAAAATCCGATCAAATCTGATGCTAACTTTTTTTGGAAGTATTTTGCTACAAAATGTGATTTGGCCTTTGTTCTTCAATCACATTCTAAAGGAATCTAACGCGCCTTATCAGCACCCAACATATTCGAAATTTGTTTGTGCCATTATACAAGCCTGAAGACTACAACCAAACGGTAAAAACTGGAGCGAGAACTGTTGTTAGTATTGAACCACATTGGACGACGGTGGTGGTTCGGCCGGAAAATCATCTTATTCTAAAAAAACATACAGATTTCTTTGTTATGCCTCTTTGGCTACTCTTTAATAAATATAATCAACAACAACTATTAAAGGTATTTTCCCTAATAAGTGGAAAATTTCCATGAAAATTTCTATCAACTCAGTCTGCACTCCAAATCAGTGAACAGACGTATCATGCTATTGATGGCTTGCTTCCAGAAACGTTAAATTTGTCGTCTCACGAGGCCTTATCGATTGATAACAGAAAAATTGACTATTGCAGCTTATCGGCAAACAACGCCAGCAAATCGACAAAGCTTACACTGACTCCAGTAAAGCGCTAGCCACTGTGTTAGAAAGTCTTCATTCCTGTGACATCTCTACTGATTTTGTGTTCTGGCTCTTTTCATACTTTTGTGACCGAACATAATTTATCGAAACTGGTGGAAATTTAATACAACCTCGGACATCATTACCAAAGGGTTACATACAGGTTCATTGATTTTCCAAATATTTATTTATAGCATCGTCAATATAATTTGGGTCTCCTCCTCTCAGATGTCTTAAAGATGCATACCTGCTACAAGAATATCTTAATTGAATAAACACGAAAGAATAAGGGACCACAAGTTATTATTCATATTATACAGCTTTGTTAGATCCCAGCTGGAATATGAAGTTCAAAAATGGTGCTGTTCTATCAATACACATCGATAGGACATACACTATGCAAAAACAAGTTTATTGTTATTCTTGTTATTACGACAACAAAAACTGATTGGGACTATACGACTTCGATCTACCTTACCACCCAAGCGTTGCTCTGCTCTAATAGATAGAAGATGCTTCGCACAACGTTTGTATTGCCAATATTCGTTAGTAAAATAGAATCACATGTTTTTGAAAACCAGAATAAATATGCCTCGACCAGCAATCTTAGGCAAGAAAGTTTCTTTAAACTTGAGCCTACCGAGGAATGTGTCCTTGATTTCTTTAAGTCATTAAAAGGACTTATCGATTAAAGCGGTTCATGGAGTTGTTAATTCTTGGACTCGAGGGCCACAAACACTCATCCGGATAACCATTTAGTGGAATTATATTGAATTCAGCACCGTTTCTTCGAAACTTCTTTGGGAGAGTATTGAAATATTAAACCAGCTCGGTAGATGAAATGGTTTTACTACTTTTGGAGCCAGGCAGGAAGGGGGGCGGGCGTTTGTACTACGTAAGCGCTATTATGAGCTTTCAATTTAAGTTAACCCGATTTTTCAGTTCATTCTTAAAACCAAACACGAAATAAGTTCAGTTTGATTTTGTGGAAAAGCAAGAAAAATGGTGATTTCGACACTGCTATCACTAGTTACATTTAAACTCTAACGCACTAACCATTTCCTTCTATCTACCGAGACCTAAATTACGAAAATAATGCCAGAAATCCTGAGGACGGGTCTCATCTACCTTTGAAAACAAAATGCTTTAGCTAACCAAATTAATCCTACAACCCTATTACTACTGAATTCCAAATGAGTAATTAAATGAGGACACCTTAATTGGGCCAGACCTATGTGGGGGGTGGGGGTGGGGGGCTGGAGGGGTTAGTATTTGGAAGTGTCAGCTAATAGTTTTTAAAATGCGATTGAGGGCCCTGTGTTGTATCACTTTAACACTATTTCCATACAATGAATGTGGTTTTCAGAAGTAGGCCAAACGGTTACTAAGTTCGTTAGGTTACGTGAAGTCGCTTGCCACAATTTTTGTTTCTGGCTGTAGGTAAACTGATACACACTAATTGTTACGACCTTTACTTCACATGTCGATTTTATATTGTTTATTTTTAGACATATAAATTTGCCTATCGGCAAAACCTGGAAACTCATTCTAAAAATAGGTGATCTGTAATTGTTTAGTGTCGCTTTCGCGGATCACAGCCACGAACATTATCTCGCAAAAAGTCTACGCTCGTAATATATAAAACACGTTACCCCGTTTGGCGTTGGACTACTTTTTTACAGTTTGACACTGTTATTGTTGTCACCTTGCTTGCTATTATTCGGACTATTAGTATTCTTGCATTCAAAATTTCGGTTTTTACCCACATTATGTGGCACCGAATGCTGTAATTTGTCCGATGTGCTGCAAGCTGCAACTACTCGATCAGTTAGCAACAAATATATTTTCTTAACGGCCCTAACTAGTTGTTGAATCTCACGTCACGCAAACCTTCCACATTCAATTCAATTGCTATCACATTTTTAACACTGTTACAACACTCTTTAGCTACGTCTCGCGTTCAAATCGTTTGCATTTTTTAAAAATTACCTCCGTTGTTTTCTGGCATTTCGAAAACCTTTTTCAATACTTTTAGGATAAAAGCACGTAGTTCGCATTTTTCTTCAAATCTACAGTGTTTCTGTTTATTAAAATGCTTTTTTATTTTAAGAACACCAAGCAAAACTCGACCGCTCCGTTTTACGACTATCAACATTCACCACCATAATATGTTTCCCATTTTGTTTCAGCACATAGAAAATAATATTTTTCATTTTTGTCTTAATGTTTAAAATGCCATCTATCTAAAATAATAATAACGAGCATCTAACATTTAGTCGAGATTCTAACCTAACAAAATTTACGACAATAGTAATGTTTATTTTTTTAATTTCCAGGCCTTTAAATGGTGTGACAATCCATTATTCGTTAAGGCCGATACAACCCCAATGTATGGCATGAGCCGCGATTTTGGAATCTTTTTTGGACTTGCTTTGTCTTCGCCTCTTTGCTGTAGGTAAGTTTCTTCGGTGCTATAATATGTTTATTTTATGGTACAGTTAAGTACAAAAAGAAAATTATACTTGTGTGCTTTCTTCCAATGACTAGCAAAAGTAATAATACATTTTTGTCTTTCCAGTTTTCAAACCCCATTAAACTATAAAAAGAGTTGTGCTGCTATAATAACATTTATCACACTTGAGCGTGTTTTAAATTACCTGGTACCAACGCACATGGGATTTATTGTATTTTACACATCAATATTTCTTATTAATTTAATATTTCCCTATTTCTATATTGTTATTGTACCGAAGTGGTGTGGCAAACCGAAACATCAGTAAAGTTTATCTTACCGGGGTGATGGTAAGTGGGTCAATTTGGGATGCACAAAAAACTAATAAATTATCGTACCTCTCTCATTCAATGGATTATACTTATCTAGTTTTATTTAAATTAATTTTTTAATTTTTATATATCAAATTAAGCAATTTGTATTATACGGAAAATTTTGTGATATGAAAACATTTTTTGGAATGAAATTTGAGGCTTGAAGCTTTCTTTTAACTATAAATTTTAATTAAAATATCTATTTTGTTTTAATGATGGACAGAAGTTATTGAATCGTTGCTAATTTTTGAAGTAACCGAGCAAGACGTGCATGCATACGAAACAAAAGTAAAAAGAGAATAATAATGAAATTCTTACCAAGGACATCGAGGATCGAGGGCTAATGGTGTTAAGCTTTAATGCGTTTGTTAATAAACATCCAAATTTGTTGTTGGTCACAGCAGGGTGGTGGGTAATTGTGAAAACCACATATACTATAGAGAGTTATATACATGTATGTCTTATTTATTGAGGCTACCGTTCATTCTTCGTAGTAAGGAGTCTGCATTGTCTTGTATGTTTTGAAAATATTTTTGTATTTTAGTTGATAAACATTTTGTTTTATGACAAATTGATTTGTTGTCGTTGACACGATGCGAGCAATTTAAGACATAAATATTTGGTTAATTGATTTGTTGTGCTGCGATTGAACTGAACTGTATATACTTCCTTACTGATGCGTATCCTTTAAACAAAGTTGGTATAGAATTTGCGGAAAACTGTCATAATATGTATGAGAATGAAAACGACGATATTGTAACAAGAAAATGTTGTATACAAAAATATATAAGAAATTTCCCAAGAGGACAACGAAGATTTTCCATGTACAACAAAAAAACATTTCGTGATATTGTTCTGGAATTTTAGCACTTCTTTTTGCAAGCGTTATGAATTAATAATTGAACATAATCTAGTCTTACTTAAACATTCATTCGAGCATAAATAGTCAAGAACGTTTGAGAAATTGATTTGAACGTAATTTTATATATTTTCTGTTCATGGAAATTTTAATTTTCCACGTTTTTGCTCTTCTTATTAAAGGTATTTGTCTTCTATCTATATATTTATCTATGTACTACGCTAAGAAAAAGCTTGGCGTTGCTTTTGAACTACAACCAAACCAAATTGTGTCATTTTGAAATAAAGGAGGAATCAAAATCTCGGAATTAAGGGCTTCTCCGAACCAATGGAAGTTTACCTGCAGTAAAATGTGTTGCAGTTTTATATAACAAATAAAATCAGTATGGTTTAACGTTGGAAGAATATCGTGCTGCAGTTTTACAGAAAGTAGACAAATTAGTACCGACTGCTCAGCAACTTTATTTGGCCTATATGATACAGTCCGTATCGATTCAGATTCCGAAACAGAAGAATCAAATAGTTATGATGCCGTCAAAGGAGATGTATATGCACATATGAAGATAGATTAGTAATGCATTATGAAATACAGGGACGAAATGTGTGAACATATTTAAACGTTCACAAACAAGAAATGGGACAATAAAAAATTATGTAAATCGAATTTGGCAATGAAGATTGCTTAATCATAGATTTCAAGATGAAATTGTCTAGTAGTAATGCTCAAACTTTTTCACAAATTAAAATCAAGCATTCAAAAATCAGATATAGATTTAGATACATTTTACCAACGCCGACTTTGAAATCTCAGCACTTTTGCCGATAATATTTGCTATTGAGTCATTAAGTGGCGAATACGCTAACTTACTTTCTGCAGATACGACGATCAAATTTATGTTTGATAGGCTAAATGAAATTAAGTCATCACTGAGCGAAGAAGTTCTTACTGAGTTGAAAGTACCTATACTTGCAAGAAGAATGGCCCAAATGATCTTTCAAAATGGTTTTCACTGATCCTTCCGATATTTCAACGATGCTAGTAAGGTTTCTGACTGTTAATCGTCGATTCTCGAGCACCAATTCCTTGATTTTATTAACGTGTTGATCATCAGTTGATGTTGATGGCCGTCCTAGACTTGTTCGTCGTCAACCAGTTCTCGACCTTCTTTGAACAATTTGTACCAATCAAAAACACTTGCTTGCGACATACAATTATCACCGAAAGCCTCTTGCAACATTCTGAACGTTTCGGCACCACAAAATTGATTCCGCACACAAAATTTAATGGAACTTCTTTGTTGAATAATTTCACTCATTGTAAAAATCGCCGAATGCACTTTTTGTACTTCAGAAAGACAAGCGTATACTAAACACTAGTGATTAGTTTAATGTGACATTTGGCACAGATGTCACTGACAGTCATACCAACATAGAAAAAAAAATTTCGACGAATGGTTTTCCGCGCGAAATATAAATTAAAACGTCTTACTACTTTTTGCCCACAGTAGTATCTCAGTAACCATTGATCGTATCGGGCAATTCTTTTGTGTATTTGAAAGGTAACATTTCAACTTGTACTTTAACATATACAAAACAATGAAATCGGTGAAGTGAATAGAAAGTTTCAACATTTTAAACATGGATATAAATACATAGAGTCAAAGATGCACCTCGCTCTGGTCGACCAACCACTGGAAAAGTCGATGAAATCATGAAGAAAATTGAAGAAGACCGGCATATAAGCAGCCATGCAATTGGTAAAGAACTAAATATTGATCACAAAACAGTTTTAACAGTTAAAAATTTACTGGACCGGATTTCTATCTGCGATACGCTGAGAACCGGAACGAAATCGAGCCATTTTTAAAACGAATGATTACTGGTGATGAAAAGTGGATAAGATACGAAAACGTTATATGCGAAAAAGATCATGGACGAAACGAAGTGAAGTGTCCTAAACGGTATTAAAGCCAGGATTGACGCCAAGAAAGGTAATGCTGTGTGTTTGGTGGGATTGGTTAGGCAGTTAAAACGCCCAGAATTGGTCAGCAGAAAGGGCGTTGTGTTCCATCATGAAACGCTAGACCACACACATCATTGATGACCCGGCAGAAACTGAGAGAGCTTGGCTGGGAAGTTTTGATGCACCTACCATATAGTCCTGCACCATCGGACTACCATTTGTTCCGGTCCATGCATAACCATCTTAATGGAAAATGAGTTGTCTCGATTTTTCCCCTCTAAACTGCAGAAGTTCTACGCAGTGATGGGATCATGGCTCTATCAGAAAATTGGCAAAAGGTCATCGATCAAAATGGCACATATTTGGTTTAATAAACTTAATTTGAAATAAGAAAATTCTTTTTTTCAATGTCACCCAAAACACGAACTTCTTCCCTAACCCTTTAGTTATATTCGGAAAGAAGTGGTGAACCACATATTATGCGGTTATCGGCGAGGTGCTATATACTTTCTTTAGTTTAAGATTAACAGTAACCAAGTTCTAATGTAATTTGTAATACATTACAAATTTTCATTTTTAAAGTGAAATGCCAAGTAAGAAAATCATTTTCAGTACCCCGGCGGTGTTTACGACACGTACATAATAAACCATGCGCATATTTTCTAATTGGCGCCGGCACACACATTTTTTTGTTGTAAATAACAGATGGAATTTTCAAGTTCATTCAAATTTCTTTTCATCTTTTATTGTATGCACATCCTTCCCGTTTCCGTCTTATTGGCACCTTATTTGTTACTTACATAAGATTCGTTAAGTGCTTATCTCTTGTTTTATGTCTCTAATTATTATTTAATTTTTGTTTCATTTTATTTAGTGATTTCCTAAGTATCTTCTTTGGTTTTACTGTTACTGTTAATGGATATACTCGTAAATTGAGTAATTAGATGTTTTGGATATACACTTCCCACATCATAAGTGCGGATCTGGATATAACGCATGGTATACGTTTTACCACTTGTGTATGTGGAATTTGTATATTCCGATCGATAGAAATGTAACCGGCACCATCGAATCAAGGACCTAATTTAATATTTCAACAGGATATAAAAAAATCAGCCCATACTATCGCCGTACATGTTCATCGAAATCGGAACCTTGATTTTTTATGGATATTCGATTCGAATCACGACGCAATGATATATAAATTAAATATTGATCGGGATAGGTTTTCGTTATTTAAATAATTTGGGCAAGAATTTTCCCAAAAATGCAAAATAACAATTATTTTGCCAGTTGTATCATTCGAGTATATAATCATTTGATCCATCTCAATTGATGAATAATACAAGAACATATGTTTTAGTATTCATCCATGCCTTCCAAGTGTATTTGCGGCTTTGCGATATCTTGATTGTTTTGTAAATTCCTATGATTCGGTGTCGTAGGAATTTAAAATTGTAAAATCCCCCAGTTCGTGTAAAAAATGAACACTTAGGCCCTGGGGAGTACGGGATTGACAGCCTCCACGAAGTATTCATAAATGGATACGGGCGTACTCTGGGCAATGTTTTGTAGAACGAACGGTTGTGGTACCCAATCGCTTCGTAGTAGTGGGAAGGAAATAATACCCCAGGTGGTACACCAATATCAACATTGGTAAATCCACTCTTTGTGGAGACTGGCCCTATAGATTCTGGGGCGGGCCTTCTATTGCATTATCAGGGAACATCAAATCCGTTCCAGAGAAGACCAAATATACAAAGATCACCGATAAAGAAAAATAGAAGCAACTCGGTAGCTGGCCTAACAAAGACAAACAATACACGAAATAAGTGATGCCACTTTGCAAATAGCCAAATCTAGTAAAACAACTATTGACCTAGAAAAGGAGAATATGAATCTCTTGGCGAGGCTAGATCATATGGAGCAATTATTTTCCAAGGTAAGCGATGAAATTGATTATCTAAAGCAAGAAAATGAAAACTTTAAAATGAATCGGGATTCAAACGAAGATTGCAATATAGGAAGCATTGAACCAGACAAACTCATCTACTCCACTGATGAAGATGAATTACAAAGAGAGACGGACTGGATCCTAAAGAAGAAAAAACAGTCCAGGAAGAGTAAGAAAAGAAAAGCTGAATCGTCACCTGAGGCTGAGCAATTAAATGGTAGGGGACAATCTAGTCCAGATTCAAAGTTCAGTGCTCTATCAAAGCCATAATCAATCTAGAAGAATCACTTCCGCCAATAAATATTGTGGGTGTAACCAGTTATCCAGAAATTCAGTCACTGATGAAATCGGTTACTGACAAAGACTATAAGGTTACAGCGTTAAATAATGACGTTTGGCAAATTAATACTCTGGACTCAGATACTTATAGAACCTTATCTATGAAATTGAATGCTGAAAAGTATCAGTGGTTCACTTACGAGAAGAAACAGGCCCGACCTATAAAAGTCATGGCAAGAGGTTTGCATCACACTTGCTTAAGCAAAGAAATAATGGAAGACTCACAAAATAAAGGTCTTAAAATACTAGATGCTGTGAATATTGTTAAAAAAGAGAGAACAGAAATTCAGGAAGGAAACCAAATTATCAGTAAAAGGGGACTCCCTCTTTTTATGCTAGTATTTGACAACAAAGTGAATGTTCAAAACATTTATGGAATTAAAGGAATCCTTCACATGAAGGTGAAAATTGGACCAATGAGGAGAACCACAACACGCATACCCCAATGCAAGAAATGCCATGCATTTAATCACACCCAAAGATATTTCGGCCGAGATCCAAGATGTGAAAAATGCTCAGGTAATCATTTTACCCAGGCATGTACAATCGGGAGAGATGTGCCAGCCAAGTGTACAAATTGTAAGGGCCAACATCCGGCTAATTATCGAGGCTGTGAGGTTGCTAAACAACAACAAAAATTAACAGATAAAACAAGAATCAACCACAAAATCACGAAAATCGAAGGGTTCAAATATCAAATCAGATGGATCAAAACCCACAACCAAGCAATACAGAGCAAAGAAGTTCATTTGCGCAGGTAGTGAAATGTTTCGGTTCTGGGCTCTGAAAGTAACCAAATTATGGAAAACATTATGAACAGCATTGCAGATATTACAAAGCGGCTAGATGACCAAAGTAATCTGAACAACATGATACTTGATTAACTGAAGAAAATGCAACTCCCTCAACGCAATCCAACAAAAAAATGTTAAATAAGAACACAACTTTGAAAATAGCAATCTGGAATGCGAATGGCATTATGCAACGCTGGAATATTCCAAAAATAGAAATATTTTTAAATTCAGAAAAAAACGGCATTTTCTTAATATCTGAAAGCCATCTAGTTAAATCTTCGTTTGTTAAAATACGGGGTTATAACTTATATCACTCCATTAATCCAGCCGAAAGAGCAAGAGGTGGTTCGGCATTACTAATAAAAGAAAATATAAAACACCATTTAGCATCAAATATCGAAGAAGAAACTATGCAAGTAACTACTGTAAGGATCCAAATTAAACACAGACAGCTTACTGTCTCTGCAATATATTGTCCTCCCCGGCATAACTTGAAAAGGGAGGACTACCTTAAACTATTTAAATCGCTTGGACGTGATTTTATTATTGGAGGTGACTTTAATGCGAAAACACCTAATGGGGATCTAGACTACGACGTCAAAAGGTAAAGAATTGCTTCAAGCAGGGCAGACATCAAAATGTGAATTTTATTCTGGTGGTTCCCCAACATACTGGCCCAGTGACGGAACGAAGATACCTGACCTAATAGATTCCCCGTTTATCATGACAGTCAGTGAAATGGTAATTCAAAGGGAGAAAGCACCCAGATTAACAAATTCAAAAACAAACTGGGATATCTTTCGTGAAGTATTGGAAGAAAAAATCAATCTTCAAGTACTGATAAAAAATCCGCGACGGGCACGTAAAACCTGGCAAATAACAAGAATACCGGAGAACAAAACAATTCTTAACAATTTAGGTAACAGTCTCAAATCTCTTCTTAAAGAAGTTAAAAATGCATCAATCAACAGATATCTAGTTAGCCAAACCGAAGGGAATCAAAAGACCCAAAATGCTAGTACCTCCACTTAAATAGGAACATGGAACCTGGGCAAGAGGTCCTAAAGAGAAGGCTGATCTGTTTGCGGAGTATCTCGAGGATACCTTCCAACCACTACCAAGGCAAACGGCCAATGAAAATATAATGTCAATCGAAAAGCTAGATGATTTTGATATACGCCCAGTAACTCTCAAAGAATTAAAAGAAGAAGTGAAAAGCAACATGAATGTTAAAAAAGGATATGACTTGATTTCTTGCCAAATAATCAAGGCTCTACCAGATAAAGGATTTCGTAAGCTATTACACATAATCAATGCAAGCTTTCGGTTAAAATATGTTCCGTGGCAATGGAAAGTAGCAGAAGTAATCATGATAGCAAAACCTGATAAACCACCTAACGATAAAAAATCATATAGGCCAATTTCTTTGCTGCCAATTATGTCAAAACTCTTTGAAAAATTATTACTAAAAAGACTTAAACCAATAATTGAGGACCGATAACTAATTCCTCCACATTAATTTGGATTCAGGGAAAAGCACTCCACAATTGAACAGGTGCATAGAATCACCAACGTTATTGAAAGAACGTTAGAACGCAAAAAAGTATGCTCCAGCATATTTCTGGACGTCGCCCAAGCATTCGATAAAGTCTGGCACAGTGGACTGGAATTCAAGCTGCACAGAGATCTGCCGAGGCAGTTCTATGCCACACCAATAGACATTTTCGTGTGAAATATGAGGATGAATACTCCGAACTAAAGAAAATCTCTGCCGGTGTCCCATAGGGGAGTGTCTTTGGACCAGTCCTGTATTTATTATATACAAGGGATATTCCAACAACAG
The DNA here is from genome assembly GCA_963691935.1 of Nephrotoma guestfalica. Taxonomy (NCBI): domain Eukaryota; kingdom Metazoa; phylum Arthropoda; class Insecta; order Diptera; family Tipulidae; genus Nephrotoma; species Nephrotoma guestfalica. The sequence goes on from OY829915.1 coordinate 247,746,835, forward strand.
ATGAAGGAACCATAGCCACCTTTGCAGATGACTCAGCAATCATGGCCATTGGAAGTAATGTCGCTGATGCGGTTTGTAACTGGACTAAGCGCTGGAGAATCAAGCTTAATGAGACGAAATCCACGCATATTAACTTTACATATCAAAAGGCTTCTCATCTGCCGATAGTAATTTACTCACGACCGGTGCTGGTGCTCAAGTGGAGAGAGCATGTCAAAAAGAAAAAAGAAGAACTTAATATTAAGTTCAGAAAATGTATTGGCTCATAGGTAGAGGCTCTGAGCTTACAGTATACAACAAGCTGCTGCTATATCGGCAAGTACTGAAGCCGATATGGACCTACGGTATTCAACTCTGGAGATGTACTAAGCAAACAAACGCTAAAATGATACAGACGTTTCAAAACAAGGCTCTCTGTAGCATCGTAAATGCTCCGTGGTACACAAGAAATGAAGACCTTCACAGGGACTTACAGATGAAATACATCAAAGATAAAATAAAAAAGCACGCCGTCAACACGTAATAAGGCTCCAGGAACATGGAAACCCCAATATTCGCCATATGATAGATAACCCTGTCGTTGAAAGAAGACCTAGTAAACATACCAGATTAAAATTATATTTTAAATAGGTTTAATTAATTTTGGGACTAACCATTGGGTTTCACCCCAGCAATTCAGAATTATTTAAGAAATGTAAAATTTGTAAATTTGAAAGATAAATTGCTAGATGAGCACAGTCTCAGTTGTAATTAATAAAGCAAAAAAAAAACTTATGCCCTGGGGGTAAATTCGCGTTCCGTGAAAACATGAAAATGAAAAGTTTCATGCATTAGCATTCTAGTAGAATTGGTATTCTCATACGAAATTTTAATTTTGCACAGGGGAATTCAAAATTAGGTACTAAAGTGATAATGAAAAAATCTATCGACAACATCAATAATAATTTGTGGCGTGTGCCTAAGCCAACAGAGGCACGTTATAAACCAAACAACAAAATCGCCAGAGTTTACCTAAATACCTGGAAGAAAAACTGAGCGCGCTCTTTTCCTTTGCACAAAATATTTTGATGCCTACATCATGATTACAAAATTACCGGCAGTGGACGCAAACTTGCCTTACTTCACCGAACGGAAGCAGCTTCGTAGAAATTATGACGTCTTACCGGATAAAATTCATAAACGATTAGAAGAACAATCACGTTCATCGTCTAGTCCTGAGAGGATTTCGAAAGGATGCCGATGAATTATTTGACTCAGCAAAAGGGAACATCTTAGCAACAATCCCGCTAAAAACTAACAATAATTCAACAATAACGAGTGCATCCTCCACTACTACCACTAAATCGAGCATTAGGGCGCAGCCTGTAAAAACCCTGAAGTGACAGAAAAACTACTAAAAAGAGCCGCTGTAAAAATTAAGAATATCAACAGATTATTGCAGCAAGGTCAAGTATGTTTATAAGAGGATCCGAGTACTCCTCATTTAATCCAAAAATTATACATCAGTAGGAGAGCAACAGCCGACACGCTGAGTCGGCAAATGCAATAAAGACTCTGCACGACACAATAAATAAAAATCTTCATGACATAAACAACTTGGGCATAGACTCGTCAATGTGGAATGCAATACTAATTCCATTAGTGTTAAGAAGAGAGCAATTCAATCGTTAAGTGAATTCCTTCATTTTCTAAAAGGTCTAGAAGGAGTGTGCACAAACAGAACAACAACCACACAACCTAATGCTGTTAACATACCACCGCCAAGAAGAATCTTCGCTGAAATAGAGAAAACGTGCATTATCTGCAGTGTATCTCACGAAATAACAACTTGCCCAATTTTTAAGAAGATGCAAGTTCTGGAAAGGTCCAAAATAGTAGCAAACAATTTATGCCGTATTTGTTTAATTTCCACGCAGAACAAATTTTCATGTCAAAGTATGGAAACCTATATGTGGTATGTCAAAGAAGCCATAACCCATTACTGCACACAAAGGAAGTGACAACATCCACGACTCTCTATTCCGCGAAAAACAACAACAATAAATGCACTGTACAGAATAAGGTGCCCTTGTTAGCTACAGTTCGCATCGGATATCTGGTAAAATTATGTGCGCTAATAGATCCAGGCTCACAGTCATCATTCATCACGTATAGGTATACACATAACAATTGTCACCTCATAACCCGTCGACATACAAGCAGATGGTGGAAGTTTTTATCTTACCAAACTTAACTAAGCAACTATCAACAACGTCAATAAAGGATTTTAATATAAAACCATGGCAAGGACTGACACTTACTGATCCATATTTTGATTTACCTGACCTAATCGTATACGCCAACATCTTATTAGACGGTGAAAAAAATCGGCGCACCAACCGGTAGCTCAGAAAGCTGAGTTAAGATGGATTCGCCTGGGTCTCACGACAAAATCAGAGTTAACGCCAAACTCGCTACCTCTGGTCGTGCAAAACAACGACGATAAGACTACGAGAAAGGCGATACGAGGTCACTATACATACTATTATAGAGAATATTAGAAAGGAACCCACACTTAAAACAAGAATACCATAACTGCATGAATGAATACATAGGACTAACATTTATGGTTCTGGTTAATTGAGAAACCGTCAAGGGGCAAACATGTCCCTACCATATTATGCTGTCGTCAAGCAGTCAAGTATTCATCGCAGACCTTGAGAAAATGTATATAGGCAAATCTTGGTCACACAACAAAATCTACAAAGGATACTTGGAGAGCTGACCTGCAAGTTATGAACGGTCACGTATGGTACATCGTCTGCTCCATATTTAGCCACAAGAACTCATAGATATCTTACCATAGACGAGCAGAAAGTTATTCAATTGCTGCGAAAATTCTGTTAAAGGATTTCTATGTCGATGATGTTCTCTCCGGTGCAGAAACCCTAGAAAGTGCAGTGAAATGTGAACAACAGATGGAAAATGGGCGGTAAAATATGGGCGGTATTTCTGAAGAACAAAGGGAGTCAAACCCAACCCTCATAAATAAGGACCATGAATCCATACAAACTTTAGGAACCCTATGGAATCCTGAACTATATGAATTTGAGTTCCAGGTCAACATGGAACCCATGACAATAGTTCCAAAAAACGATCCGTTATCTCGGAGGTATCCAAAATATTCGACCCACTAGGATGGTTTTCCCAACAATTATTGTAGGACAATCGTTGTTTCAACAGTCACGGATAAGGGGACTATCATGGGATGAAGAACTACCTGAGGAAATGAAGGAAAGATTCAATAAAAAACTGAGACAAGTTTCAGAGGCCATGAAAATTCCGAACGTTAAAATGCATGCTTGGACTGACTCCATATTTATCCTGGCATGGCTGCAAGGGCATCCCCGTAAGTGAAAAACCTTCGTAGCAAATAGAACATCGTAGATTCATGTTATCCTCAGCACATTGAAAACATGTAAACTCAAAGGAGAATCTCGCTGATTGTGCAACTCGTGGTGTAGATCCTGACAAGCTGGGTGATAATAAATTATGGTGGTAAGGCCAAAAAACAACAAGATACTCTCTGCATAGCATAAGCACAATTAAAACAGAACCTAAAATAGTAGACAGGTTTTCTTCATCTCTCACAAAAACAATTCTCTAACAGTTAAAGAGTTAAAAGCAGCTAAAACTAAGATTGTAACGGTGGCAGAACCTTCTTCATCTAAAGACGATATAAAAAAATTAAAGGAAAAGGGGTCAGACGGCTCCAAGAGTAAGATTTTCTCCATACATCCATTTCTGAACAAGAACGAAATACTTCGAATAGGAGGTCGATTGCAATATTCGATTTTGAAGTATAACGAGAAACATCCGATCACCCTGCACGTAAGGGTCTACTCAAGAGTTTGATTATCGATTGGGCACATAACAGTTCACAGCATGGAGGTTTTAACTTAACGCTAACATTTATAAGGTTGCAATATTGGATTCTCCAAGACAAAAGAGTAACAAACCAACACAAACGCCAATGCCACAAGTGTTTTAGGTTTAATGCTTACAGAGCAACTCAATTGATGGAAAGCCAACTCCTCCAAGAGTATAACACCTTCAAGAGCATTTACGGGAATATATACTATGCTGGGTTCATCAATTTTCGAATGTCCAAGGGTCGCGAAACAAAGAGGCGGAAGGACTACATCGCCATTTTCATCTGTTTAACAACGAAAGGAATGCATATAGAACTGGTTAATGATTTAACAACACAAGGATTTCTCGCTGTCCTCAAACGCATATGGGAAGCAGGAGTGCAATCGGCAAAGCAGAATTTGAAGAAGGCTGCAGCATCTGCACTACTAACATATGAGGAATTTACAACTTTGTTGTGCCAGATTGAAGCAACATTAAATTTTAGACTGCTAAGTCCACTATCAGGGGATCCTAATAAAGTTGAATGTTTAACACCCGGTTATTTTTTAATTGGTGGTTCCATGCTCACCCCGTCCAATGATGAAACCGTTTACTCGAACCAAAATCTATTGACAAGGTGGCAGCTAATCGAGAGGATGCATGGAGACTTCTGGTAAATGTGTAGCAAAAATTATCTCCTTAATATGCAGCGAATGAATTGGACGAAACAACAACCAAATATAAAGGAAAATTAATTAGTTTTTATAAGGAAAAGTCGAACTTTCAGGTTGTTGAACAGATGTTGAAGTTTGAGGTTCAACGTCTCTGAAAAGATCTTCTCTGCTTGAAAGCAAATTGCACATCATCCCAGATAGTCCAGGCAGATATTCGAATAAATTCAAGCCACCGATTTTTGCTAGAGCAACTTCATTTGGGATTTTCAAATTCCAATTTGAAACGGCTCCCAACAGAACTATTCGTATAGAAATGAAGAGGAGCTATCAGGCCTCAGAAATCGAGCGACTAGCGCATTTAGCGCACTCAAATATGTCGGCCAGTTATATGGAGAGAGCCAAAATGGATGCTTGAAATAGACACAGCAGTAAAGATGAGGCATTAGCAAATGACGAGGACCCAAGTAAAGGATCGAAAATACAAACGAGTCGGATTATAGAGGCATCAGCTGGCTTCAACAATTGATTGCGCCATAAACTCTATCACTATTTCCAGACTAACACGAAGTGGTGCTGATGACAGCATAACACTATAGGAGATGATGTTGATGGGAAAAGTTGTGTGATTACTTTAGACACAGAGACAACTAACACGATTTTTTGAAAGGATCTCTCATTGGAAACATACAACCAGCCATCGAGTTCAAGTTGTGATATTACCATTTATCGAGATGTAATTTCGACTAAGTGGTTCAAATGTAACAACCAATAGGTGAGTAATAATTGACCACCGAGAGAAGCTGTTGCCAACTACATAAACTTTTATTTGGAGAAGATTGGAGGGAAGTTCTCGGTCACCTATATGCCGTGGATTGTAGAAGCCAATGAAACGGAACAATGCTATCAAGAGGAAGACTTGGAGGCAAAACATTACATTGAAACCCAATGTATACTGTCTTACAGTGCAAACGCTAGTGTACAACCAGTTCAAGGGTATCGAAGCATATAAAACCAGCCATAACCAAACCAACTATGGTAGTAGTATAGCACAATGCATTTTACATCATTGTGCGCTCCATCTAAATTTTAGCCGTACCAAATATTAAACCAACCGGAACCACAGTTTTATCAGCCGGACCCATTATAAGATTGCACAATGAGCACTTTGAGCTTTAAATGGTTGTGTGCTATACAAGCTTTCAATCGGAGCTGTAAAAATATTAGCTGGAATGATATCAATGTTCAGCCCGAACCATAAGAATTTAGCCGATACCAAATAAACTATAACACAAGTAGCACAACGAATTGTGAAGCATTGTATATTATCTCATTTTTCAGCCGAAAACCTTTTTAAAAAGCCGGAATCAAAGTTTTATCAGCCGGGCCATTTTAAGCTTGCACAATGAGCACAATGTATGTCATTTTTGTGCACTACTTGGTTTTTCAGCCGGGACCAATTAGAGCTAGCCGGAACCAGAGTTTTATCAACCAGAATCATCAGATGCTTGCACAATGACCACAATGTACTTTAGACGGTTGTGAATCATATAAACTTTCAGTTAAAACCATAACAATGTCAGCCGAAACCACTACAATGTAAACTAATCCAAATGAAGCCAGTTGGTACCATATAAAGCCAGAAGGAACCGAGCGCTATCTGAATTTCTATAATTTCAGCCAGGCCAAATATTACGCCAGCCGGAATGATTAACCAGCGGAACCACAGTTTTACCAGCCAAAACCATTTTAAGCGTGTACAATGAGCACTTTTTGCTTTATATGATTGTGCAACATATAAAATTACAGCCGGAACCGTAAAATTGGCAACCGAAAACATAAGAAGCTATCCAGAACCAGACCAGCTGAAAAACCCGACCAAAGCAGAAGAACCATAATGCATTGTGCATCATTGTGCACTGTCTGATTTTGCAGCCTGAACCAATATTATGCCGGCAAGAACTATTTAAACCAGTCGGATCCAGAGTTTTATGGCCGGAACCATTTGAAGCCAGCCACATAAACTGAAAAATTAGGTAGTACAAAATAATACACTTTGCATTGTGCTATACTTGGTTTGGTTCCGGCTAGATTCATATGGTTCCGGCTGACGTTATTAGAGTCTCTGCCGACATTTTCATGGCTTCGGCTGAAAGCTTTTATGTTGCACAACCACCTAAAACGCGCAGTGCTCGCATTGTGTAAATATAAAACGGTTCGTACTGATAAAACTTTGGTTCTGGCTGATTTTAAATGATTCCGGCTGTCTTGACTGAAAATTTAGATAGCGCACAGTACATTGTGTATTAGTGCTATAATTCCTGCAAGCATCATTCACGCTTGCTTAATATGGATCCAGCTCTCATTATAGTACTTCTGGCTGACATTGTTGGGGTTTCGACTGAACGTTTTTATGTTGCACAACCATCTAAATTACGTTGTGCAAGATTCTAATGGTTCCGGCTCAAAAAGACTGGTCTGGTTTCGGCTGACCCTTCATTGGAACCGGCTAAACAATCAGATTGTTGTGCTACGAGTACTAGTGCCATAGTTGGTTTGGTTCCGGCTGGCTTCATATAGTTCCAACTGACATTTTAGTGGTTTCGGTCCTTGTTATGGTTCTGGCTTATATGTTGCGCAACCACCTAAAGCACATTGTGCAAGCACCTAACCTGAGCTTGCTTTAAATTGTTCCGAGTGGCTTAATATACCGAAGTAAACTTTTAACGAAAGGTGTAGCTATGCAATGCTTGTTTGCTATGCAATGCTTTTCAGAAATTACACTTTTCGTTATTTGTGTAGCTACACATTTCGTTAAAAAGTTCAGTTCGGTACTTAATATTACAGTTCCAGCTGATAAACCAAATAGCTCACACTGGTGGCCAATCCATTTGGCTTGCTTTATATGGTTCCAGTTAAAACTTCATAAAGTTCCCAAAGACGCACAATACACCGTGGTACTTGTACCAAAGTTGATTTGGTTCTGGCAGGCATGGTGCCGGTTGGTATGGGTACGTTGAAGAATTCATTTAGTGGACAATGATGCACAATGCATCGTCCCACATGTGTCATCGAAATTTTTGTTGGTAAATCTTCAAAATTCTCGATGACACATGTAGCACGAAGATGTTATACTGCCGAAGTCAAAAAACGTCGTTTTTAAAATATTTATATGTGTGTGTGTGTCTATATGCTGCCGTGCAGTTTAAATGTCTGTGCTCCCTCTACAGACGGATTAACTGACCGAGGTGGTATTTCATATTTAAGCTTTTTTTCGGCATCTCTAAAGTCTAGGCGGATTGACTATTGGGAATGAAATTTTTTACTTAAGGTTTTTCCACAAATTAGGAGATTTGTTACGAAATTTGCTGGAAATTTGAAAAATAGCAACTTCCGTGGGAGCTTTTTAAATTTTTGCAACTTATTTGGTTTAAAATCTTCTTGTTGTTGTATAATAAGGTTGCCAAAGAAAAGGTTTCAACTATTTAGTTAAGTGAAACACAACACATGAACAGTAGTTATGCGTAGCTAGGGCAATGTTCATCATGCCCGTGTTCGGAGTTTAAATTACGAAAATGCGACAAATATCAACGCAACAATTCATGATAAATTCTTCTTCCTAACTTCATCTCATAATTACTCTGTTTTAGATCCAGTCTAGTCCAGTGTAGATATAGTCAACGATAGGAATGTTTATTACGGTTGAACATTTAGAAACTGCTAAATAATTAGCATTTATTTTCTGACATAAACCTTGGAAGACCGGGGACTTCGCTATATGGCAGATGAAACCTTAGTTTTCCCTATATTTAAAATCACTAGCATCAACAAATTTCGTTACCTCCACTATACAAAGATGTAAATATTGCTTGTGGTCTACAAATCCACCTCAACTTCAGTTCAAATTTCAATTTTGTTCTCTTGTCAATTTGCATGTTCATTCAGACTCCATCGTAGTGCCTCTGCGGGTTTTGAAAATCACATTCGCCATACTTTATAAGATTGCCAATTAAAGTAAATCGATTTGCGTATCGTACACGCTCATTTGTACATAAACAATATAACTAATCCAACAGACGTTTGCATCCCGCATGCATATCTGTTCTATTGTCCTGGTATCAAACTGTCTGTAGGGCACAATAACACAAAAACTGGCATAACAAAAAATTCTGTAGAAAACAAACCACAAATATTTCGATATTTATCTGTAAATTTGTCAAAATATCCTTTTCATCAATACAAAACCCAAATCCTGGAAGAGTTCCTATTGAGTAAACAATTGCGGCTCAAGTGAATGGTCAAAAACAACAATTTCTTATACTTGTGCGATCCTTATTGGCTTTAACGACATACAGACATCAAATAAGTATAAATATTGCAATTGCATGCAACAACAAATACACAAACAATACACGCATTAGAATCGCATCCTGACAACAACAAAAACCTCATGTAGGAAAAAAAGGATCTCAAATAACCGCAATGTTTTAACTCTACATACACATAAAGGTTTTTTGAATATATTATACGATGGGATAGTATTGGTGCGGTTGTATAATTTGATTACCATTTCTCAAGAAAACTCTATAAATTTTCGTCTCGATATCCGAAATAAGGAGCAACAAAATTAAGGATACGGTTTTATTGTCGTAACCAACCAATATTTGGTTTTATATTTGCGAAGAGTTTGTTTTACAAGAAATGGTTTTCATAAGAAAATTTACGGTTTTATGATGAGGTACACGGTACAGTACATCGAAATATATTATGGACACAATTAGTAGAATTAGAGGTTTATATGGGGCTCTAAACGTTTCCTTAATTTATTATAGGTGACTTACACAAATTAGTTTGGTGTGGCATTTGGTTATACGGGCTTATGAACGAACATGTTAACTACTCGTAAACACACTTAGATGCGTAGGGGGCAAAACACAAATTCACCAAACATTTCTAAGATCTTTTACCAATACATCCGCACAATCATATATCTCCGAACATAATAAAACACTTAATTTATTAATTAATGAAAAAAAAAAAATTGGCACAGCAGTCAACTTTATAATTTGGTAAATGATCACAAATCATCTTTTTGTGTAATCATCATGATCATGAGCGTATCATCAGCATTATCGTAATGTTAAACAAATAAAAAACAAATTTGCGATCTTAAGTGTTTTTCGCGCTATATGCGTGAATTCCGTGTTGTTTATAAATAGATCTTAATGCAGATGTTCTGTAGGTACTTATTATAGAGATCGTGTTAGTTGATCATTTCAGTTTATAAAATTTATATACGGTTTACGATGTTCATCTAGACATAAATCTTAAAATAAACAGCGTGCCGTCTGCCGTGTAATATTTTATTGGTGGTTTATTGAATTAAAAACCAATCTGTTGAGTTAATTTCATTCAAATGATAATAGTAATATTAGGAATAGGAGGAAGAGGCACAAAATCATTACCTGACTCCAGAAGCTGTCCCGGTCACGCAGTAGTGGATAGGCAAGAGCATTAATTTATTTATTTATTTATTATTTATTCAGCATAAAGGATAAAGCATAGCTTTTTACAAAAAGTAAACTAAATGTATTTTTAATAAAATCAAACAATAATTGTTTAAATTTAATAAAAGGCTTCACACGTCTAATCGCAATCGGAACCTCATTCCAAATTGTAAAAGAGGTAAACAGGGGCGATTTGTTGTAAATATTTGAAAGGTCAACTCTTAGCACTTCTATAAACTTAGCTGATATGTGGTCAAGTATTCTCAGTCATTAACATATCTAACGGTATTGTTCAAAGTAACTTGCAGCATATCACTTGCGGTAGAATCACTTCGTAAAAAAAGAAATTCGCAATATAGTACGTGGGGAATTACTAATGATCTAACCAACAAAATTCGAACATTTTTAGGGCAGATATTTTTGATGCTTCAATCCATATAAAGTAGAATTGATCTTACTATACAAACATTAACAACCTGTGAATCCCAAGTGAACCTGTCATTTAAAAAAATTCCGAGATTATTAACACGATTCGCAAACTTAATCTTCACACCATCAATAAAGATCACTGGAAAACATCTTTTAGAAATCAGAATTGCTTGCGTTTTAGCGATGTTCAGTGAGATTCCATTAGACTTGGACCAAGCCAATACATTGGATAGATCCAAATTAATATTGTTAAAGGTTTTCAATGTATTTTCACTGGTACCACCAACATAAATTTGACAAGCATCAGCATACATGATGTTTGGAGTATTTTATTGCTTGTGGTAAGTCATTAATAAAGAAGGAGAACAGAGTTGGGCCAAGTATAGTACCTTGAAATACACCTTTAGGTATACGCTTAGGAACTGATTATTTTCCATTTACAATGACTTTTTGACATCTATCACTTAAGTAACTAAACATAAGATGAAATGCTTTATTGTCAAAATTATGAAAAGCATCAACTTCTGTAGTAACAAAACATGGTTCAGAGAGTAGAATGCTTTGGAGTAATCCGACAGTATTAGTACAACGAATGAGTTTTTTCCGTCAAGATGACAAGCCAGATCGTCTACAGCATGAAGCAGGGTAGTCGTTGTACTGTGGTTATTACGGGATTAAAATTTATTTAGATATAATTCCAATTAGACAAATGCTGGTTGATTTGATCACGATAATGACCTCGAATACTCTAGATAAAATGGAAACTAATCTAAGCGATCTAAGATTAGCCAAAGAATCGATACCTTCTTTTTTACAATCGTAATCACAGTGTTCATTTTCCAGATGTCAGGAAGTTTAGGTTTTTTTTATCGTGACCGCATGAATTTGATTTAATGATACACGGCTTTGGAAACATATAATTGAAGGGTCAAAGTCAGTAGAAACACCAGACCTGCTAGTCCCCCAATCCAATATGGTTAAAATTACTCCAAATACGTTTCATGGTTAATTTACTATTTCCAAAAAAATATTTTTGTTTGGAAATCCTTATCAAGCTAGTTACTCCATTGCGTTCTTTACGATATTACTTTGCATACGCATGACCCCCGGTAAGCATACTTTTACCACAGGCACCCTTTTATGAGGGTTTGAAGAGGGAATTGACATTATCAGACGCATGCAGAAAGCTCAAATTAATGCCAAAAAAGTAATTCATTTTCTTTTCAGAATCTAACTGACTATAGTCATGGATAAGCTTAGTAGTCCAGTTTAACACTCTTTGATCTTCTTTATAAGAAATGGTCAGAAAATCATGGTAAGAGATGTCAGGCATAGTGTGTTGATTATAGACGCCAATACCCAAAAGTAATTTGACTCTGGGACAATGTCTTACTGAAACTAAATGGTTGGCTTTTAAAAGATTAGGAAGTTTATGGGACTTATCACTTACGGTTTTTATCGCAAGCAATTATAAAATGATAATTTAAAATATGCGACGATAGAAATTCCTGAATATCGTCTTAATCGGATTGCACGGGGGTTGATGGGTTGGAGCAAACTACAATCAGTACAGTCATAGATGGTCATGTCATTTCTGCCATCAAAACTTCAGTTTTATCATAAATGGATGAATGAATAGCCTTAAGTTTAAAGCATTTTTTATAGTAAATTTGTTTGCACTCGCTATAACCTTCCATGGTGATTTGCCATACACTACTGAACAATTCACAACAAATTTAACAGATGCTGCTTTAACAATATATCTGCTATAGTCTAGCAAATTTCGAGCATCCTTATATTGAAAGACCCTTTACTTGTAGGGATCTAATTCCAACGGAAATATTATCAACTTACTTTTACTCTTTATTTCACCAGCGGATCATAGTTTTTTAAGCGTTAAATATTATCTCGATAGTATGGACCACCGAATAGTACTCCAGGCCAGAACAATGAAGAAATGTTATTCCCATCAAAAATATTGTGATTACCGCGGTATTGGGGCCAACACTGTAAATGTGATGCGCTCACAACCAGAACACAAATTTTAAAAGTGTTAATCAATTTCAATAATCGAATTAAATTGAAACGTGAGTGGTTGTCAAATTCTGGAAAGTTGACCAACCGATAATCTAACCAAACTGGTTAGCTGTTTATAGCATAAAGCATAATCAACTCTAATAGCTGTTTGTACGCATGATTTAATGGGTTAGAAATTAATTACTTTTACAGGTACACGGCTTATACTTTTATAACTTAATTAACATCAGTATAGATGTATTTGTTTTGGAGACAGATGATTTACAAATTTTGTTGTTTGCAAAACTTGACATCGCGTCTTCTTCTCGACCTCGTACATTTATAGTTTATGGTGCGATCTTAAATAATAATAAGTTCGTCATAACGATTATGATGAATGATGATTCCTCGCAATCTGTCGTGTGAACTAATATTATTATTCGGAATCGTATAAAAAAACTCTTTTGAAGTATCTAAAACACCATTAAATTAATGATATCAATAAAAATTGAAGATGTCTAAAGGTGCCGAATTGTAAATTTCGGATAGAAACATTTTCTCACCTACCAAAAATTAATATTTTTTTGAGAAGAGTTTACAGCTTTTAGTAACAAGTATAATTTTATATCAGTAATTTGTCATTTCCTGCGGCTTCGATCACATAGGTAATAGCGCAGTCGTTTATGGTCGATATGACAAAGAATGGACCCGATGATTTTTTATACAGTGAATCATATATTGCTAATTATACATAAATTTACATAAATTTACGGTATAAAGATTTATCTTATTTGGTTTGGTACATAATAGTTCTATAATGTACTTCAAAAGATCTCAAATTACCGCGTCTTGTATGCGACACCAAATCAATAAATTCTTTTGTTGGGATTTATCTGTTTTTAAAGTGGGCAAAACAATCATTTGTTGATGCTCGTATAATAAATAATTTCGTTATGTTAACGTGGCCATAATTTCAACAATGAGGGTATAGTTTATGTACGTTCGGAAAATTTATTTACAATCGACTTAAAGTTTATAGTTTTAACATGCGCTAATTGGTACTGGTCAAAGTTGGTTTCCGGTGTTAACATACAGCTCGATTATTCTGCAGAAGAGAAGAGGAACTGAACTTAATGTTTTCAATAAAATTATCGTAATATGAGCTTCGCCTTCTTAGCACCCCATCGAAACGTTTTGATAAAAATGATAATTGGAATCGTGTGGTCAGGATTGATCACTAGTAGGGGTATGATTGTTAGAAAACAACTTTTTCGTGGTCGAAGTTGATTTATGTATTTTGGTGACATAGAAACTTACTAGGTGTCCAAATAAATTTCCGGGTGTTTTAAAAAGATAACAAATGGAAAATTTCAATTCACTTCATTCCGCCCCAAAATAATGCTGTATAAGATAGCGGAAATTTGTCAGCGGAAAATAAGAGATTTCGCTACTCGCCGCAAGTGGCAGCACAATCACAAAAGATAATTTATTTTGTAATATAATTGCCAGCGGAAATTTTTTATTCATTTTGTATCTCTTTTTTCACTAAATAAAATATCCCAGCGGAATAAAATATTAAAAGTGATCCTTAAAATGACAAATTAATTGACCTCCGAAGTAAAGGAACTCGGTAAATGAAATCTTGAAATTTAACAATATTCCGTCTTTCCGCCATTCTAAAAGAATGACGATGAAATTTGGAAAAAAGTATTGATCAGGGGTCCAAAACTTCCACTAGTAACCAATACTTTCGGTTGTTTTGCTAATAGCTTAGGTCATACTGAGACTACGAGGAAAATTTGGGGAAAATTGATGGATTAGAATTTTCACTATAATTTTTTGATTTTCTGCGGCCAAATAAGTTATTTTTAGATTTTTGGGGAAGTTTTTGAGATGTTGGCCAAAAACTGAAAATAAATTAATTAAAAAAATTTAAATTTTCTAAAGTATTGGTTATGAAATGGCCTAGTTTAGTCCAGCATGAACAGGTCCTAGAATTTTGTCCTAAGTTTTGGACCCCTGATCAATACTTTTATCTAAATCTCATCGTCATTCTTTTAGAATGGCGGAAAGACGGAATATTGTTAAATTTCAAGATTTCATTTACCGAGTTCCTTTACTTCGGAGGTTAACGAAACATGGAAGAAAAGCAAACGAAGATAGAAGCATTCGTAGATGAATGCTGTACACTCGGCTAAGCGCATCAGTCGAATACACGGCGACGTATCCTGCCACAGGTTGACCTTTCGAAATAGACACGTTGTCCATTTTCCAAGTGCACACACAAATGTTGAACCATGGGTTGACGTTCATGTATATTGCAAATGAGAAAATACACCAAATTGTCTCAATACAACTGACAAAGCGGCCCAATTCGAATCTTGACTCTTCATCATTTGCATCCGGAGCAGCAATGCCAAACACTACCAGGTCGCTACTTTTGTTCACATATTTGCAGACATATTTAATGAACTTAATGGAGTTACAGTACTAAACTGCCCCATGTCTTGTTGATATAAAATCGTCCAATCGACACCCATGGCCATAGGTAGATTTTGATTATTGGTTTGGGTTGATCTGATTAGGTCATGGGAGTGAAATTTTGATCTTCCCAATGTCTTGCCGATAAAATCGTTGGCCATTTGAGATTTTTTCAGATAAACATCACTTTGATGAGGTAATAAGGGTGAAATTTTAATGGGTAAATCAACATTTCATCTCTATATAACAACGTCAGATCCACCTCAAATTCATAATCAAAATCTTCCTATGGTCATGGGCTCTCTGATTGGCATAGTTAGATTGGTGTCTATCTGGCATAATCTCGAATGACGAACAATTTTATCGAAGGGACATGGAGAAAATTAATATTTCGCTCCAAAAGCCACATGGCTGTATATGAAGCAGATATGGCATTCTTCGAGTGAGTTCGATTCTGAGTTATCATCATTTCTCAAGTTGTTACCCAAAATATAATTCTGAGTCCAGTCTATAATCGCCTTTCATATTCTAACTCGTACAATTTATACATTTATTAGCATTTTTGCAAGGGTCATGGTCGAAAACATCTTAAATTGTAAGAATCGTTTTTGTGGTACAACTCTAAATCGCCACTCGGTTGTTTTACCACAATTCACAAACAAAACGACAACGGGAGCAATTTAACGAGTATTTCAAAACGAAAACAAAAGAGCGACACGACGAATAGAAGCAAAGCAAACCGAACAAATTTATTTTAACAAAATTAAGGTCACATATTATTTTCGGTTTTTCAATAAGAACCAAATCCTCCTCTGATTTGTTCAGTCTAAGGAGGGCTGTGAAGGGAGATTGATACAGGTTGATAAGAATTATTCGTAGCCTTAGGTAGTTCATAGTGGACTTAGCGTGAACTGCGGGAATTAAGTTGGCACTTGTGTCGGCTCCATATCTTGCAGCTCACCGCCAGGGTTCGTGTAACCTCCTCGCAGTAACCAGCGGACAACTAGCTCACAATGATAATTGTGGTGAGTTAGATTAAAACGTTGGGCTGGGTCACGGTGTTAATCGTACCGTGCTGATAGCTGGCTAGGCTGGATTTCCAGTGTAATAAAAGCTCTGTCTCTGACTGTGATCTAAAAACCTGGTATCCTTCGGATTAATCTGTGTAATGCGGATCTCGTGGAACAAAACATGGACGAAAATAATACTGAGTTGATGCTGCTCGAGAAATGACGCAACAAATTTCATTCCTTTTACAGGCTTTACGACGCTAATTGGTTCCTTTTCAATAATTACGTAGTGCAAATCGAGCAAGTTTTGACATCCAAACCCAAAAAATTTTGGAATTTCATTAACAGCAAGAAAAATGTATCTGGTTTTCCGTCCAATATGTCTTACCAGACCTCCATCGCCAGTCAGCCATCCGACATTTGCAATTTGTTTGCCAAATTCTTTGCATCGGTTCACAAGCCACTTCAGTCAACAGACACCAGGTCTCCTACTACTTTCACCTATACATTGTATTCGATCATTTCAAATTTACCGAACAGGAGGTCCTGGATCAACTGCTCGTTCTCGACGTTAGTAAGGGAGCAGGTTATGACGGTCTTCCACCAATCCTATTCAAACGTTGTGCTGTAAGTCTGGCCCCTACATTTACCGTCTTGTTTAACGAAAGTCTTCATCGTGGTATTTTTCCAGATGCTTGGAAAATCTCATGTGTTCATCCAATTTTCAAGGCGGGTAACAGAAGGGAGGTAAGTAATTATCGTGGGATCGCCCTTCTCTCTGTCTTACCCAAACTGTTTGAGTCCATGGTTCACAGAGTATTGCACTTCCATACGAAGATACTTATTTCTCCTTTTCAGAATGGATTTTACCCCGGTACTAACTTGTCCTCATTTTGTGGTCATCTATTTGACAGTCTAAACTCCAAGCAGCAGCTTGACGTTGCCTACACAGACTTCGCAAAGGCTTTCGATGTGATTGATCACTCCATTCTTATAAGCAAGTTGGAGAGTCTCAACTGTGATTTCATTCCCATCGACTGGTTTGCTTTCTTAACTCTCAGATCGTTGGCAATATGTTAGGAGTAGATTCTTTCTCCCTATTATTTCGGGTGCCATCCACCGTGCCTAAAGGTAGCCATGTCGGCCCACTGTTAATTTCATTATTTATTAACGACGTTATAAAATGTTTTAAGTTTACCAACTGCCTCCTCTTTGCAGACAACATGAAGATTTTCGCCCGGGTCTCTCGCTTTTGCAGTTGGTCAATTAACAACTTACTGGCTTTAAACGTGAGTAAATGCAAAACCATTTCTTTCTTCCGTATCCGCTCGCCTGTTTTTTATCAATATCAACTGTTCAACGAAACCATCGATCGGGTTGAGTTCATTTCGGATCTTGGTGTGATCTTTGAATCTGATGCTACATTTACCAGACATGTTAACGCCAATATTTCAAAGTTGTACGTTACGCTTCATTAAACGAAACTGCAATGACTTTAGTGACCCATTAACTTTGACTTCATTATACGTATGCTTTGTTCGGTCCATTTTGGAGTATGCATCTCCTGTTTGATCACCTTCCTACCACTGTCATTCCGAGAGGATTGTGAGTCAGAAACAGTTTATTTTGTTCGCGCTACGACGTTTACCATCCATATGCGCGCTGTTCGTCCGCCTTATCAGAATCGATGTAATCTTTTGAAACTGCAACGTCCAGATAATCGCCGAGATGTAGCTTCCGAGCTGTGTGGTCGAAAAGACTTGAAAACACCCGTGAAAAAATGCAGAAGGCACCTTAGAAGAGCCAAGGCAACTAAAGCTTCTAAGGTATGAGACTGCTACAAGGAAGTCCTTAAAATATACAAATACGAATTAAAAATGCTTAAACAAATGCCTGGGGGCTATACTGTAGTAAAATGCAGGAGACCTAGGCTACGTAAAGTACTATATCTATGACACACCACTCCGGGTTTTATCCAACAACTGGATGGTTCTTGAACCGAAACTAGTGCAGAGTCCTTGAAGATACTAATGTAAACTCACTTTCCAGATAGACTAAGGGATAACAGAGTCGTAGGCATTGTAAGCTAGATTATAAGCTTATAAGTCGGCAGGGCTCGTGGTATTATACCGGCGAATGTGTAAAAAACGACTTACTCAACCTTAGCCTGGGTGGAACTTATTTTCAGGGGCAGCCTAGAACTCTGTCACATTCCTAATAAATGGACTGAAGTACTCCTAAGTGTAATGTTTATACCTAAGGCGGAATAAAGCTCTCATTGCAGTTCCAAAGACCTTAGACCTGTAAGTTTAGCCTCTTCCCTAATAAAATTTTTGGAAAGAGAAATAAAAGCTCACATTAGGAGTTCGATTGAGTAAAAGAGGCTCTCGAAATCTTAAGATGCACAATGTAAGAGGAAATCTGTGAAAATAGCACTCCCTTCTTGCTCCTATCGAGAAATCCCTTAAACAGAGGCAATGACGCAAGCACACTTCTCTCTGTGCATGAACGAGTCACTCAATAGCTTTATAGATTTAATGATAAGAAGCAGTCGTGATAACCAGCCTGGAGGGGTCTTCAACTAGCAAATTTTTGAGTAAAGGCCACTGCAAGGTACGGTATAATCCCTCTTCTTTGGACCTTGGTAATAAATGAACTGTTATTAAACATGGAAGGCGCGGCTTTAAACCACCAAGCAACCTCCTGCTTATGCGGATGATGTTGCGATTGGTGTCTTCGGTATATATCCTTGTACCTTAAGAGAACGCATGTAAAGTGTGTTTGGCATTCTCTGCTTGGGCTTGCGCTTGGGCCAACAGTTGCTGTTTGAATGTAAACCCATACAAAACTGAGTTGGTTTTCAACAGGAACGTCCTAAATACTATCAACTATAACACTCGTCACCATCTTATGATCAGAGATTTTCTTACTGGTATTCCCACCAGATAAGACTGGTTGAGAGAAGCATTTCTGAATACTGAAGGTGCTAATTCTTTACTGACGGCGGAAGGTTGGGGTGGGGTTTTCTGTGAAGAATATAATGTAAACTTCTCTTTTCGTTTCATCTTCTTCGCTAAACTAATCGCGCACACGAGGGACTCCCGCAGTCAAGCTTTTCACATTTCCTTACATCGAAAGTAACTCAGAATTACGAGATGGAGGATGAACTCGCTCGACAAGGCACAATCTGTCTCATTTCATCAAGCAGGGCAGATGTTGATATATCGCTCGCTACGAGCAAATTACTTCTTTAAGATGAACCTGGAGGAACAACGAACGACCGATGGTATAATAGTTCCACCTGCGTAATGACTATTCAGATCTGACCAAAACAAGACATGTCAAGATCCAGACAACTGGTATGCGGCGACTTGTCAGTATGGTGGTGCGGGTGCACGTTTAGCGCGGGGACTGAACATCTGGGATATTCCCTCGTAAATGACTTGACGGACCAAGTAGGTGAGAAGAGAAAATGGGGCACCGGGCCTGATTGTCTCTATGCCAGTCCTTTAAGACAACCACCCTAACGTAACCTAACCTATGTAGTTTATCACATAGGTCGGTCTCACACGATCTACGGCTTTTAGTATTCTTTTCAATATTGATCTCTTCCTGTGAATTAGGAAGTATCTGCTGCCAATGGTAGATCACTTTTAGTCACTTTTCAGAACTAAACTTCCAACTAACTCCCATTTTCATCAGGGTTGGTATAAAAGGATCGATTTACTCGTAATTCAATTTTGAACATTTTACAGATGCCGTACCTATACAAATTGCCTATTTTCACCAGAAAATTTTTATTTCATCGCAGTTGGTTGAGTATAAGCTGTTCCATTCAAATTAGCAAATTTCCAGAACCAAACGTAGGAATTTGCCCACATCCGAGATTTTAGTTTTCGTGATTTTGATATCCTGACAGATTTTGGTCATAAGGCATTTTGAAATCCGGTATTTTAAGCTGCTTGTATTTCGTACTTGTCATATTTTCGATCCACTTTAATTGATGCTTAACGCCATTTCGAAAAGACTAAGACCCCTCATGTTTAAAAATGTAACATTTAGGAAAAACCGTATACGTATTTATCTCCCATCATAATCGTATGTGTGTAACAATCTGTTCACATAACCAAACGAAGACATTAAAGAATCCAACCAAAAATTACTTAAAAATTAATTTGAAAAACTAATTTCTAATTTTAAAACCATAAATTACTGGCATGATATGTTTACGCATATTCGATGTTGCGAGGGCTTGGTTTATCAAATCTCTTTGTTCTATTGTCAACTGTTGCGTCGCCCTACACGCTTAAAACACTCAATTATCATTCAAAATATATCAAATTATTTCACTTAACAACTCCCGGAAAAAACTAAAATGAAAACATAAAACCAACGAAAATCATGTAAAATCTCACACCAAACACAACATAAATTTTAATGCAATTAAAATCATTTAAGTCTTCAAGAGTGATGACGATTCCAAGACACGAAAATTTAATTGGTTTTTAAGATGTGATTTGACATTGCATGTATAGATAAATAGGGGGTCGGGCAGGCATCAAAACGACGGCACGATATACAGATTCACATGACCTGCTTTACAGTTTAGCTATTTAACCATCTTATCGCAGTTGGTGTCGAATTTTTTTGGGCGGAAAATTTAATCCGCATGACGCTATATAAATGATACGTCCTCATCGCACCTTAACTCCTTCGATAATCCAATAACATTATTTTAAGAAAGTTAATGGTAATCTTGTTTCTTAACGCAGATAATAATCAGATTAAGAATTAATAAATCAAAAATATTTTTAAACAAAATATTATTTTATTATCCTTAATCCTTGCTCTCGCTGAGGTGTACGAGATATAAATATACGAGCGTACCTGATCCTTTATTTTATATTTTTGGAAGGAATACTAATCGGGACTATAAGTAGTTGTGTTTTGGTTATTTAGTTTTTGTTTTCCAATTTATAACCAAATACCTAAATATTTCGTGCAGCATATTTCAGTTCATCAGAATTAAGGATGTTTAGCTCTTTACATGCATATTTTAGTGTAATGTTTACAAACCGTGAAGTAAAAAACAAAAAACAAAAATTCATTAGAATTTCTGACGGTTCGATTGTGCTGCGACCCATCGGTAGCCTAGTGTCACATATTTGAAGAACAAGACAATATCAGAGTTTTAAGTTTTAAGATTGTTGTTGTTTTTGAGTCTTTCCCTTTTTTCCATAATATAGTCGAAATGCTGTAAGTTATAAAAATATTTTATTATCGTTACCAATGGAAATTATTGATCTATAATTGAAGGTCGTCCAAGTTTTATGATCGACAATTGTAAAACGATGAAGAACATCGTATATATGGGAATATGGAAAGGAATTAAATTTTTAAGGATTTTAGTTGAATTTTTTCTATATATTGACGTGCGGTTTTGCTCCTTATTGTTGCTATATAGACCCACAAATTTCGGGTTATTATTGTGCCATGTTGTATATGAAACCACAAATGGCAACTGAATTTTGGGCATATCGAGTTTGTGATTTGAAAATATTTTTTAATAGGAAAGAGGGGGGGTTTGGATATCAAACACGTTTCAGTAGAGTAAAATTCACTTGTGAAATCGAAGGAAATTCGACACAATAACATATTCTTAGTTAAAGACCTGTCTAGACAAACAAATTCTATGTTACGATAAAACCAATTGTTGTGTTCTTGTGCTATTGTCCGATTAGGATTCATCTCAAATTTCATCTCGAATAATCATTTCTATGATAAATACAAGATTGGGACAAGTGTTTTTAATATATTAAGACAATGTAATGTAATTTGAGAAGGGACTGGGCGTTCATCATTATTACGTTCTCGTGTTACTTTTGCAAAAAAAAAATGCTGCCCGGATCATTAAATTTAATGCGTCAACAGACTATTTTAAGTGGATTAAGTCGCCGACAGGATAATTTGTAGGCTTATCGGTTTACCCATCAGGTTCAATGAACCGGATGTGTATACGAACATAAAAGCTTTGATTTCGCATATAATTCTAAACGAAATCTGTTTATCATGCAATTAAAGCAATTAAAGCTCAATTAAAAATTTATGTTGGGTCGTAATGGATTAAAATACTTTTCAAAGTGTTATGTATACTCTGGAACATATGCTCAATTTACAAGTTAACATATTATTTTACAATGTAAGTACGTAGAACAAGTTTTCTAATGTATCAATCGTTTAAATTTTAATGATATTTTTGGGTTGGTTCAATAATACAGTGATCTTTTTGTTAGCTAAGAGGCCGGCATTTTTCGTTCTGTAATTCTCAATAATATAGCAATACGTAACTTGATAATATGTTTTAACTTTATGTTTGATTTGTAAATCGCAAAGTACGAATACTTAACAAGTATTTCATCAACATTTATTTTAAGATTAAAGTCATTATGCGTATGCCGTTTGGAAAGCGTATTATTAACCGCTTACCATTTTCACTCAAACTAAAAATATAAATACAAAAATTCGTAACAAATTTGTTGTCCTGGTTAAGAATTTTTAATTAAGATGACTGGATGGATAATTTAACATCCTATTTCGGGCGCTAGTAGAACCTGAGTATAAATTTCAGTGAAGGCATGCTAATGAACCTTTACAATTTCCACTCAAATTCAAAATTGAAGTAAGTTATGGTTAAGAAGTTCCATTTAGGTTGGTTGGATGAGCAATTTAATGTCCCATTTCAGATAGTATCGGAACATGAGACCAAATTTCCAGGAAGGTGTGTTAATGGCCGTTTACATTTTTCACTCAAACTCAAAACTGAAATACAAAAACTCGTAAAAAATTTACTGTCCTGGTTAGGAAGTTCTAATAACCCTGGCTGGATGATCAATTTTACAACCTTTTCAGGTGATTTTGGAACTTGACTTCAATTCTCTGGGAATGCGTGTTAATGGCCGTTTACATTTTTCACTCAAACTCAAAATGGAAATAAGAGAATTCTTGCCAAATTTGTTGTCCTGGTTAGGAAGTTCAAATTAGGCTGACTGGATGAGCAGTTTAACAACCTATTTCAGGTGCTAACGGAACCTGAGTCTAAATCTCAAGGGAGGCATGCTAATCAACTTTTACAATTTCCACTCAAATTCAAATTTGAAGTAAGTTATGGTTAAGAAGTTCCAATTAGGTTGGTTGGATGAGCATTTTAATACCCTATTTCAGGTACTATCGGAACATGAGACCAAATTTCCAGGAAGCCGTGTTAATGACCGTTTACATTTTTCACTCAATCTCAAAATTGAAATACTAAAAATTCGTCAAAAAATTACTGTTCTGGTTAGGAAGTTCTAGAAACCCTCGCTGGATGATCAATTTTACAACCTTTTCAGGTGATTTTGGAACTTGACTTCAATTCTCTGGGAAGGCGTGTTAATGACCGTTTACATTTTTCACTCAAACTCAAAATGAAAATAAGAGAACTCTTGCCAGATTTGTTGTCCTGGTTAGGAAGTTCAAATTAGGCTGACTGGATGAGCATTTTAACAACCTAATTCAACCTATTATCTTTTAACATTACCTTGTTCGCTCCTCTTGTCAGAGTAGATATCCGTGCATAATCCTCTCCTGGATGTAAATCGTTTGTAAGCAACAATAAATGATTCGGTTGTTAAATCGCTTACAATTTCAATATGTATAGCTTTTGTTACCATGCAGATAAATAGTGCAATGTAACCTTTGTGAGTTTTGTGACCTCTTCCCTTGGTTGTTCTTACTTGAATGGGGCCAGCATAATCGATACCCGTTTTTGCGAACGGTCTTCCTGGCCGTACTCTAGCAGATGGTAAGTTTCCCATTTGTTGCTGTGTAAGATGCTGTTTGTTACGAAAGCAAATAATGCATTTTTGAATTACTCGACGTACAGCACGTTTACCGTCATTAATTCAATATTTGTTTCTCAAATGCGACAATGTTAGTTGGTCACTCCCATGTAATATACTGATATGAGCATTTTCTATAATTCTTTGTGTTACAAGGTTGTGTTTATCCAGGATGATGGGGTTTTTGCTGGACCTTGATAATGCTGAATTTTGAAGTCGTCCATCTAATCGTAACAAGCCATTTTCATCTAAAGTTGGATTCAATGATAGTAGCTTGCTTCATTTGCTAATTTGTTTAGCCTGGTTAAGACAGCTAATTTCATTAGAAAAATCTTGTTTTTGTAATGCCTTGAGAATTGTTGTTTCCGCATCCCGAAGTTTTATACCTGTTAGCTGCTTATGATTATTGCTGCCGTGCTTGGCATTGTTCATGAATCGTTTACAGTACACAACTATGCGTTTTAATCTGTTGTAATTTGAACATCGCTCAAATAATTCATTCAATACGTGCTCTTCTCTGCTTATTGTCACTAGTTTTGAAGTTTTACCTGTTAGAAGTTTAGAAATTTAATCTTATCGAGATAATTTATTAGTCTGCACTTCACCATTTTCTCAAATATAGCTCAGAAAAAGTACATAAAAGAGCTATGGGCCTATAGCTATTAAGCTCCAACTCATCATTTTTTTTATAAAGCGGTATTACCAGAGCTAGTTTAAAGACATCTGGAACGATTCCCCGATCCAGGTTTAAGCTAAACAGATATTTCAAAATATCTAACAAATACCAAGAACATTTTTTCACTAAAAAATTGTCAATCTCATCAATACCTTCGGATGGTTTGCGTTTTATTTTTTTAATTTTGGATATAAGTTCAACCGATTGTATTGGTTCAAAAACGCAGGATGTCATATAACCATTTGAAAGACCCGTTGTATATCTTGAGAATTCACGGAGATCGGTGGATGATGTGGTATTGTTAAACATTAAGAATGTGCGGGATGTAACATTTATAAAAAGTTATTAAATTCATTGGAAATGGCTAACGAACCAGAAACAACCAAATCTGTGCTTAATTTTATAATGCGCGTTATTGGGCTTTGGCCTAAGTTTTTGCCTAGAGTCTCATCAATTAGTTTCCAAGTTTTCTTAGAGGTATTGCCTACTGAGGAAAATCTATTTTTGTAATAATTATTCTTTGTAGCCTTAACACACTCTTCACATTATTTGACAGTTTTTTAACGAATTTTTGTGGTCTACCATTGAATGGATTACACTCTAGTTTCTTCGAAAACTTGTGAAGCTTTTTTATTTGACATAAAAGATGTGAGTTCATCCATGGCTTGAGTTTTCTAGTGTTGTCAATGGCTATGGATGGCAATGGATTTCACTTGCAGATCAAAAATAAAGTTAAACCACTACCTTTCCGAAAAGTTGGATTCACCAAGATGGAGCCGAAGTTTTCTTGTAATGGCGGCCCTGCCAAAATTTTGTGTTAAAATAATCTCCAGAAACACCGAACATCGTTGATCCCAAGGTCACCTGACCTCACTACATTAGATTTTTTTATAGAAATATTGTAAACAAGAGTGTATTAAACTAACCCTGATATAAAGCGACTCCTCAGAGGCAGCGAATACCCGAATAACAAGTGCGTTCCAGCAACAATCAGACGATGTACTTCGTAGGCGTTGGAGAACGCGAGCAATGGATCGAGATGGATGGGGGACTGTCATAAACAGGTGGAAAAATCACATCGTGAGCAAGTGAGAGTTAATGGGAGAAAGAGAGATAGAAACGGAACACTTGTTTAAACTGTTATAATCTGAGGATCGTTCTTTCATCAAAATGTATTAGGTTTGCTGTAAAAACAAAGCATAATTTTAAAGCGAACTTCAGAAGCGGCAAGAAGAGTCGTTAACCCAAGTTCTTTCTAATTTTTCATTGAATTACTTTCCGTATTTCGTCTAAATATAGTTTCAATAAACAATAATTATTACGAATAAACGAAAAAATTTTGTACACCATGGTTGCCAAACAATTGTATGTACAGTATCTCAAATCTACCGGAAACCAACGGGTGAGCTTATAACCTGGAGTATTTTGAATTGTTGCGTGACACGTATCCTATTTAAGCGGAAATCATAATAAAGCGAGCCAAACTCTCTATGATAGTGAATATGCCGCTTCGTATAATGTTAGCTGAAGTCAGTTCAAAACCAGCTGGAAGCATAAAAAGCCACAGCCGCAATAAGATTTTCATTAGCCATACCCATGCCCCCCCCAACATATACGTTTTCATTCGCTAGCTACATCCATATTTCGGATAGTTTTAATTGATTTCATATGGTTTCGATTGACATTGTAGTAATTCAGATCAATTTTGTCATAGCTTTCTATAGTTTAAGCTGGCATTATATTTACTTCTGGCTAACATTCACAAAGTGCTCAATTACCTAGTACTCATCGTAATCATTGTGGAATGGTATATACAGTTCTCAGTGCACTCATAGCTAACATTAGTCTTGTTCTGGCTGATATCGATTGAGAAATTGTTGCCAAATAATGAGATGCCTAGTATGGCTCATGAGAGGGCATTGGCCATTTAACGATCACTTGGAAACATAGGGAAATTACGAACCGCTCTGAGAAGCCCAAACAATATTCAAATTTTTCAATGGCCACCTTACAATTCACAATACTAACTTCAAATTGAATATTCACACTTCACAGTGTGTGATACTTCCTGACTAGGAAGTTCTAATAAGGCCGGCTGGATGATCAGTTTAACAACCTTTTTCAGGTGTTAACGGCACTTGAGTACAAATCTCTAGGAAGGCGTGTTAAAGGACGTTTACAGTTTTCACTCAAAGTCAAAACTGAAAAAAGAGACTACATATCAAATTTGCTGTTCTGGTTAGGAAGTTTCAATTAGGCTGGCTGGTTGATCTTTTTAACAGTCTAATTTCAAGTGCTTCGGGACCTGAATCCATGTTTTTGGGAAGGCATGTAAATGGACGCTCCCCTTTTCTGCTCAAACTAAAACTTGAAATAAACAAAATGGTAACAAATTTGCAGTCTTGGTTAGGAGTTCTGTTAGACTGGTTGGTGAGCCTAATAACAACATATTTCAGGTACTAACGGAACCTGAGTCCAAATCTCTGGAATAGCATGTTAATGGTGCTGCTTCACCATTTACACTCAAATTGAAAATTGAAACTCAAAAAATCGTAAAAAATTTACTGGTTAAGAAGATCTAACTAGGCTGCTTAGATGAGCAATGTAGCAACGTATTTCAGGTTCTAAAGAAATTTGAGTCCAAATCTCTGGGAAGACGAGTTAATTATCGTTTATCATTTTCGCTAAAACGCAAAACTGAAATACAGAAATTCGTAACAAATTTGTTGTTCTGGATACAATGTACCTAATAATACTTCCCGCAAATAATGTTAATTGACCTCTTTACAAATTTGATTTCCTAAAACACCCGGGGCACCTACATTTTTCAATGGAATGGTGTTTATCTGTTAGTTTTGATCCAGAACAACCCTAAAGTGCGCTTAGTATTTTGGTAGCGGTGTTTCTGGAATTGAGAAAATTGCTCGGAAAAACCCTATACGATATGCAAATTGCCCTCTTTACAAGTACTCCATCACCGTACTTATTTGCATTTTTTCATGTAATTTATAATTTACTCGTTTATTCGAAGTTTTACGCATACATTGAAACGAAAATAGCGGATTTAAATTTTTAGGAAAGTTTAGGAAATACTTCACTATTATCGACTTTCGCTTATACTCAAATTTCACTACTTCATATGAAATCGGCATAGGTATTCCTTTCCTGCACCGATAACATTCAACTTTAAATCTATCGATTTTGCAAATTATTTTAAGTTCACAATACCCAACTTCACACACACACACACACCATGCACAAAAAATTGAATCCAAATTTTATCACTGCAAAACTCCATTACCATCGGATTTCGTAATATCATTAAGCGCATAAACTCGGAAAATCCACCGCCACTCATATATTTACAAAATTATACAAAATTATTATCCTTGAACGTAAATATAAAATGTTGCTCATTTTTGTTTTATTGTTGTAAAAAAATAATTTTATTTTTTAATTTTAATAACACAAAAATAAATAATTTCATTTATAACAAACTTAATAATAGTCGATTATATAGCGAATAAGTAGCGGCATCATATAATCAAAACCAACAACAAAATCTACGTATATATAGCGAGATACTGACAAAAGGATATATACTCGTAAAAGGAGATAAAAATTCATAAATTTCATAAAATTTTGTATTATGAGAGCGCACATTATACTGTATCCTGCACACAATTTGCTTAAAATTAATTTGTTCCTTTTTTTTCGGGGTACACTACACATAAACACGATTCTGAATACTATCAAAATAAAAGGACGAAACCCTCCCATTATCGTATATAAAATCCCGTTGCGTGAGCAGTACAAAAATATTTGTATAATGCGATGTGATAGAGAGAAAACATAAGATGGTGGTTTTGTGTCGTTTTGTTACAAAGAGATAAAATGCTATTATTAGTTAATAAAATAATAATAATGTGCTTGTGCTATCTCATTCGCACCACCTGATAAAACTATTCCGTTTTGCGCTTGTTTTACATACACCACCTACTAAACTGTGTATATTTTGTTGTTGGTGCTAAAGTTAAATGACCAATTATTATTATTAAATTTTTGTTTTTCTCTCTCTCTCATTTTCTCTTTCGTCTGTATGTTTATTTTATTATTTACTTGGTGTGTGCTCCGCCTGAAAGATTTTTTTTATGTATTTCTAGGTAGAAAAATGGTTTTGTAAAATTAGTTAGCTCCGCCCAATTTGAGTAAACATATAAAAGCGGGTAATTTGAAAGTGCTAATCAGTTAATTTGAGAACTTTGATCTGTACGACAACTAGATACGTCTTTACGTAAATAAAGATTTATTTATATACAGTCGCCTAGTTAAGTGTGTTGTAATAATAATAATCATTATATATTTGATAATATAAATAAAAAGGACTTATTGGATTATATAATATACTGTGAAAGTGAATTTATTAACAGTTATTTTGTGAATTAATCAATAAAAGTGAATCACAATCAAAATGCAAGGATTTCGAAATTATAATTTAGAAGCTGTTCAACAGCGGGAACAACTTGTTGTGGATTTAATGCCATCACAATATACAAAACCTAATACGCCGCCTCCATCACCAAAAGGTAATTATCGCAATTATAATTGTGTGCTAGTGAATAAAAATGTTAAATGTGCCGAAATAGTGTTAATATCTTGTATATAGTGATTATGTTGACTAATCGTAGTGTTTAATTTGTATATTTATAGATTCGTGTTCAAGTCCGACAAATGAACATCAAATGCCACCCGCCGATCCATCGGTGCGCCGTTATCGTACCGCATTTACCCGTGACCAATTAGCGCGCCTCGAAAAAGAATTCTACAAAGAAAATTATGTGTCAAGACCGCGTCGCTGTGAACTAGCCGCCCAATTAAATTTACCCGAATCGACAATCAAAGTTTGGTTTCAAAATCGCCGCATGAAAGATAAACGTCAACGTATCGCGGTCGCCTGGCCATATGCCGCCGTCTACTCAGATCCCGCTTTTGCCGCCTCGATTTTGCAAGCCGCCGCCAATTCAGTCGGTATGCCGTACGGCTATCCACCATCCCCGATGCTACCGCAAATGCCAGTGATGGCACCACAATTACCACCGAATCATTTTTCATATGGCTACCGTTACGCCCCATATCCGACAATGGCCGCACGTAATCCAGGCCTTCAAGCTCAGGGCTATTCAATGTTAAACGGTATGCCACAGGGATATTCACCAATTCAAATACCAAAATCAACAACACCGCCGCACGATCTACAATCACCATCATCACCCGCCTCCGGACTATCATTGTCGCCGAATTCGGATAAAATGAAATTCGACACATCATCACCGCTAAAATCATTGTCGGAAGCACATCAAGGACTTTTAATGACCGCACCGCAGCAAACGCAAACCTTATTAACGCCGTCACCGGATAAACCAAAACTTTTTAAACCATACAAATCCGAAGTCTAGTATACTATATAAATTAGTTGTTAATTTAAATTAATTATTATTAATTAACCGTTGTTGTTGTTGTTGTCAATGTTATATTGTGTAAATAGGACTTATTATTATTTATTAGTATTAACATGGAGACCGATTTTACTGTGTAAAAAAGGATTATTATCTTTATAAATAGTTTTTAAAATCACAATGATAAACATTTGTATCAAATGTTTACTAATTAATTAATGTAATATAAATTAAAAAATTGTACATAATTTTTTGAAAATAACAAAACCAAATTTTAAATAATTAAATATTTATTTTGTTTGATTGTTGTTTTGATGTGACGCGCAGCGCGTCGGTGAAATTATTTATACCTGTGTGACTAATTGTTTTATGGCGAGCGGGTTTTAATTTTAATTATATGAAATTATTTTGTGGGTTCAGGTATCTGAAAATATGGGCTGAGTTCATTTTTTTGTTGTATCTCTTTCGGGTCGGTGTGCGATATGCGCTGCTTGGAGGTGTTTACCAGACGATTTAGGATTATCTGATGTATTTAGTTTTACAGTTGTGTTAAATCCTTATATGCTCGTAAACTATTTAAATTGGTTTAGGCTTTGAAATTTGTTCAGTGGCGTCGATTACATTTTTGAAATCGTTATAAATAAGATTTTCAATTAACACGTTGGATGATATCGAATTTTATGAAAAATATGAATTCATTTAGTGGTAAAACAAACAGGCTGATAATTAAATTTTAAACTTTTGAGTGATTTTTTTTAATGAAGTGTTAATTTGAGCATAATTTTGAGATATGTTTTATTAAAAGTAGATCGAATAGAGATGTCGAGCGACAAGCAACTCTAAATTAAATATTTCAAATTCTGCTCCAAATTTATTTTCATCTGCTCAACATTTTCATTAGATGACGTTGTATTTATAAATTGTAAGTTATAATGAATTAATTGCTCAAGTACGAAATTCGAGATCAGACTGTTGGAGCTTTTTGAATATTTAATATTTATGGTAAATCCGCTGGATAGATTAAAGCATTTCTTATTAAAGACCCATATCCGCCAAACAGGAAAGACTTAACCTTTCAAATGATATCAGTGACAATCCAAAACGGACTGACGACGGAAGATTTTTGAGTAGAATTTTTTCAGTGCACTCATGGAGTCTGAGTGGAATAGGTTTAACGTCCAATAACAAGACATCGCAGAGTTTGTACCAAAATGCCACTATTATTGGATGATTTCTAAGGGCTTAACCTTGCAAATACAAAAATGTGTTTGATTCCCAAACGGATTGGTCGCGATTGATTTTTCTGAGTAAAACTCGTTGAATGACCAATAACAGGACATCGTAGAGTTTGTACCAAAACTTCATTATATACTGAAGACACATATGGACTTAACCTTTCAAATGATATCAGTGACAATCCAAAACGGACTGACGACTGAAGATTTTTGAGTAGAATTTTTTCAGTGCACTCATGGAGTCTGAGTGGAATAGGTTTAACGTCCAATAACAAGACATCGCAGAGTTTGTACCAAAATGCCACTATTATTGGATGATTTCTAAAGGCTTAATCTTGCAAATACAAAAATAGGTTTGATTCCCAAACGGATTGGTCGCGATTGATTTTTCTGAGTAAAACTCGTTTCGAGTGAAACTTGTTGAATGACCAATTACAGGACATCGTAGAGTTTGTACCAAAATTCCATTATATACTGATGACACATATGGACTTAACCTTTCAAATGATATCAGTAACATTCCAAAACGGACGGACTGACGGAGATAAACCTCCTTTTTACATTTAAGAATAGTGGCTAGCTAACCAGTCAGGTATTGCTAAAGCTACGTGCCAAGAAAGCTACGACAATATATCCCCGGCAAAAGAAGCGGGAAGATTATGAGATCAGGCACCGAAAAAATCAGCTTTCAAGTGGAACAACGAAATTCAAGAGTTTTGCTAATGCCAGGAATCTCGCTAATGACTTCCACCCAAGAAGTACAGCGTTCAAAGATGGGAATGGAAAGCTGAGAACAAACCTGGCTGTTGTTCTATCAGTATGGCAAACCTACTTCCAAAATCTACTAAATCGCAATGACGAAATGACCCGTGTTAAAGCAATTGCTTCATCATAAGAAGAGGCGTTTGTCGAAAGTTGACCAAGAAGGCTGCCGGATAATTGGACGACTGCGCTTATACATCCACTGTACGAAAACCGCAACCATCTTCAATGTGAGAGCTATTGTGGCATAGCTCTATTGAACACTGCTTATTGCTTGCTATTTTTTTGATTTGTATATGCTTGACAGACAACCGATCAACCACTGACCAGTGCTTAACCATGTGAAGGATTTTGAAAAAATATTGGGAGTACAATATATTCATACATCAACTGATGTAGAGAGAGAGATTGAAATTCACCGAAGTCGATAAATGAAGTAGACTCAAAAAAATCTAACTCGACGAATTCTTCAGAAAATCATTTCTATATTCGAAGAAGAAGAGAAAATGTTAAGCTTAAAAGATTTGTCTAATAAAAGTAGCATTTTGTTAAAAAACCTGCGTTGTTCTGTTATTGGCCCATTAAATGTTACCACTAAACGACTTCTATGGCTGAGTTTAACTCCAAAAAATCCTGCGCTGTCAATTGGTTTGGAAAGTTCGTAATGCCATTTGAAAGGTTAAGTCCATAGGTGTACGGGTGACAAACAAAATTTAAAAACAAACTCGGCGATGTCTTGTTATTGTCTATTAAAAGCATGACACAAAAATAACCAAATACTCACCTAAGTACAGAAATCTAGGCAGAGGCCAGATTTTTACATGGTCCATCGAGCTAATTGGCCCTCATCGGTGGTAAGCCAACTATAAGCATGTGATCCCGGCAAAAGCAGCCAAAGAACAACAGGCAATCAAAACAAAAACGGAACAAAGCAGCTTGCAGCCAAACAACAACGGGCAAACAAAGCGCTACTTCGTTCAAAATAATCGGCAACAAAACATCGGGTAAACAAAGCAAGAACGAAACAAAGCAGCCAAGCTAAGTAACAACAGGCAAATAAGCACAGTCCATACCAAACAACAACCGGCAAATATAATAGCAAAATGCAAGATGGCTAAGCTTCAAAGTGAACTGTCACAGGTAGGCAAGATTAAAATTCATCGTTAGATAAATTACACCAGCAGTGCTAAGGCTGAATTATATGATTTCTGCGACGCCACTAATCAAGCATATGCTGCAGTGGTATAATGAAGGGCAGTGGATGACAGCGGTGAAATAACAACCCAACTAACTTTAACTCGCCTCGAGTTAAATGCAGCCTTATTATTGGCAAAATTAATGAAACACGTTCAAAATACCATGAAGCTTGAAAACGTTAATACATACGCTGGGTCAGATTCAACATAACACTCTGGTGGGTTAAAGGAGACCCAAGCCGCTTCAAAACGTTTGTGGCAAATAGAATCTCGACGAATAAGAAGACATTACCAACAGCAACTTGGCATCACGTGAAGTCTCAGGAAAATCTCGCAGACGCCGCCTCACGTGGCATAACACCCAAGCAGCTCATTGACAACAACTTTTGGTGGCATGAACCAAGCTTCCTAGCAACTATGCCACCGCATTGGAGAACCCGTTCCGGATCCACCATCAGATTTACAAGCAGAACTGGAAGAAAAGAGAGTGCTGGCGACGGTAATAAAAAGGCCGCCCATACTTGCAGAGTTATTTAGCAGACTGTCTACATACAGCAAAATCAAGCGCACGGTCGCATACTGTCTACGATTCATAAATAACTGCAAACAAGAAAATCGTAACAAGGGTTGGCTAACCGGTAATGAACTTAAGGCAGCAGAAACAACATTATAAAAATAACACAAGAGCAAGATTTCGGACCAGAAACGACGAAGGCTTGCTCCGTGTGATGGGACGTCTCCAAAACTCCAATCTGACAACCGCCAGCAAACCGTCTGTAATTCTAAGCAAAAACAACATAATTACTCAACGGATAATTGAGGAAACCCACCAAAACACATTACATGGTATGGCACACAGCTTACCCTTGCAATGCTGAGACAGAAATATTGGGTCATCGATGGGAGACGAGCTGTAAAACAAGTGATACAAAAATGCATAACCTGCTTTCGCTACAAACAAAAACACATGTAACAACTAATGGGTAGTCTACCATCAGCAAGAGTGAGCCCGGGAAGGCCGTTTTCTAAAACGGGAATCGACTATGCAGGACCCATCAAGCTAAGAACCACCAAGGGTCGGGGTAACAAATCCTATAAAGGATACATTGCCCTATTCGTATGCATAACAACCAAGGCCGTACACATTGAGATAGTTGAGCCGTCTAACAACAGAGGCATTCATAGCGGCCTACAAAAGATTCGTTTCTAGACGAGGGTTTTGTACTGATATAGTCTCTGACAACGGAACCTATTTTGTGGGTGCAAATTCCGTAATGAAGAAGACGTACAGTTCAGCTATGACCACATTACCCGATGACGTAGCAGCTATGTTAGCCAGTGATGAAACGACATGGCACTTCATTATAGGAAGCAGGAATAAAATCCGTGAAATTTCATCTTATTAAGAGAGTAATAGGAGATTCAACTCTAACATTCGAAGAATTCACCGTTCTCAGCACT
The DNA here is from genome assembly GCA_963691935.1 of Nephrotoma guestfalica. NCBI lineage: Eukaryota > Metazoa > Arthropoda > Insecta > Diptera > Tipulidae > Nephrotoma > Nephrotoma guestfalica. The sequence goes on from OY829915.1 coordinate 247,781,503, forward strand.
CAAATCGAAGCGGTCCTCAATTCTCGGCCGCTGGTTGCACTAACCAACGACACAACGGATACAACAGCGCTAACACCAGGACACTTTCTCATTGGAGATGCTCTTAAGGCGATGCCGGAAGCGACAATCAGCAACATAGGATTAAGAACGAGATGGCACATGGTCGAAAAAATGACGCAAGACTTTTGGAAGCGATGGTCTTCTGAATACATTCACCAACTTTGGCAATAAACGATCTAGTATTGGTGAAGGATGATAAACTACCCCCAACCCGATGGAAATTGGGACGGATCACAGACACTCACGCCGGAAAAGACGACTTGGTACGAATAGTAACAGTAAAGTGTAAGGACGCAACCTACAAGCGACCAATAACAAAGCTGTGCAAACTCCCCATTAGCGACGATCCAAGTGAGATATTACCTACGAAGGCCATTGCATCGCTCAAGGAAACAACCACCGGGAAGGCCAGTGCAATTACAACTCAAAACAATAAGCCGGTATCCAGGCAACAACTCCACCGTCGAACCAAAACGACAGGAAAAATAAACCACATGGCACTAGCCATCCTTTCAGTGTGCTGCCTATTTGGTTTCGTGAGCACCAACATTGAAATAAGGCCGTTCAATCATTCCATTGGGATACATTTCGAGGGATTGGGCAAGCTGGAGATTGTGGCGACAAAATGGACATTAGTTGTTCAATACAATTTATCTTCCTACTGGGAGGGAGGAAATTGACGACTAAAGCCAAACATAGAGTTAGCTCTAGCTATGGTATATGGTACTGTTGGACAGCAGGATTAGTTTTTAGATTAAAATATATGGGATTACACTTATTTAAGTTGAGACTGAGCATTAGGACCTTTGAATAATGAATTACTTCGGTGCCCAATATGGAAGCCTTGAGGCACGCCGGAGGTGGTTGAGATTAATTCAGACCTTTGTTCCCCATTTCGATGTATTGAGAGCAATTGCTTAAGTATGATTTAAACCAGGTTACAAACGGACTGCAGAACCAAAATTTGGTACAAATATTCTAAGATTTTATAATGACTGTTAGAGTGAAAGGTCTTAGCAAAGTCTGTATATACCACATCAACTTGCTTGTATTTTTCTATTTCTTTTATCGTGCTGCTGTTGAATTCTGTAATGTTGGTTGCAGTTTAGTAAGATCTGCCATGTGTATGCCGTTTTAGAAAACTCTCGTTTTTAACGTATGTGTTAGTTTCACACTGTTAAATTCGAAGTTATTTAGAAAACGTAGACATTCCAATTGTCTTTTAGTTCTAGAAGTTTAAGTCATCCAGCCAGCCTGATTAGAACTACCTTATTAGGACAGAAAACTTCTTACAAATTTGTTTAGTCCATTTTTGAGATTGAGCGAAAATGGTAAATGGCCATAAACGCGCCTTTCCAGAGATTTGGATTCAGGTTCCGTGAGCATCTGGAATACGTTGTTAAATTGTTCATCCGGGACAGCAAATTGGTTACGAATTTTTGTAATCCAATTTTGAGTTTGAGCGAAAATGGTAAACGACCATTGACACGCTTTCTTAGAGATTCTGAATCAGGTTCCGTGAGCACCTCAAATAGGTGGCTAAATTACTCAACCACCCAGCTTAAAAATAACTTCCTAACCTGGACAGCAAACATTGTTTGCTGTTGCTGTTTTAATTTTTCTAGGTTTATACGAGCCTGATGCATATGAATTATTAGCACTGACACCTTTACGCACATAGATTTTATCTACAGTGGATTTCGCCTGTTTTCCCCATTTTGTTGCAAAACAAATTTTATTTAGGTTTAGTTAAGTTGAACGGGGAGGGACCTTTACACGATCTCACTATATGATGCGAAATGAAGGTCGTGTAAAAGTTCGACAGAGATCATAAGACTTACTGATTTAAATATAGAAGACTTCTAATAACGTGCTGGCTGCTGCACATTTGCCAGTGGCATTATTTGTCCATTGCTTGTTCAAATGGATTAATAGATTTACTTCCCATATGGCTGATTTTACCATCGGAATATTCAATAATGACTGATATTGAAAGTAATGAAAATTTATAATTTATAAACTCAAGTTGAAGCTTACCTTACACCATTTTCCTAAGCGATTTGACATATAAATAAATTTAAACCAACTCTGGCTTGTGCGACTTCGGCTCATAGATTGCTTCTATTTGTGAAGGAGAATTAAATGCGGTATTAAGCATTGCCCCTGGGGACCAATTTTGGTCGAAAATTGACTCATACGACACGAGTCTTCCGAGTACAACAAAGAACTAAATGGACCAGCAAACAACCAATGGTTAAAGTAGACGACATTGTCTTAATAAAAGACAACAACTTACCGCAAATAAACTGGCCTTTGGGAAGGATCATTGGCCTACATCCTGGTAGCGATGGTTTGACTAGAGTAGTCACAGTAAAAGGAGGGAATGGTTCCATATTCAAAAGACCCATTACCAAAGTAAGTATTCTACCGTTCGACACCGAGAAATCGCAAAATAAGTCAGCGAATGACTCCCGTACCAAGGTTCCTAAAGCCACCAATCTCATTGCTCTACCATTACGTCTACTATGTTTAGTGGCGATCACTACACTGCCGAGTCCAGTGTCCTCGACCGAACAGCTGATGTACAACATCACCACTCTTAATCACCAACCAGGGCTGTATCTAGAAAACTTAGGAAATCTTCGATTCAGTAATCAGCAGTGGAAAATAGTAGTTTACTTCAACCTCACATCCTACTATTCAGATTTGATGACATACAGAAATCTTGCAAGGAACATGGATCAACTTTGCATAGAAGCAGCTGAAGACAATCATCAGATATGTTCTGTAATCAACACTCAGCTCATACATATTCTAACTGAAATCGAGGACAAGAACGTAATACTTCACTATAGAGAAAGGAGAAGAAAACGTGGGATCCTAAATATCGTGCGCAATTTGACAAGTGAACTATTTGGAGTTCTAGATGACCGGGATGCGAAGCACTATGAAGAGGAAATACAAAAGTTAAACTAAATCAATAACACCTTTTAATGATAGCCAAGAATCAAACATCTATTGCTGGCACAACTTTAAACATCTTAAAACGAACTGATGAAGACAACAGACGTCATTGGCAAGCTATTACACAACAAATAAGTTCCGCATTAGGCGACATCAACAACAGTCAAAAATTGTCGTCTTTAACCTTTCATGCACTCCTTCTGATGCTCGACTTCAAAGACACTCAGCAAAAACTAATTGATGTTCTTTTAAATTCAAACAACAAAGCAGTGAGCACTTCAATCCAATACCACCAAATCAACTTAACAAGGCACTTCAAGATATAAAACAGCATATGCCTCCAGACGTTCTGCTGCCCTCACAAAATGAAAGCTATGAATTATTGAGCCTTTATCAAATCATGCCATGCAGAGCAAAATTAAGTGGTCAATATTTGATTTTTGAATTAAAATGTTGAACACGGCGAAATATTAAGTATTTAGACCTACACCTCTTCCTACAATCGAAGGAGTCTTCATTCAAGCATCAATGGACTATTTGGTTACCTCCATACATCGTGATGAATATTACATGATGACAAAGGACGACTTTAGCCATTACAAACATAGCCACAGCGAATATATTTGTATGTTGCTACATCCAATTCATTCCGCATACAACAACAATCCTATATGTGAATTAGACTTATTGGCATCACAACAACAATTCAACTGTCACATTGTAAAACGGGTATCGCAAAATCCAAGAGATACATGGATAAAGTTGAGAAACAATAAGTGGATTTTCTCAATCGGTCAAGAGCGGCAGGCTACTATAGCCTGTGATGGAGATTTCGTAGCAGTATCACTACCATATGTCGACTGGGGCACACAAACTTATCCTTATATAGGATTAATTTATTCCAACGACTCAATTCAGGTTCCCACAATATTCTTGTTAAACCGATGCTGTCGTATATAGGATTTCGGTCTCATTATTAATTTATTTCCAATTTACACTTTTCGACGGTAAAACTATTTTGTCTTGAGCAATAAAATCTCAAATGTTCTCAACAACAACAAAAATATCAAATATGAATTACATGTTAAAACGGGCCGGCACCGGCTTTGATCGATGTATTGTTTTTTAGCCCAAACGTATGTTGTATCCCGCAATGTGTTACATTTGTATAATGTTATCGCGTCTTTAAGATCTCTTACGGATGAGGATGATAAAAGGAAATCTATGCACTGTGTTGTGTATGCCTAGTCCGCCTAAATATATAAAGAAAGATTATTAGCATTATATTATGATTATATCATTATTATTTATTTATTTATTTATTTATAAAAAAATAAAATATTTTTTAACATTAAGTCGATAATGTCATGCAATAAAATAATAATATTTCGTTACGTTAAGATGAATATGGTATGCTAGCTATGGTTTTGTTCAATCTTCTTTTGGTTTTGTCGATCTCAACAAAATTTACGAATGATCGTTAAAAAATTAATGAATTTTATGATGGATAAAATTTGTTTTAACTTTTATGCGTGACGTACAATATAATATTGCGGTTAATGCGTTACGCACATATCACAAAATCGTATGCTCTAGAAAATAAAAGTGTTACGCCACTGTCTACTTATGTAATATAGGTGTATAAAAGCATGTAGCGCGTTCCATAATCCTTTAATCCTTTAACTCCTTTCTTTACGAATTAAAAATGCCAACCCCTTAAATTAAGATTAATTATTTTCAATTTCGTTTTCTTTTATTCTAAAGTGAAAAATGATGACGGATCCTCCATAATACGAAATTATTTTATTTAAAACTAATTATTTACCATAAAAAACAATCCTTCTTATTCCGTTTTGTGTGTGTGTAGTACGTACGTACATCATCCCGATGCGATTTATTTTTTGTAAAATATAACAAAAATTAAAATGTACCACCCACTTTTATCCTTTTTTCTGTACACGATACTTAATCCTTTGGTGAAATCTTAAAATTTATTATTTTAAGATAATTGAACTATAATAGAGTTTATGATCCTTCTAATTAATTAACAAAAGGGTAATAGTTTTTTTTTGTAAAAAGGATGGCGATCTTATAATTACGTGCAGATGTGATAAGGATCATTTCTTTGCCATTTATGAGAGGGTGGACATTTTTTATGTTTTTTTTCGTTCGTTTTCTGTTCATAATCGCACACAAATTAATTTTTATGGAATTACCACGTGACGTATTTTGTGGTTTTCAGGAGCCGGGCCGTTTGAAAAAAAATCGATTTTCTTGGCGGTGTAATACTAAAATGGAGATACCGCATTATTACTTTCGGTTGCGGCTTGTTTGGCGGAAATCTATTTGTGGTATTTTTTTTGAATTAGAGGTTTAGGATTTCTTTTTTTTTATTAATTACAACTGAGACTGTGCTCATCTAGCAATTTATCTTTCACATTTACAAATTTTACGTTTCTTAAATAATTCTGATTTGTTGGGGTGAAACCCAATGGTTAGTCCCAAAATTAATTAAACCTATTTAAAATTTAATTTTAATTTGGTATGTTTACTAGGTCAAGTGGCCTCGTTCTTTAAAGTCTTCTTTCAACTACAAGGTTATCTATCATATGGCGAATATAGGGGTTTCCATATTACTAGAGCGTTATTTCGTGTTTGGCGGCATGCTTTTTTAATTCATCTTTGATGTATTCCATCTGTAAGTCCCTGTGAAGGTCTTCATTTCTTGTGTACCACGGAGCATTTACGATGCTACGGAGAACCTTATTTTGAAACGTCTGAATTATTTTGGAGTTTGTTTGCTTATACATCCCCAGAGTTGAGTACCGTAGGTCCATATCGGCTTCAGCATTTGATGATATAGCAGCAGCTTGTTGTATATTGTAAGCTCAGAGCTTCTACCTATGAGCCAGTACATTTTTCTGAACTTAATATTAAGTTCTTATTTTCGTTTTGACATGCTCTCTCCACTTGAGCTTGACATCGAGAGTCATGCCCAGATATTTAGCTTTGTTTGCATATGGTACCGGTCGTGACATAATTTCTATCGGTAGATGGGAAGCCTTCTGATATGTAAAGTTAATATGCGTGGATTTCGTCTCATTAAGCTTGATTCTCCAGTGCTTAGTCCAGTTACAAACCGCATTGGCAATCTTCTGGAGTTTGGTCGTTGCATCAGCGACATTACTTCATCTGTTGTTGGAACATCCCTTGTATATAATAAATACAGAATTGGTCCTAAGACACTCTCCTGTGGGACACCGGCAGATATTTTCTTTAGTTCGGAGTATTCATCCTCATATTGCACACGAAAATGTCTATTGGATAAATAAGATCTTAGTATGGCATAGAATTGCCTCGGCAGATCTCTGTGTAGCTCGAATTCCAGTCCACTGTGCCAGACTTTATCGAATGCTTGGGCGACGTCCAGAAATATGTTGGAGCATACTTTTTTGCGTTCTGGCGTTGTTTCAGTAACGTTGGTGATTCTATGCACCTGTTCAATTGTGGAGTGCTCTTCCCTGAATCCAAATTGATGTGGAGGAATTAGTTGTCGGTCCTCAATTATTGGTTTAAGTCTTTTTAGTAATAATTTTTCAAAGAGTTTTGACATAATTGGCAGCAATGAAATTGGCCTGTATGATTTTTTATCGTTATGTGGTTTATCAGGTTTTGCTATCATGACTACTTCTGCTACTTTCCATTGCCACGGAACATATTTTAACCGAATGCTTGCATTGATTATGTGTAATAGCTTACGTAATCCTTTACCTGGTAGAGCCTTGATTATTTGGTAAGTGATCAAGTCATATCGTGGGGCTTTTTTAACATTCATGTTGCTTTTTACTTCTTCTTTTAATTCTTTGAGAGTTACTGGGCGTATATCAAAATCATCTAGTTTTTGGATTGCCATTATATGTTCATTGGTCGTTTGCCTTGGTAATGGTTGGAAGGTATGCCCGAGATACTCCGCAAACAGATCAGCCTTCTCTTTAGGACCTCTTGCCCAGGTTCCATCCTCCTATTTAAGTGGAGGTACTAGCATTTTGGGTCTTTTGATTCCCTTCGGTTTGGCTAACTAGATATCTGTTGATTGATGCATTTTTAACTTCTTTAAAAAGAGATTTGAGACTGTTACCTAAGCTGTTAAGAATTGTTTTATTCTCCGGTGTTCTAGTTATTTGCCAGGTTTTACGTGCCCATCGTTTTTGTCTTACCAACTGTCTAACTTCCATTGGGTAGGATATGTTAAGGTTCTTCTTATTTTGTATAATGGGGGTATACTTGCCAAAGCAGCATAGTGAATTGCTTCCCAGAGTTGTTCTAATTCATCTTCCAACTGGTGGGGATTTTTTTATCGGTACTTGAAGATTGATTTTTTCCTCCAATACTTCACGAAAGAGTTTCCAGTTTGTTTTTGAATTTGTTAATTTGGCGGCACTCTCCCTTAGAATTACCATTTCACTGACTGTCATGATAACCGGGGAATGATCCGATGCTAGAGAATTACTGTCTTCATTGTGAATGTAGTACTGGGATATACCTCTTAAAAGTCACATTTTGATGTGTGCCCTGCTTGAAGTAATTCTTTACCTTTTGATGTCGAAAGTCTAGATCCCCAATAGGTGTTTTTCGCATTAAAGTCACCTCCAAAAATAAAATCACGTCCAAGCGATTTAAATAGTTTAAAATAGTCCTCCCTTTTCAAGTTATGCCGGGGAGGACAATATATTGCAGAGACAGTAAGCTGTCTGTGTTTAATTTGGATCCTTACTTTAATTTGGATCCTAATTGCTCCATATGATCTAGCCTCGCCAAGAGATTCATATTTTCCTTTTCTAGGTCAATAGTTGTTTTACTAGATTCGGCTATTTGCAAAGTAAAATTTCTGATGGCATCACTTATTTCGTGTAATGTTTGTCTAGGTATAGCGTTAGAAAAAGAATCGGCTTGGTGAGCTACCGAGTTGCTTCTATTTTCTTTATCGGTGATCTTTGTAAATTTGGCCTTCTCTGGAACGTATTTAATGTTCCCTGATAATGCAATAGATGGCCCTCCCCAGAATCTATGGTATTGTTAAATTATTAGTATTGATCAAGTTTCCAGCCTCATATACTTCGACTCGTATGCGGAAATGATGGGATTTTAAGGAATTTTCGCAATAAATCATTATGCAGGAATGACCATTGACCAAACGAAATCAACTAGTGACCAATCCTCAAGGAGTTGATTTTATCTTATATCTTCACTTTAGATACAATTACATATTTGAAAACAATATATTTTTTCTAAATTGTTTATTCCAATTGGGTTTGTTATTAATTTTGTAAAATGAAATTCCCAAATAAGCGACGATCCTGATTTTATTGAATTAATACAATTAAAATTTTGTTTTCTCACAATAAAAAATTGGTGACCCAACGCCATAATGTGTTGACCAATCCTGACCAAACGATAACCAAACTAATTCAATCATCATTTTTGTCAAAACCATTAGATGGGGTGCTAAAAAAGAGGAGTCGTAAATTTTACAAGCCTCGTACTTTATTAAAACACTATTGGTATTATTTGAAAATTTTGTCTTGCACAGCAAAATTGGTAAATATCCCAGAGCGATTTCTTTCAGTGTACTTTTCAAAAAACCCATGAGAAAATAATCTTGGTGGCCAATTGGCATTAAAATCATTTAGAATTATGCTATCATCTAACTTGGTTGCCATTAAGTCGAATGTTTCACGATTTGTGTGACAAGTGGCACCGCCTTGTTGAAACCATAGATCATCTAAATCAATTTCATCCAATTTTGGCCACACAATCCATTATAATATGCCACGAAAGCGGATGATGGTGTTCATATGCTCTACAACCTGAAATTGGTCCAGTTGACCAGTCCCGTTGAGCAAAACGCATTTTTGTGTTGTAAACGAACACATGACTAAAAATGGAACCGTTGAATTTTCATTTACCAAAAAATTTTCGGGTTGCCACCGCACAATAAATATTTTTATTTGAGCTTAAAAAACAACAACAGATATTTACAAAAAACAAAACAACTCCTACGGAACCTGCTGTTTCCGGTGAGCCTATTTCGGCCAAAAATCGCTGGAATCTTCAAACTTATGAAAAAACCTTAAGTCTGAAGTTTCATCACGATCAGTCAATTCATCTGGACTGTACAGAATCAACAAGATTTAGTTTGCTCGGTACCACAGACAGCACACACACAGAGCTTTTTAAAAACTACTTTTTTGGCTTCGGCGTGAAGAAAAGAAGGTAAAAAATTGTTTGTTGTCAAAAAACGTCAATTATGTCACGTCGTATATTAATTCGAATGAAAAAGACCACAATATCTTCCTCCCATCTTCTTTTCACACGTCACCTTATAGATTTAAGTTCATTATTTCCCCTCACAATTGATTTTGTAGGGTTATGTTTGAAAACTATTTTGTTTTGAATTACATCACAAATAAGTCTCCGATAGTGATATAAATTATGCTGTATAAGATAGCGGAAATTTCTCAGCGGAAAATAAGAGATTTCGCTACTCGCCGCAATTGGCAGCACAATCACAAAAGATAATTTGTTTTGTAATATAATTGCCAGCGGAAATTTTTTATTCATTTTGTATCCCTTTTTTCACTAAATAAAACATCCCAGCGGAATAAAATATTAAAAGTGATCCTTAAAATGACAAGTTGATTGATCTCCGAAGTAAGGGTAAATCAAATCTTGAAATTTAACAATATTCCGTCTTTCCGCCATACTAAAAGAATGACGATGAAATTTGGATAAAAGTATTGATCAGGAGTCCAAAACTTAGGAAAAAATTCTAGGATCTGTTCATGCTGGACTAAACTAGGCCATTTCATAACCAATCCTTTTGAAAATTTAAATTTTTTTATCAATTGATTATCTGTTTTTGGTCAATATCTCAAAAACTTCCACTAGTAACCAATACTTTCGGTTGTTTTTCTAATAGCTTATGTCATACTGAGACTACCAGGAAAATTTGGGGAAAATTGATTGATTAGAATTTTCACTATAAATTTTTTATTAGCGATTAAAGAAAATAAGAATTTGTAAAAATGTATAGCAATATTTTGATAATTACTCCAAATTCAATGATATCGAGTAAAGCTTGATGTTGATTTAGTTGCTGTAAATTTAAAATACAGAATTGAAATGTGCTTATATGTGATTATAGTCCAGCGATTTCAGGCGATAAACATGGAATGCAGATATTTACGAACTGGTCTAACTTCACCCAGTACAAATTACCACTAAACATGCGTCCAGTTTTTAATTTATTTCACTATGATGCTACATAAAATATGGCCTGATTTTTGGCACAGGTGTTCAATATTAGTGCCACAACTCAAATTTATTGGCCCCTAACACGACAAATTATAAATATGGGATCCAGCTATTTACGAATTGGTCTAACTTCACCCAGTTCATATGACTTTTAAACATTCGAATTATGTGATATTCATTTTTCAAATTTTTTTTCGGCGTAAATTTACTGTTAACTTCAATAACATGTAATTTTCAGCTAATATCAACAGAATTTTGTACTACCACCTGTTACGAAATATGTCGCTAATGCAAGTTTTTTTAGACTGAAATTTTCGGCTAACTTCAGTAACTTATATGTATATTTGCTATTTGTTAAGAACTTCACACCCGTAAGCTTATCATTTCCTGTAAAATTTAAAAAACTATTGAACTAATTTTAGTTGAAATTTAATTTAGAATGTTTTGGCTTTGTCGTGTTTCTCGTAAATCATCTCCTATCCAAAATATTTACAGAACATTTTTCTTCTGATACAACGATTTCCATCAAATTTTCCCGAGATCTGTTAATGTATGGAAAAAATTTAAATATAAAATTTTATCTCGATCAGATACTATGTTGGGGGGCTGTAGTGTGGCTGGATATTGGTAATAAAACAGTTTTCTCATCGATTATTTTGTAAATGCTTTACTTTTTAAAATATTTACATAAACGTTAAAAATCGATACAGCTCATGAGAAAAGCGCTACTTTCGGTGTCGGTCGATTTCCCGCAAATTACAATGCGGACCTCTTAATTTACGAATAAAGCTTAATTATGAAGTTTCATCATAATCTGTCAATTCTTCTGGGTTGTATAGAGAGAAAACGCACTGACAGATAGATTCATAGACAGATAGGCAAATGCACGCATCATCTCGAATACTACTTTTCTCCAGTTTCCAAGTTTCCACTCAACTGATCTATATATTTAGTTAAGGAGTATCAACAAAAAAGCGAAAATTTGGCTTTTGAAGGGATCCCAAAATTTTAGCATGTATAAGTACAAGGTGTAAAAAACCCCACATATGATTTATTATACTTTGAGCTTTCCTTTGAGCATTGTATGCATCCACTGTACAAGCCAACTATACAGCGTCTAAAAACCAGATAAGAAATATCACAATATAACTGTACAAAAATATTGGATTTCGCAAATAGCAGGTTTTTTGGTATAGAAGTCGTTTCTCCTTCTTCCTCATTTTCCATCGTTTTGCTCGACTCGATGGTCACAATACAATAACAATGTTATTAAGAGAAAATCATTTGATGGATTGATTTAGGACCAAATAATTAAATTCATTTCATGTATAGGGCGAGCTATAATACGGGGAACGGGATTTATCTGTCTATATGTGGTACATATGCGTTTAGCTAGCTAAAAGGATATAATGAAAAAAGGATATGTAAAGATGCGAGAAGTTATGAAGATTTTCGAAATTAGATTAGAGATTTATTTTTGCTTTAATATTGGACTTTTATAAAATTAATTTGTGTTTAATTAGACGGTTATACGCTCGGTGGGTATGGTTTTAGACGGTTAGATAAAAAATTTGTTTCCTTCAAAACTTTTATTTATTATAGTTTTAATTAAAACTTTTATAATTATTGATATAGGATGTGATTAAACTAAAATTAATTAGTTTGGTTGAGTAGAGGTATAGAGATCTTCTACTACACGTCTTTCGAAACTATACTCGTATATAGCGCTTATGTTCTAATCTTAAAACCTCCAATGTTCGGTGTTAGTATGGTATAACAAAATGGGTTACTATTTTCGTATATTAGGTTTAAAAGCATTAAACAACTTTTGTTTCACATAAATAATTAGAATAATTAATATTTATTTAATTTAATTGGTTTCTAACAAAATTAATTATATTTTCTTCTAATACAGCACATACACACGCACACATCTCATATTTCATCTTATGTACACGTATAAATCAAGATTGTGTTGTTGCCTCAATTTATTTAAAAATTTCAAGCCAAAAAATAAATAAAATAATTAATTAACACATTCATTAAGTCTTCAAACACTTTGTGTTTTTATTAGGAGGAACGATACAACTTGAAAGTGTTAAATTTTTACTATACTCGTGTACAATACAACACCAAAAAATATAATTTATATAAATAAAACAACTTAAGACTTCTTTATGTTACAGTATAAGATGCTGCGCGAGATGATTATTGATCACATGATTTTGTTAATTTATTCAAATTAAGATGAATAAATATCGCGTCTTTCGAAAAAATTTCGAAGCCATAAAATTGAATCACGACTCGTACACAATAATTTCAAGCTAAATAAATGGTTATTATTGTGATGTAAGAATCGATTCGTTCGGTTCATTATTGTTCATTCATATTTATAAAATTGGGTTCGGTTTAAAACAACAAGTGAAAATTGTTTCCATTCACCCCGCTTATTTTTTTGTTTATATCCCGCGCGACTCGCTCCGGATACACAATATAATTATTAATCACTAAAAATAAAATTATTTTCTTATAGACACAACAACAATAAAAGAATAAGATAAATCTTCTTTTTGCAAAACCCCGACATCCTAGTACATATAATGAAAATGTAATAAATAACCTTAATTCAATTGCAGTATACCAAACAGGCAACAACTAACTATACAGAGATTTTCCGCACCCCATGTAGCAGCTCTCTCATCAACCTAGTTTTTGATTACTTTATGTGCGAAAAACATCACAAAAATGTTTACCCTCTCTAAACGTCATTAAATCTTCCCTTTTATCCTGTACATAAATAAAGGATATTCATTCGGTATTAAGTAGGAAATTTTTAGCGATTCATTTATACGTTCCAAAACCATGAATATATAAAGAAGCACCTGCGTTTCTTCCGCATATAAAAACAAAAAATCCTTTAGGATTTATCTTCTATGTAAATATACCTTCCCTTATATATTATTATCACTCTATATAACGATTTTTCTTCTTTTTCATCGAAATTTTTCCTAAGTCTATTAAAAATGATATTGATGGTCTCATTGCTTCACGCCTATCTACTCGTTCTTCCAATATTCGTTCGTGTACACATACAGATTTCGGCGTCATTTATTTATTTACTACTTGTTCATGTCTTGTGTCCACACATCCATTCCTCTCTATACAATTTATGTACTAAACATAAATTATTTGTTTTTAAATTGAGAATAAATTTACAGTAAAATGAATGTTGTAATGTACAGTGGATCAAAAATATGTTAGATAATTAAGTATGTACGTAAAACGGTGAAGCAGTTTAGTGAACTTGAGGAAACTGGTGAATAGCAATTAACGTTTGTTAATATTCGTTGTTGAACTGTATAAACATGGGTAGTGCAGACTGAGTTTAGAGAATGAGCCATTTACATTAAGACAACTGTTTGCATTCGGAATAGTGCACCTATCCTGGGCCAGAGTCCACGTTTCCTTAATAACTAGCCTTTGAGACTGGGTACATACACTCTGGGTACAGAGTTAAACATATTTCAACTCGAGTGAAATGGTGCGGGAGCAAGTGTGACGCTTTTTAATTCCGCGTAGGTATATACTGTGCTTCAATGTTTTTAAAAACCTATCTTAGATCTAAATAACACTTAACATTATAATTACGCGAACAAAATATTAAATCATCTTAGTTATACTTACGAGTATAACATTTTATTTTATTGCTACCTAAATAAGATTGGTTCTTTCCGATTCAATACCTTAATTACATTAGTGGAAATAACAATTTAAGTAAGTTGGTTTGAATAGTGTTTGCAGTAATTAACATGTTCACTGGTGTGGACATGCTGTCCCACGGTGACTTGTAGTCGCAACTTATACTTCAGTATTTGGGCACTAGTCTACCAGCACATCATTGTCCTAGCTAAGCTCGTAGAAGAAAAAAAAGAAATTACAACTTGATTGAATTCTCCTGGCTGCTTCCTTCATGGTGCGGTGGTCCGAACAACCCCCTCTGCATCGGGCTGCTCCTCACTTCGAACACTTAATCGTGCATTACACACTTTACCATAAATGGGCGGAATTCGTACGACGATACAGCAAATTATTTCAAACAATGGCTCGTTTCACAGTTTGTCACTCTTTCACTTGCCACTTACACATTACTAAAGTTACTGGCACGGATTTTACAATTTACTTGTAAGACGCGTACTTTATCACTGATCCATCTTGTTATACAAGAACACTGAGTTTATCATTTGGATCAAAAAATGACATTTGAGAACGAAAAGCAACAAAATAATTTTGAAATTCGGCTTGCCATACTCGCCCCCGAACTCAGTACCAATAAAATTTCGTGAAATGCTTTATATTCCTCCTAATAGTTGCATACTTGATTTGAAATATATTTCACTTTGTATTGAGCAAAAGCAATAGCAACTAACTTCAGTACGATACTATGGTATTTTTCCTAACTATAACTCCCAATGTTATGTACGCAACATGCGCACTACACGTGCACTGGACTAACTCACAGTACTATTCCGTATAGTGAATTTTATTTTTGCTACGCTCGTCTACTGGCGTGTAAACAACACAAAAACGTGATACATTCACAACAAAATGTCTCGCCCCTGATGATTTTCGTACCCTTGATATTCTGCTCCATGCGCGACACACTAAACCACTCGACTGTTCCGATCTTACAAATCGGGTTGTATTTTTATTAACACACTTAGTCTTTTACTTTTCGTTTTTATGTACGAGTATTTTCACTCACTCGTAGATTCAAATTCGAGGATTTTTTTGGGTTTCACGAAATATGGTGCGCATACAGTCATAAACCAAACAAACTTTCAAAAAACAAATCTAAAGAATTTTTAATTTATTTCTTCAGAATCTGATCTGCAAAATTTGAATTTTGGTTTTTGGTCCGATTTGTCCCGTATCAGTTATCGTTCTCCTTTTTGATCAAACTTTTGCTGTTTTATTTATGCCTTGTTTTAAAGCATTCCCTCGGCTGTTGCCTCCCTCTAATTTCATTCAAATGCTTAGGGCATTGGAAGATAATTCAATTCGCCGCCACAACTTAACTTGCCCAAATCTTTGGTCCTCTTTGCATTGCCATCTGCTGTTTGGCACCACGAAACTCTTGTACCAACAATTGTTGGTTGTGCTTTTTCGGCGGTTCGAAGAAAGTCAAAATATCGCCATTAATTCAACTTCATACGGATTTACTTCTTGGTTAATATAACAGTTCAGACAGTTGGAATGGGATGGGGAAGCGAAGGAATGTCTGATCGCTGGGCGGAAAAGGCACCTTCCGTAGGTACCCCTTGAACACGATCAATTCGGATCCAATTTCCCTGTCACATCGTCGTTACCGACGTTCTTCCGCGCGCCAGAAGTCACCATGTTCGTACCTATATTCTCACAATAAATAGGTTCGTACCTAATTGCGTTATTTTAATTTCCCAATCCTTACGGGCCTCGTCAACGTGTTCACTCGCTCTGCCGGATTGGGTTGCGGATTGTAGCTCGCTTTGAGCCAATGGTCATACCTGATACTGCTGTAGAAAACTTTTAAAATCTTCAAAAATAAATTGGCTGCCGCTATCTAATATCAGAGCCAAACATCAGACATATAATTTGGTCCAAGTATTTCGTCAGTGGTACAGTTTCGGCCCTTCTAACAGGTTTCAGCATTACGAACTTACTGAAAATATCAATCACAACCAACAAGTATTGATTTCCAGGTTTGAATCGAGGATACGGCCCCATATAATGAACGGCAATTATTTCCCATGGGCGGGTTGTTACTCTTGGCTCATCCATGGGTACTCCAGATACCCCACCCTCTGGTTTGTCCAATTGACATCTTTCATAAACATGGCAGTGAAAAACATAAAGCATAATCATGGCTGTTATAAATCATTTCTTCCTTTCGGGAGAACATTTCGCTTCCAATGTTCAATCCGAAAATCTGCTTTGCAGCCGAATGAAAGCATCCTGAACTGCGGAGGTCTACTGAAACTTCTTAAAAATGATAAACCTCCTGTTACATCTAGCAATCGAAATTAGCTTCCCAACGTCTTTAACTGTCTTTGGTGTTGTAAAGTTCAGGATACCAGTAATCTTCTCTTCTTGAGACATCAAGATAATGCCATCAAGATAAACAAATACCCTCGGTTCCAAGTCAACACCGAGAATCTTGTCCATCAACCGACAGAGTGTTGGACTATAGTATTGCACAAACCGAACGACATTTGCTTGTACTGGAAGAGACCTCTTTCAAATACAGTGAACGCCGTCGTGAGCCGAATTGCTAGATTTAACTCTCAATTCTAGGTTAAAACTCTTTTGAATGTATGGGGATATGAGTCGAGCCTTCGCTTTAAATTCCTTAGCATTGCCCGTATCGATGTTGTGCTTAATCATCGTCGTGCAACCTAGACGATCAGGATGGGCCTCATTTTACCATCATTCATCTCGTGTTGATTGCTCGTCTCATTCTGTTTCATCATGTCGACACATCCATTGCCAAGGCAATTGTTCGTTTTATCCACTGTCGGCCAGATGCCAAACGTCTTCCAGCAATCGATACTGCAGATTAAATCTTTGGCTATGGATGGAATAACCTAGATCTAATCACTTTACATTTCTCATCGACAATAAATGGTTTATTCAGAGCATGATTTACCTCATGAACTGTTCTATCCGCGGTTTTAATCCGGGATTTAATCGGAACAAGTTCGAGCGCCGAATTTTTCAGCAACGCATATATATCAGATTCACCCAGAATCGTGTAACTATGGTCAATGAATCCAGTAAACCAGTTGCAGTGTAACCGAGCACCTCAACCATAAAGATGCGGCTGAATATCGTCTATCAAGTCAATCATGGTACTATGAACTACCTACAGAATTTCATTCCTCAGCATGCCTATCGCCAACCGTTCTCAAAACACTTCTACTCATATTCTTCATATGACTGGGTGCCTCTGTCCTTCGATTTTGATAAATTTTGCCTATTCGGATTTCCTTCCGTTTGCATCAAAATCCGTCTTTCTACCTTCATCTAACTCATTGGATTCAACATCTGCGTGAGCTAGTAGATTCGATAGTAGACGTTCGATCCGATCGATAGTAGACTTACTGCGTCAGACAATCCTCAGTCTGCGTTTCTCTATCTACGTATTTTGGTAACCTGTTTATTAATTTCGAAACAAGTTGTTCCTTTACTTGCCCCCATTCTCGTTTCCGTGAATGGATTCTCGTCTGCTCTCCGTCACCATGAATAAACTTCCTTCCTTGTAACCACTCGGACAATTATTTGCCAAGTGCCTTACTCCTCTTTCGCAACACCGATAATTCCCGCGATAACGAGGTTCCTTGCAGTTCAGTTCTAACATGTTAAGGTTCGGTTTTTTAGCAGCTTGAGAAACGTCATCTTCCTTCATTCGAAAATAACGGTTTTGTATCAATTTTTGCCATCTCATCTTGGCATTGATGGAAACCTTTTGTTTTAGCAAAATAGGCCGTTTTTGATTCCGATCTCCCACTTCGTTTAAAAATTTAATTACTTGTTTAGCTGGCTTGCCAAATGCATGTTTCTTGGTTTTTCATAAATGTAGAATTGCAGTTGAATTTGATTTAATTCGAGCCAATAATTCGTTAAGTCGTATACTATGTTTTTAAGCTCCATTCACTCCGAAGTACATTAGCTCTCCCAATTTCGTCAAAAACTAACCCAGGTTGGAACGAAAAATGGGTTAAATTAGTGATGAAAGCGGTTGTTGCCGGAACCATTAGGGATGGTATTGCGGTAGTATTTAAAATCGCTTATATTTCGTGGTGGATTTTTAGGACGAAATTGTTGGTTACCTTTGGTTCTTGTTCTTCTGGGTTGTCATAGCTTCTATTTTCACGTTTTCGAAATACTGTATGATGGCGCCGTGAAATGTTTGCTGGTGTATTTGGTGATGATCCGGAATCTGTAGATTTTGTAATCGTAACAAGGTTGGCTAACATTTTCTTTGGTGCTTTTTGCCTGTTTGAATTTGCTTTGAATGGTTCTTGTGTTGATGTTTGTGCTGCTTTCGTGTCCTTTTATCGTCGTAGCCGAGCCCACGAACAGTTATCACTAAACCCTTATTATCATTTCCAGGGTACCTCGGTTATTCGGGCGAACAACCTTCTTCAAGTTTGGAATTGTTGAAAATATTCTGTTCTAATTGTTGTTGAGGAGGATCGATTATACGGCATCCCATATCTAACAGTGACTTGTTATAAGTAGTTGGGCTTAACGATCTAAAACTCAAGCACGCTTCTATCTGCGCTACTACTGTTGTTAATTCTTCAAAGGTGATAGTTTGGCATCGAGGTGAGATTACCAAGACGTCGGGAGCTTGGTTTCGAACTAATGAAACATTGAAGTCTTTAAATTAAAAAATTCGGTCGTTTCATCAGACTGCGCAGTGCCCAAACTACAGAAATATTGAAAATACTTTGCACTTATCGGGAATACAAATTAATTCGGCCCGTCTTTTTAATTTTAAAAATGTAGTTATGTTTACGACTTTTTCCCACCTCTTAGGCAATTTACGATTCTCATCTCGGAAAAACGTTTCGTCTTTTGAGGCGATCCAAGTTTCAAGCCAATTTTCAATTTCTTCGACAGAAGCGAACCGGTCGGTGAGCTGCCAAATCGTGTTGTATCCGTCGGAACAACCAGTAATCAGAAGGAGCAATGTTCGGAAAATACGGCGGTTGCGGTAAAATATCCCACTTGGGCGTTTCTAAATATTTTTTACGACTTTTGCAACGTGAGCTCGAGTGTTGTCTTGTAGAAGAATAACTTTATCATGCCTTTCCTCATATTCCGGTCGTTTTTCTCGTAGATACAGCATAATCTTGAACCATGAATGTTCGTCTTTGGTGTTGATGTTGAGATCGATGACAGCAATTAGCCGGGCAAAGCGTAGTATTTTTTCGTCTTGGGGTTATCGTAGAAGATCCACTTCTGGTCACCGCAGTCACTCCGATGTTTCCAATTCATAAGAGATCCAATGGCCTTGCTTTTGATTCATGACCATAGATTTCAATCGCACGGAAACTGTTTGTTGGGTCACCTCCAATGTACCAACAAGCTTCTCTTGCATTTGAGTCGGATCTTCATCGAGCAATGCCTCTAATTCATCGTCTACGAATTTTTTTGGCTGTCCCAAGCGAGGCTTATCTTCAACACTGAAATCATCATTTTTGAAGCGTCGAAACCATTCTCTACATGATTTATTGGTTGGAGCATTGTCACCGTAAACTTCCACAAACATTCGATGTGCTTCAGCTGCACTTTTTATCGAATTAAAACCAAATCTTAACACTTCCCGCAAATGCTGTTTAGTTATCACAAAATCCGACATATTCTACACCGTAAAAAACACTTTTTGCACGAAACTCAAAGCAATCCAAACTGAATGTTAACAGCAGATGTCTAATCTGTCTGAAACAACGGAAATCAGCTGTCACTATAAAAACATTTTTATAGTCAAAGCCACTTTTTGAAAACGGGCCGAATTAATTTGAATTCCCAATACATACAAAGTATAATCACACTACCTTAGCAAACTATTATGATTCGCTACGCAATTATCAGCAGCTAAGTTTCATTTGCTTTCTTCATCTACTTTATTTTTTCCTTTTATAGTTCATGATTTTCGCTATTGATGTCGTTGTCACTGTAGACATCTGTACATAGGCTTCGTGTTGCTGTAAACCTTTTATAAGTTGCAATGAATGCTTTCTTTCGGCCCGGCATAATCTACTCCAGCTGGGTCGAGTCTAACATCAGGTAGATCTCCCAGCAGTTGGTCTTTTATTTTATTATTGATTCGATCACACCTAATGCATGATTTTTTCTGTTGTTGAACATACCATCAACTGTTAATAATTCAAAAATGTTTTCGAAAGTAATCGAACTCGAATGTAGGAACAATTTGTAATCAGCCTCCTAAGAGAGGGGGGGGGGGGGGTGGATTATTTTTTCTATCTTCACATTGTATTCCGTTGCCTGTAGATCATTTATAATGTTTACGAGTATTAGCGCTAATCCAAGTTCTTCTGATGTGATTGTTATTGGATGCGGTGTTGTCTTTTCATACTTTTGTAGTATATGATGAGTCAGTGATGTTGAATGATTGATTGATGATTTTGCTAGAACTATTTTTGAAGAGAGCCAACCTAACGGATCAAACATTTTAGACGCTTTTGATAGTAATTGCCTTTTTGTTGTGACTGTTCTATCCTGGGAAGCGTATATCTTGAAATTGAAATGGTCATTAATTGGGTTCCAATATATCCCTGGCGTTTTTATGGTACTGTCCGATGGGATCTGTAGCTTCTCATTTTGTTTGTATATTTTTGTGAATGGTTGTCTTGATGCTGGAATGATTGCTTCCCCAACATGTACGTTGAACCCAACTCATTCAAGTATTTACAGGAGCTCTTTCTGCGTTTTCAAAATTTTTTTTCAGATTACCTTCCCTGATATTACGTCGTCCACATAAAAGCCTTTTAACAGTATTTTTGCAGCTATAGAGGGTATTTTTCTGCATCATATTGGGGAAATTGTTTTAACGTTCTCATTGCTAATGATGTGCTGATGCTGCACGAAATGTTACAGTTGTTAGTTGATAATCTTTGGTAGGCATTGAATGATAAATCTTCACTTGCCGTTATTTGCCAAATAAAGCGCATTATAGTTGGCATTAAACCATCTTGTAGTACCGGACCCACGAGCTGATTATCGTTGAGACTTCTACCATTGTTCGTCTTTGCGAAGACGTTAAAACTACTATAAGTTTTGTTGTTAACCTGTTGTCTTTTATTATTGCATCTCCCGGAGTACATAACATGCATGGTCATCGGAATTATTTTCTTTAGGGTAATTTGGGGTAGAAGATCTTTAGGGTAGTATAAACTGCCATTTTGTCTGATTTATTTAGATTCCTCTCCAAGTGTGGGATTCTGGCTATAGCTTGATGCCTTGAACGACCTAATGGAGTGGAGTGTGTTTTGAACGGTGGACTAACCACATATCTTCCTCATGGGTCTCTGCGATGAGTTGTTTTATAATGTTCTTCTGCTAGTTGTTCTTCATGGTGAATTCCTGTTTCACCTTTGGTTTCCTCTAATTCCCAGAATTTTTTTATGGTTTTATCAATCTCTGTTAGTGCTATCAAAGAATGAATCTTGGTTTCCCTATTTGTTGGACCAAACATTATCCACCTAGATTTCGTTCGTTGTGCGATTGGCTCTCCGCTCCGGTCTTTTGCTAGTTCATTTAATATTATCATTGGATAAAAGTCTGCTCCCAATAGTTGAAGTATCTCGGGTGATTGTAGTTTGGGTCTGTCCGTACGAATTTATTTATTTATTTTTTTAGATTTCTCTCTAAAAAGACATCTTCCTGAAGTTCGTGCATGTCGTTATACAATGTGGTCTTCCATATTATATGCACGTGTTTTTGTTACCAAAAATCCTGTAATTTTTGTTTGGTTGAACTGTAGTTTACTCGTTTTTAATACACAATTGTTTGGAGTCCAATGAATCGTTTTTCTAAGAACTTTAGAAATTTACTTAATTCTTCATTTTTTTGAGATCTGTTATTGATGGTTCGTATTATCTTAATGTCTCGCTGTCTAGTTTTTTGACATAATGCAAATGATTATTGGTTCCCACATGAAGGTGCTCACATCCAGTGTTTGTAAAGCGCAGATAACTTCTTTGATTGTAGCATGAAGATTCCTAATTCCGTTCGATGACACTGTGCCTACTGAATCATGTCAAGATCAGTTCTTCATAAAAATTGGATGAAAATTTTACCATACATTACGACTCTAATAATTTATAACGTAAACAGTTTAAAATAATTCCCCGAATTTATAGGTCTAAATTTCGATACTTTATTACAGGGAATGTGAAAGTTTTCGATAACAAAAAAGCGTTCTTGATCTAGAACAAGATACCATATATAAAAGACTAAGCTAAGTTTTTATCTTTATACGATTCGCTATTAAGGCAATAAATTCTAATTCAGCCCACGCTCTACCAAAGGATGGATACGGCTGCATCACTTACCCTGTTAGATCTAACCTCTTAATTACAAAATTTAAATTTACCCAAATCCATCTCATCGTATACGCATAATCTTTAGACCAAAACAATTTCATGCGCCAGGAAATTTTTAAGATGAATTTAATTAGCATTTAACTGATAAGATATAATCAAAAGTGTTAATTTTTAATAACCACACAAACCTATACATAATACACGTTTATAGATCGAAAAATTATTTCGAATTATTATTAAGACGTCGATCGATCTTATTACACAGATAAGTGTTAATAATTTATAATGAATTTGTTTCATTTATTACTAAACTACAAAAATTAATTACTCACGAATTTAAAGTTAATTAGCTAGCGCGCTAAATACAACACAATTTTTATGTATGGTGTTAAACTCGAAATATCCTGAGTGCGATCCCGTCGGTCGCGGTCATGGGAAAATTGTAAACGCGTTCTAGGATTAAATTTTGCTCGATATGTGCTGTGCCGTCAAAATCCATATTTAATCCGATTTTAATTAAATCCAATTATATTTAATTAATTTTCTAGACGGATAATATTTTTTTAATAAGATTACAACTTAAATTTAATTTTAAGTTAATTAAGTTAAATGTACGCAAACCTGAAAACAAACCAAAAACAATTTGTATATATAAAATCGAAAGGTGTTGTCATTAGATGGTCATTATATATTATGTGACATCATATATTGGCTTTTACGCCGGGTGCAGAATATTATACATTAGGCTAAATGATTCAATCCTATTATACGAATGGTAATTATTGGCTAGTCGTGTCGGTATACAAAAAAAAAAAAGTATCGCGCTATTTTATGATCGCACACTAATTGTTGGGACCAGCCAACATAATATAAATCATAATTACTAAATAATTAGTATGACGATCGTTGTAATTTGAGTGCAATTATGCCGATGTAAATACACAAACAGCGTGGTCACGTCCGTTTAATGGACCATTACCAATTTTCCAATAAATTGACCAAATTAATAATTAAATTGGAAATGACCACAAAACACCCTTTGTATACGCACTGAAAATACTCAAATTCTATTGAAATGTGTATATTGATTTTAAGGAGGGGAAGCGGTTGGAATTTATCTATTGGTGTATTGTGTGGGTGGAAAATTTATGATAACACTACACTATACGCATCTGTATATGAAATGAAATATAATTAAAATGAAAAACCGAAAATTTTCGACCATAAAAATAAATTGATCAATTAATAAAAATTATTGCAATCATTCTATTGTGGTCATTCATATCCATTTTTCGGACAATCAGTTTTGTATTTATACATTGGTTAAATCACACAGTTGGACATTTTCTATTATTTGTCTAACAAACCCACACACCCCAGTATTTACTATGCGGACGGCGTGTAATTGAGCATAAGTAAATATTATTTGCTGTGTTCAGTCAATTTGAGGTGAGATTTTTATTGATTACAAAACGAAAATATTACGGAAGGTGTCAGTATAGTGTTGTTTCTAACAAGATAATAACAGCAATACGTATACGAATTCAATAAGAATTTTCTAAAGAATTCATGTGGTAATTTTTACACTGTTAAACACATTGTTGAAAGAGTCAGTTGTAGACATAATTCGGTCTTCATTAGAGAGAGAGATGAACCGCTCGGCGGATCAAAAATAAATCAAAAATTCATTTCGTCTCTTTCTAATGATATTCAGCTCACTTGCTCTTTAACGTATAACTGCTATTGGATTCTGATTTATATGTTGGTTGTTTGATTTATCAAATATTTCATCGAGATGTAAATAATAATTTTGATCAGACAATTAAATTTTCCATCGCCGCATTTATTACCGGAAGATTTTTGAGTAGAACTTATTTAGTGTACCCATGGATTCTGAGTGGAATACTTTTAACGGTCAATAATGCCACTATTATCGGATATTTTCTATAGGCGTATCCTTTCAAACGAGTTGAGAGATTTTTTTGAGTAAAACAAGTTCTTTGAATTCGTTGAGTGGCACTCTTTAAATGGAAACCAATCGTATATCATTTTAATTTTTTTAAAGGTTAGGTTCCGAATCGGAATATCACTGAAATTTTGGTACAAACCTCGCGATGTCCTGTTATTGGTCATTCAAAGTGTGCCACTCAATTCAATAAACGAGTTTTACTCAAAAAATTTATCGCAACTAATCCTGTTGGAAATCAAACCTACCTCATGTGAAAGGTTAAGCCTATAGAAATCCTCCCATAATAGTGACAGTTTGGTACAAACCGTGCGATGTCTTGTTATTGATCGTTAAAAGTATTCCAGTCAGACCCCGTGAGTGCACTGAATAAGTTCTGCTCAAAAATCTTTTGATGTCAATCCGAATCGGAATATTACTGAAATTTTGGCACAAACTCCGCGATCCTGTTATTGGTTATTCAACGTGTGCCACTCATTGAATTCAATAAACGAGTTTTACTCAAAAAAATCTTTCGCGAGCAATTCGTTTGGAAATCAAAATTATTTCATTTCAAAGCTTAAGACTATAGAAATTCCCCGATAATAATGGTATTTTGGTAGAAACTCTGTCATGTCTGTTATTGGTCAATAAATGTAAAACCACTCAAACGTTATGAGTGCGTTGAATAAGTTCTGCTCAAATTTTTTTCGACATATATCTGTTTGGGAATGCCACAGATGTCATTTGAAAGGTTAAGTGATATAGGTGTCAACTATGCATAATAAAAATTTGGTACAAAATCTATACGATGTCCTGTTATTGGTTATTAAAAGTAAACTACTTAAATGAAACGCAGATAGTAAGAAAAGGATAGTGAATGTGCTTCTTGTAATTCTTATAAGGAAAAAAACAATTTTTGTTTTCATGAGTTATTTTTTATTTCACTCAAAACTTTTATAAGAAATATTTTAACAGTGTACTTACTAAACATGCTTATTTTTGTTTATTGTTAGAAACGTCACTATCATGAATTTTTTAATTCATAGTCGTTTTTGAATTGACTAATTAATGGAAAAAGTTCAAGTTTGAAATTTTATTCTGAATAGTCAATCCGCTTGGGCCTACGGCCCTACGGCCTCTACGAGATGCTGAAATTTGGTGAATTCTGTTTTACTAATTTTTTTTTATCAAAACTCGTCATTTATGGTAAATTATTTGATTTTTCCGCGTCGTCATTTTTGCTTTAATTTTGATAAATTAATGTGGACCGGTACTGGGGCCTATTTTTTATCTGGCCCTGAGCGAGCAGTGCGCTGTCAAAAATTTCCCCTGCGTTTTTTTACTTTATGCTCTGGGTTGTTTATGTCAACAAGTGTAGTTTTGCTCTGTTCTCTGTGTATTCTACTCGGGAATAGCGGCTAATGAATCGCCGACTAGGAAATGTGCCGGTGTTAATATTTCCAAATCGGTTGGATCATCATGTATTTTACACATCGGCCTCGAATTTAGTAGATCCTCATCATTTGAACAATTATCATCTCTTCAAATGTGAGGTTGATGTTCGTCACTCTTTTTAGATGGAACTCGAAGAATTATTACACCAAATTTCTACGGGAGTTCCACGTCTTAAAACAAATCGTTTGAGAGTCAATAATGATTCTGTGTCGACTCCACTCAGAGGGCAGTTTATACGTTTGCTACTTCTAATGTAAAGTGGACTTGCGTAATCTAGGAGCTGTAGGTTTTTTGCTATGCTTTGTTAAAAACGGAATCGAGTACACACAGGCATAGAATGCAGGATGAATGAAGTTCGATTCCCAATGAAATCTTTCCATCTTCTAGGGACTTCGGACATCCAATAAAGGACGAATATTGAGTCTGTCCATGCATATACGTCGATTTACTTTACTTTAGATTTACTTCAATCTTAGATTTACAAAGAAGTACAACCCCGCAAAGCTCCAATCTGGGTGTGTGTTTCGACCACAAGTGTTACTGATTTTGTAGGGGAGAGTTTTCTTTTTTCATATACAATGTTGACAGTATAATTTCCCCCAATGTCGTTCACCGATCGTAGGTAAATCACACAACCATACGCAGCTTCAGACGCGTTACAAAATGCGGGTAACTGTACATCATTTAGGCCGTATTGTCAAACATCTGGGAATTTGGATTTTTTCAAGAGACGGCAGTGATTGATATATCCATTGCCATGAATTTAGAATGTGATACATCGATACTTCTGAATTTTGTTCTGGTAAATTAAGTCAATTCGTGCGGTATCGAGGTAACTCAATCAAATGAAGCAATTTCTAAATTGAGAGTAGGAGTCTCCATTGGTTGGTTGGTTTGTGTAATTCTTGTTAAGATAAATTCTGGATGTCGTAAAGTTTGCCAAGAGCTATTTCCAAAAAGAGGGGAGACGTATCCTTTTTCGATTTTGCGATTCAAATCGATTTTATTGGTTTGTTTAAATTTAGTTAAGATAAATTCTGGATATCGTAGGGTTTGTCGTAAAATTTAACTATATGGAAATGTGAACCGTAGGTTGATACAATCAAATGAGTCAAAAGCTTTTTCCAAAAGAAGGAGAGTGGTATCATTTTTCGTTCTCGCAAATCCAATCGATTTTAAAGGTTTGAGTAAAGATAAATTCTGGATAGCACAGAGTTAGTCGCAATATTCCACTATGTGAAAATGTTAATCTTAGTTGACACGAACAATGAGTCAAAAGCCATTTCCAAAAGGAGGGAGAGAGACCAACTGATTGTGTAAATTTAAGTCTAGAATTTTCACATAGTGGACACTTCCGACAAATTCTACGATATCCAGAATTTATCTAAACTAAAATTACTCAAACAAATAAAACCGATTTAAATTGTGAGAACGAAAAATGATTCCTGTCCCCTTCTTTTGGAAATAGCTCTTGACTCCTTTGCTCCTATCAACTAAAGGCTAAAATTTCCACTCATTGGAATTGTTCAACAAATTCTACGATATTCAGAATTTATCCAAACTAAAACTATTTCATTTTTAGGAAATATGTAAAATTGAGTCTTTGCAGATATAACATTACGGATCGCAGCAGATCGCGTGAAACAAAATTTTAAATATCTAAAAAGCGCTGATAAGACTAGTAGTTCGTTTTGGAAGCGAGTCTTAGACGCTAACAACACGGGCAGGTAAAAGCTTGCCGCTTACCGAGGCCCTATTACGCGGATGAAGAAATGTAGAATATGCGTCTGAATCTCGTTAATTGGAACAATTAAATGAAAGACAAATGGAAGAGCATTGCTGACGCCCCCAAATCCCTGAAACCGATTTCAGCCAAAATTCCTTGGACTGTTATTTATCTGATCGCAGAAAAATCGAATTCAAGAAGACATGCTGCCAGTTTCAACAAGAGTACTGGGAATTATTCCGAATACCAGACACAACCGTATTATGACCTCGATCATCAAAATGTTGAACAGGAAGGAATGTGTATAAGGCTGACAAAGGTAACAGTTTAATGAAACTAGCCTTATCTATAGATCAAAATCAGTAAGAACAATTTGGGATTTGTTGATAAAATTATAAACTTATCAAATGAAGATGGATAAAAATTCGTCTGGTTACACGTCGATCAAAACCTGTTTGTAACAGAACCATTTCGTTTTCAAAATAAATTTTATGAATTTTGACAACCAGTATAAGTTGGTAACGCTTTATGCAGGTATTGCCGATTTCTTTTTATTTCCCGTCTACAAACGGATCTTTAGAGAAAAAACAAATTACCCAAGGGTTGGGGTGGGAATGTGATGGATGATATTTGAACGAATATGGTGGGATTGGGTATGGGTGGAAGTGGGATTCTAAAATGATTTTTGTTGGAAATTATGGATAATAGCCACCTGGAAAATAATTCGGCCATTTCTTAACCGCATGTTGATTTGGCTGAAGTCGCTGATAAATTAGTATACTCGTCGATGGGTGAGAAAACCGAAGCAAAATTTTCCACTTTGCTGATGATCGATGAAATTTCCGCTTGGTTCGAAAGGTTCTGGAGATCTACAGGCCTTAGAAGGTATAGCATGTTCCACGTTTCCGTGTACATCTTCCAGGGCGTTATTGTTTTCAATACTACACATTTTCCCGAGAGCTTTGTTTAGGGTTTATAACTACACTTAATACATGTGTGGGTCACGTACTGTGGTGATAGATCTTAAGGCATCCAGTCCTACCTGAAACAAATTTATGAAGCTAGCCGCTTGCTACAAGTCAGACGCTTCCTTAAGCTTAAGCTTCCTTAAGCTTCCTTAATACATCGCCTTTGCTACACCACCTGATTAATTTAGGATTACCCAGCGAGCACTGCGAGGAAGTATAAATTTAGGACTTTGTTCTCTCATGTTATCTTTAAATATATTTGCAAATGCGATTGCTATCAAACGTTCTTCTTTTCTTTAAGCATAATATGTACTTCATACTGATAGTGTGAAAAATGAATTAAAGATGAATATTTGAAATAATCCAAACGGAAATCTACTACTTCCCTCTCTACTCAGCTTAAATCGTATACGAACAGCCTTCACCAATTTTTTTTTGAATAAGCATTTCAATACAAATTTGATATTTTAGCACTACAGAAAACATGGTTAATTGGCAATATAGCTTCGTCGATTGTAACCGCTACGGAACACGTCAATTCGAGATTAACTTCACACCTATTATACATCGCATTTGTGTACTCATGAGTTTTATGGGCGTCATTTTGACATTTCATTTGTTAATATCTAAGCTCCAAGTAAAATTAAAGATATCAACAAAACGTGAAGCCAAGTAGATACAATAAACGTTTCATCATCATGTGACTTCAAACCAACCGCCCGTTAGATTGACTCCATGGCCGTGATGACCTTTTCCAATCGATTGTGCAGGCTGGAAAAAGCGCTTAACATCGAAAATGTGAACATTAGAGATCAATATCGTTGTATCAAAGACTTTACGCTATCACTCCGTAGCAGCGCAATTCGCAACGACTCTGGAGAACTACAGATGAATAATAAAACCGTCCTCGAAATATAGCGAAATTATTTTTCAACACTACTCAGCACCATCCACGTTATTTCATCAGTTCGATATCAGTATCGGGATATCACCTGGTTCATAATATAATGAAGATCAACAAACCATTGGTGTATAGATGAAACATTTTGCAAAATATTGAAACACTGGCCAACCACCTATTTTGAGCATTTTCAACCTTATGCCGTCAATTTGGTACTTCTACTCTCGATGAATTTTTTACTAAGAGAAACGGCAACATTTAGTTTCGTTTGTGGGTCTCATCAAAATTGATTTCAAAGTACCGGGTTTTTATTTATTGAATTCATCAAAATGCCGAATAATAGTCGAAGACAAACTTTCAGAGCAATTTGTATTTTCTGAGGTGTGTGTGAAATAGTGAAACACAATAACCTATTACGATTGGGATCAAACCGCAAACCAGTGACTATTAAAACAAAATAAATTAAACTGAAGTTCCAAAGATGTGATGTGAAGCGAATTCAATCCGAAAGATCAAAAACCGAATTATTTTTCGTTGTGTTCAATGAAAAAACCATTCCCGTTATTAAATGGTTTTACAACCTTTTGTAACCTTTTGAAATTTTTTTACAACTAATTAAGATCAACTAATTTGATCTTTTTTTTCCATAGTTTACGATCGTTTAGCATTTTATTGATCGGCCATAAAATATTCTTATGAAATTTTTGTAATTCTTTGCTTCCCTCCTATAACTTAAGAAAGATATCGTTTTTGTAGTCGAATCGTAAAATAAACCTTCGATCCTTTATTTTTACTCGGGTAGATCTTATTTTATAAAACCATCGTCGGCATCTTTACATATATTCTTTATGCATTTGGATCTCCATAATAATTATGATCGATAATAGCCATAAAATAATTAAATATAATTAAGTTACAAGGACACTGAAGATTTCGAATTTTAACCGATGAGGTTTTTTTACAAAGGAATTCCTGTATTTTATCGAGAGAAAAATTAAAGTTGGAAGCGATGATCTCCAACTGTGCACAATTTTAGGACTTTTTTGTCGGCTCTAATAAGTTTTGAGGTGCAAGTTAATGTATTTCCGGACCCATGCACATTTGGACGGTACTAAATAAAAATAAATCATCATCTGGAAAATGATTATGATAATACGCGGATAATCCTCGCTGATCATCAATTTTATAAGGATGCTGTAAATTGATTGCGCTGTATAAAAAAATTAAAATTACTCACTCTGTGTATAATTCTATTGTTCAGCATGTCAAACTATATATGTATATATATATACAATAGGGGTAATTGTATTTCACCCCGGCGTATCATATAAGGGTTGAAAACAATTACCAAACGATTTACAAGTGTTTATCCAATTTTAAAAATATTTTTTGTTAGTGCGGTGTCGAAAATTTCGACTTTTGTTTATTTATTTACTGGTGTCTCGGAA
Source organism: Nephrotoma guestfalica (assembly GCA_963691935.1). NCBI lineage: Eukaryota > Metazoa > Arthropoda > Insecta > Diptera > Tipulidae > Nephrotoma > Nephrotoma guestfalica. The sequence continues at coordinate 247,812,397 of OY829915.1, forward strand.
TTATCTGTAAATCCCATGAAATTAAAATAAAAATAATAAAAATAACTGGAGGGATAAAAAAGGACTTCTCCCTTTAAGAACGATTTGTTTGTTTATTTGTTTTGAAATTGAGTTTTTTATTCAGTTTTTTTTATCACATCAGTGTTTTGTATACGTGTCCATGCTCGATGGATTTGGTCATTAATCATAACTAATTCGGGATCAAATATTTTTATATCGATATGATGATGACAAGTACTATACTTGAACAAGATAAGCTCGAAAATTCGATCGGAATTAATACCAACGTTCCGTCAGCTTCAGTTTGGTCACCCCTGGTATACTAGTAAAATAACGTTATATTATCAATGTGCGTGTAAATATTATAAAATTTGAGAGTAGCCGTTTGATCAATTCATAATCAGTTGTGCATCACAGCTAAAGTCAAAAACACGATACGCTTTTAATAACAAAAATGGATAAAGTGAAGCTGAATAATTCACCTGACCTAACCATGGAACAAATAACGAAACAACTTTTTAATAATGAGGAATTATCCGACATCCAGTTTCAAGTAGAGGGGAAAATATTGTACGCCCATTCATGGGAGCTGATGAAACGGAGCATTGTATTTTACGAGCAATTTAAGGGAACTTTGGGTGAGAACAAATTTATTGTGATTGAGGATACCAAATACAACGTGTTTTATGAATTTTTGCGCTTTATTTACACCGATCAGTGTACCATTGGTCAGGATATGATTTGTGAAATGTTACGGTTGGCTGCGAAATATAAAATTGTGAAACTCGAAACTGCAGTGTTGGCCGTCCCTAGAACACCTGAGACCAGGTATAAAATGATCGAGTTCTATGTGGTGAATAAATATGAGCTGGGCAAAAATGAGTTTTTTGGCGAATTGCTTGGATGTCAAAACCATTTTACCGACACAGATTTATTTTACGAGTTCAGTTTAAATATTTGGAAAGGCATTTTAATGTGTAATTTTATGCCTCCTGAAATAACGGAAATTAAACTATTCAATACGTTGATACGTTGGATGAACCGTCAGTGTAAATTAATTGAAATTCCATTCGAACAACAACGTCTAATTTACGATAATTTATTAAACCTAATTCGTTTTGCTTCCATGACCGCATGTGAATTTAATTTTTGCGCGCAACGTTATCCGTATTTATTCGCCGACGAGGATATTCGTACAATCAACAATGTAATTGCAGGGCAGTGCCCATATGTGACAAAATGGATAAATGGACCCCGTTGCCAATACATACCACCGTGTGAAATACAAAAAAATTCGAATTACCGAAGATGGGAAACCGCATTTACAGTTTCGAAAAATTTAATTCTTCATGGGTTAAGAATTGGAACAGGGTTTGGAGATTTCCAATTAACTATATCTCGAAAAAATCAAACTTCGAATGCCATTACTGTTCTAAAAATAAACGTAACGAATTTAGGCACACGATATAATATAATTAGTTTGGGTGAATCCATTCTACTTTTACCAAATTGGGAGTATACGATTACAACTAAAGATTTAACCCCATCAAACAGAATGGTTTGCCGAAAATCAACTGTGAATGTGATCGTCACAGGACCGAAAACTTTAATCAGCTTTAGAGAGAGAAGTCCAAATTTGTTTGAAATATTTTTAAATTTATCAACTGATCAAAATTGTGGCTGCCATAGGAGTGCGGATTGTTATTGTTAAATATACTGTATGTGCGTAATTTGTTATTTAAGTAAATTATTATAAATATCCTTTGTTATCCCTAAATCTTGTTATTTAAATTCAGTTCTCAATTGTTTTTTTTATTCAAATAAAATTGTTTCAAAATTCTTTGAGTCTTTATTGGCGTTATGAGTGTTACAATCATGATAATAATAGAACTTTTAATCAAGTAATTACACCAGACGTGTGACATGTAGTTGATACCTTGATCTGTTCCACTAAGATGTATGCGGGTTATTCTCGAGCAACTACAAATTTATTTTGTCGCGGGTACACATTTCCCTACCTAATGTTTAAACATGGCTGGACTCTGAGTCACAAAATCCGGATCGCAATTTTAAACGGTATTTAAACAAGTTTTACTCGGTTGTTTTGAAGAATCTTACAAATTCTTTCGTTCATTTGCTCTCAAAATTTAGTTTTGCAAGATAGACAAAACACTTGTTCAAACCAACAAACAATGTAAACATAAATTAGTAGGCCAGAGGAATTTTATGTATTTTGTGTTTTAGACAATAAAAGGTTTTTTCGTTGTTTCACATGAAGTCCCTATAGTGATGGATCTAAACAAACAAATAATTTTATAGGAAAGCTTTATTTTTATCAAAAATCGCCATTTCCACTTAACTACCAGAACAATAACAAATACTTCTTTTATCCAAATTTAATTTGTGATCCAAATTTCTTTGGAATCTGCGAAATTGACAGAAAACCGTAAGTATGAAGTTTTATGCCGATCACTCAACCTGTTTGGGGTGGATGGTGGTCGAATTATGGTATAATAATAGTTTATTATCGTAATCATTATTTCCCGTTGCAAGACAAATTTATTTATTCTAGTTTTGTTACCAATTCACTTTAGAATCCTCTCGTTCTTTATCGTTTTCTGCAGATTCTAGAGAAACACAGGCAGACACCACTTTGTAGGGCTTCGGCAGTAAGGCGAATGATAAACCTGCAAAAATCTCGAGACCGAAAATTATTATGATTACTATACTTACTTTTATTTTGTAAAATAAAATAATAGTTACGCCATACTTGGTTAGGCAACGGCTTAGTTATATCCAATTTAAGGAACCTGTGGTTTTGTTTCAAACAAATTAGACATTTTCATAGTATCAACCCAATCCCTTACTATTCATTTAAGAAAGCTCTGTGATCCATCCAATTTACTTGTTTTTCAAAATCACATCAGGAACTCATTTTGGAATCCTATCCCATGTTTAGCATGCAAAGAGAGTTGCGTCATAATTGGTTAAGAAATGGATTTGGTTCATTTAAATTGACAATTTCGCAGAGGCATGTTGAAAATTTATATTAGATTCCAATTTTCATCATTAATCAGAGTTCCATCGCCTTCGATCGAAAAATACCATAGTCCTATTATGGAGCAAAGTGCCACATAACGGCTGAGCCGGAACACTTCTCAACAAAATTTCCAAAATCATGATCTATTGCAGTCATTTACTGATACTCGCATATATCATTTCTCAATTTTTTTTTTAAATTGGGACGTGGTTTCTATATTTGAGACCCTTCTAAACAAATTTTCTCAAATTTAAAACTCAACACTCAATTAAAACTCTTCATCCATTTTTATAAAAATTCTTTGACCCGAATCTTAAGACCCAACTCGAAGCAACATGAAGCCTCAGGCTACAAAATCGCGCAACACATTGCAAAACGGTATGTGGGACATAACAAAGTGCAATCTCTAAATTCCTCAACAAGATGCAACATCAAGCTATATGGTAAAACGTGTGAAATATGACTCAAAGTGGTACAAATCCCACAACATGATGCTGTACGAAAACAACATTGTGCAACAACATGCAGCATCATGCAACATGGCGCAACATGGCGGCCTGTCCGAAGGGCTCTTAACGGAATTATTCAGAAATCAGAACTTGTTTTAATCAGAAGTCTTTTTTGCATGCAAAAACCCTGCCGAAATTTCTTATCAAAATCAGTGAACCAAATAAGATGTTAAAAATGGACCAAGCCACCACGAAAAACTCTCTTATATAAGAAGCTTTCTGAACCCATCACCAATTTTTATCAAAATATTAGAAAACTCTTATCACAGCAATTTTATTAAAATTAATCAATCTATAAACAATAGAACCTGACCCCACCGGATGACCACCTAAATAATCCCCTTTCCCGATATAAGGACCAATCACAATCGGTTTCTGGCCGCGAAAACGTTCCTCTAGTAATTATTAAAAGAATCGTCGAAGGGAAAAAATATTAAAGAGAGGGGCCTAAGCCCCACCAAACGACTTCTAACGAATTTTCTCAAAATTAATAGCCAACGCAATCGTCTCTTGGCACTCTAAAACTTTCTCCCACCAATTTCTAAAGAGATCGTTTGAGCCGAAGGGAAAGCCAACAAAATTAGTTTTGACGAAATCAGAATCCATTGCAATCGGTTTCTGGTACTCGAAAACGAAAGTAAATTTTTATAGAAGTCGCGGAGGAAATGTGAAAAGAAGACCAATGTGGTGCAATATTACGCAACATCCTGAGGGCTAAGAGAAGGTCAGAGGGCTAAGCAGTACGAGGAGCACAATTAGCTGCTGCGTGCACTTGAGATTTAGTAATCCGTTGGCCCCAAAAATTCCAAATGACTTTACTCGTATACTAATATCATGAAAATATAGTCCTTTGGATGAAGGATGAATCGTTTCGTGTATGTAGGACACCGACTTCGTAGACTTTAAAGCAATAAAATCGTTTATTCCAATTTTAGTACGGACATATTTACCGATTTCTGACTTTCACCGCTTTTAAAAAAATTGTGAAAACCCTACGTTTAACGTGTGTGAAGCTGGCCCGAAAACCATCCCGAAAAACGTCTTTAAAATTTAGGTGCGTTTCTCCGCTAAATTAATTAAAAGGCTTTTCAGCCCGAAAAATTAAAAAATATGGAGAAAATCAAATTCCATCCCGAGAAAATAAAAACAATCTCACGTACACACAGCAAATTTTAAGTATAAAATTACCTTAAAGTGGGGATAAGCGACCTCCCCAGCTGATTTAATATTCGCTTCTGTTAGATTAGGTATCGGAATTATGCTCATATGTCGCTGTTAAATTCTTCGTTTACAGAGTTTGGCAGATATAACGGTATATGCCTAATTAATGCAGTGACCATCAGCATTAAGCACACAAATGCTCATTACCTTAAAATGGGGATAAGGGACCTCCCGAGCTGATTTAATATTCGCTTTTATGAGATTAACTCAAAACGGTGATTGATGGAGATTGACGGAGATTGACTCAAAACGGTTTCCCGGAGCGATCGGTTGAGTTTGCTGGACAGCCAGAAGTCACACGGAGCTAATTCAGGCGAATACGGTGGTTGAGGAACGATATGGGTGGAATTTTCGGCGAAAAAATCACGTAAAACCAATGCAGTATGAGAAGGTGCATTATCGTGGTGCAACAAGAGTTGTCGACCCATAATTCCGGCCTCTTTTTACGAATAGCTTCGTGCAAACGACGCATAACACTCAAATAGTATTCCTTGTTGACAGTTTGGCCGGTCGGAAGGAATTCGGAGTGCACCACATCTCGATAATCAAAGAAAACTGTCAACGTCACCTTGATTTTTGACTTGCTTTGACGTGGTTTTTTCGTCTTCCACTCACCTTTGGCACGATATTCGGCCGATTGATCGTCTGTTTCCGGGTCGTAAGCATAGATCCAAGACTCATCGTCAGTTGTAATACGATTCATGATATTCTGGTAGTCGGAAAGCATTGGTTCACAGACGTCAACGCGACGCTGTTTTTCTGAAATGGTTTTTGTGAAATGATCTTTCAAAATGGGTTTCACTAATCCTTCCGATATTTCAACGATGCCAGTAAGGTCTCTGACTGTTAATCGTCGATTCTCGAGTACCAATTAATGCTGATGGTCACTGCATTAATTAGCTATATACCGTTACATCTGTCAAACTCTGTGAGCGGAGAATTTTTCAGCGACATATGAGCATAATTCCGATACCTAATCTAACAGAAGCAAATATTAAATCAGCTGGGGAGGTCCCTTATCCCCACTGTAAGGTAATTCTATACTTAAAATTTGTTGTGTGTGCGTGAGCTTGTTTTATTTTCTCGGGATGGAATTTGATTTTCTCCATATTTTTTTTAATTTTTCGGGCTGAAAAGCCTTTTAATGGATTTAGCGCATTTTTGCGGTCCAGGCATAACGGCATTTTTCGATTAAATATTGAAATTTAATGCTACTAAAGTTAGCAAAAAATACAGCAGAAAAAACTGCATTGAACGCATTTTTATAGAAAACAATTGAAATTTACTTGAATTTCGGCTGAAAACATGCTTACATAAAGAAAATTGAGTCAATTTTTCTACGACAATATTAAATACGTCGATAATATAGTTTTTCTACATAAAACGGTCAAAAACAACAAAAAATTCTGGTAGATTTTTTTTAAAATGTATATAAAGGAGGTCGATAATGCAGTTGTGTGCTGAATTGTTCTGCTAACCTCAGTAGCTTTGAAATTTATTGTGTTTTAAATGCAACCTACATTATCGACATTTTTGCAGTAGGCGTGATAATTTTGACATTGGATGTTGTTTGTTATTGTCGAAACTGCATTGCCGTCATTTTTCGGCTAAAGATCTTAGGCTAACTTTAACAGCATCTATTGTAGGTCACTTTCAGGGCAGCACCCTCACTCTGTACGTTATTATTTCCACTTCAATTTGCATATTTTACAGAATCAGAGGGCCGCTACTGACGAATTTGGTGGGATGACGCACACCCAAATAATCACACAAATCGGTACCAAATATATTTAAAAGGCATGATCGAATCTAATCAATTAAACGTAGCGCAATATATTTTGAAATAAATACGTTGGAATTCCAATTTAATTATTTCCAATAAAGGCCTTAAAATGATAATTAAATTTAGTAACAAATTAAAAACTATACTGTAATTAAATTAATTATAGTTTAAACTCCGGTATTTAATAATTAAAATGCTGCGTATAGCCAATATATCGCACAAAAGTTTCGTGTGTCCCAAATTAAATAATTTAGAAACTGATTGGCATATTTTGTGTTAATTTATGAACGAGTTGAATGAAAATTGTTGTTGTTATTTTGTAAAAATTAAATTTTCATCATAAATTTATTAATTATTTAGATGCTAATTTATTTGTTTGTATACAAAATATACAGCTGATGGGGCTTATATGCAATGATGATGTGTGCGCGGTTATAAATGATCATGATTTGAAATCATCACTATACGAGTATGTAAGAGACGCTTTCTCCGCATACAATAAAAAAATTTATTACCAACTCAGGACCGATGACCGAGCCATATAATCCAGAAAATTATTTGACCTTACCGTAACTTTTACAACTCTGACATTTGGTCAAGACTTTATATTGACCATCCGCATGTTATAAAATATTCAAGATATTTTAGTTTAAAATCTAAACAAACACTGTGCGTGCATAGTAAAAAGGATATTATTACTCGGGAGTTGTAAAAATATTTCGAAAAAGTAACAAAATGTTTTTGGTAGAAAAGGATTTTTTGTGTATCTTGATTACTATATCGTTTTATGATTATTGTGATTCAGGACATTTTTAACCCGATTTCTCTCGTTCTAGTGTACAGTAAAGGATTTTAGGTTAAAAAGGATTTTATCATTTTATTGCGGCACTCAGAACCGTCTCAGAGATATGTTTGTTTTATTTTTGGAATGGCTAGGTACATAGCATTGTATGTATGTCGGTTGGCTGTATAATATATTTTGAGGATTTGCAAAAAATTAATTTTCGGTACATAACAGGACTGTTATAAAAAAGGAGTTTGCAAATTATGGCAATAAATATAATTGACTGGGGTGTTTGGTGCTATTCGGAACATCATTTACACTGCCAACTCGAGGACGAAAATTTCACAGCCCTAAGCTAATCAAAAACAGTTCTAAAAAAGGACCAAAAATAAAAAAATACAGTATTTTTTTATTTCTGCAAAACTACAGCAATTCAACCTCAATTCAATAACCCGTTAAAAAAAATCCTTTTTAGTTTGCACTAAAGCAGGATTAAATTTTTTAGTATACGGTAAAAAGCGTATCCTTTCGCAAATCATAATTCGCACATAAACATTTAGCAAGGATAATGTACCCTTTTAACGGAATTATAATACTTTTTATAATTTCTGTTGAACCGGGATGAACACTTTCCGCCCATTTTTAGCGTAATTGTCAAAATATTTGGAATCCCAAAAATTCGTATATACATACACATCATATAGTGTTAAAAGGATAATCCAAAATATATATTAATACAAAAAATTGCAGATTCTTTTGTTTTAATTGACACGATTAAGATGAAAATGAATATATAAATCTTCTATAATCCTTTTATAGTTTAATAATAGTGGATTGGTCATGCCATGAATCCTTTTTATATTATTTTGTTTTATTATTCCAAAAACGGGTTAACCTGTGCGCTGAGTGGTGTGCCAAAAAAATTTGGCTTCTGTGTTATAACCAATTACATTGTTTACGGGATCCACAGGACACTATACAACATAATACAAATTATATCTATATATACGAGTAGGTAGCCGAAGCGAAAAGGATTATCACATTTATTGGCACAAAAATTATTATTTTTTTATTATCCTGAATACATAATTATATATGACTTAAAGAGTTATATTTTGAGGATATATAGTATTTAGACAAGTTTTTTTTAAAAAAAGGATTAAAAAATATATTGAGCCGGGTTTATTATCTCTGAAATATACATACATATCCTTTTCCGCATCTGGGGTAACAAAAATTTTGTTTTGAATGAAATTCGCGTGTAAAACAGGAGTCAAGTGGTAGAGACCATATGCCTGATTTACAACCCCCTATTAAATTTTCAATGTAATAAAAATTATTAATTTAATAATCATTTTCATTGCATCAAAACAATTTGTCATCCCTTTAACAAACAAATCGTTTATAGATTTATATGAAATTATATGTATATTAGATGCGTAAGCATTAGAAAATCATTACCCCTTTGAGATTTAAATTATTATTATTTATACTAGGTTACATATGTCAAATGATCCAATTGGTGTACACCCCTTAAAATATATACAAAACAAATATTTTTAACGTGCAACCCTTTCTTTGTGTTTTCTAACTAATTTAACAATATTTATCTCTTATGTGTTTAGTTATCCCCATAATACAATGTCTAATGTCCGCACTATACAAGGTGTACATTGTATCCTTTCTTGTATTTAATCCTTGCGGAATACGTATACAATAGATTAAAGTTAATCTAATAATCACGTTAAATTAAAAAAAAAGTTTATCCATCCCTTTTATTATGTTGACTTGGCAATGATATTGTATTACACATTGTATGGAGATTCGGGTGATGAATTAAGGATACAGAGTCTCTTGTTATGATATATTTTGTATACAGGGTGGTGGGATTAGTAGTTGTGATTTAATTAACTGTAAGCATTTGGCAAACCTAAACTTTGTTATTTTACTATCTATAGGCGAATAGTGTTTTTAATTTCATAATGAAATTTTGATTCCATTGGATTATTTTGAACCTAAGGTGTTTTGCTACAACTATTAGAAAATATCGCCTTTCACTATTCCTTTTAATAAATGTAATACAATTTATAGATCTGCGAACTTGAAACAGTTGATATAAAATATAATTAGAACTCATTTCTTTTAATTGTAAGGCTCCTTGGCGGAACAGCTAAACCAGAAGATTTCATCGACAAAAAATATATTTATTTGTGGCCATTAAAAATGGGAAGAAGCCTCTAAGACTGTAAATTGGTAAAGGTTTTGGTTAACTTGTTCTAGGTTGGACAAATAATTATCGACGTATGTCGATTATATAATTTATAATTTATTTAATGCTGTTGTAGATATATATATGTGTGTGTGTATGTATATGTGTGTGTGTATGTGCATGTGTATGTATATATATATGTATGTATGTAATTTTTTTCTGATTTATTTATTTTATAATTAAAGCATTGAACCATATAATTGGGTTATTTGATTATCATGGATCCTACAGATGTGCTAGCTACTTATTATTAATTCTGTTATCTTACAGATTCCTGATTACTTTAAAAGTTTTATTTAATTTTGGTTGAATTTGTTTAGGTATTGGAGATTCTAAAGCTGTGAAAAACATTCATTATTAATACATTACCTTACAGATTCCAGATTAGCTGTTTTTGGAACCAGTTTTCGTTTGGTCATTTTCTATTTTTATAAATAAACATATTTGTATTAGATTAGGGATGACCAGGACAAGTGACTTTCATAAATATTTTTTTATAAATAAATCCATCAAATCAACAGACTTAGAAGTTAGGAAGGCCGTGCGTGCCTTTCCTGGATTCGATTTATTTTATTTGTTTTATGAGAACCAAATTAATTTAGTTAATACTAATCGTTACTTTACATTTATTTTATTCAAGTATAATTGTATTATATTGTATATATATTGTCCTAAATATACTAATGAATTTTAGAATTATTTTGAATATAGTTCAAATAACTTTGGTTTCAAGAAATTCGACTGTAAGTTGCGGAGTTGCAGAATGATTAAATTAATAAATGTTTCAATTATTTAGGAAGCCGGAAAATATGAATTTAGAATTAAATTTCAGGAAATTTACAGATGCTTGTGAATTAATGCTTCATTGTAATTGCTGATTGTGTAGTTTAGAATTGTGTTGTCATTTTATTACTAACGACTTTACATAGGTGTCTGTAACGGGTCGAGTCAACCAATTTTGGTTAGGAAGCCGAAAAGTATTAATAGAATTAAATTTCAGGAAAATTCCAGATGCATGTGAAATAATAATATTTTTTCTTAGGTTGCTGTTTTAAAGAAGCAATTGTTGAAGACCAATACCATCGTTATCCATTAACCTATTAAGCCTTTATCCTTCATCTAGTAGATTAGAATTGTGTTGTCTTTGTGTTACTAACTATCGGCTATACCTAGGTGTCTGTAACCGGGCCGATTCTGTCCCACTTAACTAACCTATCCAATCCTTCGGTTTTGTTATGTGTAAAAAGGGTGTACGGTGGACCCGGCGTCATCCGGGAACTCAAGCCTAAGAACTTGGTCGTACATTCAAAATCAATCAATCAATCAATCAATTAAAAATGGGAAGAAGCCTCTACATAGTCTACATAGGGGGGGGGGAGTTCTACATAGTCTCCTTGTAAGTTTATACACTTCTCCCAGCGATGCTCCCATCTCTTCAATCCACTCAAATAGTACTGGACGTCTTTCTCTGCAAAATAGATGTTTACGAAGGTGATGGCCTCCTCACCTCATTCGACAAAAAGCTCTGTCCTCCGGGTGCAACTTTTAGTAGTGAGTAAGGAGGGTGATCAAATAGTTCAATTCGTGGATTTCCGCCATGGCAACTGCCAAGTTGTGAGACGGGCCTTATCTCAAATCTTGCAATATTTTATTCCTGCAAATGTGGCCGTTTTTCCGCAATTTCTGCCTTCGGTTTGCCAAGTAATGATGCGTATGCTCATGTAATGGTTTTCCTTTTTTGATGATTATCGTTTAAGATAACTCCATGACTGTCCCAGAAAATATTCGCCATCACTTTCCCATCCGATGGAACAACCTGTGCATTTTTGGAGCCGATTCTCCATGGCACTCTACTGTTTTGACTGTATTTTTGATTCTGGAGTATAATGGCGTATCCGAGTTTCATCAACGGTAACCTAAACTGTGCCAACAGAGCATTGGAAATGTTCTTTCAAATGCGTTTCTTGGCCAAAGTGATCAAACGCGGCACCCAAGGCGCGGACAGCTTTCTCGTGCCTCAATCTTGATTCAATATGTGATAAACACGTTCTTTGGACATATTCTTAGCCTCCTCTATCTCTGTAACTTTAGACCTATTTGGTGAGCTTGAGCGATGTTATCACCAGTGGTTGTTGTTTTTGGACGCCCCGAACGATCATCGTCACCCAATCTGGTACAGCCACGTTAAAAATCAGCTACCCAAAATTTCACGGTGCTAAATGATGAATCAGAGTTCGCGTACACAGCGTCCAACTCGTTTTTGATTTACGGCTCACTTAAACGATTGTTAAACAACAACTGCGCGTCCAAAATCGCTATTCTTCGGTCAGTACCTTTCAATCTACTCGCAAAAACACTCTCCACTTTTGTTGGCGAGTGCTGCCATCTTTATGTTGAGGTTGGAAACTTTTCAGTCAACCCTCGTATATCAAATAAATGTCGCAGACAATAATAATTTATGAAATAGTGAATAATTGCGATACTTGCCTTAGATAAGGCGGGTTCGTCTTTCACGTTTACATCGAAGCGAGCGTTAAAATCAGACACGCCACTCTGTGTGTATCATTAGAGCGTAGTACAAAAACGGAAAAAATGTATTTACTGAAAACTACTTGTCAAAAAATAATAATTTTCCTCGAAGTCATACAAAAAATTTCTTAAATATGCAAATGTGTAGTAAACGTGGATTATTGCTTTCATCCAGTTAAGGAAGATTAATAAGGAGATTATGTTCCCTTGTCATTCGGATATTTTGATTTGGTACAATTTAAAATGATTTGGAACGATTTGAGGTCATATGAAATAATTTGATATGATTTGAGACAATTTTGAACGATTTGTTTCCTATTTGAAACGAGTTGATTGGGAACGTTTTGAAACAATTTAGAAAGATTTGAGACGATTTGGAACGATTTGTGATTAGTTAGAATGGTTTAATTACTATTTACTATTTAATTACTATTTGGAACGATTTGGAATGATTTAAGACGTTTTGAGATAATTTGGTGGAATTTGGAACAATGTGAGATAATTTGATACAATTTAAAATAGTTTGGAACGAGACGATTTAAGACGCTTTGGGGAGTTATTGCCTAATTATCGTTAGCGTTATTATCTCATGGTGTCGTAGCAACCGGTGCTTGACGTTGATGATGTTGTCGCAATATCCATCTCCCCCACAAGAGAACTGCATAAAAAGTAGTTCTAAAATAAAAAGAAAAACAAGAACCTTGCCGCCCAGCATCTCAGTACGCCCCATCTAGTGATAGTATGGCATTTCAACCGCCTCTGTGGCCTGGCTAAGATTCAACGGACCAATCAACCATTAATCCATTAATCCAATGATCCATCCATCCAACCATTACCGCCATTGAAAAAAAACAACGATTTGGAACGGTTCGAGACGTTTGAGAGTTATGGGAATGATTTGAATCTGTTTGATATCAATTTCGAGAGATTGATTATGTTTTGAGAAGATTTGGAAATCTTACGATTTGAGATGATTTCATACAAATTGGAACAATTTGATTACGATTTGAAATAATTAGTGAAAATTTTGAATGATTTGTTTGATTTCGATTGGATTGTGATTTTAAACGATTTGGAATGATTTGAACTTAATTTGAACGATTTAATTACGATTTGGGATGATTTCAGATAATTTGAAATGATTTGAAACAATTTGATATTATTTGATTACGATTTGATTACGCTTTGAGATGGTTTGATATTATTAGGAACGACTTGATGATGATTGACGACGCTTTGGAGCGATCTTAAAAATGCGAGATTATTTGATACAATTTGAAAAGAACGGAACTGGTTTAAAGTGATTTAATTCCGATTTGATTGCGATTTGATATGGTTTGGAAGAGAAAATTAAAAAGGATTTGGGTGGGCGCGGGGAAGAAATAGCTAAAGCAACTACACCTGGAAGCCAAGCATGCCAGTATGCCTCATCCAGTAGTAGTGTGTCCTTTCCAACACCTCTGGAATCTGACTATCACACCAATCAATAAAGGGATGTAGCACCAGTAAAACAAAAATTGATACAATTTGGAATGGTTTGAGACGATTTGAAGCTATTGGATAACGATTCGAGATTATTTCGGACGGTTTGATTCCGATTTGAGACTTATTGGAACGATTTGAAACTATTTGATGACGATTTTGAAAGATTTCATTACGATTTGGAAAGATTTAATATAACTTGAAACTATTTTACTACGATTTGGGATGATTTTCGATACTATTTGATTATGAGTTGATTACGCTTTGAGACGATTTGATACTATTTGAATGACTTCATTATGATTAGCAACGATTTGGAAAGATCTTAACAAATGTGAAACTATTTAATACAATGTGAAAAGAACGGAAATGGTTTAAAGCGATTTAATGCCGATTTGATTGCGATTTGATATGATTTGGAATGATTTGAAACGATTTAAAACGATTTGAGAGGGCGCATGTAAGAAATAGATAATGCGACTAGTGCGTACCTTTCACCAGCTCTGCGCCCCGGTTGAGATTTAACAGATTAATCAAAAATTAATCCGAAAAGAATTTGTTATGCAACCTCGAAAATGAGGCGGCCAAATCCTTCCATGAAAAGTAGTGTCAATAAAATAAAAAAGATACGATTTGAAACGGTTTTAGCCGATTTGAAAACCATTTGATTACGATTTGAGATTATTTTCGTAGGCGATGCTCGTCTGTTAATTTCTCGGGTTGTTCTTCGGTCTGTTAATCCCTCTTCTAATAAAAACATTACACATTCTTCTTCCATGCATCTTTTCAAAAGCATGCGGTCCTGCCTCGAACAGGAATTTCAAACAATCCGAATTTGAACCAAATTAATTAACAGAAATATTCAAACTTAAATCGTAGAGAACAGACATTTTTAGTATGATCATTTTGTGGTCAACTTATATAAACTGTTGACAGCCAACTTAAATTTTCATTATGGCTTTAAAATTTACAGAAATAAAGTCATATCATTCGACTCGAGATTTTAAAATACTTCTATGCAGGTTGCACTACCTCGAACTCGTCAATTTTGCTGATCTGTTGTTCCAGGCTGCTCTACCTACGCAGTATTCGTAAAAATCCCTCCTTCATATGCATCTATTTACAAGGAATAAAATTGCTGTCTATTAACAGAGCACACACACCCACACGTGTCTTTAAACGCAAGATTATCAAAATATTATGACATACCCGCGCTCATATACTAAACACACCCAAACATTTAATTTTATTATTGTCAGTTGCCTAAAAATGAAAATTTATTTGGACAAAAATCTTGATTAAATTTGTTACCAGCAATATTCATCTCAATAAATTACAAAATGAAAAGCATCAGAATCCCCCCCCCCCCCCCCCCCTTAATATACCAATCGAACAAAATAAATTCTGTGAACATGGAAAATGTAGTAGCAGCACAACACCAACAACAAATCATTGGAAAAATATAGTTTGGATTTTAATCGATATGGTACGCTATTAATTGAGAGATAAAATCTCCGTTCGAATTTATCTCGATATCGTTATCCGTTCATATATCTGGCTATTTTTATTGCTAATTCATTTAAACAACAGGATAATAACTTTGTGTAGCCGTATTTTACAACTTATAGACATGTACAGGGAAATGAGTAAAGGAAGTTGGTGGTCCAATACAAAGGGGCGAGCATATAAATGACAAACGATACAAGAAGGAATGAGATTATAATTAGAAGGGTGGTTAAATTTTATTCGAAATCAATTTATTTGCAGTGACAAGATTAAATAGGTTTTAACTATGCAACCATTTAAAACTCAGCAGATATGTAGATTATTTTGATTGCACAGCACCAAGCATCGTGGTCAACTAACTATACGGGTTATAGTGAACTCGAATAAATCCATGCATGGTAAAGTTATGACGGACAGGCAGAGAACGTGATTTATTTTCGAGATTAGTGAGTATTTCGAAATCTAGGTAAGTCTGCGTTACTGTTCACTCGGGCATCTTGAACATCTGTAGGGTGGAGAAATCTAGTTAGTGGCAGTATAGTTTCCCGTTGTCGTCAGTATGTATTTTAAACAAACACAGCCAACGTGTTAAAATGCAATGCTACCTCTCGACTTTTTGATGATCGTTACATTGGATGTGATCCCTATTCTCTAACGTCCAATTTGTTATTTTTGGTAGGCACAACGATGGTATGATGTGGTGTTCACAATTGTTGAATTCGATTATTGACTGTTATCTTGGATGGATTTTCCTCTTTGATGGCATGTAGATGTAAATTGTAGTTCTTCCGTTGTATTGGGAGTATAATTTATTTTTTTGTATTTTTTTGCAGAAAAAACACGTTTATTTCTAAGAAATGGCAAATTTTATTTTAATCAAAACATTTTAAATCATTATCTATATGATTTTCGACCATCTTTCTGACAATTTACGGATTCCATCGAAAAAAAATTTTTTGTCGTTTGGTACGATCCATTCGTCGAGCCATTTTTTGATTTCTTCGTGGTTTCTGGTCTTGAAGATCGCTTTGCATTGATCGGAACAAATAGTAATCTGATGGGGCACAACCTGGTGAATAGGAAGCATGCGGTAGAATTTCCCACTTAAATACTTCTAGCGTATTTTTGCGACATGTGGTCGAGCACTGTCGTGCAGCAAAATCACTGTTTGTTGGGTGTAATCGGATGGTTTTCGTTCAATGCATGGTTCAAATCTATCAATTGTTGTTGGTATCGTTCACCAGTAATAGTTTCGTTCGGTTTTAGCAGCTCATAGTACACCACTCCTTTCTGATCCCACCAAATGCACAACATAACTTTACTTCCATAAATGTTTCGTTTTGCTGTTAATGTGGATGGTTCGCCTGGATGATGCCATGTTTTTTGCGCTTAGGGTTATTCTAGTGAATCCATTTTTCATCGCCAGTCACAATTTGAGACAAAAAGTGCAATCTTCGGTGTCTTGTAAGCAAAGAATTGCAAACCATTAAACGATTTTCAATGATGGCTTCAATCAGTTCATGTGGTACCCATTTTCCTTCTTTTTGAGTCATTTTCATGGCATGTAAACATTTGCTTGTAGCTGCTTGAGCTGAGTTTTCCTTCAATAATGCTTCCAATTTTTCATCTTCGAATTTTTTTAGTTGACCAGAACGTTCTTTGTCATTGACTTGATGTCAATCACCACTTTTGAATCGTTTAAACCAGTTTTTGCAAGTCTGTTGAGTTGGTGCATGATCACCATACATTTCTTGAAGCAAACGAAAGCTTTCAGCAGCTTTTTTCTTTTGATTAAAGCAAAAATGTAATGCTTCCCGCAAATGCTGTTTTGTTGGTACGAAATTCGACATGTTTAAACAAATAATGACAAACTAAATTTTAATGTGGAATGTCAAAGTGCCGTAGGTGTCATTGTAAAGGAATTTTTAGTACTAAAGTTTCGTCATCTCACTGATTTCATCTTCGCCATTAGTTCACTGATTTCATCTTCCATATCGGAGTTAGTGATTTTGTTGTTACTGTTCTTCACATATTTCTATATATAGTTGAACCTATCGCTCATACCCTGGTTAGTCGCAATTTGAGCGGTGTTTTGTTCGTTTAATTTATTCTGGTTCTGATGAAGATTATGTATTGCGCTACCAATCTCTTCTAGGTCATGATGATCTAGATTTAGTGTGATATCTTTGTTTAGTGATTCTAACCCATTAATGAGGCCTCTTTTGATCCGTTTAGGTTTCAAAAGGTTGATGTTTTCATCTAATTCTCTAGTTTTATGTTCGAGAATTCCCATTTTACTTTAAAAAGCGTATAAGAATACTCTTTGTTAGTATTTATGAACTTTCCTACTAAATGGACGTTGTTCTGAATTGTCCGGAGGTTTTCTTCATAATGCTGGGTATCGATTAAGTGAATGATTCTCGTGTAACTATTGATTACTCGGGCCTGGCCTAGCCTGACCGGTATCAAGCCGTTGTTATTCTCCATATTGGTCACCTTGAGTGTTTGACTCATGGCTAGACGACACCTGAAAAGGTTGTTTTATCATTTTCTTGTGGTAGTGGCCATATTTTTAATGACAGCGACTTTGTTGTCTTTAAGAACTTTTCTTACTACGAAGTCGGGTTTGGTTCTATACCGTTGTTTATTGCTAACAGGGATTGTTTGGTTCGCTTTTAAATTAGGAGCCTTAACTCGATCAATATTATAAGTTTATTGATTAGCTTGGTTTTTTTTGCGTGAGTTTCCTTATAAACACGTGCGTTTGAAAATGCAGGGTCGATGAACTTATATGTTTGTCGAATGAGTGGAGATTATTTGATCCTTGCATTTCGGAATCGATTGTTGTTATCATCTGTAAACTGAAATGATTTATCCGGGATTCGTTGTCGCTACAATATCTCCGAGGTCACTTTCAATTTCTGTTAACGTTGAGGAGTCAGATATATGTGAAGTGTTAATATTATTAACAGCAAGCATTCGTATTCTTTACACCTGTCTTATATACGACTTCGTAGTCGTACTCCTCTAATTTCAATCTCTATTGTATCAATTTGCAATTTGACGCTTGTGATCTGTCACAATTTTAAACTTTTGGCCATATAAGTACGGTCGGAAATACTTAGTTGCCCAGACAATGGCTACAGGCTATTTCTCTATAGTAGAGTAGTTTTACTCTGTGACCATTAAGGTTCTGAATACGTAGCATAAAGGATTATCTTTACCTAGAGGTCCTTGTGAAAGGAAGGCTCCAATGGTTACATTGCTTGCGTCCGTGGTAAGGATAAATTTCATAGAAAAATTACTGTGAGATAGGTTCCATTAACGGCTTGGTAATTTCTGAGAAATTTATGATGAATTTACGATAGTATCCCAAAAATTCTAAAAGCTTTTAATTTCTAACTTCGTTTTAGGAATTGGAAATTCTTAAATTGCTTTTATTTTATCAGGATTTGGATTGATTCCATTGCTTGTAATAATATGGCCTAGAAAGGCAATTTCTCTGTGAAGAAATTCCGACTTATCCATTTGTACTTTTAAGTTGGGGTTTCTATGTTTGTTGAAGATATATTTAAGGCTTTCTATGTGTCGAGAAGACGGTAATGGACAATATAAGTCCGTAGTACAAGCACGATTTGCCTTGCAGTTCACCAAGGAGCCACATTGTCGATGATTCTCTGGAATGTCGAAGAGGCGTTTTTAAGCCCAAAAGGCAATCTCATATATTCGTAGTGCTCATATGGTCAATCTGATGAAAGTCAGATGCTAGATCCAACGTTGAAAAATACATTCATTTGCCCAATTTGTCAAGAATTGTTGTAATGTTAGGTAACGGATACGGATCGTCTATTGTTTTTTTATTTAATTTGCAATAGTTTATGAATAATCGCTACTTTACCTTAGACCAACATCAATGAGAGAAGCTGGGACGAAAGGAAAGAGGTAACTTTTAGTGAAGACGATTTTTGGTCTTTCAGATTTATTTCATGCTTGACGTCGTTGGTAAATGACAAACGTTGTTCTGTTTTAAAGAATAGATTTTGGTATTGGTGACAGAGTTTAGTACTTAATCCAATTCTTGTATTTATATGGCAATGGTTAGATCGGTTGTTCAATTACGAACGTGTGTTCTTTATTGCCATAGTTAACGATTTCTAGAGGAGCGTATCAATTTCTATACTGTGGTATATTCCGATAGTTGACAGTACATATATTTCACTGTTTTATACATCTACCAGAAGCTCAGCGATAAGCTTACTTCTCGATAATATAGTATAAGACTTGGATGAATAATTTTGCTTAAACAATAAAGGGATCTCTACTTTATCCGTTTTCAGGATTGAGTTGGCGAAAACTATGTAATACCAAGTTGTTGCATTGTTTCAAGTCCTATTAGATTGACGGTCTAATAGGACTTGAAACAATGCAACAACTTGGTATTACATAGTTTTCGCCAACTCAATCCTGAAAACGGATAAAGTAGAGATCCCTTTATGTAATGTACGTGGAATTTGAACAAAAGGCATTCCATTGGGTCTTTTGTTTTGAACTCCAGGTTCAGAAAGGATTTATTGGAGCCGGTGTCAATTAGGATTTTTATTGTTTCGTGCGCATTCAACTGTACGTGTATGTACAGTAGCGCAAATGTTTGATGTTTGTTTACATCTACGTATCCAGCTCTGTTTGAGAGGCTTCGGGATGAACATTTTCATCGTCTACCTCACCTTCTTTCAGATCGGGAAAGTATAGTTGAGGCTGTTCTTCATATCCCTCTTCTTTTACTTCCACTTCCTGATGGTGTTCGATAGTGAATAGTTCCTGGGAACGGATCTTTGAGGGACCCATTGGTTTGGAATTGATATAGTTGTTCTCCGCGTTTGTACCCGAATATTGTTTGTATTGGTTTTTATTGGACATGGTGTCCATTGGTTCTGGCCTTATTGTTGGAACCATTGGTGGCTTGAAGTTGAACCTGTGGTTGGCGTGACCACTTGCGTCCATGTCCTGATTTTGGTTTTTGAACGGCCTATGATTATGATAATATGGTGTGGGACGGTGGTTATAACTTGGCCCAATCCTTTGTGTAAGTATTGGTGGACCACTAGGAACATTCAGCCTATAGGAGCAACAACCGTGAAGAATTTCCATAATTTTTCAGGATTTTCGTCACAATTCTTTCGGGAACAGTTACATTAGGTTGACATTTGTCCCGTTCTTCATATAAGCCATATTTTGCTCCTTGAAGCAATTTGTGAATGCCTCTGTAAGACTACTGGGCTGCATGGCCCGAATCATAGAGCCCATCGGTTCTTTAAGACTTACATACAGGGGCAAACAAATAAATTTTGACTCGAGATAATTTTATTTTATTAGTTTTTAGGTTCACAATCGTTGTTGTGATGCTATTTTACTACCGTGTAAAACTTCTATCCGGATTTTGTGATTCTGAGTTCAAATTTAAACGTTAGGGAAATGTGTAAATTTGTTGGTGGTCAAAAATAACCCTCAGACAACATAGCGAGAGAGATTCAAAAATCAACTACCTACATAAATCCGGTGCAATTACTTAACTGCAATAAAGGCTCAGAAATTTGGCAAATATTTATTGAATAAAGAAAACAATTGACAATTTAGATAACAACATTTAGATAAAAGGACATTTATAATAATCTAGTTAAATAACAGATTTACACCATCTGCATTTATACGGCCGGCGCGATCTTGATCAGTTGATGAATTAAAAGAATTTCGTTTGGTGTTTCGTCCGGTAGAAGTAAGTTAAGTAACTCCAAGCATGCCACGTATCAGTGACGACTCTATTTGCCCTCCTAAGGGTATTTAAAACTTCAAGAGGCGGCCTTTATTACCATGTTCCGTGACGAACCCTTGGAAACTACTTTAGTATTTATTTCTTACCTCTAAAGAGTGGCAATTTTAACTCTTTTGCTCCTTGGTTACTTGCCGTCTGATGGTATGCTCTTCTAAGCTTATGCGTATAGAACATCTAAGTTTCCTTAGATTAGAGTTCAACTAACTATTTCGTTTCTTAGATCCTCTCTTCCTATAAGAATTGAGTTATTGCAGACACTGGCTAACTGTGTTGATTTTCACACCACACTCCCTACTCCGTCCCAAGAGCCAACGAAATGTCTAGCAAATAGACTCCAGTCACCTGTCTTAATGGCAAATCTCGGAATTTTGCTTCTTGCAAGCGGACTATTCTGTTGGCAGTGATAGCAATGAATTGAAATACTAGCCAGATAAAGTAGGTTGTTGTATCTCGACTGTAGCTCTAAACCATATTGTTATTCTCGCCTGTTGTTTAAAGATGGCTGATCAGTTTAGCTACACTTGTTTGTAAATGCGATTTAAGGTTCAACATAATTACTGTGTCGGAAATGTCATTGTTCCCAGAGAAATTTGGTTTGTCCAATGTCGGTAGCTTGGTTTTTGGACATTCTGTTATGGGTGGTGTTTCTCTATGACATTTTTGCAATCTTTATGCTTCAACCTTATGTTGCAACGTACCACGAAGGTTCTTTTGAAAATATTTTGTTGTTTGTTCATCTTAGTTTGTTTCTACCAATTTATGGCAGTGTACAATTGGTCGATTTCATTCATATTTTTTTTGCAGGTGTTTAGTTCTAGTAGCAAATATGGCTTGAGCAATCTGTGAAATCTAATGTATGCTGTAATATCAATCTTCCACTGAATTCCAATCCTTGCTAGATATTGATGAAGGCTGTTGTTCACAATTTTTACCTGCAACTTTGGCTTTGGGTTTGTTTCGTTGTTTGATAAGATACCAACCCCTGATTGCTGAGTAATGATGGTTGTAACCGATCAGACGTTGATAACGTCGGAGTGATGGTCCTCTAACAAGCAATTAGTATGGAAGACGAGTATTATGCCAGCTCCTAGATATTTTATTTAGTTTTAATGTTCTAAAGTTTTGTTAGTTTCTCTTAAATGTTGTATGTGTATGCCGGGTGTATCCGGCTCGAAGGACCAATGAAAAATCAAACCTGGCTCTTGTTTTGTTTAATACTGATTTTATAGATTACCACTGGTGGGGTTTAAATAATAGAAACTATAGAAGATAGACAAATATAAAAAATTAATCTTTATTGCATCGGTGTCGGGTTCCTGGAGATATTTCAGATTTATTATGCTGCATGTTGTCTCATCATGTGTTGTTAACCCTGTTGAGCTTAAGTATAGCAGCTGACGTCATCCATAGCCAGTATAGGAATAAAGATGTCCACATTCCCTAATACTACCCAGCCCTACGAAATATAGCGCTCCACTCATGTTTTGCAACCTAAACGAAAATGGAAAAGCAAAACTGCAAAATTATTTATATTCCACATATTCATCATCTAATTTTGACACTAATTTATTTAACCATATTAATTAGATAGGCAACAATAACAACACGCCAGATTTATTTATTTTTGTTTTATCTATCGCCCTAAAACCATCCCCAAAAAAAAAAAATTTCGATTCGGTCGAAATCTTATTATTATTCTTAAGGCAAAACCGAAATGAAATTATCTCCATCATTTCTTCGTTCTCTGTTGTTGTTTCCATTTTTCACCCGTTTTTGGCTATCAGTTTTATCTTATAATGTCTTAAAAATTGGATGTACGTCTATAAGTAAAACATAAAACCGAGATGTGAAAAGGCGATATATCCACACACGCGAAGAAGACGAAGTCGAAAAAGAATTTCGATACATTGGTACATAAAATGGTAAGAAAGGAACACAAAAAATGTCTTACATGACAAGATAATTTATGTTCTAATATTAATTTTTATTTTCTAAAACATCAACAAAATAGAAAAGAAAAATCTAATAAAGATTCTATTGCTTCTGTTCAGTCAGCATCATGTCTGTTTCTCACATATCACACATTTGTAACGAACTCTCCTCCTATAACAGTAGCAGAGTATCTTAATTTTTTTCTTTTTATCGATATAATTTTGCTTTTTATTTCATTCCTTTTTACTTCTACAGCATCTTTTTCTTATTCATGATGTTATTATTATGTTGTTTTTGGGAATCATAATATTTTCTATTTATCTTATTATTTTTATGAGAATATTCACATATTTATCATGAGATGTAATCATTGGTTATTTAAACTTAGAATTATTGTTATATGCTTGAAGATGATTTCCGAAAATGGTTATGTATTCAATGAGTGTGTTTCATATATTTATGAACAAGATGGCGAATATTTGTCTTAAATTTCTGAAATTACTTTTACGTATACTGTTTCTTACTACCAATGGTTTCTTTTTATTTCAAAAAAAGTTTTGTTGATTTTCTTTTATTTTTATTATATGCTAGGATCAATCATTCGGACCCACCTTCGAAATTCTATTATCCCTTTGGTTGACTTGGGCAGCTAAATTTCTGACAATATAACTTTTAGTGAAGAAGAACACTTGAACGAAGTAGGTAACTATTTTTCAATGTAGATAAAGGCTGGTAGAACCTGGATTGCACGCGAATAAGACGACATATTGAACAGTTTAAACGCATTCCTACTCATAATTACATTATCAACTCGAATCTGACCTTGGCGGATTTAAAATCTGGCAACACTAATTAATGCAATGCCGTGAAAAAATGAAACTATCGTGATAGAAAATAGTAAGATAGGAACTTGCAAATAGATTGATTGATTGGACTGTAGGACCAAGTACTGGACAAGTGTCCCGGATAACGCCGGGCCTATTCCTACAGCTTCTTTACACATAACAATAGGAAGGATAAGAAAGGTTTTTTTTTTGTTTTTTTGGGACAGAACGACTCGGTTTCAGACACCTAGGGATCATACGGCACAACACAATTCTAATCTACTTCTAATCTACTAGAGGAAGGATAAATTCTTAATAGGTTTAATGGATAATGATGGTATTGGTCTTCAACAATTGCTTCTCTAAATCAGCAGCCTGAGAACAAAATTTTATTATTTCACGTACATCTGGAAATTTCCTGAAATTTAATTCTGCACTAATAATTTTCGGCTTCCTAACCAAAATTGATTGATTGCATCGGGCCGGTTACATACACCTAGATAAAGTCGATAGTTAGTAACACAATGACAATATAATTCTAATCTACACAATCAGCAATTAAAGATACAAAGAAATATTATTTCACAAGCATCTGCAGGTTTCTTGGAATCGAATACTAAATTAATTTGGTTCTCTTAAAACAAATAAAATTTAAATAAAATAAATCGAATCCAAATATTGTAGTATAAAAGCAGGAAAGGCACGGACAGCCTTCCTAATTACTAAGTCTGTTGATTTGATGGATTTATTTATAAAAAATATTTATGAAAGTCACTTGTCCTTGCCACCCTTAATCTGATACAAATATGTTTATTTACAAAAATAGAAAATGACCAAACGAAAACTGGTTCCAAAAACAGCTATAATAAAAGATGTCGCTCCAAGAAACATCGCATGCAAGACAAGAGCAATCATCGATTACTGTTTCTATCCAGCAACTACCTTTGGCTCCCGGTCCCGACCGCAGATGAGCAACTCCCAACTTATAAAGAAATATCATCGCTAGAGCAAAATCAAAATTTGTATAAAATAGATTCGGAGCAGTTCGCTTCGCTAACGCAATTTACATTTACCGAAGAACTGAGATAAAACGGAAAAAACCGCAATTCCCGAATAAGTAGACAATCCCCTCGTCCAGCGGACGACACCTCAAAACACACAATCAAGAAAGCATCGGTTAATCAAATCGGAATTTCAAGATTTTATTAAAAAAAGTTTGGGATAAGAAAGGGAGCTTCTGGATAAAGGAAACAGTTTGCTTCCTGAAAAAAAATCTCCCAGAACCAACCCAAAAAATTCATTACAACGAAATTCTTACAACCCGAAGTAATTCTTTCCGGATTAGTACTCCATAGTGCCAATGTTTTCCAGTACAAATACTAATCCAGTAAAGGTCAGCGCAAACAACGTTAAACTGGTTACGATTCCACGATTTAAACCGGACTACAACTAAAAAATGACAGAACCCAACTCACAGTCTCCAAACCCAAAACTATGCCTACAGAGTCCTCGAAACACTATATTTTCATTTGAAGTATGAGAATACACCACCACCACAACAATGACCGCTGCTGAACTATTATAACGAGATCCACTACGATGAACAATCACAACTGCACCAAGAAACCAACTAGGTCACGATACGTGTCCCACCTACCTTGCCATTGCCATTACCATTTGCTATTAATCAGCTCTCAATACAGGCGATCGCGCAAGACGATTGTAAAACCTTGCCACCTTATAGCCTCAATGTTGGTTGCAAAACTACACCAACTTCACACAGAATAAGATTTTAATCTCCAAGTAAGATACGAACTTGCAAATGTTACAATTTAAAAAATGAAATATTTGTATTGGATGTATTTGAAGTTTGACATAAAACTCTAACCCATCAATCAATACTTATTCCGTTACCACAGCAGAACCACGATATTTTACTGCCATACAAATAAATCTGGCGTGAAACTATCAAACCCGCTTCTCAATATAAATAGCATTTGTATTAAAGTAAATGTCAGATCATTGGACGACATAAACATTTGTTGGGGAATCGGAGGCTTTAGGGCTCCTCGTGGTCATTATCCTGATAATATCACCATTCCACGAAATATGTAATTAATTTAAATTCTGTTTCAGATTAGTTTGAGTATCGCCCCTGAATACGAATTGCTTTTAAATTAAAGTAAACATCAGAGCATTAAACGACAAGGGCCATACACAAATTCGTCCGATAGAGAATTAAAATTAAATACCAAAATATTTCTTTCATGATAGTATCACGACAGATTTATTTTTGGGCTGAAATTAAAACATGGTGGTTGTTCTTTCGCTGACAGAATAATTTTTGGGTTGACATATAGAAAATTGTGTCTTTTTAAACAGTTTTGGGCTGACACTTGCGTTTAGTTAAAGTTTGAATGTTTTAGTATTGCCATTGATTTTTTTTGGATTACAATTTGGAACAACTTCATATACATCAAAACCTGTGACAATAAGTTTTATCCGTGCAAAATCAGTAAAGCTAACTATCAGGGATGTTCAAAAAGTATGGAAAACATTTTATTGCGGAAATTCCTGTTGATAGCGATTGCAGGTGGCTTGTGTGTTATATTATGCCAATTTCATTTTTTGATTACAATATTTTGACAGATTTAGTAAACAAAATTGCGGATTTTTTCTTTTGTAATAATTACTAAATTACGTCTCTTTGACTGGGCAAAATAATAATTGGGACACTTGTTGGAGGGATTGAAATCAAACTTTTGTAAGCTAATTAAATTACAGGCCAACGTTAGATTAAAAAATATTTTGTAATGATTATTATCGATAGGGGCGGGTAAGTACTGTAATTCTACAATAAAGACAAACACTCTTCATTAAGTTGTTCAAAACACATATCATTTTGGAAATATTAACTCCCTTAATTATTTTTTTTTTCAAATTTGTAACTTGTGCACGAAATCTCGTACTGTTTGTTGTGCAACATTCACCTTATGTACTGATCCGTTTCGCAGATGGTTCAACCTAGACTTCGTGTTTCGACTCTGGATCACTATGATGAATCCATGTTTTATCATCGGTGACTATCTGGTTGATACATTTAACCGGTTCCTCTTCACTCATTTTTAAAACTGCCTTTGAAGGTTCATTTGATAATTTTTTCGTTCCATAATCAACAATCGGGGAACATATCTTGCATTAACTTTTGGCTGCTTAAAATGATTGTGTAAAACGTTGCTATATACCACTGGTGATTCATCGGTCTTCCAAAATACGATTCTCGGTTAGAATTACCGTTTCGTGAGTATATTTCGAATATATCTCGTTTAATAAGATGGTTGTGACGAAACTGTCCACCAACCACCGGCGATTTTGTTTAGACCTCTAAAAAATTAGGAATTAAACGTGAAAGAGCGGCATTTACTATAGCTGCTTTGGCACTAACTTACTCAATGTGCTCCTTGAATGAAAGCCTTGAATCAATTATGATACCTGAATATTTGATACAAGTACCGCACGGATGGAAATCATTTCCTGCTCTAATTGGTGGTTAGTACAGCCTCGGTTTTATACTCCTCAGCTAATTGGAGTCCAACTTTAGATATCCAACCGTGACTATCAGCTTTATTAGGAACTCCCCCTTAGGTTAGGTTGCAGTCCCGAATATCTATATCCATATTATATTTTGAGATTCTACTTTAGCGGAGTTGAACGCATTTTTGATGTCTAGGGTAACGATGGCACAGTATTTTTTGTACTAGCCATATTTACCACCAGGTTTAAAGCATCGATTGTCGAATGGGCTTTTCTCTCTCAACGGCTTACTCGAGTCTATTGCAGATGATACATCCTAATATGCTATCTGCTGTGTTTAGCATATAGATCGGTCGATATGAAGATGGTTCTTGGGCGATTTTTCCCCTTTGTGAAAAAGAATTTTGAATTTTCCGTTGCTCGGGGAACGTTCGTTCATTTAAACGAGAGCTTAACAGGTCAAGGAATTCTATAGGTTTAGCAAAAACTGCTGTTTTAGAGCTTTGTACAGGCGGGCTCATACTCGGTACATAATTCAATTACGCTGGGAATAAGCTGGAGACAATCTTATACGCACGCATAATTATTGAACATGTTTAGGTGTCAAATTTGTAATTTTGAGTCTCGAAATTACTGTCCTGTATAGCCTACCGCATGAATCTCTGCCTCTAGCGCTCTGCTGTAACCTTCTCGCTCGATCGCATTTTTTTTCCAACTTGGAGATTTCCTCATTCTATCAGTAGTAAGGCGGATGACGGTAATTTACCACTCTTCTAGACATTACTTTGTCACAGGCCTCGCAGTCGCACATTCCATAAGTTGGCTCGCTTGAATTTCTGCGACATCCTCCAGGTAAACCTTATCGAACATTGTGATAAATGTTTCCTCGCTAAAATTCTTAGTCTTCTACGTATCTCAAAATGTACCACTTCATGGCCGCTGCGGTTGTACCTATCCCTGACATCCCACTTGATTCCAGCCCAAAGTTATGTCAATTATTGAATTCGCCTCGCCACTGCAGAACATCGGAGATTTCCAAATATTGCATAAGATAATGTCGCGATAGGATAGTGTCTCAAGAAGAGCATATCCTCGGGCGTTGGTATAAGTGCTGGCCCAGTCTATAGCCCATGCATTAAAACTATCAGCAATGACCACTGGCCACTGACCCCTGGTATCGCCGATTATACGGTTCAAGAAATTCGTCGATCCATCCGCTGGGAGTGCATAGCAGTTATAGGTATTATGCCGTCTTGCTGGTTGAATTCATAGCTCAGTCTTAGCTCTCAATGCTCGTATAATGTTTTCATCGAATAGCAATATCCACCTGTAGTTCTCACACAGACTGTGATAAAAGGTTTTATGCGGTGGTTTTTTAAACCACATAATGGTTTAGATTTAATTGGAGCTCTCCGGTACTCTGAATATTTATTACTACCAGCCATATGATTGCTATGCGTATTGTTACAACTTGCATTACAAAGCATTAGAAACGGCAACTTTCATAGGGACTTACAGATGGGTTACTTCAAAGAGGAAATAGAGAAACAAGCATGAAAACACGTACAGCGGCTATGCATGTTGGTCGCCACCAATAGAGCGTGAAGATTTCAAAGACAGAAAGCGCTAGGACAGGGAAGTTCATATTGGAATAAAAAATTATAGTAAAAAAGTAGCCAATAAGATATTCATCATAAATCGAGCAACTAATTTGAGATAGATAAATAAATACAAAAAAGTTTCTTCAAATCTCCGCATACGTAAAGTTGCCTGACTTAGTGATTTCCAACGCATCTAGACGAGAAGTTTTTTCCCATCGCCTTCTAGTTTTGCGTTGAATCACGGCTTAATTTGTTGATTTCCTAGCGTTTCCCTTGTGATCCAGTTCAACCTGCAGAGGACTTTCAATCCTATGTTAGAGTTGGAGCTTCGCCGCATTTCCTCTTGTAAGAATGTGTGTGTACGTGTGTGTTTGTTGTGTGTGTGTGTGTGTGTGTGTGTGTGTGTGTGTGTGTGTGTGTGTGTGTGTGTGTGTGTGAATGCCTTGGTTTTTTGGTGGCTTTGGTGGCTGGCCTCTTTCTAAGAGAGAAAAATAGTAGTCGGCTTCCCCATTTCTCCGATCTATCCAAACTTTAACTTGAGGAATTTCTGCGATGAGTTCATATTTCTTTGCAGGATTGACTTCATCTGGTTTGTCACTCGGTTGTATTTTCCTTTCAGACAAGCTTCCTTCTTTTTGCAACACTCACATCGCTCCACATTCTTCATGCAACTTGTTACGCTCTTCAGCTAAGAGGTACAGCGGTGGAATTCCTGCAATTACATACACTTCACTGTCTGAAACTGTTCGAAATGCGCAAATCAGCCTTAAAGCGCTTATACCGCATTCCCTACGTCAGAGTTACGCCCCCTCCCCTTCCTTCCAGAGATTCGTACAGCTTCCATCTTCTGCTCAGCCAATTGTAAACCTACTGACTGCAATCAGTGGCGGATAGTGCGAACTGTTTCTTTACTATCCGGATTACCTCTTCCTTGTGCTTAGCCACTACGATCGCAATATAGCGGATCCAGCACAGATTCTTGAGGAACAGAACCCGCAATATCGCATTTCACTGTACCATCGTCTGTTTTATACCTTATAATCCTGTTACGGAAATTTTCCTCGATAATGACCAACAGGTATCTTTGGATTTTTTTGTCGACGTAGTCCATCAAGAATGCCCTTACATCGCGCTATGTTAAAAGCATACACCACGGCTCTCTATCAACTTCTTCGCACAGCTCACTAGAACATTTCCGCTTGCTCAACTTTATAGCAGATTTTTGTTTTGTAACATTCAGATCTCCAACCAGCGTTGCTCATATAGATCCGTCACTATGTGTGTGTCGCTAATTACCTTTCCATGAAACTCTACTAGAAATGCTCCTACTAATCCACGTTAGATCGATTATCGATGTGACATGACCTCTGCGGAATATTAGTGTGTTGCCCATAACTAACAGGATAATATAAGTTCTTAATGAAGCGTTTTCTCGATTATTCGATACCTCTTGTTCCATTCATTAGGCCAAGCATTAAAATTCTCTGTGATAAGCACAGTGTGACGATCTCAAGCGTTTTTCACCAATCGATCTAACAAACTTTTAAACTCCTCCAATGACGCGCTCGGCTGATCGTAGCAACTATAAGTATATAAACGCTTTCTATTTACACTCGTATGAAGCCAGGCTCCATTGAGCTAGTGCTTTAGAATGCCTGTTGACCGCAAGCTTAGATGGCGGCCGGATCATATAAGTCGTTTGCCTAAGAAACTTTCTTGCATTTTTAATATTGTTCTGGACTAATTGTGCCGCTTCACAGTAATTAAAATTTACTTGTAGCAAAATCATAATCTACTTGCTTGTAAAATCTTGTCAATCAACGTTTTCTTTTATTTCGGACGTCTGAAACCACCCGTGAAATGGTTGGTAGCTTCAGTGTATGCCTGCGCACTATACCATGCATCTCGGCTCTTCGTTGCATGTCCTCGTGATGTGTCGATCACCAACGCATGTTTAGCAAAATTTTGAATGGCCTACGTTATGAGGGCATTTCCCGACAACATGTCCGTAGACCAAACATTTAAAGCACCTAGTGGCGGCCTAGTCCCGCACTTCTTCATGTGTTAAAATACCTTGAGCAATATGTCCTCATATGAGGTATCCTTTGTCGCTCTAATCGGTAGCGCATCTGCACCAGTATACCTTTTACGTCTCTGAGACGTGCGTCTCGTGGAGTTTTGTATCTTTCATTCTTCAGTGAGAGTTTCTCTCTGAAGGTTTCTTTATTCTATGGTTCTTTTGAATTTTTTGAGTAACAGCCTCTCGAAAAATTTCGTTAGTGTCAATGCTACAGGTCTGATATCTTCGAAGTAAGATGTTCTGGACGTATCAGCAGTGTTTTCGTAACTGGTCTGCCGACCTAGAGGTTGACATGTTTCTTCAAGATGTTCAGCAAACAGGACAGCTTTTTCTTTCGCACTTCTAGCAAATTTCCCATCTTTTGTTTCGATTGGGGGGATCTGCGTTTTAGGTCGTTTTAACTCTTTTGTTGCTTTCCAGAGGGAATAGTCGGCATCTTTAGTTGGAGCTAGAGAACAAAGGTATTTTCCAATTGTTTCATTTTTCATTGCTTTTATGAGTGCCTTAAGTTTGATACACAAGTTGTTTAAGGTGTTGTTTGTGTCATTTGTTTTCAATCTTTTTGTTTTTCCTGCACTTGTTTTCTTACTTCTATTGGGTAAATAACGGAGTTTTCTTCCCTGGATGATAATTTGGGGATGCATTCCCAAACCGACCATTGTGTGACATCAAGAAGCCTGTCTAGTTCCTCTTCTATTTCATTTTCACTTTTGATTGGCACTTGAAGTTCTATTTTTTCCTCTACTAGCTTCTTAAACAATTCCCAATTTATTTTGTTGTTAGTGAGCTGTGGTGAATTTGATTATTTTTACCGACCAAATGGCACAGTGGTTAAAGCTTTGGCATTTGGATTGGGAGGTACCGGGTTCAAATCCCGATAAGGGCAGGATGCAAATGGAAACTTTCATCAACAGATTACGATCTGTGATAAAAAGGAACACCACTACGACCCCCTATCATCGTGCAAAACTCATGGGCCGACCCAACTTCCATGTCCAGTTCTATAGGCTGGCATGCACCTATGCAATGTGCAGATGGTAACGTAAATCGGACCTATAGCGGTACGTTTTCGATTTGGCATAACTGCGTAAGGTAGGACGGGAAAAACAATCCGCGAAAGAGTTGGGAATGCTTCGGCCCCAGACCAGATTGTAGGGATTAAAGACAAAAAAAAATTCTTATTCTATTCCATTTTCACTAACCGTGATAATAACAGGAGAGTGTTCAGATATTAGACTTTCATCATTTTCTAAGAAGATGTAGCGTTTCGATATGCCTTTAGTGATGTAGAAATTTATAAGGTCTGGGATTTTGTTAGGATCAGATGGCCAGTACGTTGGTTTCCCCCCTAAGTAAAATTCATAGTTTGAGTATTGGCCGGCTGCAAGTAATTCTTTGCTTTTTGGAGAGGTTAATCTTGAACCCCAGAAGGTATTTTTTACATTAAAGTCACCTTCTATAATGAACTTAATTCCTAATTCCTGGAACAAGTATTTAAAAATAGTTCTAATTCTGCTAGGTGGTGTGTTAATCCGTTTGCATTCCATATGGCTATTTTTAATGAGTAATTTTGTTGTCTGGTTTCTGCTCCGAAATTATGAATTGAACTGTGTATTGCCGACCTTACTTATATTTAGGTATTTTGGAACTTGGTATTTCCAGCAGATTGGGTCGATCCAAAATTAACTTATTTAGTTTAGTCTGTTCCTCAAGGCTATTTAAAATTGCTTGGACAGTGTTTTTGAAATTTTCGGTACCGTTGGTGTCATTTTCTTTCGAATTGGAGGCCTTTTGAAGAGTCCTGCGCATATGTATAATTCTCCCTAAGCATAGGTACTTATTTCTTGCTCGATCCTTGTTTGGGTGACTTAAAGGGGGTTTACGTGCCTGATGCCTCACTTTCTGTAGCTGCTTGGCAACCTTACATCCTCGGTAGCTGGCTGGATGCTGCCCATTACAATTTATACATTTTGCTGGTTCTTCTTTAGATAGTTTGCTTTCCAACACATTTAACACATCTTGGTTCGCGCCATTCTTGTACTGCCTCTTTTAACAGCTTCGATCTTTACTCGCATGTTGAGTATGCCAGTTATATTGTTTTCTATTTGCTCGGATTTATCACGCGTTAGCATGAACAGTGGAAGTCCTCTTTTTGAAACGGATTCTAGTTTTAATAATGTTCAGGGCATCAAGGATTTTAAATCGTTTATTTTCTAGGTCCTCGATTATTATTGAATTAATTCCACAGATTGGATGTAAGCTCTTGTATATGATTTGCCAATTATTTAAGTTTTGAATTTGACAGTTGGTGAGTTAAAGAGAGTGACCAAACTTCAAGATTTTTTTAAAAATAATTTCGCTTTATAACAAAAGTACTTTAAATTTTAATGGGCGGTATATGAGTTTGACGTCTATAAGAGAATATCATAGCTTGGAACTTTTGCACAACGGAATGCATACAGCGGAATGCAGTTTTCGAAAAGGGACCAATCATGTAACAATTTTGTAGGTTATTAAATATGAAGTTTGGGACAACAATTACCACCATATGCCTATTTGGTTTCAAAATAATAAGAGAGTCGGCGATCATACAAATATCAGAATGTAAGGACTAAATTGGCTCAATATAAGTATCTAAAACCGCAATAGAAGGCAATAGTATTGTTGTCTGCATAATATCAATTCAGTATTAGATGGTCAACCACTAGGCCAAATACATATTTCAAGGTTACTCTACTCCATATTATAATAAAATTATATTACTTTCACTATGATCGATCATTATAGTTTAAACTATCTTTTTTTACATTTTTTGCCGCATAATTTCGTCAAGGATTAAAAAAATGAAAGTCGTAAAACAAGGATTTTTTAAAAACCCTAAAAAACATGTAATCGTGTATAGGATAAAAAATAACTGTGGGTATGTAAATTTTTTTAACATTAACAATTAGGCCTGGTACTCTTGACAGTGCCATAAAATAGACATTTAACCGTTTTTATATTTTATGTTTAAGGATTAAAGGTGGTTACGTAACAATAAGAGTTGTATAATTTTTTTATGAAGGAATTTTTTTACCTGCAAGTGAAAACATTTCTTAAAAAACTGTTCAAGCATTCTCGCGGTTTACCATCACTTTTGTGTAGTCTTCTAAGAAAACGAATTGTTAACCTTTAACAGCTTTATAGTAATCCACAACTTCGGATTTCGCAATCAAAAATGATTTCTTAATGACTTTATAGATGACTAAAGAAAACACCATTAACAGTGACGTACATGTGCCACCTATCTAACGGTGTTGGAGACATTTTCAAATTTAGACACTATTCTCGCCCAAAACTTCACCGCACTTCGCCGATTTCAGTTCAATCAAAATCACTAAAACAACAATTCATGTATAATTTTTGGATTATATAGACACTAAAAACAATCCCACCGCACACACAATAACAACAATAAGTCGCTTTCGATCTAGTTAGATAACGAGACGAGATGAATGAATAAATCAGAAAAACAAAACTAAAAATCCACCAATAAATTAGATCCATAAATTTCACTCCAATTTTTTTTAATTTTCCCTCCACTTTACATTCCTCTGCAATATATACACAGCGTTACATATCCATACTCCGACTTCTGTAGTTGGGGAAAAAAATTTCAATCCTGCTAAAGCATACCATGTGCGGTAATAAAAATAACTTTTTATGATGAGCTTTGCCCTCTTTCTTCTGCATTTAAAGCATTGCGCCCGATCCAAATATAAAAACTTCCAACTAACAATCATCGTGGCAATAATACTAAATATAAACAAAAATGATGATGTCAGACTCGAATTGGATATGGAAAATACAAATAAAAAACACTATTTAATGTACACTGAAATTATCCCCAAAAACGATGGGGTGCATAACCACCCCTCTCAATACCAAAAATTCTCTGGATTCAATTGTATTATCATAATTGTGTATCAAGATTTTTATTTTTCTGGTTTTTATGTTAAACAAGGGGTTCGAAGATTATTTGATTGTTTTTTGATGATAGTTTCGGAAAATGTTTTCTCCAAATTATATATCCAGTATTATGATTGAACATATATGTACATTTACAAAAACATAAAATTGGGAAAAACGAAATAATGTTCCATGATCGTCTTGTAATATGATTTTAACTTTTCCATTTTGTCTTTTTCATTTGTTTCCCCCGGTAATTTAATTTGAACCCCATTCTATTGATTTTCCGGAAAAATTTTTCTCGAATATATACGGACGTGGTTGGTTTATTCCCATTTGTATTTCAAACACATATGCACAAAATTCTATTGGGGTAGATAATCAAAAAAATGGCTGAAAAGAAAATATTTCGATTATTGGTGGGAATTTAGATGTTTTGTAACCAGCGGTTAAGAATCAACCTGTGATTTGATAACAATGGTCCATTTATAAATTCGTCTTATTAAAAGCAATACTGGAACTATGATAAATAAACTTTAATTTATTTTTATTCCAATGTGAAAGGGCTGAAACCTCACGAGATAATCACTACTTCACCTACTTCGGTTAACAAGTTTTTTGTTTCGTCCAAAAACTTTCCAACGATATGAAACATTATTATATCGGAAGTTAGCAAGATGCCATATTGCGGACTAAGCAGTTTCAGTTAAACTTTTGGCATCCTTCAAAAACTACTCAATAGTATACGACACGCTCTCATAATAAATGGGTAATTATTCACCAGCGCTAGAACGGTGAATTAGTGAATTAAATGTACATTGATGATTGTACTTCATCGTTGGATTGTAAATACCGTTATAGAATTTGACGGTTACAATACCAATTTTCGTAATTTACATCGTTTCCGAAATATTCGCGGATATACCGGACATAATCTCTGAAAAATCTCCTAATATTTATTGACGCTTACCACTACTGGAATATTTCCGAAAAAAACATATTGTCATTCTTTGGCCAGCATTCTGTCGGTGATTTTATCCGCCATTGTCTGATCCTCTCGTATTTTAGCTACACAGGGTCCAGGCCGTTCTATTTAATGTCGTTGTTGATTTTTTTTAAATTCCTGGTCGATTGGATATCTTTTGCATAAGTCATCCTTTATGGCGTTCGCCATCCTTACGAATCGTACTCAGCACTGATTTCTGTCAGTTCCACTAAGAGCCTTGAGAGATATGTACCACATATTCCTACTTGATCTTCCGTGAAGAATGTGCAGGTTCCGTTTCAGATTTTTGCAAAGTCTGCAGGCTATCTATGCAAGTGCCTTGCATTCCCGGGCCATTACAATACAAATTCCGCTAATGCTGGATAGCCTGCCTGTCAATCGCTTCTCTAGGCCACTCGCAATCTCCACTTGCCTTGGCCTGTATCTTCTCCAGACACTTTTCAATGTTCCAATCAACGGATCCCGATTTGCTTCTGCGTGGACCCCTCCACTAGTCTCAATTTGTTCTGGCCGGTATTCATTCATGTTACGTACTATCCTGTCCAAACGTAGTTGTCACAATTGCTCTTTGACATCATAAGAGAGCATCACCGCACATACAACGCGTTTCTCATTTTAATTTAAGTCATACTTACCGACACCATCCATGCATTGAAATTTGGGTTCGATTTTCCGTCCCATCTGCAATTTTGGCATTATATCTTTCCTCAGGTATATCGTTACATAAATAATCCTATCATGAAAATCAACGAAATCATCGATCTCCATCAGGTGATCCGCCGTCAACCCCATTCACTGGACACCAAATCTTCTGGTTCTTGCTAACTAATAATGGCTCATGATTCTGCATTGGGTTGAGCATCCAAGACACACTCTTGTGTTCATCGCACCCGTATTTCTTTATCCCGGGTAGTGGTAAATTGCCAAAAATGTTATTAAAACAATTTACTCTGAACCAACCCATCCAAAGCGACTAATTGACGCTAATTACGCCCAATTGGAGACATTTTTCAAATCATTAACATTTAGGTTTTATCACGTGGTTTCTGAAACGGCTCGGATGATTTTCATGAAAATTGTTGAAAATGGTTTATGGAGCACCGGAATTGTTTGCTATTGCGATTCCAGGAATGAAAGAAATTCCAAATGCCTGATGAAAATTATTGAAGGAAGGTTTTCGAATACCTAGAATTGATGGGTCTTAGTCTCAAAATAATTCGACATACCTCTGGTGGTCCTGGATTCGGGATTCAGGAAAACTGTTGCTGCTGTAAAAGAGTTTTCGAGTACCAGAAACCGATTGCGGGTGGTTCTGGTTTCAGTAAGATTTGTTTAATGGGAATTTCGGAGGGGCCTAGGCCCAGTTTTTAATATTTTGTTTTTCGCAGTTAAAGCGATTGATAAAAATTGCTGAAGGCTGGCTTTCCAATACCAGGAATTGATTGCGAGGGGTCCTGCTTTCGGAAAAAGTAGTTTGGAGAATTTCCTGGTGGGATGCAGGTCATGGCTTCTGGTTTCTAAATTTTTCTCCTCGCTGTTGATGAAAAGAGGTTTTTTAGTGTGATTACGGATTTATATGAAAACATTGAATAAGAATAGGTATAGGGAGGGGGAAAAGCAGACTGCAAAGAGTCCAGTGTAGATATCCAGCGCAAGATAAAAAAAAAATTTGGTGATGAAAAAAAAAATTTTTTTCGGAAATCTGCGGGCTGCTGAAAAAATCAAGTTTTTTTATCATGAAACACACCTACTTCGAAGAGAAAAATTGTTTCACCATGTGCAATGTTACGTGGTAAAAATATAATTTTTACCAAGAAAATATTTATTTGGTATGGAAAATGCCATGTACATAGTTAATTAGATGATCTTGTAGTTTTCAATTTAATGTTGTCAATGTTCCGTTTAATGTTCCATTTAATGTTGTACCACCTAAAACACCAACGTTGTCGACGTTGTTACCGATGGTTCGTTACAGTGTTGAATTCGTAACTTTGCCGGTGGTGCTGCAATGTTGCAGAATGTTGCACCATTTTGCGTTAGCTTGCATCATTTTGGCTATATGTTTCGTAATGTTGCCCCATACCATACAATTGCGATATTGTGATATTTAACCTTGTTGCGTGATTGTTTAGTGTTACTTGGTGTGACCGTTGCAGAATGTTTCTCAATTTTGCTTCATGTCGCATAATGTTGCATTATGTGGCATGATATTGCGTCAGGTTCTGTCACGTGTACCATATTGCGTGATGAGTTTTCCATTATTGCTACATTTGATGTGTCACATTAAGTGTAACAACATGTTCCTAAAGGTGTGTTAATTGCGTTAAGGCTATACATCTTGCATGTTGAGTTAATCGCATATTTTTGAAAAGGTTGGTTGTTTTAATGAATAACAATATAGGTTCATATTATAAGAGCCATCTATGAGTCAAAGGTTCGTAGTATTAAAAGGTGAGCTTTAGTTAGAGAGGTAGAAAATAAAAAAAAAACACTTAATTGAAAATCAACCTGTTTGGGTTGTAAAGTCAGATGTCATCAAATTAATTGTTCAAGCTGACTAATTAGATTACCGTGAGTCGGGTCTAATTAGCCGTGAGATACGAGGGCGGAGTGAGAAGTTTGGTAAAAATGACAGAAAGAATAATATTTTCGGCCAAAAAAAATTTATTTTTCAACGTAGTCGCCTTTTAGCTCGGTACACTTAGTTCAAAGTTTTTCCAATTTTTCGATCCCTTCCGAAGGAGAAGGCGTCTTCTTCTTCAACCCTTCAAAATAGGCGTTTGTTGTATCGATGATCTCCTCATTAGAGCCGAATCTCTTTCCGTTGAGCCATTTCTTCAAGTTCGGAAACAGGAAATAGTCGTAGGGGGCTAAGTCTGGAGAATATGGCGGATGTGGAAGCAATTCGAAACGTAATTGATGGGTTTTAGCCATGTCAACTACACACGTGTGCACTCGTGCAGTGTCTTGATAGAAGAGAACTTTTGTCTTCGCCAAATGCGATTTTTCTTTCAAAACGTCGTTAAAACGGTCCAATAAGTTGCAAGTAATATTCGCTGTTGACTGTTCTCCCCTTTTGAAGGTAATGGATATGGATTATGATCCAAATAATCCAAAAAATCTGTGGCCATGACCTTGTTGGTCGATAAAACCGCTTTAGTCTTCTTCGGCGCAGATTCGCCAGTAGAAATCCACTGTTTCGACTGTTCTTTGGTCTCCGGTGTATAGTGATAGATCCATGTTTCATCCACAGTTATGAAAGATGCAAAAACTCCTTTTTATTTCGCTTGAACCTCGCCAAACCTCCCTCTGAAGTTGTCACACCAGTGTGTTTTTGGTCGATTGTAAGCAAACGCGGCACCTCAAATGATCGTGTAATATATTGCGCATGCATTCATCTGAGATGCCTACTATCTCAGCTATCTCGTGCACTTTCACTCTGCGAACTTGCAATACCGTATCATGGATTTTGTCAACCATTTTTGGTGTGGTGACTTCATTTGGGCGTCCTGATCGTTCGGCATCAGTTGTGCTTGTACGACCACAACGAAAATGAGTAAGCCACTTGTGAATCATTTTAATCGATGGTGAAGAGTTCCCATAATATTTATCAAGCTTTGTTTTGGTTTGCGTAATGGTTTTTTGACGCAAAAAATAATGTTTGATTAACACACGAAATTCGCTTTTTTCCATGTTTGCAAAAAACAATGGGTTGTCTGTTTTCAACGGCTGTCAAAACTGAACTAAATCACATATCTGCCAGAAAACTTTAATTTGGTCTAGTGACAGATGGTATTGACACATGACATCTGGGATTTGCGATTGTGGCGCCCTCTGTTGCAATTTTACCAGACTTCTCACTACGCCCTCGTAAAAATGTTGTTTATTGCTTGATATTAAAATTTATTCTCATTTTTTTTGCTAAATTATTGGGACATGAAAGTTATGGTTAAAATACCCTCCTAGTCAGCAATACTTAGCAAAATAATAAAAAACCCTAAGTGTGTCGATATGCTGGTCAGTGTTTAAAATTAAGTAAATTAACGTTCAATGTTGGAATTTGAAACCTGTCTAGTAGACTAAACATATTCCAGGGCAACGCTGGTGGTTGCAGTGGAATATGTCGATGAGTTGCATGTTTAAGATGCACGCTTACTAAGATTATTTTTTCCTAAAATTATTGGATTTCTAGTTGTGGCTGATAGGTCCGAATACAGCAGTCATCACACGTAGCAGACCATTTTCATCTAGAAATGGGTTTAGCGATAGGAGTTTACTAGCTTTGCCTAGCTTCTTCGACTTTTTCATATATACAATTTCCTGGTTGAAATCCTCTTTTTGACATAATCTCTATTAAATGTGTAAATGTTTCTCGTGTGATTATTCGCTTTAATTTTTCGGAGTTCGATATTTTTTGGAATAATCCTTTCCAAGTTGTGTCTTTATTTATCATATTCACCAACACTATCTTCTCTTCCGTTTTTTCATGTAAATACTGCTGGTGTTCTGCTTCGTTTTCCAGTGAACATTCATCTATTGATTCAGATCCATATGCGTACTCCTCTGCATCCGCGAATCCGTGCAACTCTTTCTGACTCATCTCCGTTGTATTTACTTATCTGAGTATTTTGGTACCGGCTCATCCCGTCCAATCCCCGACGTCCATGTTTCATGCATTATAGCATTTTTGTTGCAATTGTGATAGGTGATAACCATACTACTGGATCGACCATCTTAGACGAGTCAGCTAATCATGAAGGTTTGTTTGATTGGCCAGTGAACATTGCTTGCGTTTTGCATTCTGATGCGATATTTTTCGCATACTTTGCGCAGTTTCCTTTTCCTTCCTTCCCAGAATCCATCTTGTTTGGTGATCATTATTGGGTTTCGTAATGCTGATAGGTTTTCTTCTATGTCGTCACCCCCGTTCAGCAAGTCGTCTACGTAAAAATTCGGTGGTATGATTTTAGCAGCTTTTGGATATGATTGTGGTACTACCACCACCATCACCTCTCCATTGTACCCGTTGATAATTTCTGTTATCCTTTTTAAGCCAGACTTTCCGAAACATATTTTTTATATCAGCTATCATAAAGTACTTATGCTCTGTAATTTTGGGCCGGTAATCATGATGTCATTTAACGAAACTCCTGTTCTTGCCTTGGACGACGCATCTAATACTACTCGGAATTTTGTTGTAGTATTATTTTGATTGATTATGTTGTGATGGAATGTAATAGTAGTTTTCAACTGGGATGTACTTCGCTATTTTCCCGAACTAGTTCCATGTGGTACAGGCCTCACTATTTCTCCATGAATTCATGGAGTTCAAGTCTACTTTCTTTCGAGTTGCAACAACCTGCCAGTAGCCGCTCTTCCGGATTCTCCTAGTTATTGACGTATATTTTCCGTCTAATTCACGTTTCACGGTTGATCAGAAATGGTTTTCTAACTTGATTTCTTCTTCGGTGCGACTTCTTTCTTCTGGAATAGGGTCGCTTTCGACAATCTGTGCTTCATGATCTTCCGAGCCCCCTTTGAATATGTTGATGTTGGCTATTGACGGATAGTAGTGTGCTCGTAGTATTAAATTGATTCGTTACAATCCACTAAACAGTGGATCAGCTAGTTCATCTAGTCGTATCAACGTCCATCACTGGCAGTTGATGGTTAAGGTTCTTAAATTCCATGGCGGCCTTTGGCGTAATTGGCATTTTTGTAAACAAATGGCAATGTTTTAATTTATGATGGTCTTTGCTCTGTTGTATCCAGCAAGGTGTGGAGACAGTTGATGCATTCACTCGCCTCAAAGGCTGTGTAATTTGTGCACGAGGTATGACAGCCTTGTTATTTCCCATCCCCTTCTTCGTTAATATGAGTGGTCTTCATGCTTCAAGTATAAAGCTCATATTGCGCTGCTCGAGGTTGTGTATAGTATCTTTTTTGCAGAAAATTAATTAAAATAGATATTTGCTAGCAATCTTGGGTTGATATATCGGGCTAACAATGTATTCCAGGCCTGGAATAAGTGGCTGATAAGTTGTGCTGCTCCTTTTTGAAGCTTGGACTTTAAATATGCCATTTTTACGATATTTGACATTGTTTTATTTTGGTGAATGAGTTCGCTAAAGTATCATTAAATGCGCGGCATATCGTTCTTGTTCACCATAGAATGATGATATTTTTACTTTCGGTAGTTGTATTGACCTCGATGATTCTAAAAAGCTATTGCCTCGTTATCGCAATATTTTTAACGTGTTTTATACTTTAAGCTGCATCGTTTCATAGTAACCAATCTTACAGTATTCGGTGGGTTGATGCCTTCATCTTTCTCGATCAATATATTGTAGTTGTATGCCGGTTTGTGATTTCCTCCATATCCCTTTCCAATTGTCTCATTTTTAAACTTAAATACATTTTCGAGTAGTTGTTCCTCTAATGAGTCGTTAAGATGTTAGTTTTCTATACATCTGTCGCATGGGAACTGACTGAGATGACTCCGCTGCACCTGAATGTTGACTGAAGTTCTTCGTGTTCCAATCCAAAAGGTTGTCGCTGGTACGAGATGCAAACAAGAGTGGCGTTAACTCACTTCCTCAATGAAGTATTACCTCATATTTGGGGTATTTGGGGTTTTTAGTGCTTCTATTTTTTCTCCAAATATGTTTTGGTTTTCCTTTGTTCTCCATTTTTTTGAAATTGGTCTGCAGTTTGTTGATTTTGGCGGTAAGCTCCTCCTCCAAGTAGAGCATCCATCTTCCGTTGATTAAGGCCTCGTTGTTACTTGACTATTTCATCCCTTGATGTTTGGCGTTGATATACGGACAGGTCCGGCCAATCATTTTGATTCCCTTACTAAACTAGAGCTTATCAATACGACCCAGTGTCGCATAGAATACATTCCGTCAATGGCCTCGTTATTTTATAAAAACAATACAGAATTGGAAATT
Organism: Nephrotoma guestfalica; assembly: GCA_963691935.1. Classification (NCBI taxonomy): domain Eukaryota; kingdom Metazoa; phylum Arthropoda; class Insecta; order Diptera; family Tipulidae; genus Nephrotoma; species Nephrotoma guestfalica. The sequence continues at coordinate 247,855,225 of OY829915.1, forward strand.
GTGTTGACCTTTGTAACACATTCAGTCGCTGTTATGTTGAGCAGAAATTTTTTAGTTATTAGCGAGAACAAACGAGCTGACCCACTTTTCTACACAGTGCTAAATCAATAAAGTTTTTAATTGTGATTTTAATATTTAAAACTTGAAATCAATTTCTGGTTGACGAACGTTAATTTAGAGAAAATTGGTCTATCCGATTTTCGAAAGTCATGAAGCGTCTGCAATACACGAAGATTACGGGGAATTTGTTATTTAATTACTCGAACGCCTAATTATTTCGAATTCCTTTAATATATGCAATAAGACTTAACGTTTGCCAATGAGTAGTCTTATCTTAGTTTTAGAAATTATCGAATAAGTTAAATAATCGTCGTTTGAATAATTTATTTTAGTATTTGGATAAATTTAAAAATTCGACCTCGCTGCTCATCCCCAAAAACCTCCTTTATGACCGATAACATTTATCATAATATTCTCTTTTATTTTTAATTAAAATTTCCAATGAATGCTTACTGTTTTGGCATGACGATAGAATCGTATCTCTGGTTTGATTGTCTTTTAATGTAGCAGAAACAAATTAAAAATTCAATTTTCGTCTTCCAATTTCCTACACTCGTATCTGCCAACATTTTGATTACTAGAAAACTTTTTCAATTCTTCAGAAGTCATATAATATTTCGGTTGGTGTACATGATTGCATGGAGATATACATTATTAGTAACTTCTGATTTGGATAAATTTATTATTTTACGACAATATCATCGCATCCATTTTTGCCTAACAAGGGAGTGCACGCTCAACCAGAACGTATTTTCAATGCAAAAAATTTGTATTTCTTGCCCTACTACTCTGCATCTCAACGATATTTTTTCGTTTGAAGTCTAAACGGCAATAAAAATATTTATAGCTATGTGTGTTATAAAATCATTAAGAGGGTAAGTTGTAACTAATAAACGAAACATTCAATGTCAAATGACCATTGTCTTCAAAAATTTTCCCAAAATTCCAGCTACTGGTGTGAATTTGAAAGGTATCATCATATATTACATCTATAAAACACCCTATCGATATGTACGAGTATTGCGCCCGTATTCAAATTTGATTCCGATTTATTTAATAATTCGTATAATTAATTCGATCCGATTCATTTGTGCGTTTATATAGATTCCGTGAGGGTGCAGTGGTATTCAAATTACATATGCATACAGAAGGACGATGTGACCAAATGTAATGCAAAATGACAAAATATTTGTATGATACAATTGTCGGAGTAATTTTTCATGATTCATTATTGTATTGGGACCAATTTATGTCCGATCAATTATTTATGGGAAGCTATTTATTTTGTTTGGTGGTTAATCAAAATAATGCGCGGTTTCCAGCTTGATGTGTTGCATAAAATTAGAATATGATTTGAAAGCTTGCCTTACAACGCAAGAAATGTGCGTGTTTCGGACTCATTTATGCGATTTTATAAGTGGTTCCTCTTATTTTTGGCCGTTGATATATTTCACAATGGAAGTTACCCTGTACGTACGCTTAGGAAAAGCAACCAACTCAAATTGGTATATACACTGGAGGAGGAATGGAAAAAGGCGAGCAACCATCTTATTTGGTAGTGCACACATGTTGGAAACTTAACTAGTTAGGAAAACTGATGATCTGAGTTCCCTGATGAATATTTTTATTTTATATTTTACTATTAAAATATTAGTATTTCTTTTTTATTGTGACATTTAGATTGATTGTCGGAAGACCAGTTTCGAACGTTCGTCCTTGGTCGATTTGTAGGTACTACTGACTTAATTACAAAATTCGTACATATTTTGTTTATTGGTTTTGAAATACATTTTGTCGTTGAAAATATTGCCGTTGTAACGTTGCTTATATAGGGTTTTCAAATAGGAATGATATGACTTTTAAGTGACGTTTCGGAGAAATATACGCAAGAACAACATTTACAAATTATTCAGTTTTATTATCAAAATAATCGTTCTCCAATTGCAACTTTTCGTGCGCTTTTGCCATTTTATAGTCGTAATAATCGTCCAAGAGTGCTCGCTATTCGTCGAATTGTTGAAAATTTTGAGCGTACATTTTCTTTACATAATGTTGAAGTGCTAACAAGACAAAGATTTGCTCGAAGTAATGCAAATATTGCTGCCGTTCAGGCAAGTGTTGCTTAGACCACTATTGGTCGATTTCAAGACGTTCTCAAGAATTGGGACTGTTGCAAACCACAACCTGGCAGATTTTGAGGAAAAGGATTTGGGTTTGCATCCGTATAAAATTGTTCTCACTCAAGAACTGAAGCCATTGGACTACCGTAAACGTAGTGAATTTGCTGATTTTGCCTTGAAACAACTTGAAAACGATAACGATTTTTTTAAGTAAATCATCTTCTCCGATGAGGCTCACTTTCATCTGAGTGGTGCGGTAAATAAAGAAAACTGTCGATTCTGGTGCGAAGAAAATCCACAAATTATTCACGAAAAACCATTACATTCACCTAAATTGACAGTTTAGTGTAGTTTTTGGTCTGGTGGAATCATCGGTCCGTATTTTTTTCGAAATGAAGCTGGTAACACCGTTACTGTCAATGGAGATCGGTATAGATCGATGATAACCAACTTTTTATGGCCGAAATTGGAAGAAGTTGATCTTGAAGACTTTGGCTCCTACAAGACGGGGCTACGTGCCACACAGCAAGTGCAATAATTGAATTATTGCGATAAAAGTTTTGAGATTCGATTATTTCAAGAAATTGTGATATTGAATGGCCTCCAAGAAGTTGTGATTTAACACCGTTAGACTATTTCTTGTGGGGTTATTTGAAGTCATTATGGTCTTTAGCAATAAACCAAACTCTCTTCAAGCTTTACAAGTCAATATTGAACGTGCTATTCATGACATACGACTTGAATTAGTGGAAAAAATGCTCGAAAATTGGGTTCATCGAATTCGTTCCTGCAGAAGAAGTCGTGGAGGCCATTTGAATGAAGTTTTATTCAGAACTTAATTGTACCGATTGTACTTCACATTAAATAAAAAACATTTCAATTCCCTTAACAATTAGTGTGTTTTTTTTAAGAAATCATATCACTCTTATTGGAAAACCCTATACATTTCAAATTCTTCCAAAACCTTTATAGCAGCTTATATGTTTTGTGTAGAATTTGGAGATTATCGTCAAAATTGTTGAAAGAATGTGAATTGGCGAGTAAGTTTACTTCGCTTGTATGTTCGTCAATCGATTGTGTCAACTTGTTTATTATTTGGTTACTTATTTTGTACACAATTTTATATTCGTATTTGTAGAATGATGCTTGCGTGGTAATTGATTTATAATCAATGAAAGGTATGGATTTTTCCGTGTTTTGAATGATGCAAAAAGATGGTACACTGTGCTATGTATGTGAAGATAGCCCAAATTCATTCCCCGAAAAAGGCGATGGCAATACTAATTGTTGCTATCATGACACTTTTTACTTTCAGCCCGAAAAATCTCCACATTTTTACTCTCGGTCGATACGATAGTAAAAAACTGTCATGACAGCTGACATTTTCGGGGGCTGAGAGTTTATATAACATGTACTTATAAAAACATGTTTGTGAAGTAAGACCAATTTTTATATGTGTGTGAAGATAGGCTAAATTCAGTCTCAGACGAATGAGGTGGCAACAAAAGTATTGCTATCATGACATTTTCTACACTCAGCCCAAAAAATCACCACATTTTTACTCTCAGCCCCGAAAATTTTTACTATCACAATAGTTAAAAACTGTCATAACAATCGAAATTTTCGGGGTTGAGAGTAAAGATGTAGGGATTTTTTGAGCGGTGCACTTCGTTTGATAGGTGAATGTTTAAACAACATTTATGATGTTTTTAGAATTTTTCTATATCTAGGAGTTGAGATATACTCCATAGAATTCAGGAACTATTCGTTGGTCCAAGTAGCGGTGCATATCGTTTGATAGGTGAATGTTTAAGGAGCACGTGCGATTTATTTAGAATTTTTCCAAACTAATTTTTCTAATCTAAACTACTAGACATAGAAAAATTCTTAAGAAATTTGTTCATGCTCCTTAAACAAGCACCTATCAAACGATGTGCATCGCTTGTTGGGCCAACGTATAGTTCCTGGCTTCTATGGACTATATCTCAACTCCTAGATATAGAAAAATTCTAAAAAAAATCACGCGTGCTCTTTAAACATTCACCTATCTTACTTCTATGGACATCTGAACTGATTTTAAATTCAAATAAGCATAGAAATTATGGTCAAATAATCCTCGACATATTTATATTGTTAGTATAGTTGACAGTAATTTTTTTATTTAATGTAATTTATTTAGGAGCTCAAAACACAGTTTTATTCCCTTTTCCTCCAAAGTGTATTCTGGCTTTTGGCAAAAATTTTATTTGGGGAATTTTGACTTTCGCAGTTTTGTCGTTTATTGTTCCATACCTATTTTAGGAAATAATTAATTGGGAATATAATTTAACGAATATTTGTGGTATTTACTCATAGCAATATGGCTGTAAATTTATACTGAAAACTGGTATTATCATTTGAATTTTTGACTCATAGATGGAACATTTGTAAGAATCACAATAATCAGTTTCGAAACGGATGAGATTATTGAGATTATTACTTCTAGTATTATACCTGATCTAACCAGTTGTCCAACGTGGTAAATATCAGAAGCCAAGTATTTGATCAACAAGCAAGCACTGCGTGAAAAACGCCTTAAGTTCAATGTCAAACCGAAATATAGTGAGAAACAAAACATTATGCACAAACAAAATGAAGTTTGAACAGTCCTCATAAAATAGATCCATAAAATTAAAAGGCACAACCAGTATCACGATAATGCCAATACTAAAACAATTGTAAATGTAGAAACTGTAAATGTCAAACAATGGGCCCATAATACCGAAGACTGATAAAAGCAATGCTACTGTGGTAATCAGAAAATTCCAGTATAAGCAGAAATTCTATGAAAACAACACCGATAGTTTCTGTTGGAATACGCGAAAGTCCTTAATTGCATCCACTTAGCCTAACAGGGTACTTAAAACATGGAACTAAGTAAACTACCGTAATCGTATACAAATAAAACAACCAAAATACTTTTGACTTGCGAGAGACCGCATATACGTCAATAGTCACAGAAAAACTGACACATCAAAAAACAACAGATATAAACAGGTGACAGGGTGTCGCATAAATAAATACAAAACAAAACGTCTACTTCACTTCAATTGATTTTGAATTGTCAACGAATACTTTAAATTGCCCATATAACTTATCTCAACACTCGCATCGCTCGCGTAGCATGATATGCCGCTTTGCCGGTAACAGTTTTGTTATTAGATCGGCCAACATATCTACTGAACAGCAATACACGCATGATATACGAATTTTCGTTGTACGTAATCTTTGACAAAATTACGATTAAAAATTACGACAATTTTTCCTCTTCGATGAGCTTCAAACAGGTTTGGTTGTCTTTGTAGATTGTTGTCGCTGTTTGAACCGGCTGTTGCAAATCGTTCAGCAACCGCCGCCACAAAAATGCCTGATACGCTTCGGACAATGTGATGAATTCTGCTTCTGTAGATGACAATGCGACCCAATTCTGCTTTCAACATGCACAACTTACGATGCCACCATTAAGAATAAAAATATAACCAGTGTTTGATTTTAGGTCCTTTTTATTTTCGGCCCAATTACCGTCAGCATATATTCATTCAATGCCAATTTTACATTCGCAGTGCCCTTTAGGTATTTCAACACCCGTTTCAATTCGTTCCAATCTTGTTGACGTGGTTGGTGCACTCGTTGTCACTTTGTCCTTGATGATTTCTATATTCCGAGGTAAATTTAATTTCACCCAGATCTTGCAATTCAAATTTCGATGCGATGATTTCCATTATTTCGTTATCAGTTTTTATTGATTTCGGTGCCACAATCATATCGTCGACATCCATCAGAAGAAATGACCATTCGCCGTTTTTCTTTCGTGAGTACAAGCATTGATCTGCCTTGCTTTGTTGAAAACCCACATCCATCAATACTTCATGAACAAACTTTTCTCAACAAACAAACGAGTTCACAATTCTCCGCGAATCGCGGAGGAGAATATCATTTTTCCTTCCGCATCGGTTTTTTACTTATAAATCCATTTGCAGCCTATCGCTTTTCTGTCCTTTGGTAATTCGCACAATTGCCATGTTCTTTAATGAACCTGTTTCATTTTTCATTCCGCGAATCCATTGTTTTTTATGTTCACTGGACAATGCTTCTGAGAGACTTTTCGGGTCGACGACATTATATAAGCCATATTGATTTCGTCGATCAAACGTCTCGGTGGCATACCCTTTTTTCACGCTGTGAAATGCGATACACTGATGTCTTATGAAAAGGAATGCCTCTGTTGTTTTCTTCATTGAAAATACGATGTAAGTCTTCAACGAAAGATTCAAATTCGACATTCGACACTGCATCACCATTGTTGTTGCGCACACCCGTATTATTTTCTTTTGTCACAGTATCACTCACGTTGTCACGCATATTTGGATTGATTTCAGTTGACTTATATATAGATGCCGATTGTACTTGATTTGACATTCGCAACATTTCGCATTTTGACTAGATCTAAGCATCTGAATCTCTCTGAATTTTCGTCATAACCAACAAAAATCATCGGTGCGCTGGTATCATCCAATTTTCGTCGTTTTTCTTATGGCACACGAACAAAACATTTAGCACCAAAAATTGAAAAATGTTTAATACTTTGTTTAAGCTGATTCCACGCCTCATATGGCGTCTTTTCGATCGCTCTGCATGGCAAACGGTTTTGAACATAATTTGCCGTATATACCGCTTCTACCCCAAATGTTTTTGGCCAGCAACACCATTCTGCTGCGGCGTGTATGGTGTTGTGTACTGGATTTGAATTCCTTCATGTTTCAAAAAATCGACGACGTTCTTTCCGGTGTACTGTCCTCCTCCATACGACCGTACTAACCTGGCTTCGTAAAGAATTTATTTTTTACCAACGCTACGTACTCCTTTATTTTCTCGTCGACGTCTGATTTATTTTTTAGCAAATAAATCACCTTGATCACCACACATCAAGTGGAGCTGATTTTGGGTCAATGATTGCTTTGGAAACTGAAAACGTGTTGGTTTTCCTTTGAGACACACGTAGCATTAAAACTTGATGCCGCAATCGACAATTTTCATGCCGTCAACTAATCCTTTCGAATACATTTGCTTGATTGCATCTGGATCGCGATGTCCAACAATGCGATGTTAGTTATGAATGCAATTTTTTTATGTTCGCGTGCCGCATACACTTTGTTCGGCTGATGCAATTTAAACAAGTTCGATTGCGTGTCTGCTACTGCCACTTGTTTGTCTCCGTATTTAATTTCACACATTTCAGAATTCGTAATGAAATTCACTGCATAGCTCTTTTCCAGCAACTTTTTCACCGACAACAAATTTCTTTGAATATTCGGCACGTACAAAATATCTGTTATTGTTGCCACGGTCGATACACCATTTCGATGCGACATACGCCTTTTCCATGACATCTACGCTTTCACCATTTGTGACGTTTAAACTATTGCAGTCCGCTTGATCTAGTGAAACAAAAAAACCTTTGTTGCTTGAAATGTTTCGTGCACCCGAATCGAGAGTCCATCCATCACAATTTTTTTTCGATAAAACCACAAATAGAAAACTGTAATTTTCTTGCCGAATCTGTACTTTCATTACCGCCCGCCTCTTTTCGACGTTGATACTCAGTAATTAATTTCGACTGAACCAACGGCAATGTGACATCTGCCTTGGATCGTGCATCGAGTGCAACAATTAAATTATCGTAACTGCGCGGTAACTGCTTACGATAACATCAACATGTCATGTACTTGACAATTGGTTTTCGCCCAAATCACTTAATTTCTGGAACAAATTCGTGAGTTCATTCAAATGCTCTTCGACGTTTCCACCTTCACTCATTTTTAAACCACAAATACGTCGAATTATGCTCCTTTTATTTGTCATTGAGTCTTTCTCATGAAATGTTTTTAATATCGTCCATGCATCTTTCGCCGTGGTTGTCTTCAACCGACTAACCAATCCACGCACGAGCCTGATCATCGCGAATTTGCCAATTGTTAAAACACTCCACGATTTTTCTTCCACATAAAATAATTGACATAACTTTATTCACTCGCACTTAACAACAATAACTGAGCCCATAGCCTGTTGAAATACACGAAAGTCATTAAGTCCACTTAGGCAAACAGGGAACTTAAAACCTGGAACAAACCAAACTAACGTAATCGGATAAAAATAAAACAACCAAAATACTTTTGTCTTGCGAGTGACCATTTACTTCAATATTCACAGAAAGACTGACACATCAAAAAACAACAGATAGAAACAGGTGATAGGGTGTCGCATAAATAAATACAAAACAAAACGTCGACTTCATCACTTCAATTGATTTTGAATTGTCAACAAATATTTTAAATTGTCCATATAACTTATCTCAACAGTTTTACCAGAACTCTGCCAAATAACCCAACCAAAAGATTTAGAAAATGCATCAACAGTCTAATTAACAAATCGATTCAACTGTTAAAATGATTAAACCATCAGCTAATCATTACCGACTTACCGAAGATCCACAAGCTGGACATTCCAATCCGACCTTTAGTGAACTTTACAGCTTTGCCAGCTTATCGGATCGCCAAATTCGTGATTCAATGGCTCACCACGCTGGCTATGAGAAACGGTGATGCATTAAGTTTCCTTCCGATTAGTCTGGGCTGGAGAAAGACTACAGGCATTTAGTCAGCACGACACCACACATGCACGTACGTACAAACCACTTTTTGACCGGCAATATTGCGAATAATAAGTCATGGCGATGCCACTATTAACTTTGAACATTAGAACCTTAGCTTGCCTTTATAAATTTTTAAGTGAATGCTCTACAGACGAAACAAAAATTTAAATTATTAATCGAGTTTGGTAACACTGTATTATCTCGAGGACTACTTTGGAATTCACCAACCAAAACGAAATTTCTATTAGAAGCATTAAAATAGTTTGGACGTCTAAACGTGGTGCGAAAGCGGCCCATGGTTAATCGAATTAACTGCTCTGATTGGCGTTTATGTCGACCATAAAGTGGCGTGAGTCTATTCATTGTGAAATGGCAAACCAAACTAACCAAAAATCAACTACCAGCTGTCAAATCGGCTGTCCCTGAAAAAAGTCTTAAATATTAAAAATTAAATATTTATGGCGGAAAGCCGACAACTATGGCTTGAGATATGTAGATTTCACAATGTAACATATCAAACATTAAAAGTTTACTCACAATTTTTATTTAAACCATCTGTTACAGGCCAGGGAATATGTCTGTTAAATTCTATATTCTAACCAAACCAGACATTGAAATCTGAATCAATGAATTATGAAAATGTGTATAGTATATGATCATCACTTTCGTTCGTTCAGCTGTTACTCTCCAAATTTGAGAGGAATGCCGTATCGTTACTCGTATCATCATTATTTGGTCTCGTTGTTGCTGAAAGCCAAAATACTTCAAATGAATTTAGGAAAAAAGTACTGACAGGTCCAAAAGTGCAAGGAGGACAATCCCTTCAAGGAATGTAAGTGACAGCGAGAGAGAGAGAGACAGAGAGAGAGTGTGGAATGATTAAGAATAACTTTTCAATAAAAATGGAAAAGTCGTCGTTATATTAAAATTTTTGATTTTTTAATGTCGCCATTATTTTTCATAATACTTTTGTTTCCACTATTTCACCTTAATCCGCATTCAGGTGTTAACTATTCTGAGACACACAAAATGTATGTTCAACAATAAAATCGACTAATTGTTTCGATTTGCTTGTATCCTAATACAATGCATAAATATAATAGACCGGCATCATCCCGATGACCTCGCCGCAGACAGCAACAAAACTTGCCATGGATTGAAATTAAACAATACCAACCCAATATTTACAAAATGTTTTCACATTAAATGTGTTTTTCATAACCTAAACATTAACTGTTTTTCTCTAAGCATTAAATTCACACTGCAGGAGCTCCTAATATTGTATGTCCTGTCACACGCATCGACTTAGATCATAATGAGACCTTATACATAACTATCACTCAATTAATGTAGAATGTAACGAATTTTCACTTTAACTAATTTAAACGACCTTCATGTTGTTAGCATGACACAGATATCCTTTTGTTAGCTCATTGTGAATAAGGACGAACTACTAAATCTCAATTTTATTTTACTTTCTCAATGCCGTTTCTTATAGGCGATTACTGCATGCGTATATAAAAGACACACGACTTTAATACGAATAACAATGAATTTAGATGAAAAGGATAATGATATAAGTATTATTTTGTACACAAAAGGATCATGAATAGAATGGGCATTATGATTTTATTATATACGGCAATATACGAGTATGTATACATCCTTGAATATGTATGTTATAAGGATATTCCATGGAATGTCTTAATTGAGATCTTTAGTGTCGTCAAGTCAAGGTGAATGAGATCCTTTATCCTTTTGCTCATATTACTAAGCATTATAATTTAATTATTGCGTTATACACACATAAAAAGGCATATTATACCAACTTCTATATGCTGTCAAAATATTTATAGGACATAAAAAAATTATTATGTTAACATCCTTTTGCACGCACCCTAATATTTCAGGATTAAATTTATGTTTAATATTTTGTTATAATTTGAATTTGATTTAATTTGATAATTTTTTGATGTTCGTCTCGATTTATGTAATTCCCCCTGATACGTAATTTTTTTCTATATTTATAGTTCAGTCCTTTGAAATAAAAGGATAACGATACAATTAGGATTCGGTTTGATTTGGTAGCGTACTGTATAATAATAAATATTTTTTTTTTCATTTTTTACACCGATAACAAGTTATTATCGCCTTAAATCTAGGGTTGAAATTTTAGGGGGTATGTGGTACCGTTTCAGGATAAAGGATCCGAATATACAATATTTTGTTAATTTTGTGTAAACGACATCGCAGACTCTCGTATCTTTCGTATTATTACATTGTTAATGATATTAAAACAGATTTGGTATTTTTGCCATCTCGAAAAAGGATGATAATATCCTTTTCAAAAAATTTTTTTTTTTTGTGTTCCCATTTTACGATATTTTTATTATTTTATGATTTTATTATAATTTAATTTAATATTTTGCTAGCAACAAACATAACTCTGTAGAATATAGGAGAAATTATAAAGGATTAAATTAAAATTTTAATAATTTATTTAATAATTTTTTTCAGTAGAGGAAATCTCGATGGGGTGGGTGAGCTTTCGAGTTTGAATAACTAACAAATATTTTGGTTTAAAAAGAGCAATTCGAGATTTTCTGATAATAATTAACTTTGTAAATAGGATAGAAATTATAGCATTGTTGGTCTTATGGCCAGTGCTGTGCCGTATTGTCTACGCTGCCTGGGTAGAGAATGCAGACCATACGTATGTCGAAAATTACTGTTTCTGTTAGCAATCAGCAAACTTTTATGATTCCTTTGTTAATGGAACCATTTCAAGGTGGAGCTTCATCTTACTCCACATTTGATAAAGATTTAGTTATTTTAGGACCATTTCGGAAAAATTGAAAAACAAAAGACGCCCTTGTTAAAAAGTAGAACTCGTATGCACTATTTAGTGTCTATTTCAAACACAGAGCTGTCAAACTGTTAATCTATACTAAAATGAGCAACAAAGTTAAAAAATGTTAAAACACAAAAACATTTTTCAGAGAAGGTTTCTTTAAATGACCATACAAGTTCATCGGTTAATGCTGGGTATTTCAGGCAAACTACAGTGAAACAAAATAGGAATGATGACGTGACATACTAACATTATTGTTGAAATTCAATTCGTGCTGTAACGGTAAATGTTGATATCTTCAGCGTATACAACTTTTATTGAAGATTATAGGATACAAAAAATTGGTTCTAATTGACTGTAACTGGTAGATTTCTTCGGATGTTATTATGAAAAGGAAAGATTTAGTAGCATCTGATATCTACGATCGAGATAGGATTCTATAGAAATAAACTTTACCTGGCTAACGCTTCACTGAAGTCGTTCATAATCTTGCTAATTATAGTGTTACAAACGGCTTGAAAAGAAGCTTTATACATAGATTTTAGAAAATGACTGTGTAAATTGAAAACATTGTCAAATCATGAGTGTGCCCAGCCATATCAGATCACAAATATCGCTAACGACAAATGGTTTGATTGAGTATTAATATAAGTAATATCTGTAATATTTGTCCAAGCCCTCCGTGGTGCAATAAAGAAATAAATATTTTAAAATCAAATGCGATCCGACAGTATATTAGATCCTAAGTGCTTCTGGCAGTTCATTAATTCAAAGCAGAAATCTGATAGATATCCTTCCACCTTAAACCAAGGGCTATTACCTATCAGTTCGTTAAATTCTTTAGTACGGCTTTCTTCAATAACGATTCGGATCCCGACGTAAACTATTTCAATCTTCTTCGGCTTCCGTCTAGAGTTATTACAATACTGTGGTTGGGAAAATAATAAACTCAAAAGGTTATTTTTCATACGGCCCTGATGGGTTGCTGTCCATCATTTTCAATAAATTTAGAGGTAGTCTGGCTAAGTAACTTATGGCTTAGTTTTCAAAAATTGCTCTCGGTCGGAATTTATCCGCCCATTTGGAAAGTAAACTCCTTTATTTGTCCTATATTCATAAGAAAAGCTGTAAGTTCGCCATTACTTATCAAAGGTCAATTCCAAAATTGTTCGAAAACATCGTTTATGAGTCGCTCAGCATTTAACTTTAATAAAACAAACAGATTTCGACCGGTAGTTCATAGAGAATCCATCCTTTCGACCGGAAGTTCGAAAAGTAGTTCTAAAAATTTCAAGACTAGGATATCACCTATAATCCACTGTTTCTACAAGAAACAATGGCATTGTTTAGTCTCGTCGTCTTTTCAGTCACGATTGAAAAAACCATTTACAATTTCGGTTGATTTGGGGGCTAAAGTCTCCCTGTTAACAAGTTTCCCCGTCATATTCAACCACCGTTTACATTCTTACTGCAGCAAACGGTTCTCCAATTTACCTGACGATACAAAAGTTTGAAGTTTAAGATCAGTCTTAGACTCTCGTTTACACATCCCCTCTTTATTTTAGATGTAGACAGGCCTACTATAGGTGTTGACTATCTGTCCAAATACGGTTTCGTGCCCGCTTTCAAAAAAAATAAACCTTTCTGATTTGTTTACTATAGCACTGCTATAAACTCAACTATCGCTCAAGATGATACGGATGTGACGTGTGCGTTTCAAATTAAATATAAAATTAAAAAAAACACTAACAAATCTTTAGTTTGAAAATTTGTATTTTAATCTCTAGTTTTGTCTTTACATAGTTTTCTGTGACATGATAGTTATCTCTCCGGTTGGGTCGTCTCATCCCGTTGTATAGAAGGCCAAAATTATATACAGATAAGCTAGCCGTTCGACTGGCATGAAACCCCCTGGCTAGGTGTTACAGTTAGGGTCGTCGCTGTAAAGTATTTAAAGCAAATTTTTTGTAACAACTTGGAAAATAGGACCGAACGAGAGGAATTTTATACGACACTAACTTGAGTCCCGGTGAAAGCAGTATTTTTTCGTTTCTATATCTCTCTGTAATAATTCTCTCTTGTAAATCTCTCTGTAATTATTTACTTATTCCTTTTGGTTTTTTTCATACTTTACAGCCGGTCTTCTTGATATCTCGGCAAATTCTTCGCTCCCGACTTTTTCACGGTAGAACGGCACACCCTTTACTTCCCAACTTTTTGGGGTACAAAGCCCCACCCTTTACTTCCGAACTCTTAGGGATAGAACTGCAGACCCTTCAATTATCACTTCCGATCAATGGGGTAGAACGTCACATCCTATACTTCCGTACTTTTTGGAAAGCACTATTTGTTAATTTAGATGGCGATCGTCCCGATCCGCGTGTTACGTTTAAAAAAATCTATTATTTTCCATAGCACAGAAAAAGCAATTTGCTTTATAACCTGTTGGTAATGGCCGCTAATCTTCTTAACAATTTTATAGGGACATTTCCAATTGCGGTGTGCATCTTGAGATCTCCCTTTTTGCTTTGTGTACAATCAAACCAAATCTCCTCCTAGAAAATTTCTACATCTTTCGCGCTGCTCATGTTGCGATTCCCATTTACTCTTGGCGCTGTTGTTCCTTTCTGCGGACCGAACATTATTCACATTTAGATCTTCTATATTGCATTTACGGCCTCGTGCTATTGGACTATTTCGTCGTTTTAACTCGTCTTTCAGGACACTCTCCATTATCCTGCTCCTGATCCTTTTTCTGTATCGTCACATTTCAGGACTTCCCCGTCGCAACTTCAGCACGCGCCACCTTATCACATCTCACCGTCGTGGTCTTCTGGATCGTTCTCTCTTTAGCTATCAATTCGACTGCCGGACACACGCTTATCAAGCACACTGGAATCTTCTGTTGCGCCTTCCACAAGGATTTTTCCTTATATCCATCCCTCGATTTCTCAGGCCATGCATCCCATTCTAGCCGTTTTTCACTTGTCGGTTTTGAGTGAAACATTTGAATCTGGTTTTATATTGGTTCTTGGGTTTCCAACTGTCTGTGGGTTTTCCATTCCATTTCCATTCTAGCGTTGCCAACAGTTTTGGATGTAGTGGCCTAGGTTTCCACATCTGAAGCATCTTATTTGACTTTTGATGTCACTTGGGTTCGGGCTTGTTGGACGCAATTTTTATGACTCCAAACGCTGGCATTCGATGTTTAAAGTTACAACTTGTATTTACACCAATACTTATATTAAGCTTATAAACTATTTCTAACTAGTAGTCTAACTAATTCAACTATTTATATCTTGACTTCTTCTTACTATTTTTACTTCAGACTATTGAACAAAACACTGACATACAGTGTCAATACAAAATGGCGAAAACCCTCAATATTAACCATCCGTTTTAAGAAGATATTCGTATGAACATTCAAATTTCGGTCAATTGAATTGGACGTGAAGTCTCGTAGTTTAGTCTAAACAATCACTAAATTTAGAAACTTTTCATTAAAATTGTTGTTGTCGGAATAAGGAAGCATTCCAAAAGAGTCTGTTGTTGTTTTGGGTCCTAGCACGGTAGGAAGATCATAGGAAGATTACAAAGTGTCTCCACTTTTCAGTAATCCCTGAACTAACAAAAATTTTTAATATGTTTGCATTATTTTAAAAGCAGTTCTTAGATTTAATGTCAAATTGAAATTTTCCGGAAATTTTAAAACAACGAACAATTTTACGAGACGCGAGATTTTTCTATCCCAATTCTTTGGTTGCGATAGCCGAGTAATAATTTTTAGACACGGAAGATAACCAACTCTAAGCCATATATTTAATTAATTTTGAATGCAGAAAACTAAAATTTGCGCAGCAGTTTTAAAAGCAGCAATGTAAAGATTAATTGCTTTGAAAAGGTGATATTCCATTACAACAGATGATTTATGATTTCTCATCAAATTAATAACTCCAAGCTAAACCGCTCAGATAGAGTCAGTGGGGGTTCGAAGTATGCATTTGATTTTGAAACTATAATATTTGTACAATTTATCTTACTTACAGTTGAATTGAGTGTTCGAAGCGATTCAATAATTATTTAGGATTTGTTTAGCTTTTTAAAGTCCTAAGTTCCAGGATTAATAATAATACTTGCTGAGATTTCGATAAGATATTTAACATGAAGCAATAAGAAGGTTTAATTAAAACACTAGCAATACGGGTTAATAAAAAATTAAAATTTAATAATTAATAATTAATTTAATAATTTAAGTAAAAATTAATATCGTTATTACAGCACCATCTATCATGAATTGAAAAAAATGTTTTAAAGAAATCCTACGTACTTTAAGCCGTAGAATCCGAATCTGCAATAAAAAAATTGGGGTTCCTATTTTAATTTCTAAGTTAACCCCAGATACCTGTTGACATCTGTTGAATAGAAGGGTGGTAGTGGAAGAGCCACACAAACGTAAGTCAGTTTTACAATACACCAATTACCAAGACTTTGGGCATTCTCGAAACTATTGCAAACTGGTAGCTATTTGCGTGATATGTGATTTAGACAAAACCAAACCTGAAGTATAGAAGAGCAGCAATTGTGGGGAAAACCATACCGCTAATTACAGAGGATGCAATGTGTAAAAGGAGTTAATTAAAGGAATTGAGCAACGAGCTCAAACAATGAGACA
The DNA here is from genome assembly GCA_963691935.1 of Nephrotoma guestfalica. Taxonomy (NCBI): domain Eukaryota; kingdom Metazoa; phylum Arthropoda; class Insecta; order Diptera; family Tipulidae; genus Nephrotoma; species Nephrotoma guestfalica. The sequence goes on from OY829915.1 coordinate 247,871,619, forward strand.
ATTATTTCTGCAACCATTAACACAGAAACATCATACTCAGAGGTGGCTGAGGGTAACGTGCGAAATAAAGCAAATAAACCTCAGAATGATGATCAGGGAATCTACAAAACGATAAGTACTCTCAATGAAACAATGGGTTATCAACTGTTAACGAACAATTAAAATATAAGATGGATGAACTTAAATTAGCCTTATGAAATGCCAATGGACTAGCGCAACATAAATTAGAGTACAGCATTTTCTTAATGAACACAACATTGACATCATGATGGTCTATTGAGACATATTTTACACAAACGAGCTCTGTAAAATTTAATGTTTATAAAATTTACGATACCCTGCACCCTAACGGGAAAACACGTGGGGGATTAGCAATTATTATTAAGATAGAATAAGACACCATGAACTGGAAAAATATCGCTAGGAACATATACAGGCAACTAGCGTCTGTAGTAGAATTGTCCGATGCATGCACCAGATCTGCAGCTTACTGTCCACCGAAATATTCAATTAAAAGGCAATATTTCAAAACCTTGGGAAATAAATTCCTTGCAGGAGGAGATTTTAACTCCAAACACATAGAATGGGACTCCCGATTAACATCACCAAAAGGCAAGCAGCTGCGGGAATGTATATGCAGGAAGGAAAACTAGATCTTGTTTCTGGCGGCAGACCAACATATTGGCCAATCGATAGACGAAAAATTCCTGATTTAATCGACTTCTGTGTATCAAACAAAGAGTATTGCTAGAACTTATATTACGGCCAAAATATGCTGCAAACTATCATCTGACAACTCCTCGGTTTTAATAACATTAGGTACACAAGTTTTAAATTCAGAATCAAATATTTTTTTAACGAACCGACACACTAATTGGTCTCAATTCAAATCTGCAGTGACAAGAGATTGCTCATTAAGCATTCCACGTGAAACGAAATCTGAGATTGATGAAACAGTACAACACCTAACGAAGACATTAGAGCAAGCAGCGAAGGATGCTACATGCAACAGCTCTACTAAAGTGAAAATGCACCAAGCGTCACAGAATATTGAACAGTTCTTAAACGCATACTGCGCAGTTACATAGATCACATCGGCTTAAGTCAAAATTAAATAATGCTATCACAAACCTGAAAGCAGCACTAACAAAAGAACATGATGAGGGGTTTCAATATTATCTAAGTAAACGTACAGCATCAGAAGCAACAGCTCACTCACTGTGGAAAGCCACAAAAAACCTGAAACGTAATCATGTCCTCCGATTCGCAATCCCGATGGAAACTGGGCAAGAAGCGATGCAGAAAAAGCTAATGTATTCGCCCAACATTTAGTTAAAGTATTTACTCCATACGAAAATAATCGACACTCGGAATTGCTGCCTGAAGAAGTTGAAGCTTCAAAATTTCAACCAATTAAATATAAATGGCGTGAAATAAAAACAATGATTAGCGAATATATAAACCCCAAAAAGGGACCTGGTCATGATCTTATTAGTGGTAAAATACTTATAGAACTTCCAGGCTGTAATGAAAATACATGAATGCTGTAATGACTACTGGGTATTTTCCTGAAACTTGGAAAATTTCACAGATCATAATGTACATAGACGATGATACATACGTATTATACCAGATCCCCAGTTTGGATTTAGAGAAAATCATGGAACCATAGAACAAGTGCATAGGATCGTATCAGAAATCAGAAACTTATTTGAACAAAAAAGTACTTAGTACAAAAAAAGTTACAGAATTTTTAGACATCGTCCAAGCCTTGTACATAAAATTGAAGGCCTTGTACATAAAATTTAGGCCCAGCTACCGTCAAATTATCATGCGATCATTAAAAATTACCTGCTAAACCGGAAATTCTTGGTGATATATAATTGTGCATCTTCCAATTTAAATGAAATACGCGCAGGGGTTCCACAAAGCAGTGTAGTGGGTCCAGTGTTATATCTAATTTACACAGCGGACCTTCATACTTCAAATTATATAACAGTTTCAACATTTGCAGATGATACAGCATTATTAGCGACACACGAAAACCCTCAAATAGCATCAAAAGTCCTGCAAGAACACTTAGAAGAAATCGCTAAGTGGCTTTTCAAATGGAGAATAAAAGTAAACGAGCAGAAATCAGCACACATTACATTCACTCTCTGTAAACAAATTTGCCCTCCGGTGAAGTTAAATAACATCAATCTACCCTAATGCGAAACCAAACCAAAGGGATCAAATAAATTGGTTAATCGGAAAACATTCTAAATTAACTCTAGACTGTAAGTCTTGTTGTATAAAATGGTACTAAAACCAATCTGGACTTATGGAATACAATTGAGGGGCTCAGCCTGTGCCTCAAATATAATAAAATTGCAACGTGTACAATCAAAAATAATACGAAGAATGGTAAACGCACCTTGGTACATACGTAACACAAACATACACCGTGATCTCAACATCGAAACAGTGGCAGATACAATACAGTAGTACCGCAGAAAATACCAAACTAAGTTGGAACAACATCCCAACATATTTACTCGGGAAATATTATGGAGGCTTAGCTATCAGCGCCTTAAAAGAAAAGATCCCTTAGATCTAGCTAACTAATTCATATAAACAACAAACCTTAAGAATTAACATAGGTTAAGACTTAAAAAATTTTCTCGTTTAATTAGCCTGTAAGATTTGAAAACAACTTGTGAGTTTCCCAAGATAGGAAAGATTCAAGAATAAAGCCAAAGGCAGCTATAAAAAAAAATTACCCCGCCTCATCTACAAGAAGGGGAGGAGGAGTACTAATTTTAGCACTAATGTATGTCCCCCCTGGAATTTGATTGATTGATTGATTGATTGGACTGTAGGCGCAAGTACTGGAAAAGTGTATCGGATAACGCCGGGCCTATTCCTACAGTAAACAGGCAGGATATAACAATAGGTAGGATAGGAAATCCAGACACCAAGGTCCATTTCAGACACATAGCGATCGTACGGCACAACACAATTCTAATCTACTTTTAATCTACTAGAGGAAGGAAGGTTTAATGGATAATGATGGTATTGGTCTTCAACAATTGCTTCTTTAAATCAGCAACCTGAGAAAAAAATATTATTATTTCACGTACATCTTGAAATTTCCTGAAATTTAATTCTGCATTAATTATTTCCGGATTCCTAAACAACATTGATTGGTTGAATCGGCCCGGTTACAGACACCTAGATAAAGTCGATAGTTAGTAACACAATGACAATATAATTCTAATCTACACTATCAGCAATTAAAAATACAAATAAATATTATTTCACAAGCATTTGCAGGCTTCCTGGAATCTAATACTAAATTAATTTGGTTCTCTTAAAACAAATAAAATTTAAATAAAATAAATTTCTAAAACGCAGACGGACTAATATTGGCCCAAATAAAATTATTGTGTGTTGTAAAATCGAACTTTAAATTACATACTTGAAGCCTGTACCGACTGAAGCCAATTTTGTCTAATCTGACTAAAACATAATTTGTTACCCACTTGGATAAGTTGATCTGTGCCCACAAGGGCCACAGAGTAACATTCTACCCAATATCTGGTGGCGGTCTGGTGTCGTAAATTATTAAAATTAGTAAAATCGAATTTGTAATACATATCTGAACCCCATATCGTGTGAAGCTAATTCCGTCTAATCTGACACAAAAATAATTTATTGCATACCTGGATAAGGTTGATCTGCCCTCTACAACACTCATACAATAACATTTGATCCAGTACCTGGTAGCGTTTATGTAGCGACCTGGCGTAATAAATTTTTAACGGTGGTAAAATCGACTTTTATAATATTGTGACAGAACAGGAATAGGAAATATGATCTTCCGAAATGATCGTGTTGCTCGTAGAACGGACAATATGGTAAAGGAGTAGAGATGTATGAGAATTCCTCTTCTCTGGAATTTATATTTCTCGAGGTTATTATGTAAGACGTTAAATTCCTTATTGGTGAGGTATGCCGGGCCAGTGGTGGTTTGGATAGCCTAACTGAGCACCTGGATTTGCTTGATCCTGCTTATCATGGATGACTTTAACCTTAACCTATTCGTTCCGTCGGTCCTGCACTTCTACTACAGATTTTTTCAGATGGTGGGGTGCTCTATCATGGATTGTGTTAAACCTCCTCATTTCAAAATTTTTTGGAATAGCTTTTCGAGAATTAATTTTTCCTGATGAGTGATCTATTTGATTCCCTTCCTGATCATTTTTGGATTGCTTCAATCTCGCACCATGCTTTTAAATTTATCTCAAGCATGAAATTTCTACATTCGTATGTTTCAAGGATTGCAGGAACGTTAACATCGCGTCCTTGTAAATTACGACGTCTTGGACAGCATTTTCCTGACTCTTGACTTTAGTGGGCAAGTTGATATCCCCAACTCCTCTCTGTTTGGTCTGAGGCCAGATAAATGAGGGACTTGATTTTCCGTGCTTTTAAAGGGGATCGGACAGACGCCAAATGGGCGACCTACTGCAGGTATCGAAATTAGATTACTTTTATTGTCAGGAAGTTCAAGAGGAACATTGCTCATCCATTTTTTCGGTAAATCAACATCCAAGTCTCCTGTGGCAGAAGGTTAGAAGCATAGGTTTACACATCGATTCAGATGTTAATCTTCATAGACTTTGCACCGATATCGTCAATGCTCATTTTACGCCGTTTAAACAATGAATTACCCCTGCCTCAAATCATGTATCTCAGTATTACCCTCGAGGAGTTGTGGCTTGCAGTCTCCCATTAAGTTTATGTAGCTGGTCTTCCCAATATACTTTCATGAATTGCGTCGTTTTCCTCGTGAAATCCCAAGTCCCGAAAGAGGTAATACTAATAACTTGAGACCGCCTTGCCTAAGGTTTGTGAGAGTCTATAATCAAGGACCAACTCATGTCCCTCAAGAATAGACCTCTTTATAAATAAATAAATAAATATAATAGGCCCATTTTGCCATGACGATGAAGAGATGTGTGAACAAACGCCAAAGACCGAGAATGATCTTCAAACGTTTTATACCGTAAGTGGAAATTGGGAATCCGTTTGCTGCAGTAAAAACGCAAACGGTGTCTTTTGCATGTCGGGTGATTTTCGTAACCCAGAATGAAACGACAGCGAGACAAAACAATTTCACTGTTTGTTGAAGAGACAACGGAATTTAGTGGTTTTCCGAAGACTTGAAATTTTTGGAAGTAGCTTCTCCAGTAGCTACCGATCGGAAACTGCACGGTTTGTTACAGTTACGAGCGAGTGAACCAAGACGACGATGATAGTAGCAGAGTTCGGGTCGAGATGACGTTCTTGACCTTGATCTGCGTCCGTAATTGAAGTTCGGTCTGTAGTTTGGCGATGTGCGTTTTCGAGGTTTTGTCACAGCAATGGCGAATGGAAATTTTTTCGTAGAGTGCTTATTTTCCTATATATTTGAAAGTTTCAACTTAAAAAAATCACCCGGTATATGCAATATAAATGTAAAGGGACAAGTCAAAAAGATTCAGTACCTCGTCACTATCAACGAATAATTCAACAGCCCTAGATAAAAATTAGACTGATTTTGGACATAATATTATATACCGATCAAGCGTCCATCTTTGAAAAGCGGCCCGAACTATTAACTTATTCTCATTTTTCTATTCGTATAGGACTTTAGAACTAGAAAAGCGACACTATTGAAGAGTAGATTAGAAAATGCGACATTTGTAAAGCTGTTAGGCCAAATACCTTCATGTAAATTGGACTGACGAACATTCTTCATTTTTCGTAGCTCCTTATATTATGCTTTTTTTAAATCATTTACCTGATACCCGGAAGTTGATACTTCAAATTTATTCTTGTCTTTTAATGGGTAGTGAAATGGAGATACTTCTTTTCAACCTCAACCCGATCTCTAAAAACCGATGGGCTAAAACGACAAAATTTGGAAACGTTTTTCAGTTTACATGAATAAACACCATTTTGCCTCTTGACGGTTTGCTTGCTAATTTCGTGAAGTTAACATTTTTTCAACTTTATTTTGCACGACGTTTAAAATATCCGTATTCGATAGTTAAGAACATTTTTGAAATTTTTGTTGCCCAATTTGATTGGAGAGTATCGATTTACCAAAAAATTTGGATGCCCCCATAGGATTGAGTAATTTAAAAACGAATAATTTAATTCTGTCGATGCGGACAAGAAAATTAAATTAATTTAAACTTAAAATGAAAAACAACAATAACTTAATTTTTTTTATATTTGACAGACTGTCATGCGACTGTCATAATAAATAAAACAGAACAATTTAATTATTTTAGATGATTTTCTTCAAATTGATTGTATGTTTAGAAAATAAATAAAAAATAAAAAAGCGAAATAAATTTTCTAATTTTATATTTTTGTTGAATAATAAAATAAAAATAAAACGCAAAATCTGTCATAAAACTGACAAAATATTTTGACAATAAAATATAAATAATAAAACAAAAATGTCGTTATACATTTTTTATGCGAGTTGTATATGGCACAGTGGATTATGAATTTTATTTGATTTTGATTGAAGATTATGGCGAAATTTTCATTTTGTGTATGTATGTGTGTGTAGAGCGATAGTTTTGAAATTTATGTCAAGATGGAAAACTGCCATTCGCTATGTACATGCATAACCATAAATGTTTTACATTTTGGAGTTAGAATGAAGAACATCGTTATAGCGAATATTTAAGTTATGGTTGTGTAAGACAAAATGTTATAAACTTATTTTAATAATGTATGAAATGAGTTGGTACACTGGACAATGGTTATGTGTTTTTTATGAGTCCATATACACGCGCAACTACACATAATCTTGACGACTATATAGAAATAATATTCTGCCGCCTTGGCGCTCATAAAAAATAAGGCTCACTGCAGTTTCATCACCGTCTTATTATTTCTTCATTATATGGCAGGCTGTGTATATGCAAGATGTAAAACTTGCCAGATGATAACAAATTTTATATTCTTATGCGATATTTTTCATTTTCTTTGTTTTTTATTTTCTTATCACTCGTAAAATAAAATGAAAATTATCTTTTGTGTTTTATGTGATGAATTATTCTAATTTATCATTAATGCGAAACAGAATTTTGTGGGGATGGCACGAAAAATACAAATTTTTTAAGGAAAATATATATGAGTCAGACGTGTTTTGTAATTGAATACTCGTATTTAGGAAAGGTTATATTTCCCTTCGTTTATAAAACGACACAGATTCTCAACAAAATTTCCATATCAAAAATGTGAGAAAATTACGAAAAAATTGATTTCTAATTATAGTATTAGAGAATGGAATTAAAGAATCATTAAGAGCGAGTCGGTTAGATAATGACCAATTATAAATTCTTACCAAATCATCATTAAAAAGAGAAATATTAGTGTTAATGGAATCTTTATCTAAGCGACTATTCCTACAAATTTGCATATGATCAGCAAAAATATGAAAAGAAGAATGGCGAATCGAACATGCAACGTCATTAATGTACATTGAGAATAATAAAGGACCAAGGACCGACCCCTGAGGAACGCCAGAAGAGACAGGTAAGAAGTCAGAAAAAGAATGTCATAAAAGGCTGGCTGAAAGCGATCCGAAATAGAGTCGAAAATCAATTTAGCAGCAAAGCGAGAAAAATTAAAGCTCGAAATAAGCTTATTAAACAAAATTTGGTGATTAATTGAATCGAACGCTTTAGAAAAATCATTTCTCTTTTACTCATACAACGGCAAATATCATCACAAACATTCAGTAAAGCCGTGGTAGTACCGTGGAATCTTCTGAAACCCGATTGAAAAAGACTAAGCAAATTAAAGCTATCGATATGAGATTTTTTTTTAAAATTGCAAATGGCTTTATTCGTGAATCTTTCTGCATAAGAAACACATTTAATGAATTTACAGGTTCATTAGTCCGAGCGGATTTGCTCTTCTCAGTCGTTTAAATCGCGGCTGTTTTAGTATATCCCGCGCCAGTTCGTTGGGATGTCCATGAAGTTTTGAGTAGTATTTCGAACTGAATTCCCTGATTGTTTCTTTAACGGTTTTAATACCAAGATCTTCGTTGTGTGAGTATTTCTGATATACCATGGAGCATTAGCAATACGTCAGAGTATATTAGCTTAAGTTCGACGCAGTAGTTCTCTATTTGATGCACTGGTGGATCCCCATAACTGAATACCATATGTCCCATAATGGCTTGATTAACGCTTTGTATGATAACTTGGAGTTATTTTTATTTAGTTACGCTTTGCTTCAATATGTCCTTTCCACATTAGAAGTCTATCCAGGTATAAGCCTAGGTATAATTGACCTTGGTTTGTTGAGGAATATATACACCGTTTAATTGTACTGGTGAGCAGGCGCGTTTGTTCAGTGAGAATGTGACATGAATTGATTTTTTTTCGTTTATTTTTATTCGCCAGATCTTGAGCCAGTCCTCAATTTTGTTCAGATGACTTTGCACTTCTCTTGAGGCTGTTTGCGGGTTTTCGTGTAATACCAGGATGGCTGTATCATCAGCAAATGTTGATATTATTACATTATCGGTAACATGTAAGTCTGCCGTGTACAACAAGTATAAAATAGGTCCCAGAACTCTCCCTCGTGGGACTCCTGAGCTTATATCATTTAGGGAAGTTGTTGCACCATTTTGTTGGACCTTGTATTGCCTTTACTAATTGTGTAAGAGTTACTAATTGTGTGAGTTTAGGAATAAATCGGTGGTAGTAATTTAACATACCGACAAATTGTTGTATTTGTGCTGCTAAGAAATTTCTAATTTTATTAATTGCTCTTCGGACCGCAGAGTGCCATTAGAAGTAAAATTATGACTGAGAAAGTCCAGATGCTGACTAATATTTACACTATAATTTGATAATTTTTGGAAGATTTGTTTCAAATGGAGTAAATGTTGTTTCTCGTCTTTTGAGGCTACGAGATGACATCCAATATATACAAAAACGGATTCAAAACGATTTCGTTGATGAAAGGCTGGAATATTTGTGCCCTACTTCCAAATGATATTCGGGTGAATTCGAATAATCCGAATGGTGTTGTAATCGCGGTGTTATGAATGTCGTCAGGAGCAATCGGAATTAGATGATATTGCTCTAACGAGACAGATTTTTGAGAAAATCTAGCATGCATGTGGAGGTGTGGAGGATAGAGTAACGGTCAGGAATTGTGGACATGATATTTCTGATGAAGAAGGTCTGCAGATTCCTAGTTCCACCATGAGTTGAAATCCTAAAGAATAGGTGCTTTTTGGAGAATTGGATCATGACTCCGTGGTCTTAGAAACTGACATTGGCCTGTAGTCACGATGTGGTGTACTACATTGTTCCTTGCCGGAGAGTTGTAGTTTAGTGGAACTGCTAAAGTAGGAAATTTCTTTAACAATATGCTTCATAGAAATTGTTGGATGGATCAATCAGTTTGTGATTTTTTAGATCTTATAGTAAACCCAATTTCGTTAGGAAATCTGCGCCGATGATGGAGAGATTGACATTCGCTAGAATATATGCGTGTTTAAATGAACGTCATAATCCAATGTCAACGTTGAGTAATTTGGTACCAAATGTGTTTATTGTGGCACCATTTGCTGCTACCAGAACTAAATTGGGATTGAGGTTTGTTCTGATGCTGTTGTATTCGATGCTTAGATCAGCGCCGGTATCAATTAGAAATGTGATTTTGTTTACCGAATCCCGTATAGATATAGGCAGCTATTTAGCGGTTGTTTTAGGTTTGCCGCTGCAACCTTACTTTGGACTTATTGGTTTGAGAAACCGGTATTTGTAGAACCCTTTAGTTTTGTGATAAAAGTGTATGGTTGATTGTATTTTGATGCTGGCTTACCCAATTTTGCGTGATACAAACACCAGTTGTGTGGATATTGGTATCTTGGTATTTGTTAATTGTTTAGTTGATATGAACTATCCTGGTTTAGTTGTGCTGGTGGTTTTTTCGATGGAGAAGGAGTTCGTTTTCATGGCGGTTGGGGATACGAAGGTTGTCGCTGTGTGTGTGAATTTTTGTCTAGATTAGTTAGCCGATCACTAATTTGTGTTAACATTGTTTCGAGAGGACTAATGCTAGAGCTAGGCGTATCTCTGAACTTGATGTAACTCAAGCTCGACTTAGTCGACTATCTTTTGGTTTTTCTTGTTGCGTATAATCAGGGAGCAAGATATCTGAAGGTTTCTGATTAGCAATATGGATGTTGCTTAATATCGTCATTAATTTTCGCTTCTCGGGGATGTAGTAGCGATCGGTTAGGAATTTTTTAATGTTGTTGCACTTGTCATTGGCTGTAGGGTCTTGCATAATGTACTCGAAATTCTCCGAGAGGAACAGCACTGTATACGCAAACTTCTATTTGTCTGTCGCACATTATCTTGGCTGACAAGATTATTTTTGTATCTTTATACAATTTCTAAAAAACGGCCAGGGAATTTTGATAATTTGGGGAAATGGTGCGCTTACCACTGCTGCCCAGTGAAGATGAATCATCCATCAGATTAGGTGATCGTCATAATATCTAATTTATTTATATTATATTTTTTCAGTTTTTTTATTTAGAAAAATAGTTCTATTGAAAATGTTCTAATGTCATCGCTAACTGGAGGAAAAGTGGACGAATTCGTACAGTTTAAGCTAAAACGCCTGAGTTTTGCCTTTATCAGATAAAAAGAACAGTAAAATTGTTGTTGTTCATTTGGCTTTATGTATCACTACACCATCAATGACCTGATCAGTCCTATATGCTAGCTATGTAAGCACAAAAGCAATCAATTCCAAAACGTCACCCAATAAATTTTCATAAAAAGCTTATAATAAATCTTGCAACCATTCACTAAAAAGCTGATTTGATATAACAACAGCCAAACACCTAACGTAAATAAATTCCAATAAATAGAATTGGAGAACAACCAGTGGCATACAAGCATACAAATGACACAAATTTTCATCTAATTTTCCAATACAATTCATACATTTTTTCTGATTATAAAAAATGGATTTTGTATAACAACAACAAAGCCGTGCAAGATGCTTTTATCTCGTATATTTTGTATATCGGATTCTTGAAAATATTTTATATATTTTATCATATACTGTATACCTTTATATAGGTACAATGTTGGTCTGAAAACTTCGGTACATATACCATACCTGTATTATATACATGAAAAGCAAAAAATTGAATTCATTGATGTCTCTATCCTTTGGGAAATCAATTTGTCGCAAAGACAGCGCGGCAACAACAAAAAGGATTTTTTTTACACTATATACACCCTCTCTGCCTGATTGTTGGTGCTTATTTTTATGGGACTGTCATGAAGAGATTGTATAAGGGGTTGGCAATAATGTATACGAATCGAACTATATTGCGATAGTGAGCGAGATAAAAACAATACGGGACGATGTATCAGAATATCATTGCTTACCTAAAAATCGTTCATGTTCTACGATGATACCCCAAGAGTTTATATAGATTGTCCAACAACAACAACAACAACATCATTCAATATATGAAAGAATTATATCCTTTCTATTCTTCGTCTTATTTGAAATTTATAGATGGAGGAGCAAAAAAGGATATAAATTTTATTATCATACATCATGCCAATATTTTATGATTTCATCTGGGTGTGTTAAGATAAAATTATCTCATTCCTGTATGCGATTTTATATCCTTTTTGAATTTTATTAGACGAGCATTATACATTAATGATCCGTTTTATGGATTTTTTTTTATGTCGAATGGGTTAATGAAAATTATCGGAACGATCGTTTTAGTTGCTTGCCGTTAAATTAAAAATCTAATATCGTTACGCACAATAATTTCTCATTTGGGTAGTATATATACGGTATAGAGGCGTGCTATTAACATCCTTGTCCGTCTTACATAATAGCCATAATAAAATTCAAACCAAAATCGGCTTCATTGCCCTGTTATATAAAGCAATTTCGACCATCGGCATAAAAATATTCATATTTTACTCAAGAACACCGGCCTCATAAAATCTTTCCACCAAATTAGATCACAAACCGTAATATTTTATAATATTCTCGGACCGACCGGTCCTGGGACTGTATACTGCTGTAAAACCAAAACTGTATTATGGTCGTCATGCAATAAAAACCTTAGTAGAACTCATAATTACATAATTTGGTGCAATTTGGATACCGACGATGACCTCACCACATATTTTCTGACCTAATAACCATATTGTCCTGAATATATGTAGATCAGTTTTTATTTTGTGACCGCACCCGAGCACTAAGAATTATTTTTGACCACGATAACGTTTGTATTTTTTTTGTGAAGGTTCATCTGCCCCCTAGTAAAATTCTAATTGTTATCCAACCCACAAAAAAAAAAATATTGTTCGTCTTACATAAGGTACCGTAATCTCAGATTTTTTATAATCATTTTATTACCTAAGGATAATTTTTTTTAGTTTTTTACGGTTAATGCCAAAAAAATTGCGATTTTAGAGTAACCTCGAAAGTATACGGTGTATTTTTGTATAAATTGCAACCAGCCATAAAAATATTTTAGCAGTTACGATTCCGTCGCAATATACGTTATGGGATGGTTCGGTAATATACGATAATAGTTTTGATGATGAGGAATATTAAGTTGTATAATTTTAACTTTTTTGTTGTTGTAAATTACATGCGATTACAAAACACTTAGTGCTTTGGAAAACCCTTAGAGTCCAGTCAATCCAGTCTCTGGATTATCCATAAAATGGCCATAAAATGTTGATCTGCATGGCTCTTTAAGGTCGCCATTGACGGTAACCGCTTTTCAAGCAGCGTTTTCAGCACCACTCTAAAATTCAAAGAAAGTGGATGCTCTTCGCTTCTATATGATTACGTGTGGTTGTTTTGAACCCCAAGTCCGGCAGTTTTGCTTGTTTACATAGCCTCCGTCTGAAAATATAATTTTTCGACCAAAATCGACGTCATTATGAAGCTGCTCTATGACTCACGCAAAGAACTGATAACGAAGCAGATGGTCATTTACTTGCAACAGCTGAGTCATATGAACCTTGTAGGCGAACAATCCGAGGTCTTTGGGCAGTATTCTCCTCAGGCTGGTACGACTAATGGCCAGTTGCTGCGATCGGCATCGAGTAGGATTCTATCCTACACTATGGACCACAGCCTCATTATTGTGGGGCGTGTGCATTGTCCGAGCTCGAGGACAACTTCTCTCATCCAATAGTAAGCCTTTCTCACGAACTTTCTTCACCAATTTCACTACAGCGGTTCCGCTTGGTGCTCTTTCACGACTCTTATTACTTTTTAAAATTCGCATGGTTTCGGCTACACAACATTGACTTTGAAAATAAGTTTTGAATATTTCGAGACGCCCTCAAGCAAAAACATGATTGTTTCGTGACGCGGAATGTCAGGCTGACCAGCTGTCAAAAGACCAAGGAAATCGTTCAAAAAGTGTTGCCATTACTGTGAAACTAACTGCGAAAATATTTCTAAAGCGTCTTTGGCAATGTCAAATTGCAGGGGATGATCCTCTACGGCGACATGAAAACGAATTTTGGAAAGATTTTCGCCATGAAGTACCAACCATCGAAGTCCTTAAACTACCGTGTTACATTAATAGTGGCAGCAAATATATCGAGCTTCATTTGATTGCTGATTCAAACAAATCATACCGGGAAAGTCAATATGATATTTTGCGCAGCACTACTTTTATCACAAATGCTTAAAATAACATTAAATGACCTGAAATACAACATCGATAAAATAACTGTCTATCATGTTAATAGACAATACACACGATCCGTATCGCTGTTCAGCTTGTTCGATGGAAAATATTGCTGCTGTAGCTGAAAGTGTGCGTCAAAATATTAGCACCTCAACCCGCTATCATACCCAAGAATTGAACATTACCGAATTTGAACAGAATTTTACTCAAAGACCTGAGAATGAAAAGGCCTACAAAGTCCAATTGATCCTAGAATTGAAGGCATTTTTACCAAAAAATCATCTTTTCCTACGAAACTGATTTTCACCTCGAAGATTATGTGAATAAGGATAATTGCCGTATTTAGGGCACAGAAAATTCACAAGTGACAATTGAGAGGGTAATATATCCAAAAAGAGTGACAGTCGTTGGCGACCGTTATTGTGTCAGATTTTTTAGTTCGTACGATTGGACAGGACGGCGCAATTGCCCACACTAACGATACAATCGAGAGCCCTATCTTCGAAAATCAGCCGAAATGGAGATTTCAGAATTATCAGCCGAAATGGCGATGTCAACTGACCGCCTAGAAACTGCGATTTGACTCCATTGGACTGTTATTTATGGGGAGTCCTCAAGGTCAAATGTTATGCTAATCATCCAGAGACGATTGAGGCCTTAAAAGCGCAATTAAATTGCGGCCCAAATGATTGAAAATGTACTGAAAAATTGGGTCGACTGAAAGGTGTACTGCAGATCCAGCCGATGCAATCAGTTGAAGGAAATAGTATTTCGTTATTAATCGGAAGGTTTGCTCTCAAACATAAAGTACTAATCATTTGAAAATATTTGTTGCATTTTTATTTGATTTTTTTAAAACGAACTAAAAGTTGCCGCACCCTGTATTATATACACAGCAGTACGTCACTATCAAATAAAAACTTTGGTTCAAATTTTTCAAATGTGTGGTAGGATAAACCCTTTGAAACCGAAATAAACATAAAAATTATAGAATTATACTGATTGATATTAATTTCGTGTGTTCTAGCAAAGCAATGGCTTGATAAGTATTAAAAGGACTCTGCTCCATTGACATCAATCGATGAACTACGGTTGGCTGAATTCAAACGTGGCTGTACAAACACCGATGAGGTCGTCTGAATTCTTTAGTTATTCCAGAAAGGATAAAAAAATGCAAACAATAGTTTAAAAAGGCCGTAAAGTGAAGTTGCGTGACATAGCTGACACCTTAAAATTATCAAAAGGCAGGGTCTACACTATTTTGCATGAGCATTTGTCCGAGAGAAAGCTCTTTCAAAGTGTGTGCCGTGTTTGTGTGTCCACCAATACACTCCAGAATTAAGGCAATGAAAGGCGTACGAAGACACCAAAAACTCGTGAAAAAATATTACATGATGTTATTGGTGCGTTTCAAGGAAGTAGTTGCGAGAAAACGGCTCCAAACTCGAAGAAAAGAAATCGTTCACCAAGATAATGCTCTGTATCACAAGCCGCTGGCTACGATGGTGAAATTGCATGAATGGAACTTAGAATTGCTTCCCTAACCACCGTATGCTCTGGATCTGGCTCCCAGTGACATATTCGAAATAAACGCCGAAATAATATTTTGAGGGCTACAAAACAGTCATCGAAATGTTCTAGAAACTGTTTTCATGAATAAAGTCGAATGTTGAAAAAAAACAAAATGTTTTTTTTTTGGTAGTTAGCCTCGGGACTTATTGCTCCACGAGTATTCCTAGCAGAGGAATTGATTTGATTCCTTCTAGAGCGAGAGAACGATTATAATTTACTTGAGGTATGATTTTGTTAGTCCAACACAATTTTGTGCCCAATTTCTTCTTCAAGTGGCTCATGTCCCAAGGCTGTACCAGCTATAATTTTTACACATTTGGAGTCTATAACGGTCTTGTTTGTCTGTTAGGATAATTCTTGTAAGCCGAACTCAAGCAGTCTCTCGGTTTTTGGGTCCGATGTTTCATTAGACCATTAATCCAAATGCAAAAAACTCATTGCCCAGGGCTACCACTTCGAATGCCATAGAGATGCAAATAATTTCAATTTATCCGCCGGGAAAACTTCGGTTATGCTTAGATAATTTATGTTTAACTGCAGTTGATTACACGATTATAGTGTACAAGGACTACACACATTCTAACCCATTCCATAATAATTTGTTGTGTTGGTATATCCTTTTATGATCCAATAATAAAATGAATTGAATATAATCTTAGTGATGATAATCCAACAACTACAACAACAAGGCTAAGAAAGGATACAATATATGTATATCCAGTTATGAAAACCATTATCTTTTGATGAAGCGAACATCTTGTATATACACAAATCCCAACAAAACATATACTTACACAGACCCGAATATATATATGGGTACACACATACAAGAGTATCCTTTTAATCTGGCGAAAATTTATGAAAAGTAAAAATTTCATGAAGATTATACTCAGTTTAGTTAGGGGATAAAAATGATTCAATTTATTTTAATTTTTCACACCAACCAAAAACAAAACAAAAAAATAAAACGAAAACTTGGTATGAAAACTGGAAAATTATTTAAACATGAATATAATATAGCAGGGATCCAACAACAAAAAGGTACACTACACCTATTTATATAGCTGCCGGATGATGGGTACGTGTATAATGTTGAGTTGGAAACAGTTTATGGTGAAATATTTTCCTGTTATAATTCTGTTATTATTGATTTCCTTATATACAGTACCGGAGGGGGTTACAGCAAACACAAATGGCAGATGGATGATCCTTTTATTTTCTCGGTGTATAGGTACGTATATAAATGTATAGCCGAGTACACAATTTTAGTATGATGCCATATTATATGTGGGTGGTGTTTATTTCCATTTTTATTTTCATTATCCATTTTCCCTCGTTTTTATATATTCATTACGACTTTAGAGAGGATAAATATAAAAAAATAAGTTTTTCCTTTTTTTTCCGTTTCGATGTTGTTACGTTGTATATAAACGGGAGGACGGAGGATGGGAAAATAATTTTGTGAGTTAGGAGCCTAATTTTCGGTCGATTATATGAATATTATGATGTTTCTTTTTTTTTGTATTCTTCTCTGGTGAAAATTAATTTATAAAGTGAACAAAATAATTTTCGGTTTTATCGTTCGAAACACGCGGGGGTGGTAAGTGGAAATTTTTTAAAAATTTTATTCTATCAAGTTATATCTATATAAATATTTTGGGTGGTATGAAATTTTCCGACGAAATTTTATGTGGATATTTATTATTATTAAATTTTTTTGAAGTTAATTGGAATTGAAATGTGTTTTAATTTTGATTGGTTGATCACTTCCATTATATCTCATTAGTTACATAAATTTGTTACTGAAATAGTATACGTATGCATTAATAATAAACCAAAACTCGATTCATCTTTCTTTATATCACAATTTTGGGTATGAAAATCATCATGGGAATATATCCCTCCACCCGTTAGAAATGCTGCTTAAATACGGAAATAAACGAAATATGATTTTCTTCTGTTCATAAATATTTTATAATCCATTTTTTAAAAACTGTTTTGTATATTCTTATATTACGATGAATATAACATTTTTAACTTTATCGATTTTCATTTTATGGAAAGGAATAACATTTATATAAACTCCGCAAAGAATTATAAAAAATAAAAAGCCAATACACACTCCATAGCATATTTTAATAGTTGAACTAGTATAACCTAGGTGGCAAAAGGGTATATTAAAATTTATGGCACACTTAGTTGAGATATATTCCGTTTTATACAGGTAATAAATGCGGTAATCATTTACTTTTTGAAGCTTTTAGCGCCATCAGATGAAATAATTTTTTACTATTATTAGATAGTAAAGATTTTTTTATTTACAGATGCACTAAAATTTCGATAGATGTCTCAGGTATTAAATAAAATGAACATTAATCATGAAAAATTTTGGCGATACAAATTCACCTACAGCAAATTAATAGCATACTCTACGTTTCTGTTGCTTAGTCGACTAACGTTCGACTTTAATCGAGAAAGAACTTCGTTAGTTTTTGCGTCGATTTGTCCCCATTGTAGAAATTGATGACATTATTGAATTATATCCACAGAATCTTTGAAAATGTTCTCCAAGTCGTGCTTGTGTTTCGAGACTGCGACAATTGGGATATCATCAGCAAAACCAACTACCTTCACCTCCAATTGGATTTGGAGTATGACTGGATCCTGATGAACCACACAAGCAACTTTTTTGTCCTTGAACCTTTTTTCTCTGCGGTACTGCAAAATACGCAAGGCATGTTTCTGGTATTAAGGGCGATCTTAATCCGTTTCCATTTTGTTGTGTTAAATAATAATTTCAGTTTTCAGCCTACCTGAGAACGACCTTGGAACGCCTTTAGGAAACTGTATTGGCGATGTGCTTCAAAACGTTCGGCTTATTCTTCTTGTCTGTTCAGACTCGCCTTTCGAGAAATTTTCCTGCTCGATCGAACAGTTGAATCATATGAAATGATGAAGAGTCTGTTGTATGTGTTTTGCCCATAAGAAGCAATGCAATATAGACCCCTAAAGGTCTTAATCGACTATTCTGATAACCGGCCAGGCTGGGACCCAGTATTAAAAAGTTCAGTCTTTAACGGCATATCCGGATAGATGGCACCCTTCGAATAAAACTGCCTTGTCTGTGTTTTGTGGATCTCTGCACAGATGGACATTTCTTTGTCCGCTACTCGTGGGACAAAACATGGATGAAACTAATGATACAAAAACAAAACGGGTCCGGCGCTCTTAAAACCCTGGAAATTAATGTTGGTGGAATTTTTGTCTTTAAGCTTGGTCTTAACTTTTGTTATTAGGCCTCACCGGCAGACGTACAAAGGCAACGGGAACAGCAGATTACTATAGTAATCAGACCTGGCCCTGAAGACGTATTGCAAAAACGGGACACAAGCACGGACAAGGCTGGTTCCTAGAATGCAATCTGCAGAGACGTAGGGCAACGATTCCTGAAATGAAACAGGAGGGTTCGTCTGAAGGCTCTCTACTCAAAAGGCAGAGATCGGAGGAGAAAACTCAGAAGATTGCAAGGAGGACTAGAATGCAGGGAACTGTAACTTGACCGTTCGATGGGGTGTTGAAAGAGCATTTAGTAATGGCTGCAATTGACAGAGCCTACGAAAACGGATATCCATCGCCACTTTTCTAAAAATTATGAGGGACAACCTAGGATCCGCTCTGGCTTTCCGGGACCAAATGGTGGCACTGGAAGCGTATCAAGTTGACATCTTGTGTCGACTGATGGTCATTGATCCTGGCATAGTGCTAGACTAGAAGTAGTAGCTAGACAAATATTACCTGCAGACCTGATAAAAAGATTATAAAATAGAACAAAAATGATAATACTTAGCATAAAACCTGTCGTTTTGATATTGTAGAACATCCCGGTGAACTCATTAAATGACTCATCAAGCGAACCAGTGCAAAAATTTTTGAATTGGTTTATTATCCATTATCAGCGCTGTATGTAGCGATCGTCAATCTCCGCAAAGTACGTTATCATCAGTGGGAATACTGACTATGCCATTGAACGAACCAGCCAGACATACAATTAATCTTACAAAGTCAGCCAGACATACAATTAATCTTACGTATAAAAAAGCAAGATCATAAGCATCAACAGCTTTTGAGGCTACAAATAATAAAAAAATGTGTTATTCTGATATGTAGAAATCGACTATTGCGATCAAAAAATATTTCCCCAATGAAAAATCGGCAAGAATTGAATTGCCTAATTATATAATTTCATATAAAAATTATTTTAACGTTCAATTTTTTAAGGCAACTTAGACTTACTCTTCACACGGCAACCTGGAAAAAATATCCAGCTGGAAAATTACCGTCGAAATAGATTAATATAAGTGGTTTCTGCTTAACTGGCAACATAAAAATCAGCTGCATCAAATTCTAATTCAAATATTAGAAGCCCATGCTTTTCTTAAGATAGTGGTACGTAATGCCCCAAATGTAAAATAATTTATTTATTATTTACGAAAGTGTAGTCGTAGATGACCAAGAAGATATAAAGCTATGGCTCTATAGTAATATTTCGCCATGGAAGGTAGTCTGTGAAAACTGGCGAAACCAGCTCCATTAAGATTATCTGCCTTTCAAAATACTGAAAATTCGATTAATTTCCAGGAACTGCTATTATCCTGGCCACGACTAAATGATGAGACTGGATACCAATTAGTAAGGTCAAGAGATGTAATATTTGAATTATTTACTTACTGATTGAAATGGACTTCGATTTTGTATTTGCCAATAAATCAGAAATGCTTTTAGCTAATTTTGATGCATTCACGGTACAATTTTTCCCTATATTTGCAAGCGAAATTAAAGACAAAGCATCCCTGAATTGACTGAAAACTATAACTGAGGAAACGGATGAAAGTAAGAAAAATTTCTACACATTAGGATTAGGTTTCCGCGTGCGACATGTGATCAGTGTTTGTGTGTGTGTGTGTGTGTGTGTGTGTGTGTGTGTGTGTGTATGTGTGTGTGTGTGTGTGTGTGTGTGTGTGTGTGTGTGTGTGTGTGTGTGTGTGTGTGTGTTGATGCGTGTATATTTATGGTGCTTTCGATACGAATCGGAGAACCAATTACATAAACAGTATACTTGCAACAGTATACGTGCTGGCGACGATCAGCTCGGCGATGGTCAACTCGGCGACGGTCAACTCGGCGATGACCAACTCCAGGACGGACAACTTGGCGACGAACAACTCGGCGACGGACAACTCGGCGACGAACAACTCGGCGACGGACAACGGGGAAAATAAGCCCGCAACGTATTCAGATATTTAGCAGAGAATATCACTAGCGTGGAGTAAACATGTGAAGGAGTTATATTATGGATGGAACTTTTTTGCTCTCTCCTCCACTGTTTTCTCAAATTTTCGTCATACTGGTTAGAAAGAATAGAAGTACAGTTTTACCTTTTATTGCCGGATAAAAGAGCTCCCGATTTGGTCTCTACTCTATCCAGAAGGTATAAATGTGGATTACGAGCTCGCAATTCATGAAGCCATTCATACAGTATTTCCAGAAACCATACAGTATTTCCAGAAACCAACCAATGGTTGCCTATTTCACATAGTGAAAAATCTACGAAAACACTTGACATTTTTTCATCTTCTAGGAAGATATAATACAGATGTCGATTTCGCATTGCATAGCAAAATGATCACGTGTATTGTATTTATTCCTGAAGACGATAATATCCATACCATAACAAGTCTGGAATATTATTTACCGGAGGAGTAAGAACCAATTTTAGCGTGGTTTACTAATACATACATGCCTGCGGAATAATGACACCAGAGGTGTAGCAATATTTTCATACGACATTTGGTCAGTTTACCAACGATCGCTTAATGGTAGCTAGCGATAGAACAAATAATTTTTCTGAAACTTGTCATCGCAAATTACAATTGAGCTTTGGCGGTGGTATTGGTCGCCCTAGTGTATGGATTTCCATCGATAAACTAAAAAAATGCAAAAAATTTACGTTATGAATGTCCACCGAAACGATGAGAAGCGGATTACAGAAGCCTAAGCAAAGTTATCAACTATGAGTGTCGGAGCATAATCGAATACCTTCGCGGAATATCGTACAACTATAACATGGAGTGAAATTTAACTATATCATTGGCAATTCAGAAAAACCACTTATCTTACTACCTAAGAGAAATGATTTTTCTGAATTGCCACAGATACGTATACATACATACATTTCATTCATACATATGTAAAATTTAGTATAAGCGCACTATCATCAGCCCAATATCGATAATGGATGACATCGTTTTACGTCATATTACTGCAACGTTGAATAAGAAGGGCTCGTCACAATTATGCATGTCCGCTACATTGGTTCATGTTTCTCGCACTTCGGGCGGTAATACTTCTATCCTTCACATCTCAGCTTATTATTACACTGGGTTCCAAATGGCGCCGTGTATTGGTGCGATCGTGAGCCCGTTAAATTCATTTGCACTAGCTGGTCACCTATATCTGAAATATTGAATCCATTAGCCAAATCGCAAAAATTTTTACTGTAATATCGACTATCGAATAAAAATGTATTCGCTAAAATTTACATACTGATACTTGGTCAAAATCCACCTGCAAAAATTTGCAATTACGTTATTAAACATATTAATATTTACAGTTTGATTATGCAACTAGAATTTATTTATGTACCTGCACCATATTTTGTTTACACTTTGTGGCGATCAAAAATCAGCAATTCCGCAATTAGTCCATTTTTATCTCCATTTTTGATTGTTTTCAATTTTTTTCCCATCGCCGAGTTGAGCGTTGCCGAGTTGTACGTCGCCGACTTGACCGTTGCCGAGCTGTCCGTTGCCGAGTTGGTCGTCGCCGAGTTGGTCGTCGCCGAGTTGTCCGTCGCCGAGTTGGTCGTAGCCGAGTTGACCGTCGCCGAGTTGACCATCGCCGAGTTTGTCGTCGCCGAGTTGACCTGTTTCGTATATCTGACTATCACTCACAATAACCCAAAATTGCATATAATACTATTAAATTCGAGATTACGAAGGGATTAATTATTGTGTAACACGGTTAAAAATAAAAGAATGAAATTCATTCTTTTCCTATCATTCTGTGGAATAACTATACGTCCATCCTTTTCTAAGGATTAAAATTATACTTCCCAAAAAAATAAGATTAACACTTTCAAAATAAAAATAATTTTGTCCTAATTTTAACAAATTTTATTTTTGCCAAAAGACTAAAAATCATCTATCAATGAAAATGTTTATTCTTTGGCCGAGTGTCAAAAGCACTCAAATATAAAATAGAGTTTGCTCTTTGAAAATTACTATATTTGCTCTTCTTGGCGTATAAAAAATAAGTTCAAGAAAATCCAATTAGTTAAACCTTTTCTCTCTGGGTCGTGGAGTGTGGGGATATGTCTCACATAGGAATATAAATTCTAATCTGCTATTTTTAACATTATTTTGTAAAATCCCCATCAGTAGATGAATACAAAATGTGATGTAATTTGCTGGTTGCTTGCTATCTTCTCTTGTCTGATTTGTTAGGGATTTTTCAGCTTCCATTTATAAATTTACGTAGACGGACCAGTTGGCAATTATATATCCATATTGAAAAAAGTTTAAATCCGATAATTTTACAAAAGTCAAGGCTTGTTCCATCCGTGTTCCTGTAGTGTGATTGAGCTAATTATAATCAAAAACTACATAAATTGTGTAGAAACGAAAACTTACCTCTTAATTCACAGCAACACCTTTTCAAATGATCGACAACTGATCACTAAATTTTTAAGTGGAAAATACTAAAACTAAATCGAAATATTTTTACCAAAAAGATTGCTATCCCTTACTTCTCCATAAAAGTAATAGAAAAGGTAAAGATATGACAATTTAAATGTTAAAAGTTTTCTGTACCGCAAAACATAATAATTTATGTTTTTAAAGCTAAATAATTTGTTCAGGTTTTAATGCAATAAAAATGACGAAAATATTTTAATACTAAAAAGGATAAAATATGTTTTTCTCTTCAATTTTAAGTTAAATAAGTATGAGTATCTGTTATTATCAGCCGTGTTATCATAAGGTTTCAACCGTTGGTTGGCCTTCCATTATTATACAAACGTATCTAACAACTCCTTAAGAACATGATTGGGGGAAATGGACCATCATTAGTTCATCAATGAAATTGACAAAATAATCAAGTTGTGCCGCAACTCCAATTAACGTTTAGTAATTGCCCATGTGATTATCCTTCATTTGCGTTATAGGACTAAAATAATATTGAAAGTTTAAAGCCTTCGGCACGTGCGCAAATGTTTTTGTTGTGTTAAAAAAAAATTTTTTTTTTTAAATATTATTCGAGCAAAAGGACTTCCACTCAGTCGCTAAGATTAACCATCGTAACAATGAATATATATATTATGTATGTATATGCCCGAAATGTTCTAAAATTATCTATTTCTCATTAACACTCGTAATATTTCTTTAATTTTTGAGTTTGGTTGATAAGTTTAAATTTCTCAATGTTTTATACGATATGTGGGGAAAATGATTTATCTAACAAAACGGCTCTACCAACAAAATCATATCACAATGATATCAGTTTGAGCGGAGAAGTTAGCTGTTGAAAGTAGGCTGTACCTGTTGTATGTTGTAGTTTACGATATTATGTTCTCTGTTACTTTGATTATCTAAAAAATTAAACTTGAAATGGGTTAGTTTTAAACTGGATGTCTAGAGTTACAGTATATACATACTCGTACAATATCAACAAATTTTATCTCTATTTACATTTACATTTGTTCTACTCGAGGCGTCTAATTTCGAAAAGTATATCCGCAAAATTTTTGGAGATTACCGTAATGATCTCTGGGAAGTTTATGGATGAAAAAAATTAATATTAAATATTTTTGTTGAGCGACAAAAAAGAATTGTAGTTCAGAGAAAGCTTCATATGACCTGGGGCCCTATTCTTGAAAACGGTGGAAATTTCCACCTTCGGAATACAATTTGCATTTTTCGCAGGCTACTTTAATCATTTTTTCAAATTTGTTTGCAAGTTTTCTATTATTTATTCCCCTACTAAGGGAATAATTCCGCATAGATTTACCCAGTCGGAATTTTTCCCTTAGTAGGGAAATAAATGATAGAAAACTTGCAAACAATGATTAAAGTAGCCGGCGCAAAATTCGAATAATATAAAAAATTTGAACGCAAATTATATTCTGAATGATTTCCGAATGATATTGAAATGCAACTTAGTTGGGATGCCCTTAGAATTTAAGAGAAAAAAATTTAAAAATGGAAGATAATAATAAATAAATAAAAGTAAGTTGATAAACTTAATTTATTCAAAACAATTTTATCCTTGGGATAAAATTAATTTTTATTCTTTCAGTTTTAACTGTGTATTTTCAATATTGTTGTGATTTGGTTAGTTACTGCATTCTGATGAGACGACCGATTTTTTTAATTTAAAGAATTTAATGTTTCATTAGTTGGAAAACAAACTACCAACGTCTTGGTAACCTCATCTCGATGTATTCTAAAATTGTACTAACACAGCTAAGGTATATGCAAGAACTATCCATTTTTTCTTAACATTCCACAAAGGAGCATGAGTGTGTCATTGCCATATAAAAACTTGGGTTAAAATGTTCAAATGTGAGGTAGAAATAAAACTCCATCCAGGCGAAATGGATCCAACAACAAAGAAATCATAGAATTTTGCTGATTTCTAACAGAAACAATATTTTTCGAGTTTGTCTACATTCTCTACATTATCGACGTGAATGTTTTAATTGTCTACATACATTATCTACATATGTAGAATATTAATTATCTACGCGGTGTATTCAATACGGCACAACGTTGAAAGACAGTCGGGTGTTGTTATTATTTGGACATGAGAAATCATATGATCTCCCATAGCAAGTAGTTTTTCATTTTTTCCAGTTGTTATTTCTTGGATTCATTCCTTTTGTGTTCCTTTTGTGGTTAAAGAATGAACATATGGAAAATTTAAGGATCATAGTGGAAAAACAAATCAGATAGCTAAGCTGGCGCGAAGAGATTGATCCCTGATACAAGTAGAACTATTCTGGTATGATTCCGTACATTTTTAGTTTACGTCCTGCCCATCCTGATTTTGATTTCAATCTCTTATTAAATTACCAAAAACTGTTATTTAAATTATTATTATATTTCTTAATGATTTCGTCAACCTTGCTATAAATAAAAGTTTGTTGTAATGATCCCGCATGCACAACTAATTATACGCTTTTTATCACAATCACTTCCATTATTATTTATTGAGTCATAAACAATGCGCATCAAGTGCATTCGTAAAAAATTTTAACAGACCAATACTAAATTTTCATTTTAGCTCTATAGAGAAACGAACCGTGGGCATGAGTACAACAAAAGTCTAACTTAAAAATACTCATAAAATATTTAATGAATAATAATATTTATTTATATAACAAGAATAATTTTAAATACATAAACTTATATGACATCACAATTGGTGGGAATTAACACAATAAACTAGATTTTTTAAAGCCTGATCCATGACCTCTGCAAGCTGTATAACGTGCGATTAAACACCTGAAATAATAAAAGAGAAATTAGTTAATCAAATTCCATAAAGCGATTTGTTTACGAAAGTTTACCTTTACAAACGGCCATACAGTCTTTATATGTTTGAAATTTATTCCCATTGCCTCCACATCCACCGTAGAAAAATTCAAAGCAGTCTTTCTTCGCTGGATCGTACCTGCAAACGAGTAAATAGAAAGCATTTACAATATAGACGATATCCGGCACAATATATGACACATATTTTTGGGTGAATTCCAAGTGAAAGTAATTAATAATAAACTAAATGATCACGATTAATGTGCTTTGTTAACTTCTGCGAAGGTTTACTCACCCTCACATCGTAAGTGATGTAAGTGTAACTTGTATATTTATGCTAATCGATTACCGAATGGAATAAATAAATCGCGCGCTTACGTTTTTATATTGAAAGTGAAATTTCGCGTTGAAAATTAACGTGTCGAGCTATAAAATTAAAAATTTAGAAATTTTGCAAAATTTACCTAAAATGTGGTATCATCGCTTTGCACATGCCTTGCCTATATGGCAATTTACAAACGGATGCATCTTTTGTGTGTGCCCGAGAACCGCTTTTCACATCATCGTCATCGATAAAGTACGAAACCATTTTTTGTAGAAAACTATCGCTCATCAGTTCGTCGAATATGTTTATGATTGGATTGGCGTTACTTGCTTGGGGCCATATAACCGCTAGAATGCCAACTATCAACCACAGTTGCAATGCAAATTTTAATTTATTCATTTTGGTGGCTGGAAACACTTGTTAGTTTTTTGATTATGATTAAATTTCACTTTTCACTTTTTTGTATATTGTATATAGAGATAAACACAACACTTCGTATTTATTTGATATTTTTTACCAACAATTAAAATTGTTTACTCGCCTTCTTTTATACGCTTAAGATAACGAGTACATTAAACAGTAACTTTTTATGTCAAAATAATTACACAAAATCTTCACGACTTTTAACACACTACACAGATGAATATTTTAAAGTCAAATACGGTTTATAAATTGTGCGATCGCGTCTTTATAAATTATATCGAGTTGTAAATACAAGCAAAACCACAATCCCCACTATAAACTCCTAAATTCATTCAACTCGCGATGGTTAAAAACGTAAACAAAACCGATCATGACGATCGTCACGGTTCGAGAAAAGAAATTACAAGAAAGAAATGCAAAAACAGCACAAATAACAACAACAACAACAGCAAATCGATCAAGTGTTAAATATGTATAGATCGCGGTAACAAAATACAAAAAGATGGATCAGGTCATCAAACTGTTTATATGCGATGCGGCGCATCGATCAAATAAGCAAATCGATCGCATTTTGATTTATTTACTCGTATAAGCGATCGATTAAAATAATAATGGAAAGTGTGTTGTAGTTCATGGATGGCGATATCGAGTTAATTCGAGAAGTTACGATATGTTTATATTATCACACATTAAGCTGGGCGCAGGTATGGGTATATGTTATGTACGAAAATATAATTAATTATCGTATCTTTCTTAAAAGTAAAACCAAAGACGTCATTTGGATTGAAAAGTGAAGTTATAGGACAATCGACTTTATGTAATCAAAATTTGTACAGATTATGTGAAGTATGTAATTGATATTTTACAATCAGAAGATGATGCCATCGAATTGTATTTATGTGTGTCCGGTCTTAGATGTGCTATTGAGTAATTAGTTGATTTACTCTCAATGTTTTAATTTGGAATAATTGGAAATTTGGAGGCTTAGACCACTATATTTCCAATTAATTTATTTTTTATATTTATTTATTACAACTGATTTACAATTATCTAGTAATTTATCTTTCATAATTTATATTCTTGTTTGGAGGGTTGTAGCCCTTTGGCTAGTCCTGATTGGATCTATAGTAGATCATGCGGTCCGCATGATCCGTCTTACTGGGTTTGAATCATCCAACATACGACGTATCTCAGCATTTTGGTGTAGACTAATACGTTGCATGTCTTTTCTCGCGTGTTTACTTATTTCTTCACTGACAAAACCCATCTTCAGATCTCTATGGAGGTTGCCATTTCTTATGTACCACTGTGCCTTAACTATTCCACGAAGGACTTTGCTTTGGAATGACTGGATGATATTGACATTGGTTTTCTTTGTACAGCCCCAGGGCTGAATACCGTAAGTTCATACAGGTTTTAGGATTTGCCGGTATAGTGCAATTTATTATGTAGAGTTAGCTCAGAATTTCTTCCTAAGAGCCAATCCATTTTGCTGTATTTGATGTTTAACTCTTCTTTTTCCTTTTTCACATGCTCTTTCCAGTTTAGTTTCGCGTCTAGAGTCGTGCCAAGATATTTTGTCGTGTTTGCATAGGGAATTTACTGGGAGTTCAGTTCTACTGGTATCCAGTTGACCTTCTTGTTGGTAAAGTTTACGTGAACAGATTTTGTTTCTGTTGTAGCTCTTTGCAATTTGCTTGTAGATTCTTCTATGCTATTAGCTACTGCTAAGATGGCCGTATCATCCGCAAATGTCGCTATGTTAGTCTCCTCTATCGTTGGCAGGTCCGAGGTGTATAGAACATATAAAGTTGATCCCACAACGCTAGCTTGTGGTACTCCTGCTGATATTTTATTTATTGCTGAGTATTCGCCATCTAATTTAACTCGAAAGTGTCGGTTAGATATTTAAGATTTTAAAATTTCATAAAACTGCTTTGGTAAGTCTCTCTGTAATTTATATTCCAAGTCTTTATGCCATACTCTATCAAAAGCCTGTGCTACATCCAAGAAGACGCTTGAACAGACTTTCTTTTTTCAAGTACGTCTTCAATTATGTTTGTAATGCGGTGCAATAGAACTATTGTTGAATATTTTTCTCTGAAGCCAAATTTATGTGGAGGAATAAGATTTCTTTCTGCTATTATAGGTTTGAGTCTCGATAGGACTAGTTTCTCGAATATTTACTTAATTCTGATTTCCATTTAAATCAATGGAAAGATTCGGAACGTGTTTAAGTCTGATCACTGCATTAATTATTTGTAGTAGTTTACGTAGTCCTTTTTCAAGAAGAGCGTTTGCTATTTGTCCTGTAATTAAGTCATATCTTGGAGATTTCTTTGTATATAAGTTAAGATTGATTTCCTCTTTTAATTCTTGTAATGTGACAGAAGATATATTGCAGTTATCCACTTTATTACCGGGGGTATCTCGAGGTGGGTTGCAAACAACGAAGCTTTTTGCTTTGCACTTATAGCCCATGTGCCATCTTCATTTTTTACTGGTGTAATTTGTAGTTTAGGTCGTTTTAAACATTTAGTTGCTTTCCAAAGGGAGTACTCGGTATCGTTTTCTCAGTAAGGCCACTCAAGTATTTATTAATGGATTCGTTTTTGATTTTTTTAATTAGCCACTTTAGTTTATTGGTTAAACAATTTAGAGTTGTTTTATATTCTGGCTCACGACTTCTTTACAAGGCCTTTCTTGCTCTTCGCTTTTTCTGTAACCAGTTCGCTAACTTCCAGAGGATAAATAGCATTTCGGCGCGTTTCCTTTGAACTTGAGGGGGTACTATACTCCACGCCGCTTCTTGCATACTGTTATTGAGTTGTTCTAGTTCTTCTTCTAGCTGTATCGGGTTTTTAATTGGCACCTGAAGATCAATATTATCCTCAACAAGTTTCTGGAATTTCTCCCAGCAGGTTTTTTTTGTTCGTTAGCGAAGGTGGACTATTTTTTTAACAATCGCTGCACTGATTGTCATAATAACAGGCGTGTGATCCGACATAATCCGCTCGCTGCTTTCTAGGTATATGTAGTTTTCGTCTATACCTTTGATGATAAAGAAGTAAATGATATTGGGTATTTTGTTTCTATCCTGTAGGCCAATAAGTTGATCTCCAGAATGAAAATCGCAATTGCTCAGTCTTCCTACTGCAAACAGCCCTCTTCCTTTTTTAGAGGTTACTCTTGATCCCCAGTAGGTGTTTTTTGCATATAAATCACGTTGGATGAAGACCTCTGGCCATAACCTTACCTCATTGAGCTTTGTGGCTAGTGCTCTATATGTGTCGGAATCACATAGTGGTCATTGATTTCATTATCGTGCTTTTCTTTCGGTTCAACCTTTTATTGTCGATTTTCTTGTCGATTAGTATTTGTAATACCAGTTACAGTAGCTTGCGATTGTTCTCTAACTTCAGGCTAGAACTCTGCTCTTCGTTTTTTGGTAGGTATTTTTTTCCTTTTCAGTACCCTATCTGTCTCTCTCGCGAGTTCCTCTTCATCAGTAAGGAACTCGGTGTTATAACTGGTGTATGTACTTGCTTCGTTATAACTGGTTAGAGGATTTTCAGAAATCACCGTTATCAGAGTTGTGCAGATTAATTACGTTACCTCAATTACGTTACCTCAAATACGTTATCTAGTCGATAATACAACCATTACAACTACATCCATCGAAATTTTGGCATTTGAATGTTATTTTTATTGTTGGCAAAATAATTTTTTGTGTTTCTAATTTCTTTTGCATACCAATGCTCGTAAATCCGGGTGTTTCGAATTTTTTAAATGCATATATTTAGTGTAAAACTGTACACACATGCACGATAAAATTCTAATTGGGTGATTCCGATTTTTTTTAATTTGAAGAACGGTCGTAAATAAATCACCCAGCGTTATTCCAACATCAGCAACCATACGACACAATCTACTGATGAATTCAGCCAAATGTGCCACATCCAGCGTTAACAGTACATCGAAATTCTAAAATAACTATTTCACCATCAACGTAATAATTATTTTGGGCTTCCCTGGGAATTTTATTGCCGCCTAAGGTGATTACCTGAACTATTGACAATATATTTCTTCCTTTGAATCATGGATGGATCTGCTATTAGTAAGTCGTTCCTTATCCAAATATCAAGTGAATTACCCTTTTAAATAATTAAGTATGCAACGTTATAGAAAAGTGCATTAATATTATATTAAATTATTGTAGTAGCGCCATTAATTAGCAGCTGCTTGTAATGGTTGTATTATTTGCTAGAAAATAATGTATTTTAAATTATTTTACTAATTTAAGTATTTCCATGCAGATGTCGCTAATTAAATAATTTTTTTACATTTATTACAATTTTTTACCGTAATTAATCATTATTTACATTATTTACCTAAAAAATGTAAAATAATCCTAAGCCTGAAATCTATACTGATGTGAATTTTTGCAAAAAATTGAAATATAAAATATTTCTTATGTGTAATTATGTAATTATGTTTTTCTACTTCTTCGGCCAAAAGCTGTGCTTTTTTATGGCAGCCAATAATAATGTATTTTACCCCATAGGCTCTAAAGTAGATGGGGTACTAGAACTTATTATCATAACCAGAGACTATTAAGCATATCTCTACATTTGTAAAAGTACAAACTCAGATACACATTTTCTGTGAATACCCAACAAATATTCGGCATGGAAATCGGATCGTTTTATTCTGTCATTCACACCGCCTCCGGAATATTCGCGAAAATACCAGAAATAATCTTTGCATAATTTCCAAATATTTATGACATGCTTACGCTACTACTGGAATATTCCCGAGAAATTCCGATTATTTTCCCAGTCTTATTTGACCAACATTAAGGCTTCTATAATCTACAATACCACAAAACTACCTCTAATGTTACTACTTAAACCTAGATATCACTAATCTCACAAAAAATGTTTTTAATTATCCAAAAATTAAATGAGCAATTTTCGTTGAATAAATGTCTCGCCCACGCTGAATTGTTTGCCCACCAAACCAACAGGAAAGATCGTAATATTACCTTACCAAAGCCTGGTTGTCCCTAACAGAATCCAAACTACCACTTCTGTATAGTATCAACCGTTCCAAATACACTACCTTGGGTTTCTCTCGCTGCCCTTTTTTTATTCTGTAAACTATGTCGTTTATTTTTGTGATGACAGTATATGGCCTCTCCCATGCCGATTGGAGCTCCGGTGATAACCTTTTTCTTCGTTGCAGATTGTAGAGCCAAACAAGTTGTTCTTCTTCGAAAGATGTATTATTTGAACGTATGTCGTCCGATCGCTTGCTAACCTAATTTTTTCTTGATGAATCAGCACCAATCTTAATATCTGATGGTAATCATAGATTTTTGCCGAAAATTATTTTAGCTGGTATAACCCTAACGTAACTCCATAGCGGCTAGTCCAGTTCGTAATTATGATATCAACGATAGTTGTTGCGCTGACGTTGTACCGTGTGCATTGATTCTCGATTTTTTCGTGCATATATCCTTTCACTGCTGCACATTGATCATATTTTTTGCACCTCTACTACCGACTGTCTACATCCAGACCAATAAAATCGTTGAAGAATATTTGTGAATATTTTATTAATTCCGAGATGGTCTGCACTTACTTTTCCATGATACTCCTCAAATACTTGAATAATTAAATTTTTCGGCACCACTTTTAAAAATTGCTTAAGTTTACCATGAGAGCTCTTCATACTGTGCCCAATACTTCTTCACTATGGGTGGCTTATCTGAAAACTAACTGCATATTGGTCGACGATCTTGGTCCTTATAAGACAATATTTTTGATAAACCCGCGTCTAGTCACCGATCCTTCCGGATTGATTCATCGGTTAAGTCCACCGTCAGCATTTCATGTGTGCTCCGTATTCGGTGCTCGATGTCACAGTCGTAGCTTTGCGGACGTTCAATTGAACCATATGTCCCTCCGGATTCTTAAATTCTAGCAACCATCGTAACGCCCTATGGTGCTCGTAAATATAATTTTTTGCCATATAGGTATACAAGAAAGTGTTTCACGCGTTCCACTATAGCCAATAATACTTTTTGCGTCACACAATAGTTACGCTCCGGTACCGATAGGATTTCTATGTAGTATGCAATCATTCGCTTTCGACCATCAATTTGTTGTGACAATTCTCCTCCTATATCATCATTGCTTGTATTGGTGTTTCACTGAGTCGAAGTTGCATTTTGACATTACCGTAGCTCAGGACCCGTGTCCAACATTCAACACGAAGCCATTCGTTTTCATAAAATCCATACCTAGAATGACCTCATCGACAATGTCGGCGACCAGTACTTCTTGTTGAAAAAAAGTATCCCGAATATTAATTTTCAATACTTTCTTACCTATAGGACGAATGCAGTGTCGCCAGTAGCTGTTTGCGATTTTAACTTGTTGGCTGGTTGTGTGTTTCCACTGATGAGATCCTTTCGAACAATCGTGTGTGTTGCTCATGTGTCAAAGGTAATCACACAACTTTCTCCAACAATACCACCCCTTATTGGTAAGTGGTGATCTTCGCGTTAATCTTGAAATAGGGATGGGATTTCTGGGGCAATCAGTTATGCGAGCCAGCTTCTACCCATTTAAGCTAACTCGCTAGAGTTTCATGATGCTTTACTTGGGTCTTCGATCTTTTCCAATTCTTTGCCTTCCTTTGATTTCCACTGCATTGGAGTTGGTGACCTACCCCGATTTCATCGGATTTCACAGCAGTCCCGTAAAATGTGTCTTTGTCACATGTCCAACAAGAGATTCTACTTTCAAGCCTGTCTCTGGATCCCAAGCGCCATCAATGAAAACATCCATATTTGAGTACGCTATATGCAGTAATCCCTCGATTATTTATGGGTATTCTTAAAGAGCATCTCCGATCATCTGGTAGCGTTCCTACATTTCGATACGATATAGTTCTAGAAATAGAAGATATGGAATGTTCAGCACGGTACATAAATACAGGTGCAATGAACAGAAGGAGAAACACAAGCAGAAAATTCGGAGGCAGTTCCCAGACTACCTGGAACTTTCGATATGCCGCAATTATTGGCTGTTATAACGCAAGAACAGCTAAGTAAATAGAAGCAACTATTAATACTAGGTTGGAAATTGACAATGCAGCGCAAGGTAGGACCTGAAAAGCGAATCACGAAAGAGTTGAGAGTACTTCGGCCCCAGAACAGATTGCAATGATTAAATCATAAAAAAAATCGACATAATATTTGGCAAACGAAATGATATATGATTTTAGCAATGCGAAAATGCTTGGTTGAAAATGGCTGTCGGTAGGTAATAAAGTGGAACCGGATGATGAAGATCTTTTTGGAGGGGGTGCTATTGATCAAGAGAAACCATTGAGCTTTGTGGAATCGGGTGATGACGAAGAATTCAGCTGCGATATTGCCACATTCCAAAAAAAAAAAATCGAACTAGTTGGGATTTTGGATGCTCAACTTTTGTGTGCAGAATCGACGTCTCATAGTGAGTTATTTATTAGTTAGCCGAAACTAGGAGGGTTGGTGTCCATAGCGAATGGGGTTGATTGCGGATCACATGGTGGAGCCGGTCGACAATTTTTGTGTTGGGATTATTTATGTAGCAGAGAACGACGGTTAACTTGAGGGGGACGGAAGAGGCCAGAGGTGCTAAGAGACCGAGAAAATCGAACTCGGATTTCAATGCAAGAATGACGCCGAAGAGCAATTGAAGCAAGTACGATTGGACGTAATATATAGTAAGTAAGTCATAACATGAATGAATATTGGTCAGAACTTTGGGCGGTGTTTGAAATGCAATGGCGCGTGCATGTTATAGGGAGGTTTGTGCGGAAGTTGCAGAAATCAGAAACAGTACCGTGCGAATTCTTCGTGGATGATCAACATGGTTTTTTGTGTGGGAGAGTACCGGCAGTGGAAATATATATGGAACATTTATTTGAAAGTTATTGGAGGAACTGGCAGAGAGTAGGGACGAGCCAACGTCGTGCTAGACCCTATATCACTAAAATTCGAGAGTTGTTGGTCAAAGTGGGCTTTAACAATGGATGTTTTGGCTGTTTTTGAGGAAGACAGTATGGCGCAGTGGATTGTCATTGACGATGACGCTGAGGTGAAATGGACTGTGGATGGTGAGTACGTGATTGGATGGTGTCAAAAGGCGTTGACTGACGAAGATTAAGTTCGTTGGAGCTGCACGGAATTACTGATATTTTTTGTGAGATTAGTAACATCCAGGTTTGAGTAGTACCATTAGAGACAGTTTTATAACAGTTTAGTGATATTGCAGATTATAGTGGAGTTAGCTTGGGATAGAACATTTGCAAAAAAACAAGAAGAACTAAAAGTTTCAAATAAATTTAATCATTAAATTACAAGGGTTAACGTTGTTGGTTTTCTAAAAGTTTTTGCAGGAACAATGATTTTTGATTATACAAGACGGGTTTCCAATAGTCCAGATGCAGTGTATTCGAGATCTATATACATTCGTATGACAACCAATTATACAGATTAACTGCCCTTGTATCAGAATCTTCGGTAAGTTTTCGAAATATGCAAAGTTTCCTATATCCATTCAATTCCATTGGCTGCAGCTTTTGATATTCTTCATTTAAGTTAGTTGGCTTCATAGGCAATGAATTATGGCTTAACTGGATTGTCAACTTTTTGCAATTATTGCAAATGCAATTTATCGTCCGAATCTTGATAATATTTTAGTTGTTATAAGTTTATTGGTCGGTTTGGTAAGCTTGATTAACGTTATCGTCTAGTGTCCGGGTTCAGAATGATCTCATACAAATAATCATACAAACATCTTGTTTCCGTTAAACAATTCTTCTTCAACACAATAAGTACAACAAATTTAATTTAATATTTTTTTTCATAATTATAATTAAAAAATTAATTCGTAGCATTATATAATTTATAAAATTAATTTCTTTCCTGTTATTTATTTGATTTAATTTATGTCGTCGAAAAGTCATACAGATTAAATAAAATTAGAATAAATTAAACAAATAAATCCAAAGTGCACATAATTTAACTTTTCTTAGAAGATATTAAAGCCCTAATACAAAAGTATTGTTAATTAATTAATGATTATAAATATTAATTAATTCCCATTTGTTACATATAATTTAAATATAAATATTAATTAAGATTAATTCGTTTTAATTAAACATTTTGTGGTTAGCAAATTTCCCGTTTACAATCGATCGCGTTACTCAATTCTGTTGAATTTGGTGGTCCATCCATGTACAAATACGTAACAGGCCATAATCGGCCCTTTTTATCTTCCCCTAGCGATTGTAGTCCACCTGGTCTGGGCGGTTTTTGTTGTATTGGCGTTTTGGTTGGTATCTTTTGTGAACCACTCGACAGCAGATAATCTTTTGGCGGGAAGTAGTGATCGCTACATTTGCGCCATTGATCATGGCCATCACCGACGAAACACCTGTACATGACGAAATAATTTATTCAAATGATTTTTGCAATCTAATTTGTGTTATTTTATCTTACCATGGATAATCAAACCCCTGCGTATAGCCGCAGGGGTGATCATCACGGCAACAATAATCCCACGATCCAATTTCACCGCCTTCAAGTTCGCATGAATAAAATCCGGATATATGATTTCGTTCGCATTGGGTGCCTTTGCGACATGGTTTGCCCGATACGGTAAAATGACGCCATGTTTGGTGACCGCCTTAATTGGAGGAAGGTTATATTTTATATTGAATAATTATAAATTGGATGTGTATGTATGTGTACATTTAAGTGTCTTTTGATTCATTTATTTACAAACACGGAATTTACACAGAACCTACCATAATACAGAATCATTTTGTAAAATTTATTACTACAATTTTCAAATTTCATTCCAATTTTTACAGTACCCACCAACTACACTGAAATTAAAATTTTATTTTTTTAGAAGAACTCAGAACAACCCAAATTGTCATATAATTTTATTTACGAGCAATGATTGATATCACGTGCCGAGTAAACAATGCGTTGCTTTACATTTAAATTTTTCTTAAATGCTGAACTTGATCAACATATAGTTTTAGAATTTCAAATTTCAAGAACTTTTTGGTATTTTTGAAATAGAAAATTTTCAGAAAATTTCTTCCCAGTGCCAGTAATTGATGACGTAGGCACATCAAAATTGTTGAATTTAATCTCAGTTTTAAGGGTGTCAATCCGAGCGATATTTTATGAACCCAAACAGATGAAATAATATGGAAAATGGTGAATTCGGAAATTGAGGCGCATTAAACTGATTTAATTCAATTCTCTTACTTAAAAACTTACAAATTGAAAGCTTTCCACAAACATGGAATGGTGTATTATTAATTCATGAACATGCGTTTTGTGCTTTCTCTAAAATAATTTCAGAGAGAACTATGTTAAGTAAGAATTTTTAACCTAGTTTATCTGTTAAACTGTGTGGTCTCTGTATTTTTTGTCAAAACTAAATAACAAGACTATTCAAATAAGCCCGAGTCGTTTGAGTGTGATACTCTGTTACAACTCATGATGCAACCTACTAAAACTGCTGCAATATTGGGCGTTTTCAGGTCAGACGTTGGCAACATGTTCTAATTCTATGAAAATGTATAATGAAATTAGCGGGAAGATTACTAATCATGATGCCAACAGTCGGACCTACAAACGCCCAACTAGATACTTTTTCAAAAAATAGTATGGAATCCTTGAATTAACATTCGAAAAAGACTGTTCATTGTGGAATACAACAAAAGGACTAAAACACTTCATAACTCAGATTCCGCACCTATGTAAAGAGTGATCCAATAGGAGGTACTTTTTCCAATTGGAATTCTCATTGGGATTTATGCGTCACAGGTGTCATGGTCATTTTATGGTGTTTAAATTTCGAACCACTTTTTCATTATTGGATATTCATGAACCGATTAGAGTGCAATTTGTGAATATTGCTGCTGTAGCTGAAAGTGTACGTGAAGACCGCAATCAATCAATTTGTCGCCGTTCTCAAGCTCTGGATGTCTCTTATGGCACATTGTGGCATGTTTTGAAGAGAGATTTTGGTTAAACAAAATACAGGTTGTTCAAGAATTGAAGCCGGTTGACCTTCCTTTGCGTCATCGATTTGGTTTATGGGCGTTGGAACATCATATCAAGGGACTGACCCGAGAATTAGCCTCTCTTGTGATCTAACGCCGTTAGATTACTTTTTATGGGGTGTCTAAAATCACTTGCTTATATTGATAAACCACAATTGATTCCTGCATTAGAAGCGAACATAACACGCGTAATTAACGAAATATTGGCCGAAATGCTCGTAAAAGTGCTATAAAATTAGACCCATAGAATGGATCATCTAAGAGTCAGTCGCGGAAAACATTAAATGTCATAAACCGAACTTACGTGACAAATACAATTTTTGATTATTAAATTGATTTTAATGCGTTTTATTTCAAAAAAAATTCCGGACGCTCTGATTGGATCACCCTTTATAATAAAAATATGGAAGTTGAAGAAAAAGCAGAATCCTTCGCTGATTATTATAGGATTAGAGGGTATTTCTTAGCCTAATGAGATACAGGAGAGCGAACAAATACAAGCAATAGAAGAACCTGAATATCAAAAATTCACCCTGACCTCTCTGTGGAAGTGATCAAAGAAATAAATTAAAGAAAAAACTCAGGTCTTGACATGATAACAGGAAAACCTTAAACAGCTTCTCAAAAATAAGATTAAAAAATTGACCACTCTCACAATTACAATTACAACTCATCCTAATACACCAATATGGATTTCGAGATAGATATTCTACAACAGATCCAGTTCATATAGGATAGCGCAAATCTATTGGTAAAACTTACCAGAAAATTAGAAAATTTTTACTACCGTAATTTTATCACCTTCTTGAACCATATATTATAGAGAGGCACTTTCGTGTTAAACAGCAACTCACAAATTAACGTGATCAAAACCACAAGGGAGTGTGTTGTTAAGACCAATACTATGCCCTAGACACTGCTATCATACCAGTAGATGACACCATAGACGAAGCTTCCAATAAACTTCAAATTGCGATAAACAAAATTAAAGTAAAACCAAAAGTAAACTCATTGCCTGCACAAAGTAATGACTCATTATCACATGCTAACTCAACAGAACACCTAGGAACGAATCTAATGCAAGTCAAAAATAAATGTGAAGAGCTCTGACTCATACACAGAAAATGTACTAGCTTTCTGGAATTAATTCAAAATTGTCAACCCATAATCAAGTAAGGACATTTGGTATTCAGCTATATGTTGTTGTACTAAACCGACTTATCTGAATCTAATCCAAAGATTCCCAACTAAGCGACACTGTGCTTCTTGGTACTTACGTAATAGCGTCGTCCATAAGGACCTTGCAGTGGAAATAATCGCCAAATAGGTAAGCAACGTAATGAGAAATAATAAGTAGGCACAAAATGCTAAAACTCTGTGAGTTAGCATAGCCCGCGTAATGCAGAACCAATTCAAATTGATTTAATATTTCAACAAAAAAAAAAAAATATAACGAGGTTCTCGACACCGCTTAACATTGGTCTACTTTCCGTAAAGATGAGCAAAATTCGTGAGATTTTGGTTGTTTAGTTCCTAAACTAAAAAGGAAACTCTCCAAGCTGTTTAACATCATAGATGGGCGTTTACACGTGATCTACTAATATTTACATCATTGAGTAGATCACGCGTCGACAATGTAGACTAACCTATAGATAACATCGACGACCCTTGAAATTCGGCCAGTATTGATTGATAAAACTCAAATTAAAGTAGAGTAATATTATAAAATGTCGGTGTATTATGATTAACGCCATCTATTGATAACTTATACGAACTAATATACAATTAATTTAGAAAGAAATTTCTTGGAAAAAAGTGCTCTCAGGTACAAATTATTAGAGATTTTAATTCTGTGTGCCTGACATGGATTTTTGTTTAAATTTCCGATTGACTAAATTGGTATTTAGTTCATACTAGTCATTGACAGATGTCTCTAATATTCATTATTAAAAATATGTTTGAGTATTAATCTCAGATTATAAATATTTTGGAGAATTAAAAATTTTAATTTATTTAGCAAATTTTTTAAGCGACTAAATACAAATTCTTTCTAAACATAGTCGCAGAACATAAAAATAAAACATCGTTTGAAAGCTATAGACAGACATCTCCTGTCATTTGGCCAAACTAAAAAAATTGAAGTATAAATGTTTACAAACAAATATTTCTTTCGTGCATAAATTAATTAAAAGTGCAGTTAAATATCAAAGTATTATAGAATTTTTTTGAACTGATTCCATAGCAGCTGTTGTAACTCTTCCTTAAATATAGTGAGCTATTTAAATGTGAATCAGGTACATTAGTAATGAGAACGAATTGAATAATGGAAATTGATGCTAGGTTAAATCGGGCATGCAGACCAGCAGGTCTGCAGTACAAAGGTTGCGCCGTTAAAATTCAAATTAACCATCCCCAGACTAGAATTAGTGCAGCGGTATTACTATCAAAATTAATCAAGAAAACTAAACAAGCGTTACAAGAACCGGAGATCAAAACATTTGCCTAAACGGATTCAATGATAACGTTAGCATGGGTTAAAGGTAAACCTCATAGACTCAAAACTTTCGTTGCAAAAAGGAAGTTCAAAGTGGAAATCCAATCAGTATTATCTTCGGTGCAATAGAGTTACGTGAAATCCGACGAAAATCCAGCGGATTGCACCCTACCAGTTTAATAGATCACCCTCTCTGGTGAAACGGACCAAGCTGGCTCAGAGACTCTTTTGAATATGCCTTACAATCACAAGTTGAAGAGACCACAGAAGAGTCCAGGTAGAAAACGTCATACTAGCTTTGATAGAACGATGTTTATCGTTCACATAAGGCAATAAGGAGCATTGCCTATGTTCTTATGTTTGCAAAAAGAACAACTAAATCGTCATTACGCTACCTGACGACCAAAGAACTTCACTTCATTTGACGAACACCATGGCAAACATAGCGAATCAAAACTCCGTATCCTTAATCCCGAAATAGGCAAAGACGGATTGTTGTGAATAGGGGGAAGGCCGTCTAACGCCAGAGTTTGTTTCGACATTAAACATCCAATAATTATTCCTTATAAGAGTTATTTCACAACGCTGCTGATAGACTACACCCACAAGATGACGTCGCACAGGGAGATCTTCCAGCAGCAAGAGTGACTCCAACAAGACCATTCATTCATACATGAGTGGATTATGCTGGACCTTATCAACTCCGTTGATCACCTGGACGAGGTATCAAAAGCTATACAAAGTATATTTAGCTGTCTTCGTTTGCTTTGAAATAAAAGCTGTTCCCTTAGAAGAGGTAAGCAACTTGTCATCAGAAGGTTTTCTGGCAGCGTTTAGACGCTTCACAGCACTTCGAGGTAATTGTTCGGACCTCTACAGCGACTGTGGCTCCAACCTTATAGAGGTTTCAAAACTTATGACGAACGATCTGAGCGCTGCACTGAAACAATTACCAGAAAAGCTTACAGAACAGCTTGCAAAGGTTGGCATAATATACAACCGAGAGCACCACACATAGGTGGACTATAGGAAGCGGCAAATAAATCCGTCAAGTTCGTGAATAGAAGCATGTCTCAACTCACGTCCTTTTCTCCCACTATCATCAGATCCCAATGACTTCACAACTTTAACACCCGGACATTTCCTTCTAGTTGAACCACTTGCGAACGATGCCAGAACCAAGACACTTAAATCAAAACATTGGCCATTTAGCAAGATGGAGACTTCTGCAGAAAATAACTCAAGCATTGTGGAAGAGCTGACTAATCGAAGCAAATGGAACAAACCGGAACAAAATATAGCGAAAGGAGAGTTAGCGCCCATTAAAGATGATGATCTGCATATAGGAAAGTGGCCTCAAGGAAGGATCCATGAGTTACATAGTGAGAACGATGCGGTTTTGTTAGAACCGCAACAGTAAGGAACACCAACGGAGGATTACTAAAAAGGTCAATCACAAAGCTCAGTCGTCTCGATTGAAGACGATGGACAATGCAAGAAGGTACCTTTGAAGGTATCTTGACAAGCGCAAGCGCCAAATCCAAAGTTGCTACTTTACACTATCGCATTAATCTGTGAATTAGGACTAGTAGCAGCAGAAACACCAACAAAATATAATATAATCCAGATACTCCTCTCATCCCGGGATCTACTTTGATAAAATTGGTCAAGCAAGGATAATCAACGGAGAACGAAGGATTATAACCTATTATATAACCTCACTTCCTATTGGGCGGAATTAAGTTACTTTGGGAACGTTGCTCGTCAACTAGACAGCTTTTGTTCGAATAAAACAACTAGCACACATTGATACGTTTAAATACTATGAGGCCATTGTTTCACAGATAAAAACACTCCACGTAGAATTAAACGAACCAAACGAAGTACTAAACAAACACCTTAGGCGGAAACAAAATCACCCGCAGAAGAAGAGCGCCCTTCGATTTTGTAGGTACAATTGCCAACGAACTATTCGGAGTGCTAGATCAAGGAGATGAAAAACCCAGAAGGAAAGCATAGACAAATTAAATGCCAACCAGCAGCACCAAAAGGAATTATTACAAAACCAGATGAAACAACAGAGAAATTCGAGGCATTAAATAAAATTCTTACAACCATCCTGTTCCATGAAGAATTTACCGACCTTGCAATACACACTATGCTGGAGATGGTGAAACTACGAAACTTTCAAACCGCAATAATCAGCATCATCGCGGAAGTTCATCAAGTCATACTCGATCCCGTAATCCTAACTCCACATCAACTTCACCAGCAAGTCAAATAAATCGTTCCTAACTTGAGGCTACAGTCACATTCTAGATCAAAATTTCACTAGTACAGCGGACTCGATACAACAAATACTATGCAATGCTAGTCCCTACGATTCTGATTGCGATACCGGAGAATCAATATATACGTCTCTCTTCCGAAGAACTGAATGCTTGTATCAACCTCAATGAGGAATATCTTTGTGATATACATCAACCACTGAATGCGTATCAGTCAGATACAAGCAGCTGTGAGATGCAACTTTTCCAGCAAACTAGAACCGTGCCAACTAGTTGTGAAATCCACAGAATAAACGTTTGCTCACTATGGATTCCGTTACGCCGACACAACGCATGGATCTTTATAATCAAATCCGAGGTTATTTATAACGTGATTTGCGAGAGTAACAGCGGATTGGTCGAAACAATAACCACTCTCATCCAATGACAGGGAATCCTAACACTAGATCCAAGCTGTGTGCTAAAAGAAAAAACATTCACGTTGGCAGGGTACAGAGATTTAGCTGTAGATTAGAACTCTCATTGATACCGCGAGTGATCGTATGATGTTAGATTCCTCCAAATTGGAGCTCACAATTTAACTCAGATAGTGAAGCCATTAAAGTGTCAATTCAAAATCTACAAAGGAGTCTAAGGGCATCCGCTACTGAACTAAACATGCATGACGTTCATCACTACACAACATCTTACGTCATTATAGGAATATTAGTGATCGCAGTAGCCATCATATATGTGAAGCACAGAAGAACAACTCAAGTTGCTAC
This sequence comes from Nephrotoma guestfalica, assembly GCA_963691935.1. Classification (NCBI taxonomy): domain Eukaryota; kingdom Metazoa; phylum Arthropoda; class Insecta; order Diptera; family Tipulidae; genus Nephrotoma; species Nephrotoma guestfalica. Next base: position 247,915,056 of record OY829915.1, read on the forward strand.
CGGGAATATGTTACCAATTCAACTGGTAACAGAAAATTTTAAACATAAAGTGCTGACATATAGAACTTTGTGAATACTTGAATTTGTCGGTTATTGACCAAGAATGTAAACATAAAATGCTGAAATACAGCATTTACTTGGATTAAGTAATTTTAGGCGCATTAATCTCATTTCAATTCAGGTGTGGAGATCATTGCACGCGACAATTGACCCTATCAATTTCAAAAATTAACATTTTAGCAGTTTACTATGTTCAGCCTATATAGGGATTAGTAATCTAGATTTGTGAAGTAATCTAAATTTTCTTATAGTCTGAGCAAGTAAGTTGACACTAATCCATATTAATTGAAGCTTAGCGCAATCCTTCAAAAATATAGAAATTTGATAGAAAACCTAGGTTAAGTGATTTATGCGACCCACATTCAACGAATAATGAGCGAAACAACTTTCAATTTTAGTTTGATACTTTGAATTTTTGATTTGGCAAAATTTATATTAAATCAAATGAAAATTAAAACATGAAAGTAGTTTTAAACTGTTCGGTGTAAATTAACGAAATAAATTAGCGATAATTGTTTCGATTATATCGCGTCGTTAACCAAATTAGAAAAAAATGTGATAGTTTACCAGTAGGACCCTCACCTTGCGGTCGACAATTTTTCATCTGGATTTCCAATTATAAAATGTTTAATTTGGATTAGTAAACTAGACTAATCAAAACTAGATTACTAATCCCTGGTCAAAATCAGCTATAACATGTGACCTTAAGGTTTGTTATTTATATAACCAGATCGTAATGCGAATTAAAAATTTGAATATGATTTGGAATATGTTGAATTAGTTTTAAAGTTAAAATTGAATTTTAACTTTAAAAAGTGGAAAGGTATAAGACGTCTTCCTACCGTGCAAATGGAAGGAAACAACGAAAAAAGCAATCATCTACATCGTATACGAATTATCTACATATTCTACCAAATTTTGACATTGTCTACTCAAAAATCAATTGTCTACGCTATTTTCGATACATGTAGGCCATTCCGAAATACGCGTAGACGTCCAGCACTGATCATATTTTATGGAAAGACTTTCAATTTAATCATTGTACAAACGAAACAATTAAATCATTGTATACAAATAACTAAATGACTGGCTTCGCATACCTTTGAGGTGCTTGACCATGCCATTTTATTAATCAGAGTAAGTAGACAAATATAAAACTTTGGCGTACAACGATGGATTCAGCTTGGCGATACGATAAAAACAATTAAAAACTAAATAGATTTGTACAAATTAGTTACAGTTAGTCAAACTAGGAATTAGAACAATTAGTAAATACAGTTAATAAATTTCGATATAAAGTTGCTTACCAAAGACATGAAGTTAAGTTACCACAACACTGTTAACATTATAATTACAATAAAATGATCATCAGCCGGTTTAATTTATACGAGATTGTGTCGTTTTGCGCGCACAGGCTGTTGACATTTGCGTAAATTTGTATTATTGTAATTTAACGGTACATTGAACTATTACTACATAATATACAATTACACATATACAGTTTTAATTTTAACCAATTACTATCCATAACCCACAAATAGTCCAAGTACTTGTTGTATACAAATATTTGTCATTTAACCCAATTTACTCCACATAAAAAACCAAATTATTAAAAAAAATTTTTTTATTACAATGAGCGAGCTTTTTGTTAGTTTGGAAATTATTAACCTATACAGTTTGGTATAAAAGTGTTTTAAATATTATTTTGTAATTTTTGGTTATTTACTTATATCTACTCGTACGTGTATGCATAAAAAACTATTTACTATTTTTTTTACTACTAAAGTAAATTATTTACAAACTAAAAAAAAAAATTTGAAAATAAAAGTATTTTTTGGTTTATTTTAAAATCCGTGCTGATGTTTTGTTGAACAATATTTACCAGGATCACGGAATATGTCCAATCTACGATCGTTATTCACACGATTACCGGCGCCACCACCACCAATGGTTGTAACTTTATCGCGGCACGTCCAATCAAATGGATTCCATGCAAATAGCCAATAATCACGATCATGTGTATGTGCGTAATGAATGTTATGCTTAAGCTCTGTCTGATCTAAATCGGACATTTCACAATTGAACGATGATTTATGTGAACTGCGAAATAAAAATGATAAGAACAGAAAAAAAATGATTTGTGAAAATGAGTGATCAGTGATTTGATGCATTTTGAAGGTGCTGAATTAATTTACCCAAAACTAAACGCAAAACATTTGAATAGTGAAGTCTCACGGTATCGAGTACATTCGTTCTTACAATCTAATTCGGTTGGTACTGAAATAACTTTTTTGATTGCCGATGAGAGTAATCTGGCGGGTGATCCGTATCCTAAGTAACATACTAGAAAATAAGTATACAACAGTAAAATTTAGAGAATTTTTTGCGATTCGTTTCCAATTTGTTGATTCGGTGTTAATTAAACAAAAACAAAAAATAATTAAATAAAAATAAATTAATAGATGTTAGTAGTTTTTATTATTATTATTAATATTATTTGAGCTTAACACGCATAATTACATTTCTGGTGCTTTGTATCAATTATTGGACGAATTTCACACCCGTGCCCGTAACTCGCTCGTTCGAATACATCAAATCCGGGATCATGAATTAAGTGACGATCTTTGTCCATATCTTTTACCGGCCAATCAGATAGTTGGCAGTTATCGGCAATTGGTGATCCTGGGGTTACTGAACCGTATCTGAAAAAAAAAAATTAGTTTAATGGCAATTTTGGTAAGGAAAATGAAAATTAGTATATTCTAGAACTATATTATACTTGGGGGTCTAGAGGTCTAAGTGTCGACTGCAATTTTATTGATTGATTATTATTCTAAATACGCTGTTGGAAATTGGATTTTAAAATGGCATTCATAGTACCAGTCTTTACTTAACAATACTGGAATTAATAACGGCGTTCGTAATCACGAGACTGGAAATTTGATGACTTGAAGGTGTACGAATACAAATACACATAGATTATCTACAATTGCAACACTCACATGTCGATGGATGCAATAAATGGAAAAAACACGAAGAGCGATACATAGTTGTACCGTTTAACTTCAATCAAACAGTGATACAAAAACAACCATATCAATGCAGCCGCCTACTCTAGACGCTTGTTCCGAAAGCTGAAGCCGAATCTCTAAGCCGTCAAGATTCGATGGCGAAACCACATTCGAGAAATATAAAGTGCAGTTAAAAGCCGGCAGTACCCCACACTCAGAAAAAATAATACTACCAAATACTTAGTAAAATTAATTTGGTTGTTTTAACACAAAATTCTGAGCTAGATAAAATCTCTTGTTTAATTTAGAAATTTGGTATTTTCTTACTTGGTTACTACAAAAAGTGGATGAAATTTGAGTTACCAGGATGTTGGAACGTAGTTTTGTTTAATTTAACCAACAAAGATTTTGTTAGGTGAACAATAAACTAACAAAGTATTTTGGTTTATCTTAATACACAATACATAGTGAGAATTTCCAAAAGTTTCTGATTTGGTGATATAATTCGCCAAATCGATAAGTTCTTGCTTTGTACTATCGGTACAAAGCAAGAGCTGAAGTTTCGCACTTTCGTAGTTTGGTCGTTACAAGTGCAACCTGATGAGTAGACCAATTTTTTATCAGTACGAAACCAAGCTGCCAAGAAGAGCGACCTAAGGAAGTTCTCATTTTTGTAAGCGTTTGTGTATCTTTACACCAGAACTTTGTTCCAACACTTTGTTTTTCTATGAAAAAATCTTAAATAAATTAACCGCCATTTTTTGTTACATTTACTAAGAATAATTCTACCAAATTTTCAATTTACCAAGTCATTAGTAAAATAAAATTTCCCTTGGTTAATTTTACAAAATAGCTGGGCATTGTTACCAATTTTTTTCCACTTCTATCCAATAAAATAACCATAGGTTTTGGCTATATTAACTAAGTTAAAAATTAAATACCCACGATTTGGTTATTTAAAATTAAAATTTTATTCAACCAAGATCTTCTTTGTTTTTTTAACTAAGTGATTTGGTTGATCGAAAAATACCAAGATTTTGGCAAAATTGACTCAGATTTTTGTTTCTTTAGACCCAAGTTTTTCTCTGAGTGCATAGTATACCGTGACCTCCTCTTGAATTCTGGGTAACAAAAACTCGATTATTATGGTTCAGTAACGCTCCCCATTGACCGTACGGGTGGCTCTTTGCTCGTTTTCGAAAAAAGTGGACCATTGATGCCACCGGTCCAAAATCCACACCAAACAGTCACTCGTGATGAATGACTAGGTTTTTCCTTGGTTCCAATAACAATCCCGTTTCACGAACTCGCTTCAAAAATTAATCCACAAAATTCCGCATAAATTTCCCACGTACATTTCTGAAGTTTTCAATATTTCCCAATTTTGTTCACGCGTAAACCGACCCATTTCGTAAATGTCAGACATTAAACTTATTTTCTGTCATAACGTGAATGACGTAAGTGTTGTCACACCCGAAATAACCGGTAGTTGAAATTGCAAACGCTAGATGGACCACCCATTATATTTGAGTCTTAATCTTTTATTGGGGCCACTGTATTTTCCTTCCATATAAACAAATCCTGTCTTGCTTCTTTGTCTAAACAGTTAAAAATACATATAACTGTCACTTATGTTTTAAATTATCTAATTATCTAATTCATAACATTTGAATTCATAGTAATTACTCCTCATTCTGTTAATCATATTCCACACATTAGAACAATTTTAATTTTTGAAAAAAGTTTTGAGTGAAAGTTATAAAAAACATTTGATATTATTTGACTCGGTCTCTGTGGATCACACAGAGGGAATCAAATTGATTGTGAATTTGTATTAAATGTAAGAAACCAATCTTACTTAGCCACAAGCTCTGCAATCTCTGAGGTTTTTCATATTCAAGAGAGAATATCACTGAGCATAACACAAACATTCAGTATCACTAGCTGAAGTTAAATAATTTTGATTATTTATGAATTTTGTATTTCACTAAATTAATTTCAGAGATTTCTGAGCATGAGCAAAGTAAGATTGATTTCTTACATCAAATACTAATTCAAACCCGCTTTGATCACCACTGAGCGATTCGGAGCGTGTTTCGTTAAAGAATTTCATTTTAGAAATTTCACTCAAATTTTTTTACAAAAACTCAAAATTTCTTATTTAATATATGTAGTTCTAAAAAATTTAGGTTTATTAACAATTTTAAAATATTATTCGAAAAGTTCAATTTTTGAGTGTTTTTCAATTTTGATATTTTGACATAAACTTTACTCCATTGATACAGAGTAACTCTTATGTGATGGAGTACACTAATTTGAACTAAAAATTATATTACAGCACATATCATAGATATATTCAAGGTTCTACTGTAAAATTAGTCACTTTGAATTTCACTCATAACTTTAAAACTATTACTCATAATTCTCATAAAAATACCTTTCTCTTAAGTCTAATTCATAACATTTGAAAATTCATAGTATTTACTCCTCATTCTGTTAATCATATTCCACACATTAGAAAAATTTTAATTTTTGAAAAACGTTTTGAGTGAAAGTTATAAAAAACATTTGATATTATTTGACTCGGCCTCTGTGGATCACACAGAGGGAATCGAATTGGTTGTGAATTTGTATTAAATGTAAGAAACCAATCTTACTTAACCACAAGCTCTGAAATCTCTGAGGTTTTTCTTATTCAAGAGAGAATATCACTGAGTATAATGCAAAGTGTTTAAACAGCACCACTTCGATTACTTCTGTTCGACCCGTAGGGGCTGAGTTAAATAATTCCCATTATTTATGAATTTTTTATTTCACTAAATTAATTTTAGTGATTTTTGAGCAGGAGCAAAGTAAGACATCAAATATTAATTCAAAACCGCTTTGATCACGACTGAGCGATTTGGAACGTGTTTTGTTTTAAAGAATTTCATTTCAGAACTTTCACTCAAATTTTTTTACAAAAACTCAAAATTTCTTATTTAATATATGTAGTGCTAAAATTTAGGTTTATTAACAATTTTAAAATTATATTCGAAAAGTTCAGTTTTTGAGTGTTTTTTGATATTTTGACATAAACTTTACTCAATCGATACAGGGTAACTCTTAAGTACATTAAATTCGGGAGGTGATGGAGGACACTAATTGGAACTAAAAATTAAATGGCAGGCCATATCATAGAGATATTCAAGGTTCTACTGTAACATTAGAATTTCATTCATAACTTAAAAACTATTACTCATAATTCTCAATTAAACGTTTTATTTTCGTAAATTAATTAGTACCCGCAACCACCCGGTTGGTGGTCAATTATGAACAGTTAAAAATATTTAACGGAATCTCGTATATTCATTGATTGTAAAAAAATTTTCGTAAAAAATCGTCTAACAATTATTGGCGGGAAAGTAATTTTATTTGGCATTAATTATTGAAAAAGTTATACTGTATTTTTTAATCTTTTTATAAAGCTTCAGGGCTTTGATGTCACTAAAAATGTCAAATTTATATAAATTGACTTCTAGACTAGGTTCGTGGTCTCGATGAAAAGGTATGGAAATGAAGGATCTAAATTTTATTCATCTCTGTTATTGAAAACTCACCTCGGTTATTTATTATGAAGAAAACAAAATTGCCAAAAGCATGGTACAGTACGGTCCTCGTACCTTTGTGTTTAATTTTTTATCGATGTAGGAATGTCTAACAGTCATTGGCGGTACAGTAGTTTTATTTGACAATGATTATTTAAACAGTTACAACGTTTTTATATAAAGTTCAAGATTAGGACGTCACTAAAAACTTCTACTGGAACTACTACTATCGAAATTTACGTCTCTTTCATCACGAATAAAATTGAACGGTTTTACTTTTTTCAATTACGTTGTTTCTATTGAAATCTCTACCTATTAGAATAAAACATTATTTCGTTCTACTTCGTACTTTACCGGAAACGGCAAGCAATGTTATTTTAGGTCAAGAGATATAATATTCGATATATATTGAAAAGTGTGATGTTACAACATCCCACCACTGGACTGGACAAGAAGGCTCTGCAAAAATTTTTTCACCCAGTTTATTTCAAATTCACCACGGATCGTTATTATGAATAACATAAAAATGCCCTAAGCACGTATCTCGGATAAATTTTTTTTTGTTGAATTTAAATAAATAGGGCTCTAGGAGTCTTAGATGGTCAATGATGGTGTCGATGGGAAGGTCTAGACACAGTCTTATCCAAAATTCACCAGTAATGACTTTTTTAATTTATTTACTTCATAATAAATAAACGTGTTGAATTAGAGTGGTGAATAAAATTTCAACCTTTTTGAACCCCCTCGAACATAATCCTTGTCTATCAACACCATTACCGAGTCTTTAGAAATCAAATAAAACTATGGGCCACCAATGATTGTTAAACATTTCTACATCGACAAAAAATTAAAAACAAAAAGTTTGGTACGGGAACTAGAGCTACGTGCTTTGTACATTTTGTTTTCTTCATAATAAATAACCGAGGTGAATTTTGAATAAGAGTGGTGAATAAAATTTGACGCAGTTGAGATCCTTCATTTTCAGACCTTGCCATCGAAATCACCACTGAGTCTCCAAAAATTTTTTATTTTAGTATTGTAGTCAATTTATATAAATTTGAAATTTGAGTTACGTCATAGCCGGGAAACTTTATTATAACTCAAACGGTATAACTTTTTAAAAAATTACCGTCAAAACAAAATGACTTTTTCGTCATTGGTTTATTGGACGATTCTATACTTTAGAACTTTAGAAATTTTATACTTTAACTATTTAACGGAACCGAGTAAAGATACTCGGTTCCGTTAAGTACGTAGCTTCAACTGACCGAAATTGACCATTAAACATAGCTGATAGCCAAAATCAAATTTCAAAAAGTGGAGTGCTAACACAATGGAGCTGGAAAGGGCCTATGGGTAAGTGGTCGTCTCATGGAAACTTCACAAAATTCAGATGCTATTTGGGATTTCACGGAAGGTGAGTGATTGGATAGCAGATTTTATGAATGTTAGAAAAATAATTTTGAACGGGGAAACTCTCGCAAGGAACAAAACTTACGGGGAAGAAAGAAACTAGTTTTGCAATGAAATTATGGTAAAATGAATCAAACATAGAGATTATATAAAGATGTACAGATCCCGGTTAATACACGGAAACTACGATACAATGATAAGTGTTTGTAACTTTAGTCCGAAACTATCATCTTACAATGAAATGAGATAATATGTAGTGAAAAATGTTTGAATGGTGAAAAATTTCGAAGCCGTAGTCAACAACCATTGGTCCGAAAAGCAGAGAGGTAAATAATATGAGCGGCAATATCCATTTATGGGATGCAAGGAGCATGGCATTTGCATTATTAATCCAAATAGTAATATTTACCGGATTCGCAAAGCGAATTGCTAATACGAATGCTAAGCGAATTGTTATTAAGGAAGTGTAGTAACAGAGACATACAATGGATTTCTTCGCATATGCAAGAAGAACAGAATGAAAGATCCAATACAAAAATACTGAAATATACAATTGTGACTAAAGTTTAAATGGCCTTTGGCCCTGCTCCATATTCGACATACGAGTACTATATTCACATAAAAAATTCGATGAACTTTCAAAGGTCAGTAAGCATTGAAATCGGTGCATCCTCTTTACCGCGCACCTGTAATCTATTCCATAATAAGTAATAACAAAGCATTGTACTTGCACTTTTCGCTTAAGCCGGTGTCATTTGACTCAATTAAAATGTTTCACGTGCACGATTTTCAAAAGATTGTATCTAATATGAAACTAATTTTCTAAACATTTGCTTCTTTAGAATTTTTGCATTTTTTAAGATCACGAAACCATCAGAGCAAATAATTCGCAAACAACAAACACACATAAATTATTGGCTCAAGGGCAACGTTAATCGATATCTAAAGAAAACAAAAGTTTAAAGCCGGATGTGAACTTTTACATAATAAGTTAGTTTAAATATAGTGGGTACTCACCTAAAGCTAAATGCGCGACATGTGAATTTATTAGTTTTTATACATTCCATTTCGCATTCTCCAATCGATCGCACGTTAAACGAATCTCTGATGATTGATTTGAAGAACCGGCTGGCATCTATCGCCCGGAAGAAGCATTCTGCCAATATAAAATAAAAGTTTAAAATTAATTTCGGAACGCATACGGTTACACACGACTTGTAAATCTTACGTGGCCCATTCGTTCTATCTAATTTTGGGGAAATTTTACAAACTTTTGTATCGTCTGACATTGAGTAGATGTCATAATCACGATCTGGTTCGAGATCGGTGTAATAGTCCAGCAAACTATAAGGCCGGTCGCATAACAAACAATTTTCACTTGGTGCGGTATACCGATAACTATATGTTTGGCATCTGAATTTAGATTCACTTGAGCACATTTGCTCGCATTCTCGGATCGATGGCGCATTATAAACGTGTCGTATAACTCCTTTGTGCAACCGAAAACCTTCACTCGATTTTACGGAACATTCTGAAAATGAAAAATAATAAGATAGGAATAATCATCGTGAGATGGTAGCGGACTTGATATTCGACGTACCATCTGGACCAGGTCGTCGTGTCCACAACGAACCATAATTAGCTTTCCGCTTATCATCGTAATTGTACCGACTTCCCGGGTAATTCCACACATTATTATCTGTTTCATGACTATATCGATTTTTTCCTAAATCAGAATAGTTAAATTGATTTGTGCCATCAACCCGTTTTAACGAATTTTTTATACCCCAATAATCGTAACTACCCTTATTACCATAGTTTGAATTAGCGCCACCTGTTGAATAGCCATTACCGTACCCACCGCCATAATTGCCACCGTATACACCCCAATTGTCTTGTTGGTTTACAGAGTATGGAACAAATGGTTGTTGAGATGGTTTTTGATAAGATCCAATACGGTCACGATCGCGATCTCGATCGCGATCACGATCTTGATAACTGTAAGTTGGGCGATATCCGTAATTCGGTTTTGGAAGATAAGTGTTAGAAGCACTGCCACCAGGTAAACCACCGGAAACTTGTATTTCACCGTAACCCGGTCGATAATCGGGGCGATGCGGATCGTACCGATCTAAATCTGAGCTGTACGTGGGCCTCTGTACACCGTATTTACTGCCCGACTGATAATATTGCGAATTATGATAATCGAATGAATTGTATCCGGATTGTGATGAAACGGGTGATGGCCTTGGTTCATAATATGGTGGCCGATATTTATCGATTGCTGTCGTTTGTGGCCGATAATTATATTCTGGTGGCGGCTGACGTTCCGGATATGAAGGTCTGTAATGATCAGACGTTCCGATTGAAGGTGATGATGCTACCGGTCTATATGGTGGTCGGTATGGTTTTAAAAACGCACAATCTGTACAACCAGAAGGTGGTCTGCCACAACCGGGTGATCCATTACGATCTCTTTCATAATAATCGTAGTCTGGATGACGTATTAAATTTGCATCACGATTATGCGGACTTGAGTATAAATCCATTTCGGATAGTGGCACTTCAATTAATTCACACAATCCTTGTCCGTGGCCTGTCGTATCGATACGATAATTAAATCCTTCGCATGTGAAACGTTTTTCTTCGCCACATTCTCGTTGACAATCTTCTATTCGTTCACATGATAACGTTCGACGCACCCATTGCTGTGATATACGTTTCCCGGCTAGCACACGTCGAAAGCATGCTGTAAAGAATACAAAACAAAAAAATGAAAACTAAATTATTTCCTTATCAAATTGTAAAAATCTCAAAAACAACAACAACAAAACATTCAATAACATAATTTCATAATCAAGATAATTATTTTAATATTGTGCGGAATAAAATAATTAAATAAAAATTTGATGCATTCAATTAAAAAAAATTCTATAAAAATGAATTTAGGTTATTACCGGTGGATTTGCCACATGATTCAAGGGAATCGAATTGAAAATTTATCGCCAATTTCTCACATTTGTTAGTTGAGATCGAAAAGATTTATCGCAATTATTTGGACGAATAATTGAACTTTAATTTATGATAGGGCATTGAACCATACGCATGACGCTAGTGAAAGCTGTGATGCTTGCATATGAATGAAAGGCACTCAACGTAAAATTTTCAGACGGAAAATAACTTGCGAAGCATAGTGGATATTACAAGTCAGTATGCTTACAAAGTATTTGCTTGTTCCAAGACCGATATATCACAGGATCATAAAGAAATGAATAAAGAATTAATTATTTCCAGCACTCTAACGATAATTTTGAGTACTAAAGCGCTTCAGCTTAATTCAAGGCATTTAAAAAATAATTTCAGTGTTATGCGACACTAATATAGCAGAAACGTATCTGCCACCAGTGCCATAGCGGTAGTTTTGAGTACTAATGTGATAAAATTAAATGTGTGACTTTCTTCAAGACTATTTAAATGTATTGTAGTATAAGTAAAGAATAATTAGCTACTAGCGCCAAAACGATCAATTTCCAAACGTCAGCTTTGATACCATATTGATGCTATTTTAAGATCTTTGAAATGAAATGCCACCATGTAATGGTAATAAGAAAAATGTAACAGCATCCACCACCACAACGGTGGTTTTTATTACAAACTTGGTTCAGGTAAATTTGTGGCATTCTTGTCACAATGAATAATGAACTACAAGCGCCAAGGCAGTGATTCTCGTAACAAAATTTAGTGTTGATACAAAAATTGTTACTTAGATCGCCCGCCCATGCGTTGTTCGCTCTTTGGAAAAATGTTGTTACTCCTGGCTTATCCCATTTTTCTGTACGCGAAAAAAACTTATAAATAAGGAAAGACTGAAGCCAGTGGGGACGTTTTCCGGTTTTGTTTTGCACAAAATGTGTAATAGAAAATAAAATAAAAACATGATTAAGTCGTAGAAATGTAAAGTCAGTTTCATTTTGTCGTGAATGTATTTGTCGCAGTATGCCATACTTATACTCGTTGGGAAGGGGGACTCATGTAGTTGTGAGTTATAGCGTGTCAAGAATGTAGGCAATCAAAGAGAAAATTCGCTATATTTTACGATTTTACTTCGATAAAGGCGAAAACGCAAGTCAGGCGGCTGGAATTGTGAAAGGTGTTTATGGTCCTGATACTTCCATAGCCAATCATAGCTGATCTCGTTCCGGCCTATCGTCGAAAATGCCCTTGAAATCCTGGAAATTATCGAAGTAGACCGGCAAGCTGTCGTAACCTCGCCCAGGAGCTGAAAATCGACCACAAAACGGAACAACTGTGAAGTACATCGAGCGCTAATCGAAGGCGAAATAAAAAACTGTATAGTGTTACAAACGTGATAAAGAAAACCTGTTTAGTGGATCGAGCGCAATATGAAAATTTGTATCATGTATTGCAGTTGCTCGTTTCAGTATAAAGTTGCAATTCATAACGCGGAATAGAACCACAAAACTTCATATAAGCATGACGGAAACTCGAGTAACGCGAGACTTTAGCAATTATAGAAACATCACTGGCATTTAACTGTCGCTAACATTCCGTATCGTTGACCATCCCTTGATTTGTTACAACTTTCCCAAAATCTATCAAAGCCCATACGATTATTAAGAAATGAGAAAAATGTAATTGCTCCATCGCCACAACGGTATAGCTTTAAGTGATAAGGTGTTTCTGGTGACGTTGTACCATTCTTCAAGATCTTTTTAAAGCCTTATACAATTGAAAATAATAAATTACCAACATCGTTAAAACGGTTGATTTATGGGATAGAGTGGTACTGCCATAATTGACGTCTGAACCAAGATCGCTTGAACGATTCGCTACCCAAAGACATGGGTATGATAAAAAATATTTTAAAATCAAATTGTGATGTTTGATGTTTTTTGTTTGATTTTCTATGAAAGGTACTGTAAATCCTTAATTGGCAGGTCCAAACAGCATATCAATTCTCCTAATTAAAAATATAAAAATATTGGTAAACAAAAATCGCTCAAACCATTAATGAGATAATATATTGCGATAGCTTTTCTCAAATTTGTCCAATTTAACTCAACCCGATTGTTTTTCACAAAAAACGCAGGTATCATCGGTACAGACATTGAAACGGGCAGACCACAATTTTTATTTTTGGGCTCAGACACCTTCAATAACTCGTCAACAGTGGGCTTTGGGTATATTTTTTATCAGTTTTATTAGGATTTTAATAATTTGGTCTAATCGAAAATCAAAGGTAGTATATATTAGAAACCATATCTAGTTAATTTTCATTTTAACCGACCAAACGGCCCAGTGGATAAAGTTTTGGCGTTTGAATCGGGAGGTACCGGGTTCGAGTCCCGATAGGGACAGGTTGCAAATGGTAATTTTCATTAACAGATTACGATCTTAAATGAAATGCAACACAACTCTGACCCATTGTCGGAGTGCCAAAGCTCATGGGCCGACCCATCTTCCATGCCATGGCTGGCATTGAGCTATGCAGTGTGTAGATGGTGATAAAATCGGAAATATAGCCGTACGTCATCGATTTGGCAGGCGAATGTGTAATGTAAGAACGTGAAAAGCGAACTGCAAAAGAGTTGTTGAGCGAACTGCAAAAGAGTAGCTAGGCCCTGGAACATATTGTAAAGATTAAATATTAAAAAAAAAAATCATTTAAAAATTGCATTCATTTTATGTCATTGCCATATTTCGGCACTTAATTTTACATTTATCTTGATTTTGCAGTCCAATAACCAATTAAGACATTTTAGAGTTCAATCAGCATGGCCAAACTCTAAGAGCAAGCTCAAAATTATTACTAGATTCTGTTTTACAAGCAACCAAGTATTTGAAAGGCAAATCGATCTCTCTGCGATTATGATCTACGAGATATCGAGGGTAAACCGATGGAGAACTATCATTCATCATTAATCATATTCATAACGACGCATTACTTTTATCACTTGTGCTTTAGATTGCTCGGCTTTAATCTGCCTCTAAATGTTACTGGTCTTGTGTGCTCTGATTAGCTGAAAGTTGTCATAACGGGAGAAATGTGGATTTTATCAATCATATTAGCAGCAACCAGGAGGTGACATATTTTTCGCATTTTACTCTCGCTGGCATTGTCTTTGACGGGAGTGTGCAGTAATCGGTACATCACTGCGTCTGGTTTTAACGCTTTTTCGTGTTGCTAGCAAAAATGCAACGCGGTAGTGTTTGGGTGGTTTAACTTTGGTTTACATTCACCTTTTCGTGAATACAAGATAATTTCCTTTTATCCAAAATATTTTGGTAGAGTGCGAGCAATTCAAAGGAGATACTCAGCTCGGTTCATTTCACTCTTTCGTTATTGAGTGTACCAGATGGAGATATTAGCTTTGAAACTTTTAGGAGGTTTTAATTCTTATAAGATTATACCTGGTTAGTAATGAGATGTAAATTTGATGCAAGAATGATCAAGAAGCTGAGTTATTTTTCTTTATGTTTTTGCATAAATGAATCAGCGTGAACCAACACTTTTTATTTCAATCAGCTCATATACTCGTATTTATGAATTTATTGATAGTGTAAGTAGTTTGGCCCATCGGAGTGAAGTTTATGCTAAAATATACATTGTGTCCTATAAGTAATAGAACTAAAAAATCACTCAAAAATTGAACTTTCATAATAATATTTGAAAATTTTTAATAAACACAAATATTTCTGTGTTAACAATAAGTAGAAAATATTTAATTTTTATGAAAAGATTTGAGTGAATTTTATAATAAGAGACACTACGAATCGCACAGAGGTGATCGTAGTGGTTCTGAAGTAGAATTTGATGTACAAAAACCAATCCTATTTAGCTACATGCTCGGAAATTTTTGTTATTCGACAGAGAACACCATTGAGTGTAATATGAAAATTTAAGAATTTTCGTATTACACTCAATGATGTTCTCTGACAACTAACAAAAATCTAAGAGAATTCAGAACATGTGGATAAATAAGTAATTGAATTAGTAATTCAGAACCTCTTCGATCCGTAGGGGCTGCGCTAAATAATTTCAAATGTTTAAGAATTTTCGTATTACACTCAATGATGTCCTCTGTAGAATAAGAACAATTCCAGAGATTTCCGATCTATCCACATGATCGAAGAAAAAGTGAAAAAAGTGAAAAAGTGGTTTTTCTTACATCAAATACTACTTCAGAACCACTTCTATCATAACTGTGCAATTTGATGGGACCGAGTTAAATAATTCTAAATGTTTAAAAATTTTCGAATTACACTCAATGATGTTCTCTGTCGAATAACAAAAATCTCAGAGATTTCCGAGCTTGTGGATAAATAAAATTTCTTTCTTACATCAAGTATTAGTTCAGACCCACTTCGATCATATCTGTGCGAGCTATAGGGGCCGAGATAAATAATTCCAAATGTTTAAGAATTTTCGTATTACACTCAATGATGTCCTCTGTCGAATAACAAAATCTCAGATATCCGCGCATATGGATAAATAAGATTTGCTTCTTACATCAAATACTACTTCAGAATCACTTCGATCATCTCTGGGGAGGAGATAGTTCTGATCCAAGAACCTTAAAAACGACAATAATTGTGGTCTGCGAGCGAAGGGGTACACTCTTTTTTACGCTTGTGGGATGGAAAAGCAGATCATGTATACTGGTGGAGAATAATATAAATGTTTTCTACTTCCGCAGTATTGCAATGGGGACGTAATTGCGGTATGTATAGAGAAAGAGGGGAGGAGATCCTGGCTTGCAGCCGCATACATGGACCGGGAGATTTACTGGAGATTTACTTACCCCCAGATTTACTGGGGGCATTTATTTGGGATGCAGATAGGAGGAAGGAGGGAGTTATTCTAAGGTGTGACGCGAACGTGCATCATACCACCTGGAGTAGCTCGAACATCAATGACATGGGTTAGTAATATAGGTCGGGAACCCACCTTTATTATTAGCAATAGACAGCGGGTTTTGGATGTTACTCTGGTTTCCGATTTTATTTCACCTAGGATCATAAGACCTCGGAAGTCTTACTTCCATGGCTGGAGGTTATCTTCAAAGGGTGTCTGAAGCTGGGGTACATCCTGAAGAAATGGTGAGAGGCTAGGGTGATCGTCATCCCGCAGGCGGGTAGAAGCTCGCACTGTAACCCTAAGGACCTAAGGCCAATATCTCTGTCATCTTCACTGTTGAAAACCATGGAAAGGTTGCTGGATGCCCATATTCATTCGAGAATTTTACCCAGAGGCTGGTCACAGTCTCATCATGCTTACCTAAAGGGTAAGTCCGTGTACACGGCGTTATACACCTTGGTTCGGAAAATTGAGAAGTCACTAGATTTTCAAGAATACTCGTTGGTGGCGTTTCTCGATATCGAGGGCGCTTTCAACAACGTGAAGGTGGAGGCAATTAGAGAAGAATTGTTGCCACTTGATACTGAATACCCTGTAACTAGGCTAATTAATCCCCTGCTTAGGTAGCAGAAGGGTTATAGCGGAGATGGGGGAAGTCTCCGTTAGCTGCTCTTCCCTTCTTTGGAATGTAGTAATCAATGGACTGCTATTTCAACTGGAGGGGAAGGAATAGGCGTGGTTCCTCATGCCGATGACATAGCGATAGCTGTATCGAGGAAGCACCTATGTACAATCAGAGATGTGATGCAGAATGTATTAACAATCACTGCGGGTTGAGCCAGAAGATGTGGATTGAGGATTTAACCATCTAAAACAGATTTGGTATTGTTTACTAGGAGACATAAAATTTTGGTAACGGTCCCACCAAGTTTAAATGGCACTATGCTGACCCTTAGTGATAGGGGAGATTCCTGGGGACCGTTCTCGACAGTAGCTCAGTTGAAAACCAAACACGATAGAAAGAATGAACAAGGCCACTGTGACACTCTATTCTTGGAAAAATGCCATTGGAAGGAAATGGGGTCTGAAACCGGAGCTGGTGCATTGGCTTTACACGGCAGTGATAAGGCCCGTACTACTGTATGGTATGAGTGTATGGTGGCCAGCTCTGAAGAAATTATCATACAGGAACATGATGGCGAAGGTGCAGAGGGTAGTCTTGCTCATTAGTGGGGGGTTGAAAATGACCCACACTAGTGCCTTGGAGGTTATGCTGTACCTTCTCCTGTTGGATATTATCGGTAAGCAAATGGTGATCAATACGGCCGCTCGGCTATCAGCGATTTAGGGGTGGAAGTGCCTGCAAACAGGGCACTCAACTATAGCCAATTCTGTGAGGGATGACCTGGTGAATTTGGATTATATAACACATTCAAAGTGATTCTCCCCTCTAGCGAGGATTGGAAGAATGCTCTCATTGTGAAAGACCGGGAGAGTTAAATTCTTTTCCGACAGCTCGGTGGTAGAGTGAGAGCTGGTGTGTTCTGTGGGGAATTAAATGTAAGCTTATCTTTTCGTCTACCTGATTATTGCAGCGTGTACCAGGCTGCAGTTATAGCAATTGAAGAGGTCATGAACTGATTGAAGCACAGTGTAATATCGTTGACTGATATCACTATCTGTGTGGACAGTCGGGCGGCCATACTTTCACTGGACGTCGTGCGTGGCGTTGGATTGTCACACATCTCTTAACGAGATGAGTGAACACTTTAGTATCCAGTTGTCTGGGTTCCGGGCCACTCTGACGTTCAGGAGAATTACAGGGCAGACGACTTAGCAAGGTACGGTACGACTCTCCAACTGGAACCAGGGAGAGAATGTGTATAGGAAGGCCTATGTCTGGGCTGAAAGCAGCTAGTCATTGGAAAGCAGTTGCCTTGACAAATGCTAGGTGGCTCGGCAGTCCGACTGGCAGGGTAGGAAGGCAAGTATGGCCTAAGCTGAACTTGAAGCGATCCAAGATCTTGATCACACTAAGGAAGCGTGATTTAGGTAAAATTGTGAGGGTACTTGCCGGACACTGGATTTTCAATGATCATGTGAGAAGGCTGGGTCTGGATGCAAATGACTTCTGCAGAAGCTGCAAGGACGAGGTGGAGGAGGAGACTCTTGTTCACTTCCTATGCTCATGTCCCGCGCTTGCTGACAGAAGACCTGATCACTTGAGAAAATACACTATGGACAGCCTCTCTGATATCGAAAGTTGTAATGTGCGAGATCTCTTACACTATGTGAATACCATTAGATGGGTTTAAAGGGAGTTTAATGATGTCGGATCCTGTGATATCACAATGGTCCAAAACTGGCCTAAGTGTGCAGTAGCAACCATTGAAACCTAACCTAACCAACATAGAGTAACTTTTTCTCTTATCAGAGACATTTAATTTCTTATCGATTTGGAACATTTGGACATTTCGGTTCGAAAACATAATAATTTCGAAAAAATACTCGAACTAAACTAAACTGGTAATAAGTTTATTTTGAAATTGACGTTGACTTCACTTGCAAAATCCAAAACACCAGCAAATCATAATTCACCCGCTTTACTTGACTCGGGCAATTCAAATCGAAACATTAGTTTTCAATCTTTGCGGACAAATTTATTTATTGAACTGTTCGGCTTCGAGCTGTCTAGAATTTTCGGCATTTTCTAATTTACCTAATATTCGAATTTTTTCGGTACGCTATAAATAAGATGCCACTTGAAGCAATCATTTGCTTTCGATATCGAGCTGTGCGTAATATTGTACGAATATTGTCATCGAGAACTGTAACAAGCTCAAATGATCACTGGTGATGTAATTAAAATTGGGCAGTATCCGTTGAATTGACAGAATTGTAATAGGTTCCAAATTATTTTTATGAGGCAATGCAATAGTAAACAATATAAACTATTTGTCAGGTCCTGTATACCGTCTCAACTGACAATTTGATTAACCGATGGAGTTTGGATTATATGTGTTTACGCCAATTAGCATAGAATTAGCAGCTCGCATGATTTGCATATTGGTAAATAACCGTACACCAGTAGCTTCCTTAACTTAAATCACAAGTGTTTATTACGATCCTATAACATTTCATGATACGCTATTTGTAGTATCGATGTACTTCTAAAATTAGAATTTTTAATTATAATTTTTAATATATCAAGATATATTTTAACGTGGCCAAATAAAATGTTCATCGATAATCATAATGTCTAAATTTGCGGTCATGAAATAAATTTTCGGTGCAATGCCGACTGCTTTACATATTTGGAACGAATACTGTATCCATCTTCGTTACCCAATCGAATTTCATTACCGGTTGGATTTATAAGCTACATACAAGGGTATTTGACTGGTTTTTTTGGAATACAATTTGTGCAGTGCGATTGATAGCTCGTATTTATCCTTCCACAAATTTATGCTTTGACATTTTTTTTGCGTGGTGATGATTTTGTTCATTGAAGTTCCGTGGCTCGAAGTAGTTTAATTTGAAAGCTCTGTATTTGGTTTAAAAATTTTACTGTGTATAAAGCTCTAATTTAAAATATAGTTTATTGGCTTTTTCGTATATTTTAAAATTGTAGTAACACCAGCTACGGTTTATGCAAGAAATATTCAATTTTTCTTATTATTCCGCTTTCCGAGAATAGCACCACAGTACATCAATGCCATTTTAAAATTTAGGTTCGAATATTTTAATGTGGGGTAGAAATGAAGCCAAACGGTTCCATTAATAGAGGAATTCTGCAAAATTTGCTTCCAGAAACAATAATTTTCGACATTGTCTTGTTCTCTACGCGTGTAGAATATTAATTATATACGCGATGTAGACAATACGGCACAACGCTGGCATGTTAATCATAATGAAGAATAATTCGCGAATGCTCTAAATAAAGGTAATTAACTTAACATGAATGTTATTTTCGTGCAAGTTAGTAGCAAACCTAAACCGTAAATAAGACCATAGCGTTTGAGTATTCCAATTGTGAACTTGAAGTTGCAACTATGTCAAGCAGTAGTTCAGAGTTATCTGCATTGATAGTCGCTCTAACAGCGGAAGAACTATTTGATAATAATAAATAAACTCAAATAATAGATGAGATAACGCAAATAATGTATCAGGAGAGTACAACCTTTTATATTGGAATAAAACATACCATGAGGTTGCAATAACTATTTCTTCAAATTGCAACTTAATGAAATTTTATGTCACTTGGGTGGTCTAGACAAATCACATGGAAATATAAAATCGTCCTTCAAAGGCGAATGGGACCGCAGGTTGATGTGGTGATACCAAAATTTATATAAAATTCACCTTCAAAGCACACCGTTGATTTCTTAAGTTAATTCTTCCTTAGCTACTATAAAATAAATTACAATATGTATTGTACGTAGGTAGTATAAGCGTATACGTAGCTATTTAGATTTACATTACAGTTCTAGATAAATAATTAATTCTGTATTTTAAAAATAACCAAACCGAACAATGATCTTGAGGGCAAACAATAAAAATTTATTAAACCATAACCGCATTTATAGTTATGGTCACCGACTTAGGATCATCATAATTATGTCTCACATCCTCAAAAAACACGTCATCGAAAAATTCGCAACTAACCAACTTGAGTTTTACCCCTTCTTATACCTTTGGCATCTTCCACAATTATAATAGTACTTTGAACATTATAACACAGAACTAATACTATAACTAAATAATTAATTAACAGTTTATAATTTAAAAACATTTTCGAATTATTTGTCAGTTGAACTATTCACTATTTAGCTTTGTTAATTATATTTTTTTATTCTTTATGCACACGAATTATTAATTTCGGTTCTGACATTAATTTACATTTTCATAAAAGAAGATCATAACACACAATGGCCTTTATACTTTATTAATTATTATTGTATAAATAATTCACTAAAATAACAATGATATATGGAACACAAAAACCGCGCGCGCTTTTCAAACTTCACGAAACTTTTTAGAGACCGACCGCGTACACCACCGTTCACACCAAATATAAAAGTTCAACTAATTTTCAAAATGTTATTGTGTTTGGTATTTATACGCAAATTAAAATTAAAATTAGTTTTTCCTGCATATGAAACGAATAATCGTGTACTGTGAAAAAAGCTCGTCAAGTCTGCGTGGTGGGTGGGAGAGAAGTAATCTTGCGCGTAAATCACTTACTCATCATTCATTATTATGTTTCGCGGTTTCATTCATACGAGTACGTCGATTTAGAAGAGAATCGACATTAACAATTTATTTGGTTTAGATTTATTTGAAGTTTTGAACCATAATAAATTTTCAAAGTAGTTTATATTTTTTCAACATCAGATGTACTGTAACAATTACATCATCGTTTTTTATTATTAGTTATTGTTTTATTGTAAATTATAAATAAATGAATGAGTTATTTTTTTAACTTTAAATTGCTTAATATAAAATTGTAATGATGGTTGTTACTGCATCTCATTATAAAGCGGGATTTAAATCAGATGATTTAGATATTTTTGAATAAATAAATGCGGACTAATCTCAGAAAGCAGCCAACCGATTTTGATCAAATTTTCGGCATTGTACGTAGGTTTGTACGTTGGTCTGCGGTAGTTTTAGTACCAAATCCGCACCGAAGTAAGAGTGGGTGATGTTCAAATACTTGTTCTGATATTTTTATTTATAAAGAAAATATCGGTCTGTCTGTCCGAATATTTGTCCGGGCTAACTTAAGGAGATATAATCAACCGATTTTGAACAAATTTTCGCTGTTGTAAGCTTTGTCTTGTACTTAACGTTGGCGATCCCAGGGACCGGAAAGAAATATTTTGAAAATTATGCCAGTTACGAGAAAACCGACTACGAACTAAAAGTTAAATGAATTTTTTAACAGTACCGGTTTTAGAAAATACCCACATCAGTTCTTCAAAATTTGAACGAAAATTACAATTTTTGACAAAAATCTTCCAACAAAAATTCGGTCTCTGTACAGCCCACATGGATTGAGTGATCGGGGTGAAACTTCATACATAAGCTTTTTCGAAATCGGACGAGCGAAAGTGCCAGCTTTCATAGATTTTTTTCGTTTTCTGCAAATTTTTTGAAAAGTATGTCATTTAAGAGGAAAACGACGATACATTAAACGATAAAGATTAGTTTTTCAAGATTTGAGCGGTATGACGATTTTTGAGAAAAACTCTTTTTCAACAAAAATTCGGCCCTTGTACAGTACAGATGGATTGATTGATCGCTTTTTCCACAAATGAGTAGTTCCCATTGTTTTAGGCCGAAATCGGTTCACCGTAAGTGGCAGCTTCCATATATAGGAGTTATTGATACCTCAACATTCCATATTCAGTATACAAGGGTCAGCACTCGAAGTGTTACCAACTTCCCGCTGCTGTAGCAACCAGACGGCTAATGACAACACGTTAATTTTTTGGTAAGCATCAATCTGTTATGTTGTTTTCAAGCATATGGAAGTATATTCTTTTACGTCGCAGTTAAAAAAGTTATCGAAATGGAATTCAAACGCCACAGTGTTATTGCTTTGTATCTGGCTCCAAAATCGCACCCAGCCATATAATTTTACTAATTTTAATAATTACATTATTACTGAGTTGTTGTGCTTTAAAAACTTTAACAATTGATTTTTTGCCTTTTTTACTATTATTGACAAGATATTACAAGTAATTGTATAGTTATCTTCTGTGACACCCAACCTTCAAGAATATTTGTGCGAACACATCTTCAATATGTTTTGTGAATGATTCCAAGTCTCTAGTAAATCGTTTCGTAAAATAATGTGCTTACTTCGGATATGTTAACTTTTGCATTGGACACTTCCATCGAGTTTACATTCCTTTTGGAGAGAGATTTTTTTAGATAGGGCGGATTCTTGAGGAGATTCTTTGTATACGACTAGGAAGACAAACATGCATAGATTTTTAGTGACATCGCGGTTTCACAGCAACTTTTCTGTCGCTTGCAACAACTAAAACATTATTTTAAAGAAGTCGTACTGGCTAGATTTACTAGTGATTTTATTCCCCAGTTAGGGACCATATTATATTTGTATTTGATCCTTATTACGAGAAAATTTCAACTTCGAAATTTTCAGACCAGATTTCTTGTATTCTAAAGCTTCAATCTTAACCGTCAAAGTTGTGTTGTACATATTTTTAAAGCTACGTCTTTGCGTATCTGAAATTGATTAGATATCCACACCTTGTCTTCTTTTACCATACCAGAATACCATGAACGTCAACGAATAAATTACACCAAAGTATTTGAACTACAAAGATAACAATGAACGAAGTTCTTAATCGCCAAATGGAATCTGACATTAAACTTTCAGTTTTCAATTATATTATTTTTCTCATTGCAATTACGTTGCAATTGTCTGGTTATTAGAATATATTTGAAAAGTCTACAACTATGGCTTGAGATATTTAGAAAACGTACTAGTCGTAACGTTTTGTCTTGGCACCACCGGGAATCGAACCCAGGACCTTCGAATAACAGAGCAACCGCTGTCGATATTTTGTGTAATTGTAAAAATGGAACAGACGAGATCATTTCCTCGGCATGTCAGTACATCTAATCCAGCAGCAGTTTACCCCTTCCAACAGCTCTTGGAACCTGGCTATGGTTTAGTGGACCAATCACACATCAATCCGAAAGTAACATGATTATGTAGCCTCATTAATGAGGTGGTCGATATCCTCTACGGAGATGTAGCACCAGAAAATAAAATAATATTTTGCAAGTTGGATGGCCAATAGCCGTCACTATGGTGAACCCGCGTATGTCCTCATAGATAAACGATTCTGGTCGATCTAAAATAAACATGTAGTAAATTCAGAGTTCACAATTTTTCTGATTTCAGAGAAATTCTTTCTAAAACACAATTATAGATTCTTAATTGACGAATGTATTACGCCAAAATACTCGTATACGAGTGATTTTATTTACATTTTGACGAAAAGTGTAATCCGATTAAGCTTATCTATAGTAAAATTTTCAGAAGACATATTCAAGACCGGGACTTCCAATCGTTGTTTAGTATGGAATAATATAAATTTCCCGGAAATACTTGCAACATTTGTAGAAAATAAGAATACTACAAATATAAAATTAGTTTTTGATCAGGAGTCTTGAGAAAGATGCCGAACCTAATGCTGTATAAGATAGCGGAAATTTGACAGCGGAAAATAAAATATTACGCTACTCAGCCGCTAGTGGCAGCACCATCACAAAAGAGAATTTATTTGTTTATATAATTACGAGCGGAAGTTTTTTATTCATTTTGTATCTCTTTTCTTACTAAATAAAACATCCCAGCTGACTAAAATATTAAAAGTGACCTTTAAAATGACAAATTGATTGATCTCCGAAATAAAGGGACTCGGTAAATGAAATCTTGAAATTTAACAATATTCCGACTTTCCGCCATTCTTAAAGAATGACGATGAAATTCGAATGGTAGTATTGATCAGGGATTTTAAAGTAAGATTTGGGCAAAATTCTAGGATAAGTTCATGCTGGAAAATTTGGGGAAAATTTATGGATTAGAATTTTTAATATAATTTTTTGATTTTCTGCGGCCATATTTGCTATAAAGATAAGAAAGTCGATTTTTCCATGTACACAATTTTATATGAAATTCACATTTTGTCGATACGAATTCATCTACGGTAGACGAATGAAAGTTTGATATAAAAAAATTTTGTTTTACTAAAATTTGACATCGCTACCGACCAGACAGATTGACTTTTCGCAATGAAATTTCATACTTAAGCTTGAGTAAATTGGGGGATTCTTACGAGATTTGGTGGAAATTTGTGTATCGGAAGAGGCAGCCTTTTTGTTTATATAAGACAATTTCTACCAGTAGTGTATGTTTAATTTCTAGAAATCTAGTTTAGTGTATTCCACATCTATTATTGTATACATTCATGGTAAAATAGGAAGACGGGTGTTGGTGATAAGTCATAACATATGTACGAGTATTCACCATTCCGTTTTTTTAAACCAAATAGGAACTTAATTTTTTATGGTAAAATGTTATTTTGATCGAGCCGATGATCAAGCCACAAAAACTGAATATTGAGTTTATTCACGCTTTAATCCTAGAATCATGATTCTATGATTTCAAAACATCTTTTCTAAACGATGTTCACGTATGTGTGTAAAGTTAAGTTTTTATGATACAAACAGAAAAAAATGTATCCTAATTCAAAAACGATAAGTGGCCTTAATTTGAACAAGTGCCAGAATCATTTGAATCGAAAAAAACTTTGTCTACAAAAATAAAATTTGCCTAGGAAGGAAACGAGGAAAGAATCCTGATGAAACAATCAAAGTGTGTAAGGCGGACAAAGAAAATATTATTCCCACATACAAAATGTGATTTCATACCTGAAATTCCGCAACTTTCAAAGAAGGTTGACTCCAGACACAATCTCGAAACACAAACCACAAGATTTGAGGGATATGAATTGGCCCCAGAAAAACGACACTTCCTGCCGAGACTTTGCGTTCGAGAATAACAAAAAAGAATACCTGAAACATAACGTGTCAAACTATTATAGAAGTAAGGATACGAGTACATGCCACTATTAACCATAAATCTAGTTCGTTTGCATTTGTTAAATTAAAATAAAATAAATTTTATTCCTAATATTTCTTTATTTTTTCTTGCCTTACCCGTTTACAATCCGAAAATTTGAAGGGGTGTACCCACTGCTGTATCTAAATTAATTTTTTTAATCTTCTCGAATTTATTTACAATTTTATATTTGGGGCCTCAGTTCAGCCTCAGTTTTCAATTCATATTACATCAACAATTAAAATAGATTACTTCGCCATTTCAATGGGTCAAAAATATCGTTGTTAGGCATAATTTTCCAAAAATTTAGATTTTACATTTTTCACATCCGTGCAACAATCTTACATATTTACTTAATTTATTTTTACTTTAAAGTCTAATACAATTTTTGGGTGTCAACTGTTCAATAATCCTGATGTTTATCAGCAATATCCTGTTCCATTTGAAAGAAAAGCACTTCATAAATATTCCAAAACAGGTATTCCAATCCCAAAATTTTTAATCGCGAAACCATCAACCAAAAGTTGATAGTCCCCCGTATAGTTGATATCCTGTTTCTAATGCAACTCGAAAAGTTCATCATTTCATTAACTTTAATGCGGCATAGTCGATGGCGTAAAAATGAAAAATTAAAACTGTTTTTGTCGAGATGGTAGATCGGAGAAATTCTAATAATTTGTTGTTTAGAATCGTATAATTTGGGATTGACATTAAAATTGTTCAATAAAACACAAAAATTCTCCAGACAATCGTAATTCATTTTAGTTATTGATTTAGGGTCCAGAAGCTATATACTAATTTTTGACAATTACTAAAATACTGAATTTCCCGATTTACCATAGTCTTATTTTAAGGAATGTTGACAGATGAAGAAAATATGATTTATGTTTATAATATTTATTTGTACGGTGCCTACGTTGTTAACTTAAAAAAATTCGGTATGAGCAGGTACATCACTTTACAATTACACGGACTGTATACCGTGCTATGTTGTTTGATAAGATATTCCGTAAAAACTGAAAAAAATCTAAAAAGACAGACTGATGAACAACCAGATATGATCTCCTATAGATATAGGTAGTTCTAAAATGAATACGTGGGTTTAAAAGATCCAGATCCATCAAAAACACATCTATTTCTGCACTATTCTAACAATTTCGGTACTTAGTATTTGTAAAGGAAAAATCAGTCGCCGTTCGTTTTACTCCTTCGGTAACTTTTGTTTTTCAAGAAAGTGGAGTAATATAAAACAATAGAAACAGCAACTACTAATTTACTACATTGTTAATTTTTTGACACCGCAAAGCGGTAGACACCTCATATATCACCTTTAAAAAACAGGTACGCCTAAATGCACATATTTCGTTTGGTTTTAATTATTGTGAGGTTAGGAAGCAATAATTCCAGAATGCAATACAAAGACATCATAGGACTCCTGGAACTATAACCGCGCCAACTAAAAAACTATAAACTTTTCAACATCAAAATAGTAATCCTCAATAATAACTCCTTTATTCACCGGTGTGAAGTTTACACAAAGCTGGCAGAACGAAAATCAAAAATCGGACCAGAACCAAATTTGAACGCACAACAAGATCTATTGACATTTAAATAATTTTAGCCTCATTATGGCCTGAAAATAAGAACCAAACCAAGATCTATTGACAATTTTGGGCTTCACTTGTCCCTGCCAAATCGAAAGTCGAATCAAAACCAAATTTAAAATACAAAACAAGATCAATTGACATACAAATAATTTTAGGCTCATTATGGCCTAATCAAACCTCCCACAAAAAATTTTGTGTTTCACTAATTCTTTACCAAGCTTAAGGTCATTTAATTTATAGCTAGCAGAACTCAAATCAAAAATCGTGGCAAAACCAAAATTAGAACGCAAAATACTATCAAATGAGGTACAGCTATTTGTTTAGCTTGGTTAATAACGAGTGGTACCCACATTTTTTTTATAAGTAACTTGATTAGGCCACAATAATTAGCCTAAAATTAGCTGTATCTTCAATTTGGTTTCTCTTACCTATACATGAGATGTCATTAAGCTGGTTCAAGAACGAGTGGAATTACGAGTGGGCATTTAACTAGGCCATTAGAGCCTTTAATTAATTGTGTAGTGTCAAAAGATCTTGTTTTGTGTTCTAATTTCGGTTTCGGTCCTATTTTCGATTTGGGTTCTGCTATAGCTTTAAATTTAATGGCCTAAAGCTTGTTCAATAACGAGTAGGTCCCAAAATTTGGTAATAATCAATTTGATTAGGCCTTAATAAGCATAACATTATTTGTAAGCCAAAAGATTCGATTTGGGTTCTGATCGCTTCAAATTGAATGATTTAAAGCTTGCTCCAGAGCGAGTGGAGCCGAACATTGGACATTCTATTAGGAGAGCATAATAGAATGTTTTGCGTTCTAATTTTGAATTTTTGTTCGATTTTCGATTTGGACCCTGCTAGCTTTGGGGTGGGAAAGCCTAATGCTGTTTTTAGAAGGAACGAACAAAAAAAATTTAATTGGGCATTTAATTAGCCTAAAACTAGTTTTTAATTTTTAAATGAGTTTTAAATTATTTTTTACAATAAACGAAAAATTAAATTTGATCAAAAATTTGCGGAACAAAAACTGGTTGTGGATACTGCTAAAATATGAAAGATTCCAAATCAAGATGATCGTGTACAGCAGATGCAGGGATGAAGCGTCTCAAAAAAGTTTAATTACAAGTACAATCGTGGCTGGGTAAATCTTTATCGTTAATTTAATTGGGTTCGCAGTCTAAAAATGTCTTAATACCCATGGACTAGCTACCTGCTCCGGAGCAGTTACTAAAAATCATATTCTTCAGATGCAAATCTCGTTGTGCCAGAAATTGTGGGTGCAGAAAAACCAGGCCGTTCTGCAAGCAAACTTGTGCATAATGCAATGGCAAAACTTGCACTAATTGTCCACTACTAATGACATGATGATGAAATATTACAGAAAACAATTAGAATTATGTTTAACATGTATTTTTTTAATAAATTTTAATTAAATATGGTAGAAAATTCCCGAAATTCAATTTCTACCGGTAGTACATTTCCGTTCAAAATTGCTCGATTATGAAATACTTGTCGAATACAATTTTGCTGTTAAACTTTCAAGCAAGCTTTGATGTCCGATTTGTCCTGAAGAGTTGCCAAAATATCTTGGATCCGTGATAATGTCGAATTGAATTCAGTTAATGAGGTAGTTTACAACAGCTTACTTAGTACGCAAACTTTACATTTTATCTGACCTAAACTGCCTTAGGGCGTATGTATTAACGGCAGCTACCTAGTTTAAGATGTTATTTATTTAAAACTTATTTTGTGAGGATTGATCTAGCTTAGATCGATCAAAACTGTGATGTAACCGACATTGGACTAAACTTATTTGAATTTTTTTAGATCACAGGACTAATTGGAAAATAAACATCAATAATGCTTTAAATTCTAGTTATAAATAAAAAAAAATGAGTTTAATCATTAATCCATCTATCTATCTATCTTATCTATGATTTTACCACTGGTCAAACATCTCTCCCCTCCGCGATTTCTTCCTTCTCAAATATCCCTCGGCCATCGGTCACCCTCCAGCCGTTTCTCTCTTCCCGGTCTAACTTCATCAGGTTTAGTTATAAAATTGAGGAATTCACCATTTCTCTAGTAGAAGAAAATTAAGAAAATCCTCCCCTAATCATTAGGAGAATAATACTCCAACGCAAGATAAATTAGCTAGCAAGCACGAAACGAATGGACACAACACCGAATGTAAGGTAAACTCCGGCTTTAATCTCAAATAATCTCGGAATATTTAAAAAAAAATAATTTACATCTCGACACCAACAGAGCATTTAATTCATTTTAAATATTTTAAAATTTTGACAAAAAACGTATCCGACACTATTTCGTAAAGGCTAGGGGAGCGAAAAGCCTTGTTTAAACCGTAAACCCTTAGTACAGCAGTTAATTATGTTTATTTTTATTATTTTAATTTACATGACCTTGAGTGTGTATGTGTACACTTAGGCAAAGATCAAATAAGAAGGTAGTAGACTAGTATGCGCCTCGGGGCACCAGGTATGTTAACATGTTTTAAAATGGTCAAACATACCAAAATCGAACCAAAAGTACCCGGCCTATATGCCGTTCTCATGCCATTATAAAATTTCGTATAATCACCGAAATCACGGAATTTTTAAAATTTGAGAAAATGGCTAAAACGTTGGCAAAAATTGCATATTACTCTTATCACTGAAATAAGTTTTTACTCGTATGTTACCTTTCCAAAAATGTCATGCTCCATGATTCGATGGCGCAACATTTTGCAACCCGTCCAGTTTTACAATTTTCTTTAAAAATAAAATAAATCCTGAAAAATAGAAAATTGCACAGTGCAGTTGTTAATAATTTTTGGAGATTTATAGAAAATAATTTCTGACTGACTATTGCAAACGGTACGATTTCATCATCTATACGTCAAGGTGACCAGGTGTGCAATTCGTGTTAAATTTTAACGACAAATTCAAACATACCCAAATCTGTATAATTGACATATGCGTATTGGTCATACGCGAGAACTGCTTTACAAAATAAAAATAATGCTGAACCATTTTAATGATACATAACTATTCGATCAAATCGCAACATACACCGTGCCAACACTATAACCTTGGATGTTTAATTTGCTCTATTTAATTTATGCAATGACGTGATGTTGTCGCTTTATGTACTCTGAATATGTGTTTTACTTGAACTTAATATTCTACATGAGGTGTTTTTGTCTAAATTTAATTACAGGAAAATTCTAAATTTGTGCTATGATCTAATCTATGATCTAATAATAAACGCATACTGAAGCCTTGCAGCTAATGCATTCGTATACAACAATTTCCCAATTAAATACGTAATAAATAGAAAGGTTAGAACTCGAAAATGTACGCGCTCCCATGTTTTGAAATCACTTTGCGCGATCGCATATCTAACACAAATAATGCAAAGTGGTATACGTACATATGTAGATACATAAAACCAAACTGAGTACCGGAAAATACATAATTTTCATTTCGATTAATTTTATTATTTTTTTTTACAACATTATAACATCACTAGAAGGTAATTAATTAGATTTTTTTTAAATTAATTTGCTTTTAAACTATTAATGTGTGAGCTTTACTACATAGAGGAAATGTATGTCAAGTGCTGCACACAGCAGAATTTAATAAATTGGCATGTCGCAATTAATGATTGACTTTGATAATGAAACGACGTTCAGTATTTTTTGCCCTAATGAGCATGTTTTGTGGAGCTTTTAGAACTATAATTTTGTATCTCTCAAAGTTTAGTACAGCCTTGAATGTTTGAAAGTAAAGATTAGACGAACCGCATTACTATCAAATCTAAATAACAATAAAGTTGTTAAATTTTATGCCTCATAAATCTTCCAGTGGCTGTGGTTTGTTTACATAAAGTGAAATTTTTAATTTATAATTTTGAAAATGAAAATCAAACTTGTCGATAGAACAAATTAATTTTCTAGGTTAGAAATTTGTTCACACGTTCTAGATTTCGATTTTTAAATTTTGGGGGTTCAAAATTTCAATGAATTGAAACATTCATATGTAAATGCATGAAAAATAAATGTTATACATACATTCGGGTACCGTTAGATTACGTGCCGCTTACACATTAAAAAAATCAAAAGCGTAATTTAATTAACATTTGACCAGTCAATTATGCGATTGTTATTTCGAAGAGATATAAGAACTCAGACCTGTATCTGTCAGTGCAACTAATCCAAGTTTAAGGTTAGGGAAAGTCAGATTAGGATACTTGGTCCTTTTCATTATCATAAATGTTCGCAATATGTTGGTAATTCGAAACGGATATCTGCAGTAATTTTTTTTTTTTCAAGTAAGATTTAGCAGGTAAGGCGCGCTTCTCGCCCCCTCAGATTGATGATTGCTTTTAGTGACGCAGAAACTTCTGTACCAGATAGAATATTTGTTGCATGAAGACTTATCGGGAATTATTAGGTGATATTTGATAAATGACTTAATTTTTTAAATACTTAGCTGCATCATACAATTTACATGTAAGAATGCATTTCATTACTTCATCGTCAAAACGATAAATTCTATTTTTAATGGTTACTTATAACTGGGATGCGGGTTTGGTGGACTACTTCGATTATGCCCCATAAACCCCGATTTATTCATGGCATTGCTTGCGGTTATTTGCTAATCTGTGCCTGAAGATCTAAATTCCATTTCGGCAACCTAACTTATCCTACTACTCCAAATATCTGGAATACCTAGCCAAAATCTTTTGCAACTCACAACACTTCGAGGGTTTCTAGCGGAAAAGCGTCCAAAGCACTATGTAACCTATATTTCCCGAATTAGTAAGAAAGACTTCCTAGTGCCAATGTTCATTCCGCTGAAAACAAAATGTGACCAATTGATCAGTTCTAGCCTTGTTATTAGTACTTGAATTTGCGAAGTTTTTTTCGAGCATGCTGAACCTCAGCTCTAGAGAATCTAAATGAAGTTTGGGAAAATGCTGAAAATTATTCCTTCCATGTTTGTGTTCATTCTGTCTACCTTCCTGGGATAAACGCAGACTCAATTGTTGAGCTATACTTTGGTCTTACTATTACTCCGTTCATCGTTATCAGCCATATTTCAACTAAATGGAATACCAGAGTTCAATGCTGAATCGATAATGAAGTTTTAAATTTTTTTTTAAATTATACAATGCAATATGTTTCAAACCTGTGAAATGAAGAATGCCGAGTTTGATTGATAAAACTGAACGAATTTTTCAAATGTCAAATCCTTTTTGTCAAAATCAGTTTAACCAGTATATCGAGAATACTAATAGCCTCATATGGTAATTTCATACCGATAAAT
This sequence comes from Nephrotoma guestfalica, assembly GCA_963691935.1. NCBI lineage: Eukaryota > Metazoa > Arthropoda > Insecta > Diptera > Tipulidae > Nephrotoma > Nephrotoma guestfalica. The sequence continues at coordinate 247,947,604 of OY829915.1, forward strand.
CCAATCTTTAACTATAGAACTTTTTACGAGCATTACTGCCATCTAGAGTTCAGAAAAGAAACTGTCGACATAAATTTGATGACGTATCAAGGAGTACTGATTATTATTCTAGGTGCATTGGTGATTTTGAATTTAATGCGATACTATATTTAGTACGAATACCCGCCATGTGTTGCGATGCCACTCAAAGAAAGGAAGTGTTTGTGTTTTAAATCAGTTTATTGAAGTGCTTTTGGATACACGAAACTTTTGGTGTGTAATGTGTATACACAAGTAAATCAGAAGGTTTTGTGTGTGAGAAGCATGCATTTTCAAAATCACTGTTCACTCAGTTGTGGCGATTGTCTCTGTGCTTTGTTGGTGGTACAAATGGCACCCCGGAAACTGCAAACGTTTGAATTTGAATGGTATATCTGTCGGAATAATTGGGATGCGTGACAACAGCACATTTTATTCTTTAAATTGTCCACTTAAATTTGTAGCTGCGATGATAATGAGCATTATATTTCTCATTAAAATCCTGGTACCGTTGCAAAGGCGCGGTGGATTAATATTTCGGAGAAGACTAATATGCACACGAATTTTCAAAATGTACAAAATGTGGTTGCTATGATTTTACAGAAGTTTGTTGGCAATGTGATACATTGGGCGCTTTCTACATATTTTCATAACGCTGGTCGCGATTTTACTCAACGTGTTCCCAGCTGTTGGGTGTCCTGAAAGCGCCTATTGTGTGTATTAATGATCGATTACCATTTTCCCATTCCTAATATTCAACAATTATTTTGCGAAACGTTCAGCGGATGCATCATGTTGCAGTTGTGTACTCATACTGGTCTTCAAACATGCACTAAGTTCATCAGTGGCTGTTGAACGTGGTATAATTGGTAGAATTTGTCGAAAATCACCAGATATACAGATGTTCGTTCCCTCTCATATAACGAGTCGACACGATTGCAGCATTTTACCCATTCCAGAATATTTACAGATATTTCATATTGATATCTCGGTGAATGTACTGTTCTACCACTATGCGAGTTACAACAATTCCAGATGATGCTGTTAAGAGTGCAATATATTTTCGTGATCACTTTGGCTTGTAAGTGCATGCATAATTCTGTCATACACTAAGCTTTGGTGTGGAACCAATTTCGGAAGATGGGAAGCACATTGTCGATATGACTGAAAATAACGTGCGTATTTGCTGTGACCGAGAAGTATTAGATTCACATACTTCACCGATATTAATCCTCAATTCTTGGAAGGATGGTGGTCCACGTATACGATGATTCACGAATCGAAAGTAAAAGCATTCTGCATTGTTTGGGTATACATTGTGCAGACGACCTAACTGCAACTGCTTTACCATGACTTTGAAATTATTTCGCTGACGCATTCCATGTGTAGTATGATTAGAAAAATTACATTAGATCTTCCTCAGTCACCAGACATAAGCCGAGAGTCCGGTCAACGAATATTTGCTGAGTTTGAAGGACTATGTCTCAACTCTACACCATAGAAAAGTTCTAAGTTCTATTCGCTGCAATTACTTCAAATCTTCCTCCATCGCCAGACATATTTCGATAGGTCGTCCATAAAATATATCAGGTAAAATTACTAAAAAATACTCGTGAGTTAGCAAATAATTGATATTATTTATTTGTCCCAGCCGCAAAAATGTTTCTATCTTCATATTATCATGAAAATTTATAATTTTTACTCTCAGCCCCAACATTTTTTTGTGTCGTGATAGATTTAGTTGCCATGCCAGTAAATATTCTTGTAGCTGAGAGTAAAAATGTGGCATTTTCAGGGCTGATAGTCAAAAATGTCATGATATAAGTATTATTTATACACTCAACCCCGAAAATTTCAACTGTCATGACAGTTTTTAACTATCGTGATAGCAAGTATTTTCGGCTTAGGGTAAAAAAGTGGAAATTTTTTGGGCTGAAAGTAAAAAATGTCATGATAGCAATAATTAGTGTTGCCATCGCATTTTTCGGGGATGGAATTTGGGCTATCTTCACATACATTTAAAAATCTGGTTTTTATACCAAATTATCAACAAACTGCGAATTTTATTAATCAATGCTAACATATATCAACAAACACTATTTAAAATTAATTGACAAATGACAACTGATTGATGGGTGAAAATTGTTAGGCTAATTTAACCATATACAAAAGAAAATTATGCAATAAAAAAATTTTAATGCTTTAAGTGACATCTCATCTTGAGCATTAGAAATAAAATTTTTGTAATTTTTATTTTAATTCTTAATAAAAAAATATTGACAATAGATGCCGCATGCCGATAGAAAAAAATTTATTTCTCGAGAATCTCGATTCTATTTCTCGAGAAATGGGAATCTCGAACATTTTAAATTTATATTTCTCGAGATTTCGAGAGTAGAAAATTTGAAAATTTTCTCGAGATTCTCTCGGGCCGATTCAATCAATAAATTTTGTTTAGGAAAAACGAAAAGTTTTAATGCAGAATTAAGTATAATATTTTTTCCCCAGGTTACTGATTTAGAGAAGCAATTGTTGAAGACCAGTACCATTGTTATCCATTAAACCTATTAAGCCTTTATACTTCCTCTGGTAGATTAGAATTGTGTTGTGCCGTACGATCGCTGGATGTCTGAAATCAGATCGTTACGTCCCCAAAAAAATATACTGTAGGCTGTAGGAAAGGGCCCGGCGTTATCCGGGACACTTGTCCAGTACTTGGTTCTGCAGTCCAATCTTGGCTGATCAATCAATACCTGTCCAGATCAGTTTTCCAAAATGTATGCGGAAATTACAATTTTTGTCAAAAAAAAAATCCGTAAAAAATTAATCCTTATGCATACGCTATGGCTTAATTGATCGGAAAGAAACTTCATACTTAATCTTTCTCTATAAATTGGGAGATATCACGGGCAGCTTCCATAGGAGATTTTTCGGTTTTTGTAAATATTTTGAAAAGTAAATATGTAGCATTGATGAGTTTTAATAAAACAAATCTAATTTCACCAAAACTCGGCTTCTCTACAGACCAGGTGGATTGGTTATTCGGAATGAAACTTCAATGGTTGGCCTTGTCTGAAATTTTAGAAAGAATAATGATTTTTGATTATACAAGATAATTTTTATCCCAAATCCGGTAAAAGTACGTCAGGTGTTGGCCACAACAATAATCTGATTAAATTCATGTGTAAAGTATGACCGAATTCCGATCACAAGGCCCAAAATAATACTGCTGTGAAACTAGCACGTAAAGTTAGCACGATTTTTGTAAAATTGTACGTATGGCAATATTTTTTATCACAAGTCTTAACCAATTATTTTATATCAAATAGTACTAAACACAAAAAAATTACAAATTATCATAATTTAAATATTTAGAAAATTAGTTATATTATTTAAGCAAATTATAGAATACAATTAAATAAATTAAAGAAAGTCTACATCCAAATTTATCAGACATTCATCTTATTAATTTAAAAAATTAAATTGATTTGTGTTCTAAAAGTGGTTTGAGTATTAGATAGAGTTAGCACGAAATTTTAAACATACTTAAAGAAAATAAAAATTACAAAAAATTTAATAAATATATCAAAAATAATTTAGAAAGAGAATTAAACTTTAATTTAAAACTATTATTTTCAATTTTATCGTATTAGATTATTAACTAAAAATTGCGAACAGTCAGAAATTTCAAAGCAATCAGCTTTGAACCAGCAAATATGGGTCAGACGATCGTACTAATGGTTCGAGCTGGCCTCTGTCTAGGATTTGTCGGACATGAATTTAATTTTGTATTGTAGAAGAATCCTTAATGAATTTCTAAACAAATTTCCTAGCAATCATAAGGGTCAGATGATAGTACTAATGGTTCGAGCTGGCCTCTTTCAAGCATTTGTCGGAAATGAATTAAATTTTGTATTGTAGCAGAATCCTTAATGAAATTCATAGACAGATTTCAAGGAATTTGTATGGGTCAGACGATAGTACTAATGGTTCGAGCTGGCCTCTTTCAAATAATCCTTAACGAATTTCTAAGATAAATTCCAAAGCAATCGTATGGGTGCGGCGATAGTACTAGTGGTTCGAGCTGGCCTCTTTCAAGCAATCCTTAACGAATTTCTAAGACAAATTTCAAATCGTATGGGTCAGACGGTAGTACTAATGGTTCGAGCTGGCCTCTTTCAAGCATTTGTCGGACAAAATTAAGGACAAAATTAAATTCATGTCCGACAAATGCTTGAAAGAGGCCAGCTCGAACCATTAGTACTATCGTACTAATTATTTATTATCAGCCGTTGCGTTTTGGTGCTAATTTTTGTTTTCTATACATATTTTAAGTTGATAAATTTTCATCTTAATTTTTTTAATTATTTTAATTTTTCCGAGCTAACTTTTATAAATTCATATCATATTTTACAATTTTTCGTGCTATCTTGTACTAAAAATGCAATATTCAAGATTCAAACCAAGAGTGTTACCATCGCAGATATCGTGCTAACTTTACGTGCTAGCTTCACAGACATCAAAATAATTAGTAAAATAGCGTTACACTTGCTTTATATTTTTAGTATAATTACATTTACATGCTAGATATTTTGAAACTTTTATATAGATATTACGTTCCGATAATGCTTATTTAAATATGCCACCGGAAATTAGAATTTTAAGGGTTAGATGTCTGTTAAAATATAAAGAAAATGTAAATGTAAGTAACCTTCGTACTTGCATAAATTTTGGAATTTATCCAAGTAAAAATTTAAATGTTATATGATTTATGTACAATCCATGTACAAGACTACATCAGAGTTGGCATCAAACATTTTTCTAAACAAAACTTTGAATGAAATTCAATAAAACATTTTTTTAACAATAAACTTAAATATGATTGCAGAGAACAATGCTGTTTCAGATGGTTATCGGTAACATTATGGTTGTTTGATTTACATCAAAATACACTTTTACCGTACTTTACAGAGAACCTTGCTCGTATCCAACTGGGGGATGAGTCAAGTTAGTACTCTTAAGCTTTCATTGAAAATCGGCATGGTGAAAGCCGCTTCAGGTTAATCAAATTATATAAACGAATATACCCCGGATTGGTATAGTGGTCCAATCTCAACAAATTTTCTAGAGAATACACGTAGATTAACGAGAGATGCAGTTCAATGCTAATTATTTATTGTATTTTATTCACCACACGTCATTTACAAATTATCCCTCTTAATTACAGTTTAACGTGACCAGATTATATTTGTTTATAACTACATCGTGTATCTTAAAAGTTTTCTTATATTGATTGTTTAACGAGATCTTGCAAATCAAATGTAAGCGATCATAAACTATTGGCGTTTATCCGATCGACCTATTTCAATTTTACATAGAATACAATTTTTAATAGAATCATAAATTTATGTTGCTATAAACATATTCAAAATTTTGAAATTTTACATATTCGCTTTAAATTTTTAACAAATCGGTTAATTGTTCTATTATTTATAGACAATAGGGTTCGAGAAGAGTTATGGATTTGATTACTTAATATTTTTAGACAAGTCTAGTACATTCAATATACTTCAAATTTAAACCAATTTAATTTAATCGGTTACGAACGATCAATAAACTTTGAAATAACCTTCTTAGGTAAATATATATTTACGAGTACATGTAAACTATGAAAATTGTCTGCACACATAAAAAATTAGTTTTAATGTTGAACAACATAATACAGCATAATTATCATATCAATTTCAGTTTCACGATCAGCAGAGCAAAACTTGATAGTTTTTCTATGCGCAAATTTACATTGTTCTACAGGTGCACGATCAATTTCGAGTTTTTTGTCGCTTTTATTTGCGATTATTTTAGAATTTTGAAGATCAGCTTCCTAAACAATATAATATGCAAATATTGTGTTTTTGTGGGTTTTCTGATTCAACAATATATAAAAATTTCATTGCCACTGTGTATTGTGTATTAGTGCACAGATTTTAAAATGTTGATAATAATTAAAAATTTTGGCTGTACAATGGGTTCAAAGAATTCATTAAAATTATAAATTTTGTTGTGAATATGCGATGCCATTTGAATATATCCGCGTCTCATTTGAATGTCGCGTATGGAAAATTATTCAACTGAACCGATTGGTACTGTATCAAACATACATATTCGTCTTCTTTGGTTGAAGTAATACTTTTTAACGTCCACAATTTCAATTAGCATTCAATTTAATTGTCGGATACCTGAAGGTTACGTAGATTTATAAAGATTTAGCGTTTTCCAAACTTATTGGGCATACCGAAAGAATTAATTTTATTCATTTTTCAATTTCCTTATGATCTACCCACAGGCGGATGGTGTAATAAATAAGACGATATTGTATTATTCCTGCGTGGCTGAACACAATAAAATTTTGCCAAACTGCAGCTTCTTTCAATACCGCTAGACCCGATGTTCTACATTTTAGAACCAACGAGCAAAAATTAACGCCAGCATCGTTAACCAAAGCAATGATTCTGTATTAGTCTACTAATGCTGATGTAAACCTATCTGGAAAGTCTGTTTGCATTGTCACGCTTTAGAGTTACAAAATGAATCGCCTGAAATGTGTTGTTCGAATGTAAATGTAAATTTGTCACATCTGAGTAATCCATCAAGCTTGCTCCTCCTGAACTACTGGTGAATAAGTCGGACAATTTCTACAAAAACCTTCGAAAGAACGATGCCGAGAAGCGGCGGGATATCCAAAATACCGAGAACCTAGCAAATGATGATTCCTAAACTAACTCACTACTAATTTTACTGATTAAGTTGGCAGTTGCTTCCATAACCACTAGCGTAGGTGCAATGTGTTCACCGCACACAGGCGGCCGATTCCAAAAGGCGGCCAAAAACTAATTTTTTTACTTATTTTTTTAAATTATTAACAAAACGGGCATTGGTTGAAAATTGAAAATAAACACAGTTTTGTTCAATATTTTTCTAAAATTTAACGAAATTTCTACAATTCTCATTGTATGAAAGCAATCTTTCAACGCTTCAACAAGTATTGTAGTACATGTGGATTAGTACCCCAAAAAATTTTAAATTTAAATCCAAGAGCTTTTTTGTATTATGTTCTGCACATAGTTTGAATCTGGTTGTTAATGACTCCGCAACTATATCACGAAACAGCAATTTTTTTAATTAGTACAAGAAATATAAGTGTTTTTTCTAGTTCAACCAAAAGATGGTCTGCTATAAAAAATATATGTCAAATTAAAATTTAAAACCTTTAAGTGGAACACGTTGATCTAATCGAATTGACCCCATAAAACCTTAAGGTATCATGTTGTGCAAGTTTATGACTCCCTTATTGAAATTTCAATTAATAAGAACATAGAAATTGACAATTGCATATTAAAAATATGCAATTGTCAATTTCTATGTTCCATAGTAATTTGGCATATATTGTTACTAAAAATTGTTGCAGTTAGCAAATTATTGCAAAATACAGCCACTCATGTGAAAGCATGCCTATTTTCGTTAAAGGACTTAACCAATTTTTTGACAAAATGTAGAAGCGAAACGAATTTGAAGAAAAGTTTGGTATTGCTTTTCCTGCTACTGGTGAGAAAAGAACGAGCCGAAAAACCCAACATTTTAAAATTAATTTTTATTTTTGCTTTCTGGATCAAGCATTAACATCTATTTCCGTAAGATTCGATCCACTTCGGGGATATAATGAAATGTTTGGATTCATTTTCGATATTGGAGAACAAACAGATGAATCGTTACTGCAAAACTGTAAACATTTACACTTGAAACTTTCAGACGAACAAAGACGTGATTTTGAAATAAATGGTGGTGATTTGTTTATCGAAATGAATATTGTAAAGGTACTCTTTGAGCCTGTATGGAAAATGGAACCTGAAAATATTTTTAATTATATGTATATTGAAAAACAATCTGCAGTCTACGGTCCCAAATTTGTATGTAGTTTTGCGCATTTTATATACATTAGCAGTGCCCATTACCTCCGGAGAAAGATCGTTCTTAAAGTTAAAAATAATTAAAAATCCTCTAAGATCAACGATCGACGAGGAGAGAGAGGAACAATTTAGAAATTTAACTTTAATATCAATGGAACATCAGATGGTCGACAATTTGAATATGGATGATATTACATCTGAATCCGCTGGATTTTTATTTCCCGTGTAAGTTCGTTTTCTTACCTCAAGGAGCGGCCTATACAATTTTTGCACACAAGCGGCGGTGTACTTAGAAGCGGGCCTGCCCATCTGCCCAAGGTAAAGAGTGGTATACCTACGAAAATAAAAATAACCGAGAAATGTAACCAGAGTTTTCCATTCCACCTGCAAGAAGGAGTATTTAATAAAAAACCATCAACGGGAGAAAATTGTAAAAAGTGAAGGAACCGATTTCATTAAAAAGATGCACTCGCTATTCATGTTCACATTCAACAAAATCATGAAGATCGAAAATATTTTTAATCTCAAATATGAGGGTTAAAATAGAACCACTGAAAAAGAACACGAGATTACTCCAATGCAAGAAATTGCAGGCAGGGTGTATACAAAAATGTCTAACAAATCTGTGTGTGTGTGTGTGTGTGTGTGTGTGTGTGTGTGTGTGTGTGTGTGTGTGTTTATGGGCGGAGGAAGGGAACCTCCGATAGGCTTCACGCGTGAACCCATATATCAAACTCGTGATAGTGTCGGATTCATACCGACCAAACCACCACCCCCGATAAACCATGCCGTTCGGCCCCGTGGAACTACCGTTAAGTATTACTTCGCGAGGCAGGCTCTGCTTTCGCTGCTCGGCTGGAATTAACTCCCAACTATTTCTGCTTCTTTCGAGGCATCTCAACTCTGTCATTATCCGTTACTCCGATGCTAAAGGGCAATCTGATGACTCTTCGTGTTTGAATTTGAACAGGTATGATCTAAAGCAACTATGACCCGTCAGAAACTGCGTCAGATGGTAATCCACTTCACCGTGTCGCCTGTTTAGCCACGCCTCGATGTAGGGGATCAGGCGATCGGTCCATCTACCATTCGTCGACTCACTCCATCTTCTCTGCCATACAGTAATCGTCTCAGCACGTGCTAATCGATGGTTCTACGCTTTTGTTCCTTGACCACGACGCAGGTAAGTGGTTTGGCGCTCCTTGGCAAGTAGATCTATTGGAGGCATTCCCGCAAGAACACCAGCAGCATCTTCTCACACCGTTCGAAATGCGCACAATACTCTCAGGGCACTTAACCTCTAAACTGTTGCTACTCTTTGTCTATAAGTATTCTTCTCCAACGAGTTGACCCAAATTGGTGTCCCATACATCATTATAGATGTAACAACGTTGGCAAGGAGAACTCTGCTGCTCAGCCGCGCCCCTTTGTATTTGGCATTATTCGTGCTAGTGCCGCATTAACTCTCCTTGCTCGCTCGCTGGTGGAAATGAGATGTGTCTTATATGACAACCTGGCATCGATCATTACTCCTAGATACCTGATGGATGGTTGACTAACAATTTGTTGGGCTCCAATCTCTAAGGTTACGTTCTCCATTACTTTTCGGCTAGTAATAAGGACAACTTCTGTTTTATATTCTGCTCGTTGGAGACCAGCAGATGTTAACCATTGTTGAATAAGTCTGACCGTCCTATTACAGTTGTCCACAATCTCCTTTCTGTGTTTTGCGACAACTACAATCGCGATGTCGTCCGCAAATCCAATCACCTGTGCATCACTTGATATGGGCAGTCGAAGTACACAATCGTACATCACATTCCAGAGTGAAGGACCTAACATTGATCATTGAGGAACTCCACCAGTCACCTCGTAAGTTTTATTTCCTTCCTCCGTATCATACATCAAGATCCTCTCGCTAAAGCAGCTGGAAACTAGTCTCAGCAGGTACTTCGGTACGTTCAACCGCGTCAGTGCGTTAAATATGCAGCTCCAATTCGCCGTGTTGAATGCGTTTTTCACGTCCAATGTAACTATGGCACAGTATTTTTTTACTACCACGTAGCCATCGAGAACCGGATATCGCCTAGTGTGCCGTATCTACAACCTCTTTAATCGCATCCACTGTTGAGCCTTTTGAAAGCCATACTGCTGCTCTGCCAGGTTTCCTGCTCTAACTATAGCCTGTTGTAACCGGTCACATACAACTCTCTCAAGGGTTTTGCCTCCGCCGACTTCAATGCAATATTCGGAATGTTATCCGGGCCAGGAGCTTTATTGTTACCAACTTTGCCACATTCGTTTGTGTGTGTGTGCCAAAGAAATGCTATTGGTTCACTGCAGTCCAGACGGATTGACTGTACGGAGTGAAACGTCAGACTTAAGATTTCTCCATAAATTATGAAATCTATTGATTTTTGGAGGAAATCGGTCCACCAGAAGAGCCAGCTTCCATTGGAGTTTTCGATTTTTGCAAATATTTTGAAAAGTACATCTGCATTGCAAGAAAACGATTGTAAACTAAAAAATCTAAATTACATTTGCAACAATACCTATCCCATCCCAGTAGAATTCTTTTTTGCCGGATCCTCCTGGAACGTCAAGATAAAAGCAGCGAGAGTGCTTGTCATCGAAGTCAAGAGCATATTTGACTGTTTCAAAAGCCTGTTTCTGTCTGTCATTGAATTTTCGATATAGATTTGGTTGCAATGTTTGCTTCCTGTGCTACATCATAAAGAACATTTTCTACTGATGCATTTCTTTGAGGAATGAAATTTTAAGTGGAGGAGAAATTTTTAAGTGCTTTTGAGATGATGCATAATTAGAAGACATCTGATCTGAGAATGATCTGAAAAAGTCGAAGCTGATCTTTAAACTGTTCCCATAGATCGATTAGATGTGGTGTTTGGCCGAAACAGAGAAGGCCTTAGAGTTCGGAGCTAGAAACGCTCCTCTTCTCATGGGCTCACTTATATCACATTCACGAGACAACTTTATTGGCTCCTCTTTGGTAGACCATGTAGAGTAATTAACATGCGTCTTCATCGGAACCATTGAGTTTTAAGCAGGAATCTAGCTTAGTGAATTCACCGCTAAAATTACCTCTACCTCATTTTCTTCCTCAAGATGTATGCGTTGATGATCAGCTAGATGCACAGGAAGACCTGTGACTTTGAGATCTATCATGTGATTTTTACTTACATAAACGCCAAATAGCCTCACGAGAACTCACATATCTGCAAGGAAGTTGGTGATCTCGTTGATTTTGAGCTGCTGGTTTCTATCGGAAGTTACATTAGCAACATACTTTAGCAACAGATACGGATTGTAAGGCACGACAGATCGGATGCTCTATCACCTTGGCGGCGTCTATATAGACTGGATAGCCGCTCACATTAAGGATTATTATTTCATTGAAATATTTTGGAAAATTCTTTCGCAATCGCGGGTTGGTGTCAGCACTTGCAATTTTGGCACAAACAAAACGATCAATTCTCTCATCAGCTGTAAACATATCCTCTGCTCTGAACGCGATCAGAATGTGCAAGCTTAATGTCGAAAACTTTGACAACCAAGTTTGGTCTATCTGATGCAATTTCGCGAGGCGATAGGTTTTGAATGATTTGAGGGTGAACCAGGTTTAGCCAAAATTGGGATTGAGAATCACTGGCACTCCAACCGGAACATTTTGATTAGCAGCTACAGTTTCCAAGATTTAATTTTGGAGTCTGGATCGGTTGAAGCACGGAAAGTTCGAATTGTTAGCCTATAGTAGTTATTATAGGAGTTGTCAAACCGTACTGTTGAGTTAACTTTCTGGCGTTAATGATGGGAATAAATTATGCAACTTGCTACTGTAACATAGACACATTTTTGGACTTCTGAAACTTGCACACTTGGATAAGATTCACAATGACAGTTGGGGACTTGCGATCTCATCTGCGCCAATCGATTATTTTGACAATAAAAGTGATCGATCTGTTCGAGAATGGTCTGAGGACAGTTGACTTTTGCTTAATGCGTATACTTACAGCCTGCGTGCTATCAATGGCGGACAGCTGCGTAAATTTGCTGGTTTGATTAGTAAGGGCCGTGATCGAGAACATCCACAGGCTTTGTAAGTTTAACTTTTCTTTTGCGACAGCACTGTGTGAATAAACCGTCGTCGGGCCTCTAAGTGGCGAATTTTTTTGACTTGCAAAACCTACACACGTAGTCCATTGCATTAAAAATTTAAGCTTGTTTCATAGAAATTAAAAGCTTGATTTAGGATAGCCTCACTGAACCTCGTTTATTGTTTCTTGAGTACGACGGTAGCTTAGGTATTCTTGGTGGTTTTTTTGTGATTGATTAGCCCTTTGTTTTCGAATCTCTTGAGCATTTGATGCAAGTTTCAAATAACGTCTTTAAGGTTCCTCGTGAGGTTTCGTTGCCTCGAGTCGCTTGACCAACTGAGTTCACTCCCAATTGTCTCTGTTGTTGGGTCTGAAATTGTCGATAGCGATGTTGTTCATGACATATACATGTTCAAAATTCGACTCTAAACATTTATTTCTTCGTGAAGGGTTTAGTCAAGCCACAGAGGAAAAATTTCATCTCAATTGCACAGCATCCGAATATTATGTCAAGATTTGGGTTAGCCGTTATTCAAAGATTTGGGTTAGCCGTTTCAAGAGAGATTACTGTCTTTAATAATTTACCAAAAAATTTAGTTTTTGAGTCTTTCATTTGTCCTTGAGATATTTATTAGTTGGCGGGAACACAATTTTTTATGTTCTGTCACTAGAAAAATCATTTTTGATAAATTAAGTGTCAATCTTGGTATTTTTGTCAAAGCCTTCTCCGAGGCAAACCAGCATTATGGAGAGCGTTATCGATACATGAACAGAATATGATTTCTATTAGAAACTAAGATAATTATGGCAACTAACCATAATCATTATAATAAACATAACCAATAATAATTTAATTTGTTTTTAAATTGGCTAGCAATCGTTAACTTTTAACTTGATATGTAAAAACTATGTGATCCAGCCTAAATCTGTTAGAAGTGTGTTTAAAATGTTGAGGAAGAAAAGCAATTACAACTATTTTTAAAGCCATTTTTGTACTAAAGGTTTTTTCTGAGAAGCGCCAACCACAACTTTTCTATAAAGCATGTTCTTTTAAAAATATTCCTCATTGCGGGCTGATGATTTTAACAAAAAATTTGTATTTTTAAAGGTTTTTTATTAAAGGATAAATACTATTACTCCTTATACCGGAACAAAAATACCAAAAAATTTACCACGGTATTTAATCAAATTACGTATCTATAATAATCTGAGTCACTCCTTCCGCTCAGTTGAATTCGCATCTAATTGATCCACACATATCGGTATAAAATTTTTCTTAGAAATCCGTTTGGACAATCTAGACTTAATGTCTTCCAAGCATATAATAAACGCACATCCGTAATCATAAAATGACATCACAACATCTAATGATGAATCAACAATAATTTTATATCAAACAATAATAATGATTCACTTACCTTCAACAACTGTTGAATCTGGCCGATAACCATCACTGGGATTTGGTCTATATTGATCAGTTGGTGCACCGCCGTTACCGCCAAGGCCACCACTATGTACCGCTCCACCTCCATATCCACCGCCACCGTCACGGTCCCCATCAGATGGTCTTGCTATATAAATCAAGACATGAGCACATTAAATCAACATTAACATTAAATTGTAAATAATTTCCAATTGTTAATAAATTAAATATAATTAAACATGTAATATAAGCGCAAATAAACTAATGCTACATCCGAAAATAATAAGGAACTACAATAGAAGTCTTAAATTAAAGATACGATTACCAAAATACGTTACATAAGTGCGCTTTAGAATAATAAATTTACTTAAATTATGTTTGCATGCGAGACATGAGACAATATCCAATGACATAACATTGGTCATTGTAGCATATTACGCAGGCAAGCACATCACGGACATTTTAAATAATTTGTATTTATTTATATACAAGGACATATTTTGGAGCCAAGTTCATGTTCAATAATGTGTGGAAGCGCAAGATTACCGCACATAAATTTGAACGATTTGACGGTACGTGAAATTACTGATTAGGCATCAAATTATATTTGAACATGATAATTTTGAGTATGTGCCAGAATTGCATGTTGCGAGCTTTTAGTATATTTCATTAGTGAATAGGATGGCCTTGGTATCTAAAGAGATGGCATACCTTATTTTTGAAAGATTCAAATCAGGCTCGCTTTGCGCTGGAAATCAGTGTTTTGGGAGTAAGACTATAAACCTTACATTTTATCAGTAGTACAATAAGATATACGATAATGCACCTTAGACCTAAGACGCTATAGCATATTCGTAATGAAGTTTGCTCGTAATATATGAGCTTTGATTTTGAAAATTGTGTTTTAACAGATTTTCGTGATGCACAATAAATCGAAAAATAGAAACAGTTCTGATTAATTAAAATTAAGGAAAAAGAAATCCATTATTGTTACGTTTATTCCGGGTCTTTATTTAACATGGCTACAATCATTTGTCGCCGCTTTTTTTGATAACTCGTTGGCATTTAGAAACCAAGTTCGTTATGCCGTTTTTCTAAACCGCCTTATTCCTATTAGCATAAAACTAAGATAGCCAGTTTCACAAGCCTCTCTTGACGCCATTTTTACACTACCAAAGGCGTTTGCCATGGACAAAAAGTGATCATAATCACAGGCGACAGGCCAGGGCTATAACGCGGATGCATAAAAATCTCCCAACCAAGCTCCAGAAGGTTCAAGCGGGTCATCATGGACGTGTAAAGCCTGGCGTTATCCTGGTGGAACACGACGCCTCTCCTATTGGCTAAGTCTGGCGGCTGCTGGTCGATTGCTGCTTTCAGTCGGTCCTATTGCTGACAGTAGAGGTCATAGTAGATGATTTCTTTTCAAACCCACCAAACACACAGTAAAATCTTCTTGGCCGTCAATCCTGGTTCGTCCGCCGTTTCCGCTTGATATTGTCGTAAATAACGCATTCCTCGTCGCCAGTCACCATCGGCTTCAGAAATGGGTCAATTTCGTTTTGTTTGGCCAAGGTTTCGCAGATATAAAAGCACGGTCCATCGAGGATCTTGAAGCCAGCCTTATACAAATGGTTTAAACTGTTTTGTAGTCGATCTCCAGCTACTGGGTGATGCTACGATAGCTTGCATGCCGGTCTACTTCGATAGTTTCCAGGATTTTATCGACATTGTTCACGATAGGGCTTCCAGTGCGTGGTGCATCTTTGATATCGAAATTACTGGAACGAAATCGACGAAACCAAAATTGCGCATGATTGGCTGTGACAGTATCGGGACCATAGACACCATTCACAATTTCAGGCGCCTGACTTGCGTTTTCGCCTTTGTCGAAGCAAAATTGCAAAACATAGCGAATTTTCTCTTGGTGTACCTACATTCTTGACACACTATAACTCACAACTGAATCGATCAATGCTAGTAAAGTTTATCCAAACTAATCCAAAAAATAAAAAACAACAAACTTATTGTAATAGTATTGGTGTCAATAAACATTCAGGCGAACTTATATTGAGTAATTTGGAGAAGATTTGATTTTTAAATTGTCCTTAGGTACGTTCCAAAGTCATTCTAAGTATTTTCTAAGCATTTAAGT
This sequence comes from Nephrotoma guestfalica, assembly GCA_963691935.1. Lineage (NCBI taxonomy): Eukaryota > Metazoa > Arthropoda > Insecta > Diptera > Tipulidae > Nephrotoma > Nephrotoma guestfalica. The sequence continues at coordinate 247,963,279 of OY829915.1, forward strand.
AAGAACTTCAGTGATACTGGTGAACTACTGAAACAAAAAGGAGTGTTCCAAGAAAGTTACACAATTTTCTAATGGGTCTGACAAGGTGTTTCATGATATTTAAAAATTTGATTTTTTTTAATGGGTCTGACGGGGAGTTCCATGAGATTTAAAAATGTGATTTTTTTAATGAACTTCAGGTACATTCCAAAACCATTCTAAGTATTTTCTAAGCATTAAGCATGAACTTCGGTGATACTGATATACTATTGAAACAAAAAAGAGGGTCCCAAGCTAGTTATATGGAACACCCTGTCAGACCCATTAGAAATTCATACAACTTTCTTGGGATACTCCTTTGTGTTTCAGTAGTCTACCAGTATCACTCAAGTTTATGAAAAATGCTTAGAAAATACTAAGAATGACTTTGGAATGTACCTAAGGCCCAGTAAAAATCACACTTTTAAATCTCATGGAACACTCTGCCAGACCCATTAGAAAATCATTTAACTTTCTTGGAATACTCCTTTTTGTTTCAGTAGTCTTTTAATATTACTGAAGTTCATGCTAAATGTTTAGAAAATACTTAGAATGACTTTGGAATGTATCTAAGGCCCATTTCAAAGTCACATATTTTAATCTCATCTAACTCCCTGTCAGACTCATTTGAAAATCATACAAGTTGCATATGACATTTTTTTTTATTTCAGTAGTCCACCAGTATCACTGAAGTTCATGATAAATGCTTAGAAAATACTTAAAATGACTTTGGAATGCACCTGAAACTCATTAAACAAATCACATTTTTAAATCTCATGGAACACCCTGTTAGACTTGGAACACTACTTTTTGTTTCAGTAGTATACCCATATCACTGAAGTTCATGGTTAATACTTAGAAAATAATTAGAATGACTTCTAAGGCCCATTTCAAAAATTACATTTTAAACTCTCATTGAACACCCTGTCGGACCAATTATAAAATCGTAAAACTTGCTTGGGATACTCCTTTTTGTTTCAGTAGTCCACCAGTATCACTGAAGTTCATAGTAAATTCTTAGAAAATACTTAGGATGACTTTCTGTCTCTCTCACATCTCCTTTAAATTTCTCAATACAAATTCGCCTGAATGTTTACTTACACCAATACTATTACATTAAGTTTGTTGTTCTTGTATTTTTGGATTAGTTTGGATAAAATTCACTAAAATATCGATGACACAAAACAATGGTAAAATAATTTTTTTAGTACTTGAATCCGTCTTTCCAGCGAGTAAAAGTATATCGTAAACCGCGACAAATACATTACGAGATATACGTGACTAAAGTCATCTAGCGAGAAAATAATGGATTTCTTTTTCCCTAACCCATTATTTATAGGAAGAAAACTTTTCTAAGAATATAATTTCCATTCATAAACTTTGAACATTCACATAAATGAAAATCGAAAATTACAAATATTTTAATTTCACAAAACGACTAAGATAAGTTTGACAACAGAATACAACATTTATTAAAAATTACACTGTTAAATTTGTTATTTTTCCAATTGGAATTATTTTCTAAGGATAATTATAAAATTGAATACGATTCTAAATATTGTGCCGTTGAATCTAGAAATATCTAGGTTCTAGTTGACTTTTTTGGGAAGGTAAAGCAGAGACCTAGTTCCAAGATTTAAGTAAAGTATATTTTTGAGATTCGTTCTATTAAAAATTATATTTAGAAATAAAGCATCTTTGATGGGTTTCAAACAACTTTTTTTATCCTTTGCAATCTTTTCTGGGGCCGAAGCACCCCAACTCTTTTGCAGTTCGCTTATTAACGTCCTTTCCTTACGCAGTTGCCCGCCAAATCGAGGACGTACGGGTATAGGTCCGATTTTGTCACCATCTGCACATTGCATAGCTCCATGCCAGCTTATACTGACATGGAAGATGGGTCGGCCCCTGAGTTCTGCACTCCGACAGGGAGTCATAGTTGTGTTCCATTTCATCCCAGATCGTAATCTGCTGATGAAAATTCCCTTTTGCATCCTGCCCCTATCGGAATTCGAACCCGGTACCTCCCGATCCAAACGCCACAGCTTTAACCACTGTGCCATTTGGTCGGTGGTTTCAAACAATATTCCAGCTAATTCTTGAGATGACCACGGGGCTTCAATAACATTTTCAAATAGATTTCAAAATTTTCATGAATATTTTAAGTTTTATAAAGGGCGAGCTACCCTGAGAGTATCAAACCACTACTCCCGAGATGATCAATACGATACCCTAAACGGTTTCATAATTTTTGCATATACGTAAGATTATTTTTACCGCGGATAATTTGTGCCGTCAACCCTGGAGATGTTCACGGGTTGCGGCCTATTGTTCATAATAACTCGACCAGTTCAGTAAAATTGTATTGTAATACATTTTAAATTTTTTAACAAATTTTCTTATTTTATTGAGCAAGTGCAAGTAAAAACTCTGCTTATTTTTTTGGCCAAATTGAACTTTATTGAAAATATAACTGTTACAAAGAATAATTAAAATATTCACCATTACTATCTATAGTCTTTTGCCATTTATCAGCTATAGATGGTAAATGCCTTCGCGATAGAAATTTGGTGGTTTCGAAGCAAAATAAAGAAAACTGAACTTTTTCAAGACGCTGTAAAGGATTACTCGTGGAACTATACATCTGATTTTCGTTAAACAGTAAGTATACCTAATCAAATTTACATGTGTACAGCTACCTACAGTTGAGCATACGACAGTCATTTGATGTTATATATACAGCTTTTGATATAGTAAATCATTCCCTCTTTTTAAGTCCCAAATTGTGGCGCAGATGATTAGAATGTTAGCTGGTTGACTTCCTACTGGAGCAATAGTTCCACAAGGTTCCACCTCATGGGCCCACTATTATTCTTACTTTTTTTAATGATCTTTCAAACAATCTTGAAAACAACATCTTAATAGTTTATTTGAGGGGTGCCAACTAAATTATATGTAATTAAATATAAATAAATATTTTTAAGAACAACACCCAGAAATATCAGCTCCAGATACAAATATCGAATCAACAACGTTGAATTTGAAGCCAAAAGTTTTGCCCATGACGTAGAAATTATTATTTATAATAAACTGAGCTTGAACCACCACATTCGAGAATTAGTTAGTAAATCTCTCAGAATGCTTGGTTTTATTATGCGAGTTACATCGAATTTTTGCAATACGCAATCGTTTCTGGCCCTTTACCGTGCTCATGTTATTGTAGATCGATCACTGAATATTTAACATCAATTTAGAATTTAAATTATGAGGTACATAATAAGGCTTTGGAGAAAGTTTAGAGAAAATTCACTCGCTTACTTAACTTTAGAATGAGATTACCATACGGACCATATCCTTCCAACCTGGAGAGATATTGTCTACGTTCGCTTCAAAATAGACGTAAAATCAAAGACGAGCTTACGTTATATAAATTAGCTTAAATGACATAATTGACTCGAATTTAAAAACGAAAGTTAAACTGAACATAAAATCCATTCGACATCAGGAAACCCCTAACATTTAATGTCAAACCGTTTAAAACAAATTATTGTAAAAACTCTCCTTCGCCTTTAATTCGTATGCCAAATGCTCATAATATTTATTTTAATGATTTAGAAGTTAAGATTTTAGATTTTAATAAGCACTAATTTTAATTTATTGAATATAATTAATGTTGTAAATCGTGTATATACTAGCAAGTAACTAGGAAAGATTTCTCCGTTTGCTAGCCATTTTTGCACATCTTCAACTTTCGTGAACCGCCGTTCTTTCAAATATAATGACATCGATCTAACTAAATGGTAATCAGAGGGAGCCAAGTTTGGAGCAATACGTCGCATGCTGTAAAACTTTCCGCAGCCTTTTTTTTATTAGAACAAAATATTGTCACAGAAAATTCCCGATTCTAATGAAATGACTTATGACTTTTATAGCAATTTTTGTCAAAAATCTGCAAATTTGCAATAATCCATTAAACAAATTTTATAAAATTTTTTATTATTAAATTCTTATTTAATAATTTAGTTTTGAATTTTGTAATTTCGATTTAATTCAATACACAAATGGTTTTGAAATTGTATTAACGCTAATTTTATAAGAAAATTTAAATTCACGAAAAATTCAGGAAAATTCACGAAAAATTCACGAAAATTTCTGGATCATTTCAGTTAAACAGTCAAATAGTGAATTAACTCATAGCGAGGACATTAAGAAGCACCAATATTTTCTCGTCCATTGTCGCTTATATAATATTTTTATCCTAGGGCGGATTCACTCCTCTATAAACTTAATTGACCCTTTAAACGCTTATTAAAATTTCAAATTAAACCTTTAGGTAAAAATGAAATGTTACCCATTTATCTTAACAGGTGTATTGAGTTAATTTAGTTAATATAATCTCTATTAGAAGTTGTTTTATGGGTTCGTCTATATTTTGATATGCATCCTGAGATGTTGGAGATATGCATTCGAGTGTTGATTGAATGGAAATTTGGAAGAAATGCGAGGCCTTCCAGCATCATGTAATTTATCAAGCCATGGTTCAATATATATCAGCCGTTGAGAAATAACTGGGTCAGGATATCAGAGACAACACCCTCCAATTATATTTCTTGAATCAAAATCAACAAGTGTATATCATACCTGGAATCAAAAGATAGCTCTTCACGAGATAGGAAACATTATTTTGTGCGCTCCTCCGGTGATGACACATCACTATTGGTTGGAATCCATAAACAAAGTTCGGAGTGTTTAAGCAAAACTGTAAACACCAGCCTCTCGACAGCTGGCGATTTGCTTTTGCGGCTTGCTCGCTATACAACTACTTGTACAAAGTTTGATCTATTAAGAGGCACACAATTAAAAATAATAATTGAAATAAACGCTAAGCGCCTAAAACATCTCAATAAATGCATATTTAATACCAGATCTTCTTAATCTCGAATAGTTAAGAGGCTTTGTTTGTTCTAGCAAGCTTGGTGTTTTACATGAACATTAAACATGGAACTGTTTCTGTAAAACTTTAAAGGAACTCGGTATGGGAAAAATCACCTAACATCGTCTCCTGGCCATGCTGTCATTCGAAGAAACGTGGCAATTGATCTTTCTGCGCATGAGGTTGCCACCATCAACGTTTTCGCACTAAGTATTGCCAAGAGCAATTTAAATAAAGGAAATGTGATACTATCAAATATTGGTAAGGTTCTGCAAAATAATTTATTCTCAATGATATTCTCCTGATTTTGTTGTTCAGTCATATTTAAGTGGCGTTCCTAAAACAGTTTCATCTGGGACACTTGAATTTTTATTATTTCTACAAATGGAATTGCCACAAAAATTAAGGTATTAAAGATTAGATCACTTATAATCTCAAGTACTGTCATGCACATGAATTTCATGATTGGCGGTCCACATTGCACAGTCCGCCTAGATGTCTAATACGTAAATTAAGTTCTTTCTGGCGGTTTACTTATTTAAATGGGTAAGAAAATTACACAAATAATGAAAATAGAAAGGACTTCCAGTCCAATAGAAGGAAAATAGACTAAATATACTTTAACAAAGACATTATTTTTGAAGTGAATCTGTTCTGGCTCGTCACAATATTATAAAGACCTAGATATACTAAGGCTTAAACACGAGGCGTTATTCCCAATTACAATTCCCGAATATATGTTGGATAAGTAAGCTTTTTGGCTCGAATTGGCGGGTCGCACGAGAATTTGACGATTTTCGTAATAACAACCATAACACCTTATCGGTTTTCGCATTTTACCGCTCGTTTACCTCAACTTAAGAGAGACGCAGATTTATTGCTGCTTTAGGATTTCTACATAAATAGAATCGAGGCAGTGCATTAGATTTTTCTGCGTACAATTTATAGTTTGCCTCCAAATCCTAACCGGTCAAGCGGCAATAACCAATAGAGACTCTCGTGCTCGCTGAATAGTTGCAGATGTGAATTCCTTTTAAGATGAAATGACTGTCGACATCACGGCTCCCATAACAAGAATGCAGATTGAGATAATCGCTTATAATTCTTGACGGATTTCGAACTAATAAATAATCTTAAGGGCTTTCATATAGGATTTTAGTTTTGCATTTTATTTATTTTAATTATTATTTTATAATTTGAACTTTAATTTTTGTTTCTGAAGATCTGAACCTCCAATTATTGACGTATTTCAATTTTCAAGTTGATCCAACTGATAGTTATCTCCCATCTTTTTACGGCACGTTATTATTATTCATTCATTCAGATGAATTTAGTACCTACTGATGGTGGCTCCTCGCGTCACAGATAATTATTATTAAACGAGACAGCAGTTCTAATTGCGGGGCATGTACATTTTGGCAGTAAAGCTCTCATCATTCCCAAAAGTGACAACAGTAACATGAGAAATATTTTTATTCTTCGTTGCTAAATTCGTTCAAAAAGCTTTATAGAAACCGATAAACATTTAGCAGCTGCCATCGATTTTGTATTTGGCATCATTGATGCAAGGCGGCATCGGTGATTATTTTGTTTACGGATAATATATGTCCGGATATAATGTGTCATGTTTTAGTTTATTTAAAATCAATGGCAACAAAAACACTCTAGGCAGGTTGCTCAGTATAGAATGTACTCCGGATGTCAGGAACAGTGTCGCTAAAGAAACAGTTTAATCCTCCCTACTGTAGGCTAGTACCAGCCGCCCATGTCAATTGTGCATTTTGTATTGAACACGATACAGTTAACGGCGATTTTGGGAATCCGCCTAGTTTCAGGTTTCGTAAACTTTTACATTTAATTATTTTTAACATTAACCTATAAATTTACACCGGACAATTTCACTATGGGTCTCCTCCGAAAAAATAAATATGGAACTATTGTCCTCATAAATCGTTGCTGCAGGCTGGTGCAGCCAGGTTATGTATCAAAAGTTGTTTTCATTTCGAGTAAGTGTTCTATCATATTTTCGGAGAATTTACTGTCCCAAACTTTAATAAAGTTACCAGTTGAACGCATTTCAAAGCTGTTATAGCCATCGTTTGCCGACATCCGACATAGTATTCAAAAGGATGTAATTAACGCTCTTTAAAATCTGAGGAAGCGGGAACATGAATTTGTTGCTGCTGTCACCACAGATTTCAGTAGATCATTATATTTCTCATAACATTAGTACATTCGTCCTTAAAGGCAGAGTTCTTGATTTCTCAAAACAGTTTTTCAGTGGACGAACTCTCTTTTGGGGTAGCTAAGATATGAACAATTTTTCGACTATCAACATCAACTCCACTCGTGGCGTTATTCGCATTACCACAAAGCAGTCATTCGAAGAGCACATGAAAATATTCCAAAATTTAACCTTCAAATAACTAGATTCTGTTACAAACCGGACTTTGCCATGTACTGCGTAAAGAATAACTTTTAATTCAATGATGGACTTACCGGTCTTTTACATCAACAATGAAGGAGTCAGAGAACCCAATGACAGAATTGCCAATCGAGGTAGTTCTATGATTGATCAAATGATTTTCATAAGCCTTACATTTCGAAAGTTCTTTATATAATATTTGATCGTGTCCTGTTTGATTATGCCAGGCATATGTGTGATCGGTTCCTCTGGCAGAATGTACACATTAAAAGAAGTGAATTGCCTTTTTCCACGCTTTATTCACTAATTTTCTCTGTCTGTTTGTACTAAAATCATGTAATCAATTTTTTCGAATACTAGCTAGTCTATCTTTGGTGACACCACTTCGCATTAAACCTTGCATGTGATTGGACGTCGGAGTCCAAATGTTGCACGCAAGTGCTTACCCAATCAATTAAAATCGCTACCTATTTACACACAACTTTTAGATAATCAAGAGACACTTGAGCATGTGTTGTCGAACACAAAGAGCTTCGAAAAAGAATATGATAGAGAATCAGATCTCTATGGAGGTTTGAAATTAATAAATTGGGTCGACATTGCGAGAAGCTATAGTGAAGTGCCGTTCATCAATCAAAGTGCAGGAATAATAATATCTTGATCGCAATCAGTTAGAGTTATGTGCATACAAGCAATGCTATCATCATCATGGAGGAAGAATGAGTTCCTGTCCAAACATCAGTGATGAGTGCAGTTGGCTGTGTACAGCTGGATGTAGATAATGAACTGTCTAAGACCTTGAATGAAATCCTAAGAAAAACACTGAAACATACCGTATTATCTTGCTACTACCTCTGTCATCAGTATAATACAAATCTGCCTAACAATGTCGGCAGCAATGTCGGGACCTTTAGCTGCAATAACTTACACTGGCTGAATATGAGAATACCACTGCATAAGAGTTGTATCAACATTTCCGTTCATCTTTCGTCTATTAATTCGTCATAAGACCCATATCGTCACTCTCGGATCAGAAGTCTGCCTAAGCAACTACATACATCAAGATAGATGAGTTAATAGTTATTATCAAACATTGCTGAGTCTGTGGAAAGAAAACATGAATATTGAAGCCTCTGGATTAAATACAACAATCGCCTATATGAGAAGCTACAGAACTTGATGTTGGTGTTACGCGTGCGAGCATATCGAAAAAGTTCTTCATGATCTGTATGACAATACTGTAGCAATCGCACGTTTCAGCATGTAAATGCGTCTATAAGCTCAAGCATTTGGATACTGCAAATGTGTCTGCGAAATATGAGAGTCCAATTTGCAATACTTTTCGATTCTCACTACCTCAACAGTAAGGCATACGAGGGTTGCCTTTTATAGATCGGGTTTGGGCAATCCTAGTGCTGTATATGGTAACTGATCTCTATAAAGTTTGATATTTTAGACGGTGTATAGTTACTCAGAATGTTTACCGGAATTTTTACACTTTATACCGCCAGTATTTGTTTTGTAATATTGATTCTAAAAACTCATTTAAAAGCAAAAATGAAACTAAATCGTGAACGTTTTCGTCACTATCAATTCAATCGTGGCTGCAGTTCGTCCAAAATCGGTTGTTGTTCCGAAAACCATTGATTCTGTGCATGAACTGATACTGCAAAATCGTCACGTGACTTATCGTGGGATTGGGCCATCCTTGGGCATTAGTGGAACCAGCATACATCCCATATTGTATGAAAATTTGGCCATTTAAAAAACGGTGGTTCAAAAATTGGCTATAACATCGTGGCAAGAACGAATCTGGGATCTATGCGTATGAGCCCGCAATCAAACAACAATCGACGGTACGTGTGTTTCAATATAAGCAAAATTCAACAAAAGTTGTTTGCCACGAAACACTTCGAAGCAAATAGTCGCCTGATTTTTCGGAAAATCTGGAGATGTCGCATCCGTGCTATTGGTGCAACACTCAATGATCAATTCTGAATGGTATTCTCACACATCGGCACAAACAATTGATATTTGAGCGATCAAAACATCGAGTTCATGGGTCATTCGCTGTAAAGTCCTGGCTTGGCACCCAATGATTTTTTTTTTATTCCCGCAAATTAAAAATAAATTGCGAGGTCAACGTTTTCCGACACCTGAAGATGCGGTTAGTGTATTCAAAATGCATGTTTTGGAGGTACCTCAATCGGAGTGAAAAAAGTGCACCAAAAATTGGTATAAACGCATTCAAAATTGGTCTTCAGGGAGAATATTTCGAACACCAATAAAACCATTTTGGATAAATAAATATTTGTTTTTGTTCTATAATCCCGAAATATAAAGAGCATGAACCTTAAAGATAGTTCCAAGATGGCAGCCAAAATGTGTTAGAAACGACTAATAGAGGACATGAGTTTAAATACATTTTATTTTCTGGTTTTTCCGGAGTAAAATTGTCTGCGTAATCTTGTCTTGAACAAGAATACAGGTAGGGACTTTTTTAAAGCGAGAGAGATTTACTAATTGATTATCAATCGAAGTTTGTTTCTCCAGGACCATTTCCACTGGAATTATCTTGCTTCAAATGGGGGGGGGGGAGGTGAGTGGCAGGGCAGAGATAGATAAAATAACAACAACATCGTCAATAATAACGTCAAGCAATCATTGCTTGGACTAGTACAAAATTGAGTGACCGCTTGGCAACATCATAGAATAAAGTGAATAATGGAATGGAACGAAACCTGGAATGGAAATCAATCATCCTAATGGCAGAACATCGAAGCAAATAAATGGATCACGTATTGATCAATAAGAAGAAATTTCTTACGTCACGGAGGACACCAAAAAACTTCATCACCACAATTTAGAATTGTTGTAATGTAAAAGGCGCCAAGACAAAGAAATAAATTTAACACTGACAGATTATTAAAAGATGCCAACAGAAGATACACATTCTGTGAAGTTTTTCAGCCTCTAAACAAACCAATATGAAGAAGAAGCAAGCCAATCAGTGTGTATAGAGCCAATAGATTAAAAAATCGAACAAACAGGCTTGTCGAGACAGTTTACCAACAATATTCTGGGTACCAAGAATTCAGACGCAAACCCCTGGATCAGTGATAAAACTTAAAAAAAATTAAAGAACGCATGCAACTCGAGTTGCAAAAATGCCAACGAAATACGTCGGAACGTCAATACGAAAATATGAAAAGATACGCCAATACGAAAGGTAGACGCGAAGATACAAGCAAATCAAGTTAATTAAAGAAAGTCAAGAAAAATGGCAAGGAGTTTACTTACACATACACATAGGCAGTAAGACACTGAAAACATTCCAAAGTCAGAGCAGAAAAGGCTGCAGCAACCCGACCTAAGAGAATGTAAAAATTATCAGGATTTTTCCAACAAGGGCAGCAAGGTCAACAAGATAGGTGAGAAAAAATAGCAAATATGTCGGTAGCAAAGGCCGGCCCTATTTATAACCGTTTTTAATTTTTTTTTCCACATTTTTAACGATTTTGCTTTCGCACTTTAACCGTAACATATACTTGCGGTCAAATTTTTCAAATGTGAAGATAGAATGAATATCGTCATGAAATGTCTTCATTTACAAAAAATTCATCGAACTTTGGTGATTGCTAACAGAAATAATAATTTTCGGCATTGCCTACGTTCCCTATATTGTCGGCGGCAGTTTTTTAATTTTCTACATACATTGTCTACACGTGTAGAATATTAATTATCTTTCTCATAATGGAAATGATTCGAACGAAATTAAAAAATTTCGGCAATGCAATCTGATCAGATTATGCAAGTTAATACGAAATATATTTCAGCACATATGTATAAGACTGATCTGGACGGCTTACACATGTCACGACAGGTTAAATCGAGAACATGTATGATGATTACATTCTAAAATTTTTAAAGCCATGCTTGAGATTACGGTTTTATACCTAAAGCCACCGCATACAATCCCTAAACAGTTCAGCGCTAAATTAGAATTTATCTTAAATTTCATTGTGGCATACGATCTAAACTCTACAACAACAAAAAATTAAAACAGTCTCCATATATACAAATAATAAATTATAATTACTACAACAAAAATTAGAATAAATTAATTATATGCGATTATTAATTCCATCTACACAATGATCTCATTTGAATTTTTCATGTCCAAACAATGAATTATGATTCGATGACCGTAAAACTAAAGGTCACATAAGGCAGAACCAAATAAACCGATCTCTAAAATATATAAACTTAACAAAATAATGGATTAGTATGATGTAAAGGTGTGTGAACACTTACGTTTTACGTTATAGTAACTCTCTGGATTGAAGTACACCTCGATTGGATCATCGGTTACATGATAAGTTGGACGGTTGCCTGTGCTTGGCCGTTGCGTATCATATCCGTTTGTGCTACCGCCGATACTACCACTACTACTGCTACTACCTGTTGGTCGTGTATTGTATCCATCTTGTGTGCTTGTACTAGATGGGTTTGTTGGATCGGGACGATCAGGATTTTGTTGGATACTAGGGCTATTATCGTAACCATTACCGCGATAACCATCACTACTGTCACCACCAATGGTCGTTGGCCGCAAACCATATCGATCCACATTGTTGTATTTATTGCGATCATTGTAGTCGTGCGACGATTCCGGACGCGATGGTCGATAATAATCAACTTTTAACGGTGGCACATTTTGGGCATATACGTTTGGATTTTGTCTATTTGGATCGTTTGGCATTGGATAATTCTTTTCGTAGAGCATTGGGTAATCATAATTTGGATATTCATTGTAATTTGGTCGCGAATTTGGACGCACCGGCGAATCACGATCTTCGTATAATGGATATGCGACTGGGCGGTCCTGGTTTTTATCACGATCATCCGTAAACATTGGATATGATTCGGGTCGTGTTGTTTCAGGATTACGATCCTTTAGTGGATAGCGGTCGGGATATTGATTTGTAGTCGATGGTGAATATCGATCACCTCCGCCGCCGCCCTCCCCCATTGTGCTTGGTGGATACGGTGAACTTTTTTCGGTGGTTTGGGGCATTGGCGGTGGACGGCGATATGTTGTGGGAAATCGATCCTCATATCGTGTTGTACTAATGGTATCCGGAGTAGTCGAAGGTCGATCGATAAAATCCGTTGGTCTTGGTTCTAAATCTATTGTAGACATACTCGGAGGAAGCATTGGATTTTGATTGGTTGTGGGCGATTGTGGTTGCGGTTGCGTAAATATTGTGGTCGGTGGTAATGAAGGTGGCAGTGACGAGGATGGTATTGGCGGCGGTTCATCGCTTATAGCCGATGACGGTGAGGCTGGAAATGTTGGTGTTGGTTCAAAAGATTGTGGTAACCCAAACCCTTGAAAATTAATTATACAATAGAATATTTATTTACAAAATTCATTGAACCAAAGTTATTGTTTGGAACATGAAATGCTATTTAACCAGAAATATGTACGTGCACCCAAAATTTGGAAAAATCTAAATAGAAATGAAACAATTTACCTCCTGCTACGTTGTTATTCCCTGAAAATGGGGTTGTATTCGGATCCGTAACACAATCGTTTCGTCGAGCATACAAATCAAAGTCTGGATCAAATATTGTACCAACCGGCCGTGCTCTAGACGTGTCTATCACCTCAGACGATAATTGACAAGTTCCGTTACCTCTGACCGTAATCCTAAAATAATGGTAAGTTAGGCTGTGTCTGATTCACATCTTTCTGCTCGATACATACCCCAATGAAAAAGTTTGGCATTGATCACCTTCACTTTCACACAGATCTTGACACACCCTCACCAAATTTGCCTCTGATGTGCGAAAGGTTTTTTCAAACGGAAGCATCGCTCCTATGGCTATCCGTTCGAAACAATCTGGAAACAAAAAGAGAAATTTCGTTATAATTTAATTGATTAGTCACACATAATAGAATTCTAATTGTTGCACAATCGCTAATTGTCATGTATGTATATTGGGTAATTTTCACTTTCATGCATGATCTCTACAACATTTTACACATGATTACATTACGAATTGTTTACGCAGAAGGGTTAGTGAACTGTTACAGAATCAACGACATATTGCCCTAATTCCCTAATTACTATGTAGTCTCTGCTATATATGTACTCGTACTTACATTCCATACTTTTATGTGCATGTAGCTGTTGTTGCTCTGTAATTATATACTGTGACAGGTTGTCTCTTGACGATATACGAGTATATAATATTATGTTTTGGTGTAGTCATGATCGCACTCATCTGATTAATAATCGAGTCGAGCTGTCATTATATTCATTATCATCGTTCTATAATTGATCTCGTTTCCGGTTGTTGAATTGAAATTAAATCGGCACTGCGTATTTTATGCTTATAGAGTTAGGAATCTGAAATTGTTTGCATACTTTCGTGTGTACACCAAAAAAGTACATCACTGACTGTTCTGTTTGAATCAAGCTTACGTATCCCGAAAACCATTCTAATCGTTTTGTTTTTCAAATGGGGGTTATTAGAGTACAAGGAAGCAATTGTGATTTCGTAAACATTTGTTTAGAAGGCATCTGGTGCGTGATCCGGGTTCCGTTTTTTATTTTTTTTCGTGGCTCGCACGATTTTGATAAAAATTGGTGAGCCGTGGTTTTCATTTGCCAGGATCGATTGCGATTGGTCCAGGAGTCAACAAATTTCAAAATTAAAATAATGGAAAAATGATGAGGGGTTTCAGAAACCATAAGACTCTGAACACACGCACTCTAACGAACTTTTCAGACGGACTACTCCAGGAGAAACCCGAGATAAATTCGGAATATGTTAGGGTACACGACAAGATCGATCTATAAAGTATTTTAGGTTCAGAAAACTGATAAAAAATGATAAACGAAATAGGCTGTAGCGATACATTCACCATACTGATACACGAAATTTAACTTTTAAATTTAAGCAATGTTTAATAACCGACATTTAATAATCAACTTTCATAATCAACCGCACACGAGCGCGCCTCACTCATAAATTGGCCACGTCTCAATTCTCCATTTTTTTTTCCGTTGGCCAATTCTCCATTTTTCTCATTCGTCTCAAACATATTTTTCTAATTAAAAATTAAATAAATACTAATTAAATAAATAAATAAATAAAAAAGTGTGTCATTTAAACACCCACTCGAATTATGCAAGTCTTTTACACGGATGATTTGGTGCCATCCAGGGGACATTTAGAGACCGGTGCGAAAGTGTCAGTTTTAGGAAGTGGCTCTGAAGCATTCTTGACTAAGCATAATATGAGCTTCATACGATTAGTGCTGTGTTTTCTAAGATGTAACATTTCAGTGTATTATGTTTGCGCCATCTATTGAGATTTCGGAGTTCATTCTACTCATTGATAGATGTCTCTTATATTCATCAGTTCTAAACTGCTTCAGTAGTTCAGACTTATCAATCTACAATTATAAATATTTTGGAGATAAATTATTTATTTAACAAATTCAAAATAAAAATCAGAAGTGGTTTGTTTTATGCCATCTATAAGCGGCTGATATGAATCAATGTATAGTTAATCGGTAATTGAGACCAAATAAAATCGGTATTAGACACACAGTATAAGCGTTAATTTCCGATTAAATACAAATGTCTTAATTAACAAACCTAACCGCATAACATAAAAATAAATGTTCGTTTGAAAGCCATCATTAAGAAATCGCAGTGCCATCTCTGTGAAAATGGCAAAAAAAATTCTAACCATATATATATTTTGCTGGCATCTGCTTAAATTTGGTCAAACTAAGAAAAAACTGGAGTTGCATTAAACTATAAATGTTTTATTCAGTGAACTTACAAATATTTCTTTCGTGCATAAATTAAATTAAAAATGCAGTTAAATAACAAAATGTTGTATAGGAACATTAGGGATGAGCCCGAATCACCTAAAAAATGGATGATAAAATCGGGCATATATGAAACAGATGGAAAAAATATGAACTCTTCAACCAAATTGAATGCATTAAATTCACACAAACGGAACGTTTTACAAAATTTCAGGTCAGTTTTCCACGAAAGCCAAATCAAAAAATCAAATCCTATCCTAATCCAATATCATCAGTTCGATGGGTATCATATTTTTTCATGTCATGTTCCTGTACATCTACGACAGTTTGATTCGATTTGAGATCACACAATCTAGACCAGGACATCGAAAATCTGAAAATAGTATATCAGTGCTTACAATACGCCGACCAGGTAGTCAATTTGAATAAATGCCTATGTGGGGAAAAACAAATAAATTTCTGAGGCTGAGGGTATTACGCCGGCCCAAGCCCCAATCGAAGCAATTACTAACTTTGTGGTTCCAACCACCACTAAATTTTTACAACGATTTTTAGGAGTGTTGAATTATTGTCGCATATTCTTACCAAATGAAGTTCAAGATTAAGCCAAACTATACTAAAGGATCAAAAGAAAAACGACAATAACGAGGCAACACAGCTAGTTCACTCGTCGCTTAGCCATAAACTATCAATTACGAGCCACGCGCTGGGTCATATACGCACAGAAATAAAACATTTCAAACATTTTATCGACGGTCGCGAATTTATTCTTTATACACTGATCATAAATAACTTACGCAAGTTGCGAAATTATAGCACAATACAGAATACTGATATACCGAATATTTCCGAAATGATGCGGCGGATGCTTTCTCTTGCATCGACGCATTAACAATCTCAGGCAGTATCGATTATTCACCAATGGCAGATGAGCAAGCCTATGGCGAAGAACTCAAATTATTGATTGATGGTAACAATAATTTACAGTTCGACAAAGTTCAAGTTTCCGGAACAGACCAATTTATATTTTGTGACGTTTCTACTGGTACCCAAAAACCATATATTCCTAACAAAATTAGACGACAGGTTTACGGAATAATCCAAACTAATCTGAAATAAGTTGATTCGGTGTTCCATCCATACCATATAGTTTCCGATAGAGGAGTCCAATTCGATTCCAATTTGTTTGCCAGCCTATCCAAATTGGCTGGATTTCAACGTAAGCGTACAACAGCTTATAATTCGGCTAATCGTGTAAGATGCGACCGTTTGGCCATTTCATTTTATACACTGTCGTATACGCTTCCGTTGAAATCCAACCAAGTTGATTGAGGAACACTGAATCGACTTATTCCGGATTAGTTTGTAATATATCGAAAACCTGTCGGTGGATTTTTTTTGTGAATGTATAGTATTTGTATACCAGTGGAAACGTCACAAAATAAAACTGGGCTTTGTCGAGCTTTAAATTATTGGTACCGCATAGATCAATAATTTGAGTTCTTTGTCATTGGGTTGCTCATCCGCCATGGGTGAATATTTGATACTATCTGAGACTGTTAATTCGTCGACGCAAGAAAGAGATCCGCTACAACATTATCATTGCCGGTAATATTCCGTATATCAGATGTGTTTTGGGTGATCAAATAATGGTCAAATGTTCACCATCATCAAATGTTATGACTCCCAGGAGATATGATACAATCGTCATCAACCTCGTCCCAAGACCAGATCGTTTCTCAAATACTAAAGTATTTTAAGCAAATCCAACCAACTCTTCCAATATATACTTTGCGCAGGGCGCTACTACCTGCGTATGAGGGTCTTTATTTAATTGTACGTCAAAACGAATCGATTAAAATAAAGTTTCATCGAAGTAAACGATAAAGATGATAACGCTCGAGCATCCAACGAGGTTCCATCAGACGAAATATCTGACAATATTCTTCAACCTATACCACTGAACTGGTTGCACAGGCAAGTAGTTACAAACTCCCAAACTGACAACAAACCAATTAAGAAACAGGACTAGTTCAGCTTGAACTTGGACGGTTCATGGAATTCGAAAACTCAAACCCTGGGACGGGCGAGATAGATTACGCAAAGTAATCTATTTCGTTAAAGAGTGCATCGCTGTCCCTAAATATAGCTAATGTCTACAGCCAAGACAATAGCCGGCCTGATAAAGTTACTATTTAGTTATTAGGAAATAAATAATAATGGCCTAGCTACCTAGGGGCCAAATAAGATTATATTTAGACCCAAAATAACATAAATTATTCTTTTGTAAATTGGCTTACTCATACGATGACATAAACTTAGTGGAGTTATAATAAAGTAAGTAAACTAACTCTAATTTTTACAACAAAATTTTAAATTACAACTTCGACATTTATTTAAAATCTAGAGAATAAACAAGAGACATCTTCAACTCATCATATACTCCGCTTCGGTACTATAGACAAAGCGACTGTTTGCTGTTTTCGACTACTCCTTGATATTGGGCCACCTTGCATCATAAAAATATATCCAGTGACCGAACGCCTTTCATCGACGGCACTAGCCCAGTCAGAATCATAATATGCTATAGTAATTCGGGGTTACCTTTCCTTCCAGAATTCTAGTTTAGCAGATGCTGTGCCTTTTAAATATCGAAGAATTCATTTCACTGCGTTCCAATGAGCTTTCTTGGATTGTTATTAAATCTGCTTGCCATATGGATAGTGTATGTTATGTCGGGTCTAGTTCCTTGAGCTGCGTATAGTATACTACCCACCGCTTGTTGATGTGGAACGTTTTCCATTGCTTTGAATTCCACTTCATTTTTAGGTGACATATACTTCGATAACTTTTGATTCGGGTCAGAAGGAATCAAAACTGAGTTGACATATGTAACTTCTCCAAAACATCTGTTGTATATTGCTCTTGATCAACCCAAATTTTGTGTTGGTTTCGATCCCTAGTGATGTTTAAGCCCAAACATGATTTTGCTTCTCCCAAGTCCTTTATTTTAAACCGTCATCTCTGATTGTAAATTTTCCTTTAATCCAATACAGTTAGAGAAAATTTAGAAATCATCAACGTAGACTGCTACTGTAATCGTTCGTTCGATGCAGCTAGATGCAGTTTTAAATCGAACAGGATAATCGTGTATATCCTGTTTGATTTAAAACTGCATCTAGCTTCATGTTCCAAGCTCTACTTGCTTATTTGAGACCATATATTGCCTTTCCAGACCGACACATTTTATTTCCAAAAACAAAACCTGATGGTTGAAGCATGTAAACCTCTTATTGTAATTCTCCCTGAAGCAATTCAGTAACCACGTCCATATGATCAATATCCATATCAAGTTTAGCAGCCAATTCAATTAAATACCTTATTGAAGTAAACCGAACAACTGGAGCATAAGTTTCATCGTAATCAATACTTTTTCTCTGAGCACAACCTTTAATTACCAGTCTAGCCTTATAACGAATATTGCCATCAGCATCCATCTTCGTTTTGAACACCCATTAACAGTCATTGGCCCTTTTTGAAGATGGTAAATTTTCTAAAGACCAGGTTTCGTTTTCAATCAAACTATCATATTCGTCTCGTATTCGACTCTTCGGTTTAAAGCTTCTTCTAATAATTCTTGGTCTTACGTTGTCTTTTAGAACGTCTTTCGCTGCTATCTTCCGACTTTATAGTATGTAGATTGTGCTGTCTCAGGATCATTTTCGAAATCCAAAAAATCCTCGCTACTATCGGTACTCTCTGATAAATTTTCTATAGAACTGTTTTTATCAATAGACTTAAACTCCACTTCGACCGCATTTTTATCGATCTCTGAAGTGTCATGAACAATGTCGTTCAATTTGTTTTGTCCATTAGTTGAAACCTTTGTACTTGTAGTTTCATCATTTATGTTTTCAACAACGAAGATACATTCTTCGGAATTTAAATCCCATGTTTTACGCTTCGGTTTTGGAATTTATGCCATGGCTTTACATCCAAAAATGCGCAAAACTGTTAAGTCAGGACGTTTTAATGTCCATACTTCTTCAGGTGTTTGTTCCTTCAATCCTTTTGTCGGTGATCAATTAATTATATAAACTGTAGTTGAACCAGCTTCGGCCCAAAAAATCTTTGGTAGGTCCATATCAAAAGTGTACAGCGTGCATTTTCTACTGTAGTGCGGTTTATCCTTTCTGCTACTCCATTCTGTTCGGGTGTAAATGGCACTGTAATGCCAGGATTTTATTTGCAGTCTGATTTTCTGCAAAAACTTTGAATTTTTCAAATATACTGGTCACTTCATCTTTCGATTTAAAAAAAAAAATGCAAACACTTTGTTCGTAAAGTCGTCGATCAGAATGAAGAGGTATTTGGGGCCACCTAACGATTTCTGTTCCATTGGATGCATAAATTCGAATGCACCAATTCCAACACTTTTGTTGCTCGTTTTACAGCTGTTTTAAGACCAAACTTGCAGTTGCAATTAGATTTTTATGTTCATTATAAATTTTGCAACCATTTTTATTAAATGCCAGTGTATTCCCGTGTCTATACATTCAACTCACTGATAACAAATTAGTAGACAATTCTGGACAATATGTGAGATATTGTCATATGTGAAGAAGCTCCAGAGTCAATATACCATTCATTTTTGTTAATGATAACAGATCATACGCCAATGACATTTATCACATTTAGACTTCGGATTTGAACAATTTGATGCTATATGTCCAATTTGATTACAGTCATAACATCCCGGACCTTGAAATTTGACATGTTGAAATTCTTCTTATTTCTATTAAAACGTTTACCATAAAGAGCTGTCGTTTGATCAGAAGTTGAAGATTTGTTTTCTATTTTGACATCTGGTAACATTTTTGTTTTCATTAAATCACCGGTTATCGGAATGCCGGAACTTTCCATCCCATGATTATCGGTCTATATTCCTCCAATAAATTGTTCCAACTCATTCATCGGTTACAGTAAAACCAATACTACATAACTTATGGGATGTGACCATGATTGTGTTAACATAATACTTGACTGTATCGCAATTTTCCAGTTTGGTTGTAATTAGTTGTCTCAAAAGACTAACTTTTCTGGTCAAACCGGAATCTTCAAATGTTGTCTTGAGCTTGTCACAAACTTCCTTGGCACCCACCATCAAAATAATGACTGCTTCCGCCTCTGAGTGTTTCTTTTTGTCTTCATCTTCTCCAATTACACATGCCCAAAGTTCTTCATACTTTAGATATGCTGTCATAGCAAACTGCCATGTGTTATAATTTACACGACCTTTTAGTTTATCGATTATTGGCAATTTGTTTGCCATGTTTATTCTCAAAAATTCGGTAGCACACAAAAAAATATAACCTCACAAATTTATACTGAATTAAACTAAATGTTGTAATCTGCTCTTCAATTGAATATAAATAACACTTTATGGTTAAACGCCATAAGTTTATCTGGACCCATAACCTGATGTTTTCGGATATATATTTTCTACTTTTAAATAAATGTACAATTCAAAGAATAGAGAGTGTTACAAAAACTATTACGGTTAACAAAGTTCACAAATACCTCGCTTTGCGACGTTTCAGTTTGCGTCGTTTCACATTGCGTCGAAAAAAATTGGCTTGCGTTATTTCACATTGCATCGTAAAAAATCTATACAATATGATTGAAATATGCAGTGTAAGCATGTAGGCACGCCTTTAATGTCTAGCAAAAAAATTACATGCATAAAAAGGGAAATCCCAGCTAGTTTGTTGAATAAGTTGAAAAAAAGAAATCGAGAAAGTTTGAAGCGTTTTGAGGCAGGAGTACGAGCTGTTAAAATAGCTAAAGCACTTGGACTAGCAAAACCAACTGTGAAAACAATAAGAAATCGCGACAGCAGTCAAATTAAAAAAAATTGGGAAAGCTGCTACTGTATCAGACGCAAAAAAAATAGCTCGTGCAAGAGATTTTCTGCTAGTAAAAATGGAATCAGGATAATTCAGGAAAAAGCAAAGGAATCATATGAAGATCTGGAAAAACAATCAATGCCAAATGATATGGAGAACGAGAATGCTAATGAAAGGCAACCAAAGTTTTTAGCAAGCCAAGGCTGGTTCGAGAGATTTAAAGTACGCCAAAACCTTCATAATGTAAAATTAAAATGTGCAGCAGCTAGCGCCGATACTGTTGCAGCCATTCTTCATATAGCAAATGACTAATCCCTAAGTAAGTTTTTAACGTTGACGAGACGGGATTGTTTTGGAAAAGGCGCTGCCGCGCAGAACATATATTTCTAAAGCAGCAAAAGCAGTTTCAGGACCTAAGACGAGCAAAAATAGACTCACTCTTCTTTTAGGCGGAAACGCGGAAGGAGATTTCAAATTTAAACCATTTCTTATTTATAAGTCAGAAAATTCTAGAGTAATGAAAGGCGTATAAAAAAAGCCTTCCCGTACATTGGTGATCAAACAAGAAAGCTTGGATGACGTCTGCAATGTTTAAAGACCGGGTTTGCGAATGTGCTATTCATGAAATAAAATCGTATTACTATAAAGAAAACTTGAATTTTAAAGCTTTGATTATAAGACAATTTAACAATTTTATTTTTGCCACCAAACACTACGTGAGTTATCCAACCAATGGATCAAGGGATAATTTCAACGTTCAAAAGCTACTACCTGAGAAGAACGTTCAAGCAGCTTTTAAACGCTAGCGATGATTCACAAAAAATAGCACAATTCCAGAATTTTGGAAAACATTTAACTGGATGCAATCAACAATATTTCAGAATCGTGGAATGAAGTCACACCCACTTGTATGAATGGTGTATGGCGGAAGACATGGCCAGAATGTGTTCGTAAAAACCCTAACGCTAGTCATATTGCAGATGTTGGTGACATATCTGCAGTTTGTACAGAAATTGTTAACCTGTCAAAGAAAATGAATTTTAGGGAATGGACGAAGCTGGTGTGAAAGAGCTTATTTCAATACAAAATGAAGACATTACCAATAATGATTTGATAGAATTAGATTTAGAATTGGCTTATAAAGAAAATTCTATAGAACATTTAATGGAAACTCTTGAGCCAAAAATGCTTACTTCAAAACAAATTAGCAAAGCTATGGCCCTACTTGACGAAGTCGCTTCTATTTTTACACAAAATGATCCTGACGAAAAAAGATGCGTAAAAGTTTCTTCCGTAAGTTGCTACAAGGAGATTTATTTGGAACAAAAAAAGAAAACGATCCAGCAAACTTTGGAAAAATATTTGCAGCCATCGGCATCTACGTCTGCACTTCGAACAATTCCTGCATGGAATGCAGGAACCTGCATGATTTGTTACGTTTTAATTTTCTGTATAAATAAATAAATTTATTAGAAACTGGAAATTGCTTTGGTTTTGATAAAATGCCCGTTTGGATTTAACATTGGAAGATGTATACGATCTTTAATATTTTTGCACACTTCCATACAAAGTTATTTCGAATTGCGACGTTTTGTTTGCGACGAATTTTTTGGGAACCAATTATCGTCGCAAAGATTCGATAATTGGGAACTAATTATCGTATTGGCGATAATGTTCTCTTTCCGATATTATTGTTACGCAATTTTATTTAGAACAAATTTGTATTTACGCGTATACTGTATGCCTAACACTGATTTGCTTGTATAAATTTCCGATTAAATTAATTGATGGTTAATTCACTTCAGTTGTTCACAGATGTCATAATGAAATGTATAATAAAAATTTGTGAATATATTTAAATTTTTTAATCTCTACAATATTTGTAATAAGCGATTAAAAAAGCTTAACTAAGTTTCCAGATTAAAACTAAATGTCAGCCACACTCTAGTACATGAACATTAGCGACATCTACCAACAACTGGTTTGAACTAACCATCAATTAAGTATGTCGGAATTTTAAGTTCTAATTTACTTAAAAATATTAGTTAAGCTTCAAACGCGCTGTGTTTTGTGCCATCTATGAACAACTACTAGGAGCTCACCATCAATTTATTTGAGAAATTTAGAGAAAATAATCAACGTCAGGTACGCGATAAAAAAAACTCTAATACTGTGTGTCTGATAAAGCTTTTTTCGACTAAATTACTGAACAAACTAATTAAAACTTAGTTCGTACGAGTTATTAATAGATGGCGTTACACTAAAATTTTATTCTAATTCGCAAATTTAATTTGTGGTTTGCAATTGTTGAAGTGTTTATTATCGATGGTAGTAAATTAACGTCAATCCAACGGCAGTTTAATTTAGTCAGTAATTTAGACGAAAAAATCGGTGTGAGACACACAGTATAGTTACTTGGAAATAAATTTTTTAGTAATAGTAGCTTCCAATTACTAAAATCTCCGAAAACAGAAGAACAGCAATGGTAGAGAAGATAGAAAATATTACAAAGAATTACAGGTAGCTGTTACGAGTAGTCGACGTTGTCTACGAGTCATCAATGTTGTCTATGAGTAGTCGACGTTATCGACGAATTGTTGACACGATTACGTAAAAAATAGTAGATGGGGAACTGTGTCATTAAACAAGCGCATATCATGTAAACGGTGTCGGAACTAAGTGTTTTTTTCTATGCTCACCTCTATGTGGTATAATGTTCGCACATTTTTCTGTCGAGAGGTAAACGATAAGTATATTTTTCATATAATGTGTTTAGTCTTAAAAGAGTCCACACATCGTGAATTTTAAAAAACTCATTGTTTAATAAAAAATATAAAATATTGTGGTAATGATTCACGTATTGTATTGGGAATTCACCGTGCCCCAATATCACGGAGGTACTCATCCTCTACATATTTACGTCTATCAGATGAGTGTACTTTGCATTAGAAAATTTTCCAAAAAACAGTGAACCATAACAAGATACAATACCAAACACGATATGTGTCTATAAAACAATGCGGAATCTCAAAAGTGAAGAGGAAAGAGTAAACAAATTTCCACCTAATTCCATAGTAATTTCCCAACTCTTTGACTATTCTGATTTATTGGCATTATTTTGACATAGGTACCCATACAACATAAACGAAAGTAATAATCAATTAAATTTAATTGATATTTCGAAAAACTCAAACATTTTTTGTATCGTTCGCATACAGAATATTGTCATAAATTCGATACAAAGTTTATGAATAAAATTTAACGCTCCAAATCCGAATGTAACAAACTGTATACAATGTATTCTGTATATCTATGAACATGCGTGCCTATCTAGGCGGAGAAGGGAATCTTCCGCGAAGTGGTGTGTGATGAAAATGAAAATCGACGTTCAAATCGTATTTCACTACAAAATTCAATGCCATGACATTGATACACATATATAGATGATGATGATGATGTTAAATCTCTCTTTGCCATCATCGTTTATTGTCAATTGTATAAAGTTATCATGAATTAGAAATAAAGTAAATATTGAGTTAAAAAATAATTGCAATACACAATTTAAGTAACGAACCCATAAAATCTATATTACATTATTTATTGAGTTAAGGTAGGTTTGTGAACTGTGCACGATCCTATACGTTGCGAACAGAAGCAGATTAGCATACGCAATCTAGCAACCTAGACAACAATGCAGCATAGTAAATTATTATTTTGTTTTTAATTATCCGGTATTAATTGATATGAAAATGAAGCGATATAAAGTGCGATTTGCAGGGACAGCACAGGTGAACAAAGTCACAAAGGCATCATCAATAAAATGACTAAATGGTCGTTGCCATTCTATTTGTGTAATTCGTGTTATAATTATATTTGTAATATGTTGCTAATTAACAATTAAATTGTATCATTGCGCGAATCTAATGAGCTTTTTGTGTTTATCAAGCACAAAACAAGCGAAAAATGAAAATTAATGGAGAGAACACAAATGAAAATGCACTTAAAAGTTATATGACTTATCATTGTGTTTGGTGGCTTAATTCGAGATCTAAATCGATTTGCATATGGTTTTACGATTCAAATTAACTTTATTGTACAAATTAGGCAGAGTCGAACTTGCAGACTGACCAGGTATAACGCAAGGTCATTTTATGAGACTAAAGTTTGGCATAATCATCAGCAGTATTGTGCGTCTACGCGTAATTTGAAATTTTCGACATATTGGTGTCGAAAATGGCGTAGACAATTCATTTTTGCGTACACAATGTCAACAATTTGTAGAGTATGTACAAAATTCGTAGATAATGTAGATTATTGCTTTTTTTGTGTCTTTCTCTTTTGTGTCACTTTGACATATTGATGATTTCTTTTCGACAGTATAATAATTTCGACAAAAATAATGGAAGTAAACTAAGCAGTTAAAAAGTTTACTCTGAATTGTCAAAGTGTCATCTACCACCAGCAAAAAATTAAAAAATTGCCAGATAAAAAGCTGCCAGCTTCACTTGCCTTCGGCATTTCAAAATAAAAGTTTAGTTTACAATTTTTTACGGCAAAATTTAATAGACTGTTTGGCTTAGACCTGCAGACAATATGGCCGAGTTCAATTGGCGTTAGCAAAGTTCTTGATAGTACTTGTTCAAAGGAGCGCAAATTTGTTTGTTAGAAGTAAAGCTTAAGAAATTAAAATTGTTGATTGCGTAGTTATGAGAAGCTAGAAATACTTGGGGTACTTAGCTTTCTAGAAATTTTCTTAGACCACTGTGTACTGAAATTTGTTTCCGCTCATTGAAAGTGTACCTGCAACAAGCTCAAATGAGCACTGTTGATGTGATTAAATTTGTACCCAGCTGCACTACCATACTTCTCGGTTGCCAGGATCCATATATTATGATTTTAAAGTACGAGTAGCTCTATTATTTGCCTAAGTTTATGCAATTTATGTTTATAAGCCAAGGCAATAGTAAATAGCATTAACCATTGGTTAAGCCATGCTTGTAATAGGGAGAGCGGATCGATTCCATTCTCGTAAATTGATTTTTTTTTTGTTTTACAAATCTAGGGCCAATAACATGAATTATATAATTATCAAAAATTGTTTTATTAATTAATCAGATCAACATAAGTGTTCGCGTACTTGTTGCACTGGCTCTAAAATTAGTTTGAAATAACTCACTAGATGCAAGTCGGTAAATAAGCGTACACCGGTACCTCTCTTAACATTAATCCGAGGTGTTTATCACGATCCTGTAACATTTCATGATATGTTATTTGTAGGATCAATACTACACAGTGGAGTACGGGATTGACAGCCTCTACGAGGTATTCATAAATGGATACGGACGTACTCTGGGCAATGTTCTGTAGAACCCAATGCCTTTGTAGTAGTGAAACAAAATAGCTAATTAGTCAATCAAAACTATGCAATGATACCAACAAAAGGAAATACTACCCCAGGTGATACACCAATTCCCAACATTGGTAAATCCACTCTCTGTGGAGACAGGCCCCATGGATTCTGAGGAGGGTCATCTATTGCATTATCAGGGAACATCAAATCCGTTCCAGAGAAGATCAAATTTACAAAGATCACCGATAAAGAAAAATAGAAGCAACTCGGTAGCTGACCGAGCTGATACTTTTTCTAACGCTATACCTAGATGTACTGGACAAACATTACACGATATAACCGATGGAGCCGGAAATTTTATTTTGCAAATAGGCGAATCTAGTAAAACAACTATTGACTTAAAAAAAAAGAATATGGGTCTCTTGGCGAGGCTAGAGCATATGGAGCAATTATTTGCCAAGCTAAATGAAGAAATTGAGTATCTAAAGCAAGAAAATGAAAACCAAAAAATGAATCGGGATTCAAAAGATGATTGCGGTATAGGAAGCATTGAACCATACAAACTCATCTATTTCACTGATGAAGATGAATTACAAGGAAAAACGGAATGTATCCTAAAGAAGAAAAAAAATCCAGCAAGAGTAAGAAAAGAAAAGCTGAATCATGAAGTGAGGCTGAACAAGTAAATGGTAGGGGACAATCTAGTCCAGAAAAGGCTGTAAATCTACTAAGAACATTACACCAAATTTGGTGCAACCGAAAGAAAAATCACCCTCACCAATAAATATTGTGGGTGTTAGTTACCTTCAGTCACTGATGAAATCGGTTACTGACAGAGGCTATAACGTAGCAGCATTAAACAATGACGTTTGAAAAATTAATACTCTGGACTCAGAGACTTATAGAACCTTATCTATGAAATTGAATGCTGAAAAGTATCAGTGGTTCACTAACGAGAACAAACAGGCCCGACCTATAAAAGTCATGGCAAGAGGTTTGCATTACACTTGCTCAAGCAAAGAAATAATGGAAGACTTACAAAAAAAGGTCTTAAAATACTAGACGCTGTGAATATTGTTAAAAAAGAGAGAACAGAAATTCAGGAAGGAAACCAAATTATCAGTAAAAGGGGACTCCCTCTTTTTATGCTAGTATTTGACAACAAAGATAATGTTCAAAACATTTATGGAATAAAAGGAATCCTTCACATGAAGGTGAAAATTGAACCAATGAGGAGAACCACAACACGCATACCCCAATGCAAGAAATGTCAGGCATTTAATCACACCCAAAGATATTGCGGCCGGGATCCAAAATTTGTAAATGCTCAGGTAATAATTTTACCCAGGTATGTACAATAGGGAGAGATGTGCCAGCCAAGTGCACAAATTGTAAGAGCCAACATCCGGCTAATTATCGAGGCTGTGAGGTTGCTAAACAACTACAAAAATTAAGAGATAAAACAAGAATCAACCGCAAAATCACGAAAATCGAAGGGTTCAAATATCAAATTAGATGGATCAAAACCCACAACCAAGCAATACAGAGCAAAGAAGTTCATTTGCGCAGGTAGTGAAATGTTTCGGTTCTGGGCTCTGAAAGTAACCAAATTATGGAAAACATTATGAACAGCATTGCAGATGATGCACATGATACTTGATCAACTGAAGAAAATGCAACTCCCTCAACGCAATCCAACAAAAAAATGTTAAATAAGAACACAATTTTCAAAATAGCAATCTGGAATGCGAATGGCATTATGCAACATATTCCAGAAATAGAAATATTTTTAAATTCAAAAAAAATCGGCATTTTCTTAGTATCTTAAAGCCATCTAGTTAAATCTTCGTTTGTTAAAATGCGGGGTTATAACTTATATCACTCCATTCAACCAGCGGAAAGAGCAAGAGGTGGTTCGGCATTACTAATAAAAGAAAATATAAAACACAATTTAGCACAAACTATGCAAGTCACTACTGTAAGGATCCAAATTAAAGACAGACAGCTTACTGTCTCTGCAATATATTGTCCTCCCCGTCATAACTTGAAAAGGGAGGACTACCTTAAACTATTTAAATCGCTTGGACGTGATTTTATTATTGGAGGTGACTTTAATGCGAAAAATGCCTTTTGGGGATCTAGACTCACGACGTCAAAAGGTAAACAATTGCTTCAAGCAGGGCCGATTTCACACGAAAATGTCTATTGGATAAATAAGATCTTAGTATGGCATAGAATTGCCTCGGCAGATCTCTGTGCAGCTTGAATTCTAGTCAACTGTGCTAGAGTTTATCGAATGCTTGGGCGACGTCCAGAAATATGCTGGAGCATCCTTTTTTTACGTTTGAACGTTCTTTTAATAATGTTGGTGATTCCATGCGCCTTTTCAACTGTGGAGTGCTTTTCTCTGAATCCAAATTTATGTGGAGTAATTAGTTGTCGGTCCTCAATTATTGGTTTAAGTCCTTTTAGTAATAATTTTACAAAGAGTTTTGACATAATTGGCCTGTTTGATTTTTTATCGTTAGGTGGTTTATCACTTAGGACTTTTTCATGTTGCATTTTTACTTCTTCTTTTAATTCTTTGAGAGTTTTGTGGGCGTATACCAAAATCATCTAGCTTGTGGATTAACATTATATTTTCTTGGAAGTGGTTGGAAGGTATCCTTGAGATACTCCGCAAACAGATCAGTCTCTACTTTAGGACCTCTTGCCCAGGTTCCATCCTACTTTTTAAGTGGAGGCACTTGCATTTTGGGTCTTGGAGTCCCTTCGTCGCCTTCCACAGAGAATAATCAGACTTTTTTTCATCGGTTAGGCTAACTAGGTATCTGTTGATTGATGCATTTTTAACTTCTTCAAGAAGAGATTTGAATTACATTATTTAACATTTTTTACCATGATTTTTGAAAGTTTTGAAAATTTTACGTACCTCGGGTAATGTAATCTATCTAAAACCTGAGCTGGCTTTCAGAAGCGAGAGTTAGACCTGCTCGCTAACGGCTGTATAATGTTATCTACTTTCTAAAGTAAGGTCATTCGTTCCATGTTTGAGTCAATTAAAGTTGCGCAAAACGAATATTTCATTCGTATGAACCGAGTTAGATGGCTGGACAACATTGGAAGGTCCCCAATAAAGTCTGTTCAATAAAGTGTTTCAACAACAACCAGCCGGCGTGCGTCATAGAAGCAGACCCCAACCGCGCTATCGAAGCTGAAAGACGAGAGCTATGGATTGAAACGAATGAAGGACAAGCGGAGGAGAGAGAGAGAGAGAAAGTAAAATAGAGAGAAAAAATACCTGAATATCATCACATGTGATGGTCCTTAAACTGAAAAATGACATTGGCAAATAACATAAGTGCAAGATATTCCAAGATACAATTTAATTACTGGAGATTTGGACTTAAAGTCTACCTAGCAGTAACCGATAATAAGTCGCTACTTCACTATTTCGTTTTATTATAGGAATTTTTGTGGAACAAAATACTTGAACTTATCAAAATAAATTTTTGCTTTGCAAAATTTTAGAAAGTGATAAGTGATAAGTTCCTTGATTTCCTGGTAAACCAACTAAGCGAAATCAAGCTGTTAAAGATCGTTATGATCTTTGATTATAAAAAAAAACAAGGTGGCGATATTTTTGTAATAAACTTGTAATTTTTAACGTTAACAAATAATCCTCAACCCGATACCGATGTAAAATCAGAACCGGGTGTAGCAGCGACTGTATCACCACAATCGACTCGAATAATAAACTTGTTTATAATGAATAACAGCTTTGTAATGTTTTTTGTATCTAGTGATCCTGGATCCGCTTAAGATAAGCTGGTCACTGAGAATAAAGTCATCAACAACAAAAGCAAAACATCATTAGTCCCGGGCCGCATCCATCTCAACCATCTACGTCAGCACACACTTTAACAGTTCAGCAACAAAGTTCAGGAGGTCAACCGCAACCATCTAGTTCCGGCCCAAATCCTCCTTCAGCTTGGGGTTAACTGCAAAAGCCAGCACGGAGCCCTCAGCCATCGATTCATTCTTTTTCAATGGGTAAACAACCAGACGGGCATGAAAAATTGCCACCTCCACAATTACCGCCTGATGTACAATAAGCCAATGAGTACAAAAGAGGCACGACCACTTCCTCAAGTAGCACCGTTGGCACAACAAATGCCACCAAAACTGGTTTTTAGACCTTCCCAAAGTAAATCGCCTGTATCTTCAAGTGGAGACCACACCATCAAAATCACTTAATGGCAATGCCCGAAAATCAAGAGGGGACTATTCACCCCTTGAAGTAGCAATTGGCTCTTTGCTGGAACTAGAGGGAAAAATTAACAGTTGAAGTGAACTACTTAAGAATAAAGCTGGATCAACTTATGCCTTAAGCATTTCATTATGATATCCGTTTTGATCCAGATAAAATGCCGAAGAAACACTTGTAAGATATTGTTGAGATGTTTCGACTTAAACATTTTAAAAATGATTTTATTGCTTTCGAAAGGTATCGTGTTAAAAGGTGAAATACTAAGGCATGATAGCCAAACAAATCGAGACAGAAATATTACATTAACCTTAACACAAGTGGATACTTTTGAGATAGATGTGACTATCATTAACAAATATACTGAGTAAGTGCTTTCTTTCAAATCACCTGGCATTACTAAACCACTAAGGGCAATCTAATGCTTAAAACATGTCTTGCGTATGCCATTTTCAAAAATGTTTGTCAACGTTAATCGTTCATGTAGCAGATCGATTGCTAAGCAAATTGATTTGGATGAAAATTATGAGTTGTGGACGGATTATATCAAAGTGTAGTGTATTTAAATTGGAAAGTGTAGCATTTACGAGATCTAGGACAGTGTTGAACATATTGATGGAGATTATGAGACATCAAGTCTACATCAAGTAACTTAGCCAATTCGCTATAGGGACGAATTGCATAACAATTTAAAAGGGCTTACTTTAGTATATAGTCATCCTGGATCTAGCCATCTAGCTGTACTAATGTTTACAATTATAATGGACTGAAGGATTAGGCTGCAAATCAAACATTTATGTGAACAAATCGAAAGATGACTGTATAGCGACATATTTCAAAGAAAAGAATATTCAATTAAGTTATCCTCGTCTACCATGTTATATGGTGTAGTCCCTCCATCGAAAATATTTACTTACCATTAGAATTCTGTAGTATCCCCGAAACGGCTACTCCATAATGACTCTAAAGTAGTACACAAATTTGGCATAAATATTGGTGATAAATTTTCTGAAGTTCAAGCTCGAATATTACCAAACCCCCATTTAGAATACCTAACTAGTCCTGAGGTCATAGTTGAACGTGGCGTTTGAAACGAGAGAAATTTTTAGACGGCAAAAATTGTACAAATTGGTCTGTTTTGAAGTTAGACGAGCGTTGCCAAAGGCTATATTTTCAAATTGGCCAGAGAATTAGTCGAAAACATGAAAATGGCGGGACTTAAACGGAAAAACGTGGAATTACCTTTTGTGAGATACCAAATCAATGCGATGCGCATCCAAATGTAAAACAGGCGGCGGAATTAAAATGCGGTGTATTAACGCAATGCATTAAATCATTTACGTTGTCTAGAAAATTAAAGGGAAGTACGGTAAACGACATTTTGTTGAAATTAAATTCTAAGCTGAATGGCATTAACCATAGAGTAATTTGCAGGCACATACTACTTATAGGTATCGGGGCAAGATCATGATAGTTGGGGCCAAGGACCATTCATATATCGAAATGAATGTTCTGGGTTACACGATTACCGGATTACTGAACTCGAGTACAGGTTGCACTTTACTAGATGGTAAGTTTATGTGTTTCTTTGTAGATAAATTAGAAATCAGACGGAAGAACGCATTCCATAACTAACATGTTTGACTTGCCTTTTTCATAAACAAGTGTGCATGTCATCATTCTCGGAATGGATTTTTGCGAATCATTTAATGTACGAATTATGATCTAACTTACCGGTGTCGGAATGCTTGTTGATTGTAGAAACTACTGCGGAGAACTTTGGATTGGTAGGTGGGTCAGTTAGCTAAGTATTGAGCAAGGAGCAAATGGATAAGCTTAAGGTAGTCAAACGTCAGTTTCTTATCACGAAGCTCAACAACTGGGTTGTGCCAACCTCAATCAACAAAGGGTACATGAGAAACCCCTCTATGAAGCTAAGCTTTTGTCTGGACAAAGACATCTAAGAAAACTGATTTTGTTACCTCACGCCGGAGTGAACTGCTCGACTGAGGAATGCAGTCAACGACAAACGCCGTTGGTTGAAGATTTATTTTTCTTTCGGTGTAACAGCGGCTGTTTAACACACTGAGTCGGTTGCATATCATTTAACGTGGATCGGACAAAAAAACAGCTACGTGAATCCAATCGACAACACCGGTATAACGAAAATAATCGAAACTTTGAAAAGTTATAATCAATGAAAAAATGTTTTTTGTGGACAACCAGCAGGAACCGAGTGTTTATTTACGTCATTGATATTTTCAGGAACTACCTGGCCAGCGCGGTACAAATATGTGTGGGCTAAAAACAGTCAACATCAATTCCAGAATTTCGAGTCGTTAACTGATCGAACACTTCATGTTCCAATAAATTTTTTTTCTATTCATCCGATTATTCATCCGCAACATTGCTGCCAAAAAGAATGGCGATGATCAAAGGCAGCAGGAATAGAATTCATTAAAGGAAATTATTCATTAGTTGGGTATAAGTGAAATCAATTGACATAAACATCTTATCCGACATTGTATTGTAAATTACTAAATTGCTCTAAACACAAAATTAAAATTCGTTTAAAAAGCATTTCTAACGACTTAACTTAATTTAGATACGATTTTTGATACACTAGTTTACTTATCGAACCATGTCATACTTGTTGAACAGGTTTTAAATCAAAACCAGAAGTCTTGTTTATGTCATAAGGTAAAACTATACAACGATCTTTAAATATTATAAAGAATATTTTTATCAGCAATTTACAGTGGCAAGAATAGTACCGCACGTTCATCTTCCAACCATGAAATTTAATACATTTACTTGTATTTGTCACTTTCACCTATAATTACGTTATATGTTTACTTGTTACGCTTTAGTTCGCATTCAGTTAAGTTAATCATGACTTAATGTACGACTGCATTAAGTCTAACGAACCATCTAAGGAAAATCATAACAGAAACGCATTAAAAACAGTTCATTCAATAATACGTCGCGTTATACGTGCATGCGTCAATTACTCATAATTTTTGGTAAAAAATCTTATCAGCTAAAATCTTTACAAAATATTTAAAAAAAAACTTACCATGTCGTGATGTTACTAGTAGATTATCTATGGTGACTCCAGACGTAAAAGTAGCACACTTAATACTAATTATTGTGATAATGAAGATACTACTTAGGGCTGATACCTGTTTTGGCATATTTATGCTGAATTTTATGTTAATTTATCATAAATTATAAGTATTTAGTTTTATGTACGGGCGGAATTTTATTGCAGTCGTATATTCGCACTTTTACCGCGATGTGCGAATTTAATTACGTTTCGTTCGTGCGAATTATGACTGATTAATTTCTTTTGCTGTTTTACCTGTTAAATTAATTTTGGAAATTAAAATTATTAGATGAATTTGTATAATTGTATAATCCATTTATTTTTAGATAAGACGCCCGAGTGAATTTTTACCTTTGTAAGTTATACTTTGCGTTATTATTTACGGTTGTATAATATTTGGAAAGGTGATTGTCTACGTGAATTACGTTTTTTATTTGGTTTAATTAAGGATGTGATGCAGACTTTAAAAGATGTTTTATGATATACTTTACCCGTGAAGTAAACTACAGAAAGTTTATGTCCATTAGGACGTAATTAATCAAGTTTATTTGTTGATTTAGTAAATAAATGATCATGATTACAACAATAGTGTAAGTATTATTAATCGATCTTAGAGATGCAGATACCATAACGGAAGATACCACGTAATACAATTTTGTTTATTTTGTAGTAATTTGCTTTGAATTTTTATTCAAATTGAATTTGTAACTAATTAACGAAACAATGACGCAACTGACTGGCACGAATGGTACCGTTGGTTTCCTTGATTAAAACGAAGGTTACTTTATATGTAGCACTTCGCACGTGAACGCCCTCCTGTGACGTTAAAAGCGGTATTTTGGTATTTTTTCACGCCAAACCACTGTACCGATTTTAAGTGTTGCTGAAATAGATTTGGAGTTTTAATTACAGAACAATCTGCACTTTATTTTATCTCGATATCTTAATCTGTTTTACAGTTATTAGATAAAACATAAATAGGTCAGTAATGGTCAACCAAAGCGTTTTCTCGGTCCATTTTTGCGTTCCTAATTTTTCTCTAGGAAAAACAAAATATACCAATTTCAAGCAAAGTTTACCGAGACCTGTGTAGAATAAAACAACTCCTATTGTAATTTTCGTCGCCTTCTTAGATTAAATTTATGAATTAATTTTCTACTTTTCAGTTATGTTGTGTGATTTTTGCTAAATTTGTTTGTGAATGATTGGGTTAACGATTTTGACAACGACGTTCACCACATTGTTTTTGCAAGAAGAAAAATGACTTAATTGTGGCCATTGCGTAAAACTTTTGGGTGTGACGTATGTCCAAACTTTTTATATTGAGTACGTATTGGTTAAACCCCCGTTATAATGATTTTTAATTTTCGTAATAATTATAAAATTAATTACAAATACAAGAACAATAATTAAGGAACGTAAATTAACAACACAATTTTCAGCAAAAAATTTGATTTGTAGGTTGGTGTTCTGGTAAGGGGTAGGCAGCTCAATAATGAAACCCAACATATTTTGTTAGCTCATAGATCGGTTCATCATATCCGAAATTAATTAAGGCGTTATTTATGGTTTTAAGGATGAGCTTAAAAATCCAAATTATCTTAAATTGGAAGCCATAAATAGTTTCTAATTCTACAATGAAAACGTTTTCAAAAAACTCCGGTTTTAGAAGTGAGGGAGCTAAGTCGTTGACTCATGCTGTTCGAGCTCAAAATTTTCTGTTTGAGAATTTTGGGAGCTCATAAATAGGTCATAACTCTGCACTCGCCGTCGCAAGAAACATTTCATTCAACGTATATAATTCTTTAAAGGTCGATTTGTTTGGTCGACCAACCCTTTTGAAAATTTAATTTTATTTATTTCCAGATTTTGGCCAATATATCAAAAATTTTCACTAGTAACCACTACTTTCGGTTGTATTTCTAATATGTACTGAAAGTGTTGGTTACTAGTGGAAGTTTCTGATATATTGGCCAAAAATTGAAAATAATTAAATAAAAGTTTTAAGGAGGATTGGTCACCAATCAAGGATTGGTTATAAAAAGGCCAAGTTTAGTCCAACATCAACAGATCCTAGAATTTTGTCCAAAACACACTTTAAAATCCCTGATCAATACTACTATCCAATTTTCATCGTATAATTCTTTAAAAAATGGCGGAAAAATGGAATATTATTAAATTTCAAAATTTTATTTACCGAGTTCCTCTACTTCGGAGATCAATCAATTTGTCATTTTAAGGATCACTTTTAATATTTTATTCCGCTGGGATGTTTTATTTAGTGAAAAAAGAGATGCAAAATGAATCAAAAATTGCCGCTGGTAATTATATAACAAAATAAATTCTCTTTTGTGATAGTGCTGCCACTTGCGGCGAGTAGCGTAATCTTTATTTGCCGCTGTCAAATGTCTACTATCTTATACAGCATATTAACAGTGAAGTTTAAAATGCCCAATCTCCAAACCGGTCCGCACAACATTGACGTTGTCGACAGGACCTAGTGGCGATCAAACATATACTTTTCACGACACATTAAAGAAGAATCTAAGATTTTTACTTTGCCTTCCCGATTTTCAACGTCGATAAAATCCACTACATTGAGACCAACTCATGGGCCAAATATCATAAAAGGAGATCGAGAAAATCCTCATTACCAGTATAACAAATTGGAATCGATACATGTACATCATTTTAAATTCAAATAAACGCATACCATGCAATCTTATCGAAACCGGGCTTCGACATGCCTTCAAATCTTACAAAATGAACCATCTACAAATATTAAAGTGCATCGCTCATATTCCAGAATTAAAGAGCTGACACAAAAAACAGACCAATTGTAAACGAAACCGATTTTTGATCATTGCAGACAGTATTTATGAAACAATTATTCGATAAATTAATAAAACTCCGATTACCAGAAGCTGGATTCACGCGAATTTATCACAGAGAGATAAAGAACTATCCAACATTGCAAAAAACGCTTATTGAAATTTATGTACCAAATATTCCGTAACAGAATCCAACCGAATTTTTTTGGAAACGAAACAAAATTAGGGAAGACAACCAGAAATTACGGATTAATACTTAATGATGCACTCGATCAATACCAGCAGAGCCAAGGGTATCACTGAAATTATAAACGAACCTGAAGAAACTGGGTATATGTTCTGCTTGATAATAGGCATACCAGCTACACTGATAAATGAACAAACATTATTTGCCCTACCAATACTCGAAGGTCAACAAGTATATCCAAAATCACACCAAATCATATGCAACTACTGTCAAAATTTTAATCATACTTGGGACATTTGACATATCAGAATAAACAACACATATCAACCACCGCCGAACATCCAATGTATCACAATATTATACCTAACCAGATTTTGAAACGCAGCAACGCTCAAAGAAAACTATAAACCATTTAAACAATCCTGCTATACCATAGCAATGAACAATTTACTTCGAAACGCCAACTATCACCAACAACAACTCAAACTTCTAATTAAAGAAATCTGAAACTAACGCCAACAGTTACTTCACAACCGCCAGACTATATGCACGAGCCAGAAAGTCATACATACAAATTCAAACAAACCCAAATTGATATTCCAGAAACGAGTAATACATTTTCAATCAGCAAAAAACTTATTATTGACCGAAAAATGAGCAATGACAACCAACCGTCAATTCTGGTAATTAAGAAAATGAGTGAAAACACTCATCGCATTAACGAAAACACCCAGTTCAAACAATTATAATATAAATCGTTGCCAACATACAATTTAAAACAAACACAAAACCAACCTAACGGCATAACTCAGCAGATCCAGAAGATGGATTCATGAAATCTAGTTAGCAAGCCAACGCATCCATTTACTCATCAATAAACCAAATCAAATGAAATCTTTCAATTATCTCACCAAAATCAAGCAAACCCAGACGTTAAATCAACAAATTTAGTTTATAAGTAAATAAAGCAAACATATCCCACTACGTAAACAAAGCAATACAAACCAAATACAAATCCAATCTTTAAACACAGAGCAAACAAAAAATCAACCATTAAATGAAATCAGACAAACGAGACCAGCGTCTCAACTAGCAGAAAATAAGCAGCATAAGAACCCAGACTCCTCCATACAAAACCAAAGAAGCCCAGGGGCAGAATCAATAAAATCACTTGTTCCAAAATATTTATAAACAAATAAAAAATATTTCGATTAGACGATTATTAATTATCGAGCATTTTTGTACGGAAATCTACTACCGATAGAAATTGAGTTAAAAATCTCCTAAAAGATAAAGCACCTAACTTATGGTCAAATTCACAAACTGTATGTAACCTCTGTAACCGTAAAATTTCTGATATGTACTGAAATGGTATTCATAAAAGGTCACGCGGCTCTATAAACGGAAGTTTTGTTCTGTAACTTTGTAGCACCTAATTTAATAACGTAAAGTTACATATCAAGATTTCGACAGCGAATAACTCGAAAAAATTTTCGTTTTCTGAAACAATTTTCGCACAAATTTGTTGTTACCAATAGCATCTCTATACCAACAAAATCTGAGGCTAATGCCAATTGAAGTTTTCGAGATTTTAGATAGAATTTATTTGTTTAAGATTTATTACTTTTCTTATATACGCCTAAATATTGATAATGCGTTTCATACACGGACAGTCGAAACAAATAGTTTGTCTGCAATGTTCACAGAAAAACTATTGTTCTTAAGGGATACAAATGAGTGACGCCAACTGTACCAATATGTTGTTTGACAACTGTACAATACATTCTAATTTTTATTTATTCCTTAATTAATTTACATAAAATTCAATATTTTTATGGTAAACAAATAAAGGACCTAGAAACAGAACAAATCCATTTTACAGATTACAAAAAGGACTAACCGAGACAAATACGAGAAAATTATCACGAAGAACACCGATACCAAGCAGAACAAAATGTTTAACAAAAAGCATGAAACAACAAAGTCAACCACACACAATCTAGTAGATCTCGACCTAGATGAAACG
Organism: Nephrotoma guestfalica; assembly: GCA_963691935.1. Classification (NCBI taxonomy): domain Eukaryota; kingdom Metazoa; phylum Arthropoda; class Insecta; order Diptera; family Tipulidae; genus Nephrotoma; species Nephrotoma guestfalica. The sequence goes on from OY829915.1 coordinate 248,002,180, forward strand.
GAATCAAACATACTACTAAGTAATTTACAATATCCAGACAAATTCCATTCAATAAATTTACTAACTAACTATAACGTAACTAAAGATACACGCTCCCCTATCACACACCACCACAAAGTAAATTTATTGACTCAGGCATCAACATGTGCGTAATCAAAGAATGATAAACAAAACCATTCCAAAAAAAAATAAATAAATTAGCTGGTAAAATATTAGAAAGAAAGCAATAAACGAATCTTAGTGCCAATGAATCTCGGCAAAATAAAACGAATCAAACAGCTCCAAAAATTCAACAAAATACAATGACACCTCATCAATTTATTACTAAGCAAATAACGAGTTCAGATGCCCAAGAAGTGCACTAAACACAACGATACCAGATAATTCACTATTAGCGATTATTCGTCCAATAAGCATATATATCCATCGAACGGTACCCATTAAGCAAAGAAATTTTTACTGCAACATCATAAAGAACTGTTACATCCAGAGGAGAGTGATTTCTTATCACGAAGAATAGGATAGTCTAATAAAAAATAAGAATTAGACATATTCAATTAAAATTAAGATTGGATATTAAAAATATTATCCACAAAATAATTTCCTTCCTTAACTCCTTCTTTCCTTTCCTTAACCTTAACTTTTTCCTAATATTTCAAACTACTGAAATCCTGCACATCATGTACAAAATATTTTTTAATATTTCCAATTGAAATCAAAATAATACATTGAAAACCTTAACCTTTAATAATTACGTAATGTAACACATCTTCTTCCAGAAGATTTTATTTCTCTCAAAAGGGGAGGGATGTTGTGTAATATACCAGAAAAAGTTGATCCATTTATTTGTTTTCCGCATTTTTAAGTAACGCCATTAAATTACCAAAATAAACGTTGAAAATATGAAAATCCAACCTTGAAGCCTCGGAACATGTACATTTGTTGTTCGTAGTGCTTGCATAACATTTTCATTTCCACAGTATTTAACAGTAACAGTCTTAGTAGTTAAGGTTGTATGGTACTCAAATGATCAAAAACGATGTCTAGTAAAAATCAGTTGACCATAAAATATTATCGATTGCACTCTTGAAATGACCCAGAAAAACAAGTGTTATGCGTCGTTTGCGCGAAGCTATTCGTAAAACTGGCCGGAATTATGGGTCGACAACTCTTGGTTTTTGCACAACGATAATGCACCTTCTCATACTGCATTGGTTTTACGTGATTTTTTCGTTAAAAATTCCACCCATATCGTTCCGCAACCACCGTATTCGCCTGATTTAGCTCCGTGTGACTTCTGGCTTTTCAGCAAACTCAAACGACCGCTCCGGGGAAACCGTTTTGAGTCAATTGAAGACATTAAACGTGAATCGCTACGCGCATTGGAGGCTATTCCGGAAATTGACTTTAACAACTGTTTCGAGGATTGGAAAAAACGTTGGCACAAGTGTATTGAGGCCGGAGGGGATTACTTTGTGGGGGACGAAATAGATTTGGAGAAATAAATAAAGAATTTTAAAATTATGAACAAAGTCTTACTATTTTTTGCCCACAATATTAAAACAATTAAAATTGTTTATGTTATTATTGTGAAATATAGGCACGCCCCATTTTGAGCAGCAGCTGCTCATTCTAATGGAGTGCATGGCGTGGTGTAGATCAAATAATTTAGAAAAACAAAAATATTTACAAGAAATCTTCGTCAAATAAAAGTATAATTGTTGCCGGTTTTGTGGCTGAGCCAGGCAATAGATACATTACGGCACTTCAATTGCTGAACATTCAAAAAGATTTGGAAATTGTACCGGTTGAAATACAGCAGCAACTACTTTGCTTTGCCTCCATTGGTAGTTGTAACAATTTGTCTCACAAGCTTTAGATTTTTATAATTACTAAAGTTAATTAAAAAAAAAAAAAAAATTGGAAAAACTTTATTTTGGAATATTTCCGTTTAGTTTTGTAAACTTTCAAAAGTTATTATTTCAAACTGAAATTGTTTACAGCCTATATGCAGCCAGAAAAATTTTAAAATTAGAAGAAATTTTTACCGTGATACTAAATAATTATTTAAAACAATCTTATCTTCAATCTTATTTTAGAAAACCTCCTTTGAATAGTGTGGCTGAGATGCTTGATGCTTTTGAGAACACGCCCGCTGATATCCAGCTACCGACTGATATTTTTTTGGAACCACCCGATTTTACCAGTTTTGCAGATGAAGATTCCAGTGAATAGGGCGATTTGAACATAAATCATTTATCCAAAAAACAACTGTTGAGCGGAGTAGGGGTCCAGTTTCAAAACGTTATATTACACGACAGAGCCGATGATGAAAACAACACCATAGACGAACAACAAGGCTCGTCCAGGGCTGCAATCGAATCTATACCGCGACGACGAATACACCAGGAGTGGAGATGGGGAAATGAATAAAATTTATCTCTATCGTCAACTATGTATCAAATCAATTCATGGGATGAAACATATATACGTCCGCTGACTTTATCATCAAAATCAGATGCGATTGATTTTTTTTTTTATTTTTTCCTTCAACCTTCATAAACATTATAGTCGACCATACAACAAGTTATGCTTCAATTAAAAAAAATAAAACCAAAAATTGATGCCGACGATATATATGCGTTTATTGGCGTATCGATAGTTTCGGGATTTAACCCGTTACCTCGAAGACGGTTGTATTAGGCTAATGATCCGGGCACTTGTAATGAGCTATTTGAGGAAATATATACAAATATCCATTTTTGTGATGTCATGACTACAGGCTGCGCCACGGATCGGTTGGCCAAAATACGCCCATTTATCACGCATTTTTTTTTTTAATTTGCTCCTGTAGAGTGTAATCCATGGTGCCTTACTACGGTAAACATCCATGCAAACAATTTCTTCAAAACAAGCCGGTTCGTTTTGGCTATAAAGCTTGGGTAGCAGGAAGTAGATTGGGATAATGTTACCTTTTCGACATTTATCCAGGACGTCATCAAAATAGGGACAGCAATTTGGGACTCGGCGAGTCCGTGGTGCTGAATTTTGCAGAGCAAATGAAAGGTAATTTTCCAAGAGTACAATTTTCTTTGTACTTTGATAATTTTTTAACTGGGCAAAATTTAATATTTGCTTTAAACGAGATTGCAGGAACGGGGACATTGCGTGAAAACAGATTACAAAACATTCAAATTAACTACAAAAAACGCTAAACAAAAAGCCGAGAGGATATTCCGAAAATTTCGTTGATAAATCTAATGAGCTAATATTAACTCGATGGAAGGACAACCAAACAGTGTCACTTCTTTTGAACTGTTTTGGTCAAAACCCAGTTGGCACAGCACGTCATTACGTCCATTCCGAAAAAAAAACGAATGGAAATACCTCAACCAAACATTGTCAAGAAATATAACATCCCTCGGATAAATATCCGAGGGAAGCAGTTTTATTTGCCAATAGTATTGTGGATGTTCGATGTGGCTGTGGTCTATTCGTGGACGTTAGCAAAAACTTGTGGCGTCAAATTGGATCAATTAGATTTTCGGCGGCAATTAGCGGAAACGCTGCTAACACGCCATGGAAAATTATCTTCTAAAGAAAAATCTACAAAAAAAACGGGTTTTCTATCGAAAGGAGTACATACTTGTGAAAAAGGAACAACAAGAACGCGCTGCAAACATTACCAGTCGCAAACAATATACATTTGTTCTACGTGTAAAATTGCATTACACACAAAGTGTTCTGCAGATTTTCATAGTTTATTACATTGAAATTGCCAAAAATTGTTTGTGATTAAGAAATTACGGAGGTGAAACAAATACGAGTATTTAATATTTTTAAATTAATTATATTGAAATACGTATAAAATATTTTATTTAGTTTTGAACTGTTCCGTTTTAATAAATAAATATAGAAGTCAAAAATATATTATTAAATGACAAAAGTTGCGTTTACGCCACACCCCATATCTTAGAAACCAACATCCGTGCCGCCATTTTTTTAATTTTATGATAAGTATAATCTAAATAAGACAAAAGAACCTAAAAATAACAAAAATAAAAGAAAAAAAACCTTAGCTGTAGGCTAAGCTTTACGCTTGATCAGGATTTTTCCTAGAACGTCTACATCTGCCTATTTATACATGCGATATGTACAACATCGATAGAAGTAGATCAACTATATAAGAAAATGTCGTAGTTTTCTAGTCACAATGTTTACATAGACACAACCTGATAAGACCAGGATTCATTGGTGGCATACTCCATATCAGCCAGAATTTGGAATATAGAAAACCCTTAATTCAACCCAATATTTACAAGTTAAATATTTGAAATACATTTTATGACTGATTTCTGGAAATCCCACTTTGTATTAGTGAACTCACTTAAACTAGTTGAAATGAACATTCTGATTAAATTTAATGATTGTACATACTCCCAATCAGACAGAATCGCACATACAAGATTCTGGGATTACCCAAAATCATTCATTAAATGTAATTCAAATATTTAACTTATAAATAGTAGGTTGAGTTAAGGATTTTCTATCCCAAATCCTGGCTGATATGGAGTATGCCACCAATGAATCCTGGTCTTATCAGGTTATGTACATCTAGTCTAAACATTGTGACTAGAACACTACGACATTTTCTTATATAGTTAATCTACTTCTATCGATATTGCATATATCGCAGATATAGCCGTCCTAGGAAAAATCCTGATCAATTCTGGAAGAGAACTAAATTGTTTTTGGCATGCACAGTTAGGCACAAACAACTAAACTAAGGCAACATATGCTTTAATAATTAAAAGGATCAATGGGATTTCTGGTGTGATACTCATGTCAGAAATCCCACAGTTCTCCCAATATACATTGTGCACAAATTTTACCGTTAGTCGCACAAAACTATAGACATTCAAATACTACTCGACAAAATAAGAAAACCGTGGGATTTCTGCCTTGACTCACACGATAATTTAACAGAATAGTCAGAAAAACTACAATCCACAACAGTTTTGGTACCATTCCAATTTATCCAAATGTTTTTAAACTACCATCGTACGCCAAAAACACGAATAACCAAACAATAATAATTTAGCATAAGATTTAAAATTGAAAGGAATTCATCCGGTCCCAAATCTGTTGTCTCATCTTACTTACTGTACCATATAAAAAAATTTAAGATTTAATTTAAACAGTTAATTTTTGTTCTTTTACATTTCATTTCGCGATTTTTAAAACTTTTTTTGCTGATCAAATTGGGTGACCGATTAACCAAAAATAACACAACGAAATCAAGAATTCAGCATAATTTTTTTATGAATGAACATATTTCGATAAAAAGTATCCAACATTTACATGAAATCCGGTATCTCTCCCCACAAAAGACGTCTAGACTAGGAAGATAGTTTGCAACCGACAATAATAAAACAAGGTAATTTTCTCGTTTACATCTTTAAGTATAGAATTCACTCGTCCATCACCAAAAACGTAATATTTCAGGGGAGGTCAAAGACCCATTCACAATGAATTATTAAATTATTGGTAATTTCGAAAATTATTATTATTATTTCACTGACACTCACATTAAACAATTTGTTTTGCACTTTTTTTTCAAGTATCTGAGAGGCAGTGATATTAGCGCTATTAAACTTTTAAAAAACTTAACACATTATTTTTATAATTACAAATTTGTAAAAACTACTGTTTCCACTCAACCCGTTCCAATAATTTGTTAAATACTAAAAAATCCGCGATTTATAAATTTATATTTTGTATAATGATGTTTTAATAATTTAATCCGTACCCATTCAATCGATATCAACGACTAAACTAAATAAACAAGGCGCGCATAACACAAACTATGGAATTAACAAAAAAAAAGTCTCATCACTCCGCGAACACAGAAAACTATCCGGCTTAATGTTACAACAAAACTGAAAAAATCACTGTAGTGTGATAGAGATTTTGCTTTTGTTGTTGTTGTTCTGATATAATGGTTGGAAATTTGTATAAATCTGTGTGTCTGATGATGAGCATATGCGAGCGTATGTGGATTTAGAATCAAGCATAGTGTGCACAATAACAATGTTCGCGTTTTATTGAAGTTCTAGACATATATCGGTAGGTATGGATAGAGAGGTGTTGTGACTTTTATACACTGATGAGATTATAGTTTAGAGGTAAAAAAAAAAATTGCAATTACTTTTAATTAAAACTATTTACATTTATATCGGTTGGTATACTGAGTGGAATGAATATGTTAATTCATGCTGGTAGAATACGTAGAGAGATACAATTGCGATTTGGCGCCAACCAGTAAAGAATTTATCAAGATGATTGATTAATGTTAGCTATATATTTTCTTGAATTAGACATCCCAGTGTATGTGTTTGTGTGTCAGTTTTTATAGCGACATAAACTAACAAATTCTATAAATTTTTCCAAAATTCCATCTATACCAGTTTTCCAAAATTTAAGACGATTTTTGACAAAAAAAACTGTGTTTCAACAAAAATTTAGCATCTATACAGAACAATTCAATTGATTGTTCGGGAAGAAATTTCATACTTAAGCTTTTTCCATAAATTAGGAAATCCCAGTGGTTTTTGGTCGCTATCAGTTCACAGAAAGTGGGAGCTGGCAGAGGAGATTTCCGTTTTTTGCGAATATTTTGAAAAGCATACAGCATTTACGAAATATGGTAATCTAATTTAAGACAAAATTAGTTCTGAAAAATTCGTCATTACTACAGACGAATTAAATTTCATACATAAAGTTGTTCGAATAATTGGGTGATCCCTGCAAAATTGAATGACTATTTGTTAACCGAAAGTGACAGATTCCAAGGGAGATTTTCAATTTTTGGAATGATGTTGAAAGGTTTAGCGTTTACAAAACAAACAAAAAATTAATAGATTCAAAGGTTGACCTGGTTGGCTTTCTGAAATTTAAGCAAGCAGGAATAATTATTTTTGATGAAACAAAAAAGTTTTTCCTAAAGTCCAGTAAGTTTAATTATTCGTTCCAGAAATCAAATATGGTGTATTATCATGAAGTAATTTTATGTATTGTGGATACTTAATTCAATACATTTATTACCAACAAACTAACGATATTACCTATATAAAAGTGTAAGCGACAATCTAAAAAAAAATTAAGTTTTTAATTGAATGACGAGAAATACTTTATACGAAACATAACTGGTGTTTTAGAATTTTTAATTACACAATTCAAAGAGTTACATATGCATACTCCCCTAACAAAAAACGAGGAATTCATAAGCCTACACCTGTTAATAGCAAGCACCAAGAGATGATTGCGGCGATTGGAAGAGGTTGTTAATTTATCAAGGATACAAGGTTGATGACATTTCAGAAACTGTCTGAATTCGTAAAACTGCTCCAAAGAACAGCCCAGTAATAAATTAGTGAGAAGGGAAATATTTCCTTAAGCCAAAGATGTATCTTAACCATGAATTAAATATAGACTGAAGTTTAATGTTCAATATTTTTTTTTAAATTCAAACAAAACAACGTCACCATACATAAGATGTGGAAGCACATACGATTTTATAATTTGAAGTCTTATTTTAGAGTCGAAGCATCTAGTAGTAGACCACAACATTAATAACACAACTCTGCGGCAGATAACTTCAATATGATACTTACAACACATGGTTTATGAAAAAATTAAGGGCAAATTGTAAACAGCATCGGAGTAATCAGATCGTTAGCTATGTCTGAGATAAACTTCAAAATTGTTCGCCAGTTGACGAAAATTGTAGGCTATTATTACCCAAAGACCGCGTTCTGGACAGCTCACTAACGTTCGTCTCATCGAAAATTTGTTTGAAGGAGACTGATTTTAACCTACTTAACAATTCTGACGTTTGGCCTGCTGGTGCTTCAATCCGCCCATTTTCAAACCGGACCGTAGCCACGTTTCAACAGCCGAAGTAACTTCTGCGTTAACCAGCCAGTTTAATTTATCTACGACCGTCGCTGCATCTAATACCATGAACGCCTTCACTTCTATCTACTATCACAATGCCTTCAGTATCCGCGTAAACCAGGGATTTCCGCTTAGGCATACTTGACAATGATTTCAATACTATAATAATCAGCGAGACCTGGCTTACGATCAATGTGTTATCCGAAGAGTACTTTCCACCAGACTATGTCGTTCATAGAAAGGACAGATACGATTTTGACACCAGTTGTAGAGGCGGTGGTGTTTTAATTGCTGTAAAAAATTCAGTCTCCAATGAAGTGATGGCCTGCCATCCCTGCCATTGCCATTCGCATCAGACTAGCTTACAATATCTCGATTGTCGCTGTCGCCGTTTATATTCCGTACGGATCCGACTGGAATGTATACAACACGTTTATCAACTACATCGACTCAGCCGTTATACCTTCAGTTCGCCCTTGTGATCAAATTATCATTGTGGGTGACTTTAACTTACCCGGTATAACTTGGAACGATGTCGACGGTGTGTTCTCTTCATCCTCAACCGACGAGAAGTCATTGACTATCTGGAAATAGGTTCAAACGAAGGGTCTTAGTGATGCTCACGCCTGGAAAAAATGTCAGGTCAATTTCCATGTGGGGAGTCTGGAAAAACTCGATTGAATATATCGCACACACAAAATTTTAAAATTTTTAAAAATTGACCATTTAAAGTGTCATAACTGAAAATAAATTCAAATTATAGATCTTAATAATGCTCACACCTGAAAAAATTGCAGGTCAATTTTATGTTGGGAGTCCGGGAAAACTAGATTGAACGATAGGTCGTAATGATGCTTATACCTGGAAAATATTTCAGGCCAATTTTCATATTGAAAACAAATTATTTGTATCTGCATTATCGACATTATTCGGCTGTCATTTAATCTTAATTAAATTTAATCCGCATTATCGACATTTTTCGTCTTGGTATTTCTGTGGATTTCTTAACCATTTTATATGTTTTGTCAACCGAGTTTTCCTAGACTCCCAACATGAAAATTGACTTTAAGTTTTTAAAATGATATTCAATAGAAGGCATTTTATTTGAAATATTATCTCGACATGTCACTATAGATGCATTTCCCATATAACCTCCCCAAACATCTAAGAAAACACTTAGAAAAATTTGCTTTAGTTAATTTGTTTTAAATGTTTCGAATTAAAAATTCATATTTTAATTTTTGTAGTTGTTTTTTTCGGAACTGCAAAATAAAAATATGTAATATAATTAATTGAATTCCGACATAAAACTTGTATCTGCATTATCGACATTTTTCGGCTGAACATTTTCGGCTAACTTTAATAGGGTCCAAAACTCATTGTTAGAATCTTTACAATTAACCCATTTTTGCTACATAGACAGAAAATGTTAAATAAGCTGTGGATAAATGCAGACGAGATTCCGTGGGCATCTCTGGTAATGGCAGCACAAATGAAAACATGAATTCTATTATAGGCATAGCAAAACCCATTAGAATCGGATGCCAATCACTATAAATGGTATAATATTGTGTTATCTATTCGAAATTGTGGGTGAGAACCTGCGTGCACATCTCTACGATCGGTGGTATAAAAAAAAGAAATTTTTTGTCCAGGACTGGTAAATATATTCACCTCTCTCTTTATTAAACTTGAAACCTCAAAAATATCAAAATTGTGAAGTTTCTAATATCATAAAAATATAGTAAAGCTCGTCATAATGTTGTGACTGAGTGACTTTTGGCTCAGTAGAATGGATGAACTATTTCTAAAGGTTAGTGAAACCCCGTTGACTTCTCCAGAATTGGGTGGAATATTATTTGAAACCCGTCAAAAATTCTCAATTTCTAACTAAAATTTTTAATAGAACGAATCTCAAAAATATACTTTACTTAAATCTTAGGAATAGGTCTATGCTTTAACTTCTCAAAAATGTCAGCTGGAATCTGTATAGAAGCTTCTAGATTATTTTCTTTTAAAAATAAATTCCAATGGGAAATCCAATTTAACAGTGTAATTTTTTAATAATTTTTTCAACACAAACTTCACTATCGTGTAAAATTTGTTTTCAATGTTGACTGAATTTGTTAGATATTATAAAATTTAAGAAGTTAAAAATCTATTTAGTAACGAATATAAATTAGATTCCGTGTTATGTGTACATTAAAATCACGAAGTCTTCTTTTTCTAAACGTATAATCAACATTGAAAAGAACAACGATCGTAGTTGATAAGCACATAACCGCACGGACGATTGAAATCTGCTGATTTAGTGTTGGTCGTGGGAAGCCGCAATAAAATACTTGGTTATTGTGGTTCGATCTAAGTCAAAGCGGATGGCTTTCAGTTAAGTCAATGTCTAATTGGCTTACATGGCTTAGTTGAGTTACATCGATGCGATCTAGTGTGATAATTTTATTGTTCTAACAATCTATCATTTTACTGTATCGCTAAGAAAGCGAACATTTTTAATTCTCGCGATTATTAAACGTGATTGTTGTGTCTGATTATAATTTGCAAGGTCAACGATTTGTATATAATAGTCCTATAATTTAGGAAAATAATTATGTAGCAAGATGTTTTGTTCCCATCAGAAATCGTTATCAATAAAATTTTCTCGACTCATTATATAGTGTCGTCCACGCTTAAGTTCAAGAATCGTTACACTTGTCGATTTTGTATAATAGTAATTTGTAATTATAGATGAACAAATTGCCACTAAAACTATATATATACAGTACAGAGTTGATTGAGGCAGAGTGGCAATTACATTCCTAATGACCAAATAATGGATGATTTAACCTTTAAGATGATACAAACGCTTCCGGAAGTCTTGTTGTGCTCATAAATTAGATTAGTCATACGATTTAATTGATTTAAACACCTAGCTGATTGCGCCAGAGCCATGCTACATAACACATATATTATTAAATATGTGTTTAATGTTCTTAAAACCTAAAAATATCATAAATACAAGTTACGGTAGAGAAGATACATTTTCGATGATTTCATTCCAAACTATTATTTTCTGTGCGTGTGTTTGTAAATATTTCGTACTCCGCTTACGAACGAGCCAACATTTTAAGATTAATGGATGATGGTATAAGAATAAAAGCATATAATTATGTGAAGTACGATTATCAAACTATTTGGCCTTGAAATAATTAACTATCTATAGGTATAATTTTGTAGAGTCAACATACAAAGTTGTAAATTTTTTTAAAGATCTTTGATCTATCAGTATGTCTAACTAAAATTAGATAATTCACCTGCGGGTACGAAAATCACATCAAAATATTGGATTTGGCGGTATAAAATATAAAAAATTTTAGTCTTTGATTTTGGGATGCTGGAATTCAGTAAACTTGATTGACGAAATCGGATTAGTTTTTTTTCTTTATTCTAAGAATGAGTTTATATTTCGAGAGCGATATATACTCAACCGCATTTGACAATGAATGAACTCATCGTAATTGGCTATGCTTCATATATTTGGCATCGGCGAGTATTGTATGATCAAAACTAACCAGTGGCCTTGGCAATTTCCACAAATTTTATTTATTTAACATTTCCTATACAACATGTTATACATACTGTAATGTATACACCCAGTGCTATAATTATTATGATTTAATAAAATTTCATTTGAAATGGTTTTTGAGGTTCTACAATTTGATTTATAGAATAAAGTTCGTAAATTTATGCCTAATTTTAAAAAAAGTATGGGACTTGACCTAAAAAAATCTGCAAATTGCAAAATATTGTACACGGTAATTTTGACCGATTTGAAATTATATAGTATTTGATTTAAGCAAATTAAGCTGTGATTATTTCTACGCTACTGGTGAAATTAATCTTTTGCATTTAAATTTCCGGGTATGACAATTTTCAATGGCAATGAGATGTCTTCGTGAATTAATTTTTAAAATATTAACTAAAATTTACTTACAGCCAAAAATTTTCGCTTCCTTTAATTATATTTGATTGGGATACCAAGCACTACATCCTGTCGCTTTGTTAAAGAACGTAAACTCGAAAAATTCTGCGTTTCTCGACCATTACAATAACTGATAGATCTTTAACTTAAGCTACGTAAAAAGTCATACATTGAATACAACAAAAACAATTTTAACGAAACCAACAAAAGATGAGACATTTTATAAATCAAGTGAACCATAAAATCGTAAAGCCGCACCATGAAGAAAAGACTAATGCCCGCACCGCAAAACAAAACTATACACACTTTTGTAATTATAATTGGAAGTGGAACAATAAGAAAGAATCTTTTAAGCCATCCGCATATAACCGTAACACAAATATTTTTAGCTGAATAATCAGAATTAAATATTCCGAAAGAATTTTATTACAATCACCTGTGTCCAAAATAATGGATAATTAGCAAAAAATATTTACCCAGGCGTTTCATCGCATACATTTTTTGCTGTAGGCAAATTAAATTTAGAAAGGAAATAATGGAGCCATCTTACAATTAGTATTTGAAAAAAAAAATTCTTACTATAAAAATCTAATAACAATTATTTTCTTTTCCGATGATCGTGTCGATGACATTCGTTTTTATTAAGTTACGGTCCAAGATATTACCAACAAATCTTTAATTTAATTAATTCGGTTTTCTCATTTTTATTGTTTTTTGCTATGCATCGTTAATCAATTTATTTTTACTAAATTTTAGTTCCATCTGTCGAGTATATTAATAAGCCAACATTTAAGGGTATAAATAAAAATATTTTACTATTGAAGAGCTTATAATATCGTTAATTTAGGCGATAAACTATATCGCGTTTTACTTTTAGTAATACATTTTCAAATGAGAATTTGGGCGTTTCCAATAAATGTCGTTTAACGGTATTTTAAATCTTGTTATTTGGAAATATCTTTGTTTTATAGAAGCCTACATATTTATGCGGTAGGATGGTCATAGTTTTGATTTGATGGTTACTGACAATGCATTGTAGAGATGTCTATGCTTAATGTTATATTAAATCATATTGTTGGACCATTCATTAAGTTTGATAGATACCACCTTAATTGTCATAGATATCTTTAATTTCAAAATTTCGCTTTAGTAAAAAGTGTGGTGACACTTCGATGGTCAAAGACAAGGTTTCGTTGATCTCTATACTTTTTCTAAAGCGAAATTTTAAAATTAACCCTCACACGTCCGTAATAAAAATACTCTTGTAATCTTCGGATGCAATTTCACTCAAATATAAATTATATTTAATCCTTTTTTATTTTATCATTTATTTCAATTTTTTAATTATTTGAATTATTAATTTTAAAATTGACAGCTACGATAAGCCGAATATGGTTTTGGTTCTTTTTTTTGTACAAAATTATCAACGAGAACAAGAACTGTATCTTTTGTGAATACTGGGCCTACTCGTTACACACACTGGTCGCTCAATTGTAAGTGGATGTTCCAATCAGGGTTCACGTTCTTTCGTAATACTTAGGCGTTAACACCTGATGCATCAGTCATATTTCCAAATAGAGCATAAATCCAACGTTTTGTTTAAAAAAAAATATGGCAAGTAATATTGCAACAAGCTGTTAATCTACAGTTACGTTTTCGTTTGGAACGTACAATAGTGGCATATGGCTGACCCATTTCTCCCAAAGTTTGCGAATATACATCAAGTTTTTGTCATCAAACCGAATGAACCGAGTAATCATTTTAAATTTATTTTAGACATTGTAGCTCGAAAAATAAAACTTCCCATTTTGTCGTTCCATAAATTATTAACAGATTCTCCATTGGATCTAAACACACCAGCCAAAATTAAAATACCTATATATGCCTGAATGGTGATATCATCAACGTTGTTTCAATTTTCACCCTATAAATTGGTATTATCCTCTTTTATTTTTCTCAGTGAAAATGTCAAATATATTTCGAAAGCGGCTATCGTAAGATTTTTATAAAAATTGCTGGAAGTGCGGGTTTTGATTACCAATAACCGATTATGATGGATCCTGATTTCAGAAAAATTGATTTACCGAGTCATCGGGTGGGACCCGGGTATCGATTTTTACCTCGTACGATTTTGGTAAAATGCCTCGCAAATTTGGCCGCTCGAATTTTATAAAAATTGATGATGGAGGGTTTTCGAGTGCACGGAGTCGGTTGTGCTGTGTACTAGCTTCAGAAAAACGCGTTTATAGAGTCGTTCGGTAGGGCCCGCATTCCGTTATTTAAATTTTTTCGGCTCGCACGATTTTTTATCGGGGCTGCGTTTTCGAGGGGCGAAAACCGATTTTGAAGGTTTGAATTTCAGAAAAATTGATTTATGGGGTCATCCGGTGGGGACGGGTAGCTTGGAGCCTTCTTTTAGCATTTTTTATTTGGATTGGACGATTTTGATAAAATATAGCAGGCCAGAGTTTTCGCATGCAAGGTAACGATTACATATAGAGTTTTGATTTCTGGATAATTCATTTAGGATTCCCCTGATAGGCCTTCATGTTGCACCACGCCATATTGCGTGATTTTGTATCATGTTGTGTTATGAATGACTATATTAGTCATGAATGATTTTGATAAAAATTTACGGGACATGGTTTTCGAATGCAAAGAAATGAGTACAAGTAGTTCTGATTTCTGGATAATATATTTAAAAGTTGGGCCGTAATATTTCACCATGTTGCATAATGTTGCACCTTATTGCATGATATTGCACTATGTTGTGATATTGTACTATGTAGTTTGTTGTTGCATCATGTTGCGTCATACCTTGCTTGTTGCTTCTTGCCTTCATGTTGCTTAATGCTGTATCATGTTGTAGGATGTTGCCAGATATCGTACCATGTTGCGTCATGCCTTGCTACTTGTAGCGCGATTTTGTACTATGTTGCTGCGTGTTGCTTCGTGTTGTGTCTTGTGTTATCCGTTAATTAGATATCTGGGGTTATGTTTCATCATATGGCGAAATGTTGCAACATGTTATATTGGTTGTATTACAGTGACATTAGATGGTTGCACTAACCACGTTTTTTAAAATATTGGTTGCTATGAATGTTTTGACCTTGGCCTTATTTTTCTCATTTTGTTCCGCCTCAAACTATTGTGATGTCGTCTGTTGCGGCCCGCGTCTCTTTATTTAATGTTTTTGTCGGCTAACACGATTGGTGAGGGGAATGGTAATTTGGTGAGGCCCGAGACCCTTTTTTATATATTTTACGGGCTCAAACGATTTAGATAAAATTTGCGGCGATAAAGGTTTTCTTATGTTAGGAATGGATTGCGATGAGTTTTAATTTTGGGTAAAATTCATTTAGGGGTTTTAATAAAAATAGATGAGTTGAGGTTTCGAGTGCTAAGAATCAATTATGAATTCTAAATTCAAGAAAATTTGTTTGTGGGGTTCTCAAATGCCCAAGATGCCCGAGGTTAGTCACTCTGTTCATGTATCTCAATCGAAGAGGATGGAACCCAGATTAATGAAGAAAACGGGGATCTAATATACATTTTGTACATATGCTCTTTGTATGTTAAACATGTGATAAGATTCCAAAAGAAGCTCCAGCTGAGATTTTGAAAAAAATTGTAAATTGGATGGAAAGAATACCTTTCTCAAAGAAGTAGTATAGAACTCGGTTGATATACTAAGAAAATATCTGATTTGTTTCAACCAACACACCCGCGGGTTCTTTAAATTGAATAGAGCTAATCCGTTAAGTAGGTAAGTTTGGCGTAATTATTAATTTCCTTTTTCAAAGTAACAGTAAGTATGGTAATCATGGACATTTTCGACCTTAAGGTTTTTGCAGATTTCACCATTCGCTATACTGTCGAAGTCGGAAAAAGTGGTTTTCGAGGTGGTGTTGAGATAGTTTTAACTAAAATTCGGCTAATTTTTCGTTTGATTTTAGAAAAATTGATTTTCGTACTCATTTTGTTTTATTTTATAGAAAATTCAACAAGTTTGAGATTAGAAGATTACGAAACAAACACACACACGAGCAACAAATGACACATTGAATTTTGAATCAACTAATCGGAAGTTGCTTAAGGTTTTTCTTCGAAAGCTAAAGAGAACAAAGAAAACGATGCGATATCAAAAATATTTCGACTTCCATATTTTTGATAACGCGTCTTTGAATGATGAATATAATTTTGAAATATGAGTCCATGAGATTAAAATTACACAAGACAGTCCTCTTAACTGCTGGTAAGAAAGATTATTTAATAATACATCTACGTAAGCCATCGAGAGGTTTAGATGCGACATCATAGAATAAGATGGTCAAAGAAAATAAAAAAAACTATTTAACTGTTTTGCGACATGCTAATTTACCATAATTTTATTTAATTCTTTTGTATGTAGAATTAAATAAGCAACTAATATTTGTTTCTACTTTGTGTAATGTCCAGTCTCGATTTTTCCTACATTTACATGACTTCTCCAAATCGTTTAACAAGTATTCGTTCTTGTTTCTTGTCAAAGTTCTGGCTCAGATTGATTTGAATTTTTGTTCTATCCATACAAATCGCTCTGGTATGATCACCACCATCTGATTTGGCTGGTTTATGCTAGCACTGAACATCGAAAATTCATGTTAATTTTTTCATCATCTCTGAAAATTCAAAAGTACCTAGGAAGATGGCCAATCTATTAATCAGAAATCTGTTATTCGTCAATTTTGAGGTTTTCTATGCTATTAAACCAATCGTTCACTCATATGTAAAATATTGACATATATCTACATGCTGGAGTAACAAGCTTAAAACCAAATTCTTATGAAATTCTGTGAAAATAGTTGCCCAAAATTTGTTACCAAAACCAATACAGTGATAACCGCAAAATACAGGACGTGCATAGACAAATTTGATTGGAAGCATTGGGAGCTAACGATAATGTATCAAATCATATTTCTGGCGTTGCTGCTGAAGCAAATTTGATATGTATCCTTCGAAGTTATAGCATACAACAAAATGTAAATTCTGACGCAACAATACATGTCTGGAAAGCACCATGAGTTTTATCTGACAGTTTATCCCGATGCTACAGGAAGTGTAGCGCCTTATAAAGGCTGTAAAACAGGATTGTACTATGCTCTAATTATCCCTGTGAAGATGAATGAGAATGATTTATTAACCATAACTTAGCCACAATCGGTGGCTGGTCAAGGTCGTGTAAGAAATGGCCAATATTCAATTCAGTCATTACGTTTGCTGAATTGAATTCAATTTTGGAAGTATTGAATGAAATGGACATAATCCAGTATTTGAATGCTTGAGGTAGTTTACATTGAGAAAACATTTAGTGAATTAACCTAAATAGCAACCTATATTAATTCACTTACCAACCGTTTACAACGCAAAAATTATAGGCCACATTTAGGTCACATAACAAGATTTGTATGCACCATCTATTGAATAATACTAAAAGTATTGTTTACGGCCTCATCGCAGTTTATATTCTTCTCAAAAATAATTCCTGTAACATTTTCGAAATTAAATTCATTCATTTGACTAACAAATTGACGATCCTGCGGATTATGCAACCGCGGTTAAGCCGATATTTCAACAAACGACTTTTGGTGGATACAATTGGCTCAATCAACCGGTCATTCAGCGAGAAGTATCAGAAGGAAAACTTCGAATTAGACATCGTACATGATCTGATTAATAGATTTTCTAATTTTTTTAAGTTACAAAAAATATTAGCGTACATTTACCGTTTTAATTGTAATTGTAGAACAACTAAATCCAAAACCGAGCGACAATCTGGAGCATTGATGAAATCGAAAATTCACTTGGCCCACCAAACTATATGCCGCAAGGTACAATGCATTATTGACTGGCAAGCCAACTCCAAACCAAAGTAAATTGAGACCATTGAATCCGTTTCTTGACAATTCACAAGTCATACGAGTCGGTGGACGGTTTGACAATTCGGCATTGCCATACAACGCTAAGTACCCGGTAATTTTATCCGGTAAAACCGGTTTATCAATGTTAATCACCTACCACGTACATCATGAGAATCAGCATCCTGGTGTCAATTCATTGTCAAATATGGTCCGACAAAATTATTGAGTAATTGGGGGCAAGGACGTTTCCATTCGCGGTAGTAGGCGGTAGATTCGATGCAGTTCGGAGACGAGGAGCAATTCCCAGCAAAGCATACTATGTGTATTGATTTGCTTTACCACCCGTGCAGTGCATTTGGAAGAATGTATGAATTTAACATCTGATTCATTTATAAGGGCACAATTTATTGTGATAACGGGACGAATTTCGTTGGGACAAAAAATAACTTAAAATTGGTTTACGATTTTCTAAACACTAGAAGGAAACATTAGCCCATTTCCTGAAGAATAATATCGAATTTCGATTCATACCACTAGCAGCTCCGCATAAAGGTGGTTTATGGGAAAGCGCTGTACAATTCGCTAAAGTTCATCTGAAAAGAACCGTGGGTGAACACATTTTGACGTTGGTGGAGTTTTCTACACTCATCACACAGATTGACGAAGTTCTTCATTCCAGGCCGATTTGTCGTCAAGCTCCGATGACTTAGATTACTTAACACCAGCGCAAATCCAATTCGGCAGGCATATACAGCAAGTCATCGAAATGCCGGAATCTAAATTAACTACACCAACGGGCATTGGCACATTGTCAAAAGAATCCACGAGCAATTTTGGAAACAATTTACCACCAGCGCAATGGTTACTAGGAAAAATCATTCGCACATATCCTGGTAGTGACGGTAACATTCGTGTAGTCCAAATCAAGAAGATTGAGCCGAAGTTTTCATAAGTCATTGCAAAGGTGCGAAAAGAGTTTTGCACAAATTGGTGTTCGGAAACTCATACAATCCGCACACATAGGTAAACTAAGATGATCCTCCTTGTAATAATGGTCGTATTTTTGCAGTGTCAGTGCAAAACTTTAGTCCTAATGAAGGACGTTTATGCAATGTTGAGTGACGACTTCCCCAAACTAAATTCGTTTTAACAAGTAATCGATCGTCCTTGTTGCTTGTCAAAGTTCTGGCTTACAAACATTTTTATTTTTGTTCTACTATACTAATTCCTCTAGTATGATCACCAACATCTGATTTGACTGGTCCATGCTAATATGAAGACTTGGAATCAAAAATTCTGCGTAAATGCTTGAGCACCGTGTAATTTAACGATTCCATTACTCCTTCCTGGCCTGGGGCAATATTTACGAGATTAACTGTTTCATCATGTCGGACCTTAAACTAACGCAGCTGATTTATATCGGCATATGTAATCGGTATGTGTTAAAATTTATTTTGTTATTAGTGCCAGTACACTGATCCACTGTATTTATAATTAAACTATTAATAAATCATTTAAAATTTTAAATATCACCATTATATGAGCGCTTAATTTTGATTTGGCTATGCTGATCGATAATCTGTTTTCTTATCACTCGTAAAATACCCGCGATCAAAGCTCTTCATAACTTTAAACTTTTTATGTTCAAATTTCGCTTTACGTAAGTGGCTTGGTTGTTGTTGACTTTCTTTTAATAAGATTAAATAAGAAATTCTCTCAATCGGTCAATGTGTTAAACACGACATTTTATGCATGCACGCCATGATATGTACCAAATTGTGTAAGTGTATGAGTATATTTGCTTATTTGAGATAAAATTGAGATTTGTGCACGATAACGGAAGTTGTTTATTAAGTTGATTATTTTTAGCAAAAACAAACTTCATTCAAGTCAGTTGACATCAAATCTTGCTTTCACCAAAAAATTCGTTTTTCTAGAGTAAAGTAACATGCATCGCGCGATCGTCTTCCAAGATTTCACCGTACCTGCGCGCATGATGGCGACTGACAGTACACAAAATTTTATTAATCGCGTTAAAGGTAATAAACTTATGTGGGAAATCGATGTTGGTTGAATTAAATGATTAACCAAGACATCTACGGATGTAAGTATATGTGAGTCCGTATAATAGCTTTAAAAAATTTCTAAGATCAGCGTTCAAATGGAAAAACACTTTAATGATCATTTTGAGAAAAAAAAAAAAAATCCATAAACAAGAATAGAAATAACTTTCCCTTTTAAATGTTTATAAAACTACAAGAAATACACACACCTTGACAATGACTTTGAATTACTTTTGTAATTATGATGTAGCATTAAATTACCAACCGATCAAACGAGCTATAGCTAACTTGAAAAAGTGTTAAATTTATATTTTTTTGTGAAAAAATGGTTCAATTTATCCAAATCGTATATTGAGCAGAAAAGAGATTGGACTTTTGAATTTTGATATAAATCCGTGGCGATTGATGTAGGTCAAAACGTTTAAACCGCGCACCGCACAGTTCACGATTAACCTTACAACAATTTGCTGATTCGCGATCATTTAACATGGTATATAATGTAACATGATAATTATAATTTTTTTTTAATCAAAAACGACTAAACAAGTTAGAAAGTTAAATTAAGATTTGCGGAAAAAAATTGATCGTCTTGAGAAAATGAAAATACCTTGGTGTGCCGCTTAGTACAATGAAAAGAAAATTGTAACTAATTTACAAATCGTTGATCATGTTAGGAAATGTATATTTATTGATGGAAGTGGTAGGGGTGATATGATCGAATGCAAGTTTTACATAAACAATTGATTGATTGTCTTCCATATAAACAATAAATTGTTGCCTTATCGTCTTATTTTATATAATGCATTCGAACTTACATTTCTTTCGGTCGATTATGTAAGATGTTCAATATAGTCGATAAACAACTTAATAATTTTGAAATGGTAATTTACTTACTCATATTTAGGTAATATTTATTCTTATGTGTGTGGTTAGGTAGGTATGAGTATTAATAAACATTATGTGCTATAGGATATGAGTAGAAAGTGAAATTCGGTTCAAGGGAAAACTCTTTTATTGTAATTTGGCCATTAATGATTCATGTGGCTATTTATTTATGAGTATGTTTGAGGTTACGACATATTGACAAACGTATATATACAAAGTTTTCGACAAAAACAAGAAATTAGTGTTAATGGTTTTGTGGGATATCCATTCTAGGACTTCAAATCTCGGGATTCAAGAGTTCTAGAAGTGAACAACACAGACTTGTGTAGTCAAATGTTATTTGATTCGTTTAGAGGTTCGCGATATTTTGTAACGTTTTTTGGACGATTTTAGCCGAAATTTTGTTGATATTTTAATCAAAAACAAATCGAACACCTTGAATATTTTTAAAAAGTTAAAGGATACCCGGCAAATCAAACGAGTCGAAAATTCAAAACGTTGCGTTCAGATAATGGCACGGAGTACTGAAACAATGAGTTTTCTAAGTTCATGCTAGATTCAGGGATACAGCATCAAACAACTGCACTGTATACGCCAGAACAGAACGGCATGGCAGTCGAGCAAATTTTGGGATGAGGCTCGAAGAAAGTTGGTGCAACAAGAAGCCTTATTTGCCTAACTTGAAAGTGTTCGGATGCTCGGCCATGGTATGTTCCGAAGCAAAAGCGTTAGGAATTCGATTCGGAATCCATGGAGTACATTATGGTAGGCTATACGGCGGGAATTGTAAAGACTATCGAGTTTTTGATTTGGAGAAGTTACGAGTGGATGCCAGTCGTGAGGTGTTTTTCTGGAGGGCCAACGCTGTGAAAATAAGGTGATTGGTTGTATAACAAATTTAATCACTTTTATCCATTCGAAGATGATAACAATGAAGAGGAGGATGAGGTAATTAATTGTAACAACAGCAAGTATTAGAAAAAACGAGAACACTGATGATTCAGAGGCTTGAGATGTTGATGTTGTTTCAAACACAAAAGATCAAAATAAAATTTCTGGTTATGTAAGCACCTCGGGTTCCTAAAATTGTGGGTGTGTGGCAGATGAAGGTTCAATTGATGCTTCTGGTTGTGTTTATTAATTGTCAGAGCAAAAAGTGAACGATGTTTCGTCACAATCGCTTCGTTCAAACAGCATACATACATCGACGATGAGAACTGTTGTTTGTGTCGTGTTACGTGTTCAATTAAGCAGACATAAGCAGTCTGAAAACGTCTCACTGGAAAAAATTTATGGAAGTGGAGTATCCTAAATTTACTGAAAATGTATCGTGGCCGCTTACAGATTTGCCACCTTATTTTAAGGCAAGCAAAATCCTTACAAAGCCTGTGTCGTAGCGAAACGTTGTGCTAAGCGGAAGGGCATCGACTATCAAGAGGCGTTCTCTGTGAATACAGCGTTCCTGCAAAGCGGATTATTCGAAGAAATACAGATTTCTATATAGATTCAGCCTGAAAAGTTTAATTATGGTAGACGCTTAGACACGGCATTGAAGAATTTTGCCATGAAGTGCTCAGATTACGATGAGTTCATTTAGTTTCTCATTGCTGGTAGAAAGATGTTGATTGTGGTCAGTAAACATACGTTGACGACTTAATGATTTTTTCCAGGGATAAAACTATGAAAGCTGATTTGAAATCAAATTTACAGAAACAGGTTAAAGTGAAGGACATTGGTGAGGCCAAATGGATGTTGGGATTAAAAATTACCCGAGACCGCAAGTCAGTAACGATTTTGAAAGCTAGTATATTCAAAAAATAGTATATCAGTCTCTGCAGATCTAAATCAGAAGCGTACACCAAAAATGTGTGGAACCAACAATTGCTTTGTGTGCAGGGGATGCATTTTTAAAGTGAGAGAGACATCATTGGCCGCTTTTCATAGTATCCTTATTTTTCGGCTTTTTAGTATAACTGCTTGAATAAAGACGCTTTTAAAGTCTCATATTTTGTTTTTATTTAAACCAATTCAACATCACGTACAATATTGCGAAACATGAAAGCCAAACAGAAACCCTTGAATTTTCGCCTATTGATACGGAGTAATAAAAGTTTGACAGTAAGCCTATTGTTTTTCACAGAACTTATGCTCTTTGTAATGGCTTACATCAGCTACTACAATAACACCAATGAATGCATTCAGTTCAACCTCCGTTAACGTCTTCGACTCTTTTAGATTTTTGCCTGGATCATTGCCATTGGTAGTGTATTGTGCTTTTTGCTTATCTAATTGTTTCATTGAGAATAATAACGATGTCGGGCCTCCAGTGAACCTCATAATGTTATGAATAAGAATACGTCCTGGTGGTGGTGGTACTTTGTTCCATTTTGTTCCGTGTTATTTAAAAACTTTATTGTATTCAATACAGTCAATGCTTCCTGCGTTTCTGGTTGATTTTTGATTGCCAGCTGTAGCTCTATATACGTCTGGCTTTATTTCAACTGTTGATTGCAGTTCGTACTATTCATCATCACTATTATACTCCAGCTGTAGCTCCGTTCATGGTCCTTGATTGCGAAGGGGTATTATCATATATGTAGAGAGGACACAGACAGACAGAATCTACCTCAAAAACAAGTATATCGGACTTCGGTAGTATAACGTATGGTAAATCTCTTTTTTTACTTTGTAAAAGAAAGTACTAATTACGATATACTTGGTTTAGCAACGGCTTAGTTATATTCAATTTAAAACACCCGCGATTTTGCTTCAACCAAATTGAATAATTTCATAGTAGCAACTGAGATCCATACTATTCGTTTGAGAAACGCCTTCGTTCCAGCCAACTCAAATTTTCACCATTAATCTGAGTTCCGTTTCCTTCGATTGAGAAATGATATAGTTCTATTTTGGAACAAGCCGCAACATAACGGCTAAACCGAAGCACCGCTACCTCGTTTCCTCACACTCGAAAACATTTTCTCTCAAATTTTTTCTAAATCATTCTAGCCGTTTTTTTAAATAGTGACCCCCCCACCCGTACCCACTTTGAGAGCTTTTTAAACAAATTTTCATGAATTTAAAACTCATCGCAGTCGTTTTTAAGCATTCAAAAACCCATTTTACAAAATTAGGAGTTACCGCAATTCATTCAAAGGATAAGAAAATCTTTTTCACAGAGTCCATAAAAATAAAAATAAATGGACCCAGGCCCCACCAAATGATACCCTAAACGAATTTTCCCGAAATACGCGCTAGTCGAAAAAATAAGTAATTAAAAAACCCCGGGTCGCACTAGACGACATCGAAATCGTTTGAGGTGGAAGAAAGTGTGAATACGGGACCAAGTTCGAAAGATTAATTAGATAGCAAATGCTACAAATCGGTATTGTTGCCCATAACAACCGTAACGCAAAACACACAACATATGTGGTGCAACATTCAGCAATATGATGGAATATAACGCCGAATGTCTAATTAAAGAAAAACACAAGAACCAACACAAAGTAAAATGACGCAACTTGGTAAATAAATCATGGAATATGGTGCAGCATCACGCAACTTGCAACATTCTGTAATATGACGAAATATAGTGGAACATCACAAAATATCCCTCAGCAATATACAACTTCAAGCAACATGGTGCAACATAACGCAACATGATGAAATAACCCATAACATAGTGTAACGTTAAATAACATGGTGCAACGTACCGCTTCACTGTGCAACATCATACCATGTTGCAACATCATGCAGCGGCCCATCTGGAGGACTAATAAATTAATTATCCCTGGCACCCTTCACCAATTTTTATCAAAATCGTTAGAAGCACTTTTTTAGCACTTCCAATTAATGGAACCTGTGCCCTACTGATGGATCCTCCTAAATAGATTTTCCTAAAATTAAGACCCATCGCAATCAATTTTTGACACCAGAAACTCCATAATATCGCAGATTTTATAAAGATTGATAGAAGCGAAATAAATATTAAAAAATAGTACCGAGCTCCACCGTAGCATAGATCGGAGTTCTACCACGGTCAGATAGCTGACTGAAAACCCTAAGGGTGTGGTGAACGAGATGTAACTGTAATGATTTTTAACTTGTCTAGAGAAATTCTTACGTTTTCGTTTATACCGCATATCCCAGAAATGTTCTCGGATTCACCTTCCATATATTCGAATAGAGCAGGAAATTACAAACAATATTGTGAAAACGGGACACATATGATGATTTTCATCGTGGTTTTCAAAATTTAAAACTTCTGAATTTTAAATTCTCAGTTGGAAATTTTGGTATTTCCGCAAATTGGAATTTTGGCCAATTGACACTACCAAATAAGCTACGAACCCGATTTATTATATAAACAATGAAATACCTGGAGTTTAGAATTACGAGAGGTGTTCACAATGTCAAATTTAAGTTTTTTTGATTATCCCAAAATTCCTTAAAGAATCTTTGAACATTTCTACGCCCCAAAGTAGACAAATTTGAAAATTCAGTTTAAAATATTAGAAATAATTATCATAATAGACCGTGCTCCATCCAGCCAGAAAGATAGTCAAAACTATGAACTGTACAAAAGAATAAACGTGACCCTGTGAATATTTCTAAAATGTCAGTTATTCGATTGTTTTTTAGATTTGCTTATTAGATTTGTCAATTGGGTAAAATTCCAGGTAACGAAATACCAAAATTTCCAATTGAGAATAAAATTGAACATTCAGAAGTTTCTACATTTTGGAAACCATGGTGAAAATCACAAATATCTCCCAATTTCACAATACTGTTTCGAAACTTTGAACTACCCAAAAGTACAAACCTGACCCTGTGAACATCTCTTGTAAAGGGTGGTTAAATTTTAAGGGACGATGTTGATTTTGAATAAAACACAAAATATTTAGGAAATTATTGTCAATTCTTTTTATTATGATAATATGGTATGGTTCAATTATGTATGGAATAAAATATCGGCCAAATGGCCGCCGCGACCTCGGCGACACACCTCCACCCGATGGTCCAAATTTTCGATGACACTTAGGCATAATTGAGGTTCTATGCCGTTAATGTGCCGAATTATCTCATCCTTTTGCTCTTGAATTGTTGCTGGCTTATCGACGTACACCTTTTCTTTCAAATAACCCCAAAGAAAGAAGTCCAACGGTGTCAAATCACATGATCTTGGCGGCCAATTGACATCGCCACCACGTGAAATAACACGACCATTGAATTTGTCGCGCCAAAGAGCCATTGTTTCGTTAGCTGTGTGGAAAGTGGCACCGCCCTGTTGAAACCACATATCGTCCACATCCATATCTTCCAATTCGGGCCATAAAAAGTTCGTTATCATTTCACGATAGCGAACACCATTCACAGTAACTGCCTGACCGGCCTCATTTTGGAAAAAATACGGCCCGATGATGCCGCCAGCCCATAAACCGCACCAAACAGTCACTCTTTGTGGGTGCCGCCCAAATGCGGCAATTCTGCTTATTGACGAATCCACTGAGGTGAAAATGGGCCTCATCACTGAAGATGATTTTCTTCGAAAATTGATCATCCACTGTTGCCATTTCTTGCCACCATTCTGACCATTGACGACGTTTGGAATGGTCAAGAAGCTTTAGTTCTTGAGTCAATTGCACCTTATAAACGTATAAATGCAAGTCTTTATGCATAATGTTCATCAACGACGCGTGTGAGAGGTGCAATTGTTGGGCACGATGACGAGTTGAGGTGGACGTCTCTTCAGCCACACTATCGCGAACAGCAGCAATATTTTCTGCTGTACCAGCTGTACGAGCATGCACTTGTGTTTCAAAATTTCCTACAGACCCGGTTTGCTCAATATTTTGCACTATTTTTCCGATTGTACGCACATTTGGACGATTAAATTGACCGAAAAAATCACGAAGTGCACGATATGTATTTTGATTTGAACGCCCATTTTCATAATATGCCTGAATAACTTTAACGCGTTGCTCGATTGTGTATCTTTCCATGGTTCAAATTGAATTAGTCTGAAATTGAGAAATGTCAAATTAAATGCAGAAAAAAACTTGACGTTTAGGTGTGGTTCACATTCAACGTCGGCCCTTAAAATTTAACCACCCTTTATTTCAGTTATTTGAATGTTTTTACAATAAACTAGGTTTGTAGCTTATTTGGGAATTTCAATTGGGTAAGATTCCAATTGGCGAAAATAGCAAAATTTCCAATTGACAATAAAATTGAAATTGATAAGTTTTAAATTTTGAAAACCGTGACGAAAATCATCATATGTGTCCTGTTTTAACAATACTGGTCAAAAATTTCCTGATACATTCGTATAAATGAAAGAGAAACTGTGAACATTTCTACGGGGTATGCGGTATAAACGTAAACGTAAAAATGTCTCTAGACAAGTTAAAAATCATCATAATTACATCGGGTTTACCACATCTATAGGGGTTTGACTGATGTATTTGACTATAAAGGTGAGACCTCTTGAACATCTGTAAGATTGGTGAAATAAAATTTGAAATTTATTCATATCCATGGCTCTTCTAAGTAGCATGTTTGTCACAGTAAATATCATCGTAACTAAACCACGTTCATTTCAATGTTAGAACCTCGTTTACGTTATCTTAAAATACTTTCAAAAATGTATGAACGTCTATAGGAGGGGTAATAGAAGAAATGGAAAACAAATGGAAATCAAAAACCACAATTGTTTAAAATACGGTGGGCAAATTAATCTATTCGATCGTATAGGTAATATTAAAAATGAAAAAAAAGTATGACTGCCCGCCGCATACATATGTTGACTTCTAGAAAACACATTTTTTTGTCAATTCGTCGGAAACTTCACGCTCCCTTGTAATACGGGCTGTAGATGCGATCAAATATCGATAGTTTTCGCTCGGACGTATATCAGTCTAACGAAAGTAACTTGATTTTAAAACGTTGGTACGCCACATTTAAGAAATATTCGCCCTAATCCGAACCTTTTATAATACGGGCTGTTAATGTGACCAAGTTTTCGTAGTTTGAGTAATATACCAATTTTTTTAATTTAAGTGAATCGTGGTTTTTTACAAAATATTTGAATTTTGGAATTTAAAAAACTTGTTGCGCCGCTTGCACGGAAGTTACTTGAAATCAACCCTTAATGATCATATCGGTGTACTTCATCTAGAAAACACCCTCTTTAATATGTCATTTTAAATAACTGGTGCAACCAGAAACCCAATACGGAGATACCTCTATTTAAGACAGATACTAGGCAGTGTTATCCTCGGATACAGATTTTGTGTACACATTATGTGGTCGCTATTTCTCTATTATGTGACCGCAATTTCTGGGTTGACATTGATCGGATAGTTAACTTTCACTATAGTGATAGCTGGGTCAAAATTATTTCATGGTATATGATGTTTTAGTGTTGTTATAGTTTACCCTTGGATGAGAAGTTGATATGGCAGACATCCTGGGCTGACAGTATATCCTGGGATGGAACAACTGTCGTGTTGTTTCATCCCAGGATATAGTCAGTATTGCCATTTCTCAGTTTTCTGGGATGAAAGCTGGGCTAACTTTATATACGTATGTTGGTGTTCAATAATATTGTCATATCCATATTCTTACTAAATTGCGTCGCAGTGACAACTTAATTGTACAATTGAGAAAACCGTGCCACCAAAGAATACGAACAAATACCATTAAATTATTGTACTTGTTGTTGATGAATGAGACAAATCTAAATGAAAATTTAGATGAATTGGGTTCTCCATAGGAATACCCCAAAGAAACTATTATATAGGTTGATCAATTGAAATGAATGGAATATAAACGGTTTTACCGGAAATAATGTGCAACAATATTTCAGTAATTCACATACGTTTTCCATAATAATTTGTTTTCAGTACCTTTAGAATTTACCAACAAATGTTAGAAAATTAATAACGCTTTCTGCTTAGTTTTTCGAACTATGGCTGGCCTGTTTTATAAACATCAGTGTATTAAAAATAGAAAATTAAAATAAGTTCATCAAACAAAAGACTATACGCGTACTCTTAATAGAGTAAACAACGAACCCGATTAAAACACTAAAAATTATGAAACGTAAATTTCTCACTGCATTCCAGTATATTCGAGATAATGATCTCCATGCATCCATATATACTCGTATTTCAAACGCGTAATTCGATTAGAAATAAAATAAAAAACTAAATCTTCAAATAATTAAAACCAGCTTTCTTTTCAAAACATCAGCATTCCATCCAAAAACATAATTATGTAGGTACTTACGTTATTAAAAAATAAAAAATTATGACCATAAGAAAAGCTTGGAGTTGCATTATCCACTGTAATCTCGATAATGTACGTACACATGTAGTTATACATATTCCACTTTTCATGTGTACCAAAAATCATAAATAAATTTTCAACAAATTGGTTATTTCATATTGGCTTGACCAGTCGACGAGTTCGGTACTCAACAACTCTATTAAATTTAAGATGCAAGCGCGTCTCTTATACCAAAATTAATTAAGATTTATAATTTTAACATAAACCTCGTCTTTTGGTTGGGTGTATAAAAGAAAAGAAATTGAAAGAAATATATAAATATAAAATCGATTTGTTGTTGTTGTTATATAAACTTTCATAATCATAAAAAAGTTTGGTTTAGTTGTAATTTTTTTTTCTGTTTTTTTTGGGGTTTAAATTTTACAAAGCTACGAATTTTGCATATTGATTTTTTATGTGTGGAAACAAATCATTTTTTTTTGTAGTTCGCGGTGCTCAGTTCCAATCAGTTGGTCATACGTACACTTTATAAATAAAAGTTAAAAGTTAATAATAGTAATATTATATATAGTTAAGTGAAAAGTTGTTAAAAAGAAATTTTTTATTTGTGTAAAGAAATCGATATTCTTGTATGAAAAACTCTGGTTTGTATATAACTACAAGTATATAAATGTGTATATACAGTGCGCCGATAACGTCTACTCAAATCTGTGATATGTTTCAAATACTTAACGATCTTGTAAATTAACTTAATTAAATAGTGACAGTTTATTTTTTTGTGTTTCCTGCTTGCCAAGTTCATATTTATCGGTGTATAGTTAACAGAGGTCAGTGATATTTTACATAGAGTTGCGAGTTGTTTTGAAATATGTTTGACTGTTTCTTCAATTATACCTTTATCATATTTCTTACACAAAAAACAAAATAAAAAGAAATATTTTTGTGTTGTGTTTATCTGCCACTTTTCCACTTTATTAGTAAAGTCACTGTGTCTTTAAAGCCGCGCGCACCGTTCTCTCTCTATGTTTGCGGGTGTGTGAAAGTGAAATTATAAAAATTTAATAAAAATTTATTGTTTTATGTGATTAAAATAAAAAACTAATAAATAGAATAATTACTAAAATGGGTTTACAATTAGTTAATAATAGTAATAGTAGTTGTAATAAAATTAATTGTAGTGCCTCTAATAATAGCAAAAGTGTGATACAAATATTATTTCAATTGTGCATAGTTGTTATATTACTGGTGGAATTTGGTGTGTGCTCGAGTAAAAATACGGAATACAATAAAATAGTTGGAGATCGCCTGAAACAGCAAATAAATCGGCAGTTGCCCAGGGAGTCAAAATTTTTTGACGAAATTGATTGTAAGTAGAACAAATTAGTTTTCATTATACTTTTGTTTTGAAAGTGATTGAATTTCAAGTTTACTGTCAAGTGTTTCGAGCTCTAATTTTTAAAAATAATGAATCGAATATTTGCGTTTTGTTCAGCTACATTTTGTCTAAATTCAATTGAATTTTAACAAAGGTGGTTAAAAATCATCGGCACAAGGTTATTTTTTAGCAGCTGTTGCTTTGAATGAATGGCTGTATTGAATTGATATTTTTGCACATGAATTACAATTTGGTTTATCCTATTAGTAGTCCATTATGTAAACATTTGAAAACGGATTTTGTGTACGCATACTAAATTGTTAAGAACAATAATACTATTTACACATGGTTTTAGTGTCAAATTAATTATTTCCGCCTTGCTTAAATCTTCGATGTACAAAATACAAAAATGCATGTAATATAGTTGATTCTATTTTGCATTCTGAATGTTGGTGTGATTATCACTCCTAGCGTTGTAATTTCAAAATGAGTTGTATCGCTTATATACTACCTATTCTAATGACACAATCAACTTACTTTTCAAAATCTTCGAACGTCTTCGAACTAAACCTAACATACCACTTTATCTTATATTGGTCTATTACCTCATGGCATCATTGCCCTGACTGAGACCTGGTTGGGACCTGACTGGGACCTACGGCCCATCCGTAGGACTAATAAATGAATTATCCAGAAATCAGAACTTCATGTAAACGTTTTTGCATTCGAATACCCTATCCTGCCACATTTTATTAGATTCTTTTAAGCCGAATAAAATGTTAAAAGAAGGCCGCAAGCCCAAGAACGGAAATTAATAAGGACTCACCGGAATCGATTCATGGCACTCTTCACCAATTTTTATCAACATCGTTAGAGGCAATTATTTTTTTTAAATTAATCGGACCTGGGTCCTACTGATGGATACTCCTAAACAGATTTTCCTAAAATTAAGACCCATTGCAATCAATTTTTGACATCAGAAACTCCTTAATATCGCAGATTTTATAAAAATTGATCGATGCAAAATAAAAATTAAAAAGTAGTACCGGGCTCAACCGTAGCATACATCGGAGTTCTACCTACATGGCCAGATAGCTGACTAAAAACCCTAAGAGTGTGGTGAACGGGATCAAACTGTAATGATTTTTAACTTGTCTAGACACATTCTTACGTTTACGTTTATACCGCATATCCCAGAAATGTTCACGGGTTCACCCTCCATATATTCGAATAGAGCAGGAAATTACAAACAATATTGTGAAAACGGGACACATATGATGATTTTCATCATGGTTTTAAAAATTTAAAACTTATAAATTTAAAATTCTCAGTTGGAAATTTTGGTATTTCCACAAATTAGAATTTTGCCCAATTGACACTACCAAATAAGCTACGAACCCGATTTATTATATAAACAATGAAATACCTGGAGTTTAGAATTCCGAGAGGTGTTCACAATGTCAAATTTAATTTTTTTTTATTATCCCAAAATTCCTTAAAGAACCTGTGAACATTTCTACGCCCCAAAGTAGACAAATTTGAAAATTCAGTTTAAAATATTAGAAATAAACTGTACAAACGAATAAACGTGACCCTGTGAATATTTCTAAAATGTCAGTTATTCGATTGTTTTTACAGTAAATTGGGTTCGTAGCTTATTAGATTTGTCAATTGGGTAAAATTCCAGGTAACGAAATACCAAAATTTCCAATTGAGAATAAAATTGAACATTCAGAAGTTTCTACATTTTGGAAACCATGGTGAAAATCACAAATATCTCCCAATTTCACAATACTGTTTAGAAACTAAAATTATTGTAACATCATTTAAACAGTTTATTAACTCTTCCAGCCATCTACTTGTACTTACCTATATGCTATAAATTAAATTCAACTTTATATGTGCCATAACCATATTATCAGCCGCTTCATTTAAATCATTCCAACAAATAAAATCAAACTCAAATGAGCAATAGCCTTAATACCAGCTATCACCCCACCTACCAAATCAACGTCAGTTCTCCAGGTTACAGGGTCGGCCAAAGCGGGCGTCGGTCTTATATCAATCAGCTCGGTATACAAAAATGTTCAAGATACGACTAAATGCCATAAGGTTCTGTACCAGTGCGTGACCCATGCACTTAAAGCGAACTAAGTTATGAACCCTACACTATGGCCTCGGATTACCATATAAAATTCGTCACAACAACGACCTAGAAATTTTAACATGGACAACGCTTTAAAAATGGGCACATGGAACGTGATTCTCGCTTTAACACCTTAGAGATCTCCAAACCCCTTCGAACCAGGCAAAGATTTATACATTACGTTTATTCGCAATACAAGAACTTCGATTGTCTGGAAGTAGCATCCACAACATCACCAATGGTTACACACTCCATTACAGCGGCTATCAGAATGGAGGAGCATTTGTAGTTGGCACCTCACATCAAGCGGGGCGTGAAGCAATACATTATCGGCTTCCGCTCTATCAATAGGCGAATCTGTACGGTCAGACTCCGCACTAATAAATTTAATATCACGGTCGTTAATGTACATGCACCCACCGAGCATATATTCGAGTTGGAGGATGTTATCAATAACATATTGCACGACGTCATTAAAATCGTAGTGAGAGTCAATAATGCAAAAATCGGTAGGACTGGAATAAATACACAGTACAACGGTCCGAACAGCTTGTACCTCACCAGAAACAACAGAGGCCTACGCGCCACTTACGTGACAATAACGTTCAATTTAGTTGTATCAAGTAGACATTTTTTACATAAGAGAATCCAAAAAGTAACGTGGAGATCGAATGATGAAAGAACGGAAAACCAATTCGATCACGTCATGATCTATAAAAGATATTTCACCACATAGTGAAGACACGGAAAGCGATCGATTGCGTGTCATCTTCAAACT
The DNA here is from genome assembly GCA_963691935.1 of Nephrotoma guestfalica. Classification (NCBI taxonomy): domain Eukaryota; kingdom Metazoa; phylum Arthropoda; class Insecta; order Diptera; family Tipulidae; genus Nephrotoma; species Nephrotoma guestfalica. Next base: position 248,035,548 of record OY829915.1, read on the forward strand.
GTCATCAAACTGTCATTTAATTTTTAATAGACAAGCACAAAAAAACGTTCGATGAAATCTAGATGCTTTAAAAGATCAAGCTTCCCTGCAGAGATACCAATCAGCTGTAACTGACTATCTAGATCGGCAGAGTTACAGCGAATAACCTCCTCTTAACATTTAAGAATAGTGGCTAGCTAACCAGTCAGGTATTGCTAAAGCTACGTGCTATGAAAGCTACGACAATATATCTCCGGCAAAAGAAGCGTGAAGGTTATGAGATCAGGCACCAAAAAAATCAGCTTAAAATGACTCGCGTTAAAGCAATTGCTTCATCATAAGAAGAGGCATTTGTCGAATAACCCACAAGATCATATTCACTAGCACTAATCTTGTATCCAATGTATACAAGAGTTGTAGGATAATTGGACGGCTGCGCTCATATATCCTCTGCACTAAAACCGCAGCCATCTTCAAAGTGAGAGCCATTGTAGCATAACTCTATTGAACACTGCTTATAAAGTGCTTGCTATTTTTGTACGTGGCAGACAACCGAACAACCACTGACCAGAGAGAGCTTAACCATGAGAAGGACTTGGAAAAAATATTGGGAGTACAATATAATCAACTGATGTAGAGAGAGAGATTAAAATTCAACGAAGTCGATAAATGAGATATATTCTAAGAAGAAGAGGAAATGTTAGGCTGGTAAAAACCCTGCGTTGTTCTGTTATTGGCCGACCACTAAACAACTTCTATGTCTGAGTTTTACTCCAAAAAATCCTGCGCTGTCAATTGGTTTGGAAAGTTAGTAATGTCATTTGAAAGGTTAAGTCAATAGGTGTCATCAATATATAATAAAAATTTGGTACAAACTCTACAAAGTCCTGTTATTGGTCATTCAACGTGTGCCACACAACGAATTCAATGAACGAGTTTAACTCAGAAAAATCTATCGCGACCAATCCGTTTGGAAATCAAACCTATTTTATTTGCAAGGTTGAGCCTATAGAAATCATCCGATAATAGTGGCATTTTGGTACAAACTCTGCGATGTCTTGTTATTGGCTTTTAAATGTAAACTACTGGTAGTTTTACTTTATGATTTGTTGATCATTAGTCCTAAATTTATTATCGAAAAATTCTGTTTATTTACATCGAATTATGTATTCTTACATCTTTTTTTTGTACAGATATTAAGTTTATTAATTTTTTAGTTTCTTTTAAATTGATTAATTTAATCTTATTTTAGATAGATGTTGGAAACGTAGATAGTAAGAAATGGACGATGTGCTTCATTTAATTATCATAAGGAAACCAATTTTCTTTACTCATGAGTTTTATTTTTATTTCACTCAAAAGAGAAGTGATATGGCAGAAATCCTGGGCTGACAGCATATTCTGGGATGGAACAACTGTCGTGATATTTTAGTGTTGCCATTTTTCAGTTTTCTGGGATGAAAGCTGAGCCAACTTTATATACGTATGTTGATGTTCAATATAATATTGCCATATCCACATTCTTACTAAATTGCAATACAGTGACAAATAATTCTACTACAATTGAGAAAACCGAGCCACCAAAGAGTATCGAACAAATCCCATTAAATTATTGTACTTGTTGTTGGTGAATGAGACAAATCTAAATGAGGATTTAGATGAATTAGGTTCTCCATAGGAATACCCCAAAGAAATTATTATATAGCTTGATCAATTGCAATTTAACGGTTTTACCGGAAACTGTGCAACAATATTTCAGCAATTCACATATACGTTTTCCTTACTATTTTAAATTTGTTTTCGGTACCTTTAGAATTTACCAAAAAATGTTAGAAAATTAATAACGCTTTCTGCTTAGTTTTTCGAACTATGGCTGGCCTGTTTTATAAACAGTCGTGTATTAAAAACAGAAAATTAAAATAAGTTCATCAAACAAAAGACTATACGCGTACTCTTAATAGAGTAAACAACGAACCCGATTAAAACACTAAAAATTATGAAACGTAAATTTCTCACTGCATTCCAGTATATTCGAGATAATGATCTCCATGCATCCATATATACTCGTATTTCAAACGCGTAATTCGATTAGAAATAAAATAAAAAACTAAATCTTCAAATAATTAAAACCAGCTTTCTTTTCAAAACATCAGCATTCCATCCAAAAACATAATTATGTAGGTACTTACGTTATTAAAAAACAAAAATATGACCATAAGAAAAGCTTGGAGTTGCATTATCCACTGTAATCTCGATAATGTACGTACACATGTAGTTATACATATTCCACTTTTCATGTGTACCAAAAAATCATAAATAAAATTTCAACAAATTGGTTATTTCATATTGGCTTGACCAGTCGACGAGTTCGGTACTCAACAACTCTATTAAATTTAAGATGCAAGCGCGTCTCTTATACCAAAATTAATTAAGATTTATAATTTTAACATAAACCTCGTCTTTTGGTTGGGTGTATAAAAGAAAAGAAATTGAAAGAAATATATAAATATAAAATCGATTTGTTGTTGTTGTTATATAAACTTTCATAATCATAAAAAAGTTTGGTTTAGTTGTAATTTTTTTTTCTGTTTTTTTTGGGGTTTAAATTTTACAAAGCTACGAATTTTGCATATTGATTTTTTATGTGTGGAAACAAATCATTTTTTTTTGTAGTTCGCGGTGCTCAGTTCCAATCAGTTGGTCATACGTACACTTTATAAATAAAAGTTAAAAGTTAATAATAGTAATATTATATATAGTTAAGTGAAAAGTTGTTAAAAAGAAATTTTTTATTTGTGTAAAGAAATCGATATTCTTGTATGAAAAACTCTGGTTTGTATATAACTACAAGTATATAAATGTGTATATACAGTGCGCCGATAACGTCTACTCAAATCTGTGATATGTTTCAAATACTTAACGATCTTGTAAATTAACTTAATTAAATAGTGACAGTTTATTTTTTTGTGTTTCCTGCTTGCCAAGTTCATATTTATCGGTGTATAGTTAACAGAGGTCAGTGATATTTTACATAGAGTCGCGAGTTGTTTTGAAATATGTTTGACTGTTTCTTCAATTATACCTTTATCATATTTCTTACACAAAAAACAAAATAAAAAGAAATATTTTTGTGTTGTGTTTATCTGCCACTTTTCCACTTTATTAGTAAAGTCACTGTGTCTTTAAAGCCGCGCGCACCGTTCTCTCTCTATGTTTGCGGGTGTGTGAAAGTGAAATTATAAAAATTTAATAAAAATTTATTGTTTGATGTGATTAAAATAAAAAACTAATAAATAGAATAATTACTAAAATGGGTTTACAATTAGTTAATAATAGTAATAGTAGTTGTAATAAAATTAATTGTAGTGCCTCTAATAATAGCAAAAGTGTGATACAAATATTATTTCAATTATGCATAGTTGTTATATTACTGGTGGAATTTGGTGTGTGCTCGAGTAAAAATACGGAATACAATAAAATAGTTGGAGATCGCCTGAAACAGCAAATAAATCGGCAGTTGCCCAGGGAGTCAAAATTTTTTGACGAAATTGATTGTAAGTAGAACAAATTAGTTTTCATTATACTTTTGTTTTGAAAGTGATTGGATTTCAAGTTTACTGCCAAGTGTTTCGAGCTCTAATTTGTAAAAATAATGAATCGAATATTTGCGTTTTGTTCAGCTACATTTTGTCTAAATTCAATTGAATTTTAACAAAGGTGGTTAAAAATCATCGGCACAAGGTTATTTTTTAGCAGCTGTTGCTTTGAATGAATGGCTGTATTGAATTGATATTTTTGCACATGAATTACAATTTGGTTTATCCTATTAGTAGTCCATTATGTAAACATTTGAAAACGGATTTTGTGTACGCATACTAAATTGTTAAGAACAATAATACTATTTACACATGGTTTTAGTGTCAAATTTATTATTTCCGCCTTGCTTAAATCTTCGATGTAAAAAATACAAAAATGCATGTAATATAGTTGATTCTATTTTGCATTCTGAATGTTGGTGTGATTATCACTCCTAGCGTTGTAATTTCAAAATGAGTTGTATCGCTTATATACTACCTATTCTAATGACACAATCAACTTACATTTCAAAATCTTCGAACGTCTTCGAACTAAACCTAACATACCACTTTATCTTATATTGGTCTATTACCCCATGGCATCATTGCCCTGACTGAGACCTGGTTGAACGGTAGTTTTTCTAACCAATAGATTTTTCCAGTGGACTTCGTCTTAAAAGCCGTGATTTCTTAATTCCTAATACGCAACGAACTTGAGATTAATTCTTTTGTTGAAATTATAATGTGCCTAAGAGAGTTTGTGTTCGTAACTGTTATGTCACTTTGAGCATTCCACAGCTAGACAAAGCTGACCACTACCATACACTTGGTGTGTAATTTCATTTGAGTTTCATTCCCTTTATGCTTTAGGTGAGATAATTATTCTAAGCGATTTTAACATGCGAAATATTAATTGGGGCTCTGCTGAAAACTATTGCTACACAATAGCAACTAAAGTTTCAGCTAGCTATAGATAATGTTAAATAAAGATGGTAAGCAAGTAAACGATCAAATCTACATGTAATACTGTGTGCAAAAAATAGTAAGACATTGTTCATAATTTTAAAATTCTTTATTTATTTCTGAAATCTATTTCGTCCCACTCAAAGTAATCCCACCCGGCCTCAATACACTTGTGCCAACGTTTTTTCCAATCCTCGAAACAGTTGTTAAAGTCAAGTTCCATGGTTGCGGAACGGGTGAAGATATGGGTGGAATTTTTGGCGAAAAAATCACGTAAAACCAATGCAGTATGAGAAGGTGCATTATCGTGGTGCAAAAACCAAGAGTTGTCCACCCGTGATTCCGGCCTCTTTTTTACGAATAGCTTCGCGCAAACGACGCATAACACTCAAATAGTATGCCTTGTTGACAGTTTGGCCGGTCGGAAGGAATTCGGAGTGCACCACATCTCGATAATCGAAGAAAACTGTCAACATCACCTTGATTTTTGACTTGCTTTGACGTGCTTTTTTCGGCTTCGGCTTATCGTCTGTTTCCGGATCGTAAGCATAGATCCAAGACTCATCGCCAGTTATAATACGTTTCTTGACTTCCTGGTAATCGGAAAGCATTGTTTCACAGACGTCAACGTGACGCTGTTTTTCCAAAAAATTGAGTGATTTTGGAACCAATGGTTTTCACTTATCCTTCCGATACTTCAACGAAGGTCTCTGACTGTTAATCGTCGATTCTCGAGCACCAATTCCTTGATTTTATTAACGTGTTGATCACCAGTTGATGTTGATGGCCGTCATAGACGTGGTTCGTCGTCGACACGTCCTTGACCCTCTTTGGACAATTTGTACCAATCAAAAACACTTGCTCGCGATATACAATTATTAATGAAGGTCTTTTGCAACATTCTGAACGTTTCGGCACCACAAAATTAATTCCGCACACAAAATTTAATGGAACTTCTTTGTTGAATAATTTCACTCATTGTAAAAATCGCCGAATGCACTTTTTGTACTTCAGAAAGACAAGCGTATACTAAACACTAATGATTATTTTGATGTGACATTTGGCACAGATGTCACTGAAAGTCATACCAACATAGCAAAAAAATATTTCGACGAATGGTTTTCCGCGCGAAGTTTAAATTCAATAGTCTTACTACTTTTTGCCCACAGTAGTAAGCCTAATCTATCTACTATCAATACGTTGGTGATGAATATTGTTTGTTAGAAATTGTAAACATTTCTGGTCGATTTGGATTGCAATATGTATTCTTGGGTTGGTACATCTGGCTCTGGTTTTTCTGGAATTGTGGATGGTATTGTTGTGCTTGTGTTGCGGTTCTTCTCATCCTTTCTTGGTCGATTCGTGTGCGGAAACTGTCCTATGTGTGATTTGGCTGATTACAATAGTTACATATGATTTGGTTGGTGATTAATTGGTTGTGGTCTATGAGTGTAGATTGGTTTTTCAATTATATCACGAAGTGTATATGTGTGACTGGGGTTGCGGCAAGCATTTTTTTCGATAATCTCTGTTTCGTTAATGATGTCTTCTACACTTCGGGCTTTTGAGGTGATTATCTTTTCTCTTAAGATTACATTATTCTGTGCTGTTTTGAATATTCTGCGTATGATGGGCCGATTTGGGTTAATTTGAATTTCTATTTGAATCGTGCCTTGTATTGGTCTAAGGGCTCTAACAATCTATATCCATAGTTACGTATAGTTTCTCGGTAGCTTTGTTGGAAATTTGTGTATCCTTTTTCTAGTTCTGCCAATGAATATGTTTTAGAGTACATTTTGTTTAATAAATTTCGTAGTGTTGGGTAGTCTTCGATGTTTCGATGTGAAATTCAAGTGAATGCTTCGCCAGTCAGTCCTAATTTTATTAGCATAACGAAAATTTTCTTTTCTGCATCTGTGTTTAGTGTTTTGTATATATTGTCAGCTGTAGCTGTGAATCTGAATAAATCGTCTGTTCTTCTGGTTGTGCTTTCTCCGCTAAACGCTGGGACTGAGCTTGAGATAATTTGTTGTATCTGTTGTGTATGTTGTTGAGTCATTTTTGCAGTTGTTGTTGGAATCTGTTTTGTTTCAAGGTTTTTTTGTGATGATGCTGGTGGTATTATTAGTCATTTGATTAGAGTTTGATTTTGTGATGGGTTATGTTGTAAAGTTTTTGATGTTGTTAACCTTGCAGCTATTTGGTTTTCTGTAGCGCTTTTTTGCGTTGGTGGTAGAGGTAGAGGTGCTATTGGTCTTTGTTGAGTATCAATCAGCTCGTTTGTGATCTTGAGCTTGTTTGGGATCGAGTACGTCTTATAGTGTAGTATATATTTCTTATAGTGTTTGGAGAGTCTATCACCCGAAAATCCTTTGAATTGTTCGGTTAGCACGTAATACTTAACAGGGTCGCAGGATTTTGACATCGGATTACTTGATAATCGAATCAGACTTAGGCTTTTTCTATCTACATGGCAAGTTCCATAAAATTCTAATGTATTCTATTTACTCAAATTACCTAGCGCGTAATGCTAACCGAGGCTGTCGGGTTTTGCCATGAGATTTTTTAATAATGGAATCAGACAAAGAGCTAATCTATCTAAACGGCAAGCTTCATAGATTTCTAACTAATTCTACCACCCCACTTTTATCTCATTAATTATATCACCCCAAAATTCTTTAAGCGGTTAGGGCGTAATACTGGTTGCAGGATTTTTTCATCATATTCCTTGTTAATGGAATTACATTTAGACCTATTTTATCAACATGGAAAGTTTAATAAAGTTTTAATGGTTTCCACCTATCCTAATTGTGCGGTCAGCATGTACGACCCCATAATTCTTTAACCCGTTCGGTAAGCGCGTAATACTGAACGAGGTTGCCGGATTATGGCATCGGTTTCCTTGTTAAAGGAATCATATTTATAGGCCTCATAGTCATGAATGAACTCGGTAAGTTTCGTACATTTCTAGTAAATTGTACTATCACAATTGAGCTTGGCGTGTATACCACATCAAAATTATCTAAGCCGTTCGGTTAGCACGTAATAAACGGGGTTGCAGGATTTTGGCATTGGTTTCCTTGATAATAGCAGCGTCCTCGTAAAACAATTTTCGTCCATTACGACGTTTCCGTCTCTAGAAGAGGTGATGTATTGTGTTAGAGACGGAAATGTCCAACTTTTAAATTAAAAAAATAAATAAATTAGTACTAAAAGAATCGAAATTAACATTTTATTGAAACCAGAATCAAAATAAAAATCAATTAGTAAATGAAAAATAAAACTCGAGTTAAATGAGGAACCAAACAACCTTATAGTGAAGCTGGTGAGAGTGAGATTTTGTACGAAGAACTGAAATTAAACTCGCCCCCGAATTATTAAGTAAAATTACTCATCAAGCTCTTTTTTTTATTATCCCTGCAATCTGTTCTGCGGCCAAGGCTCTCCCAACTCTTTCGCGGTTTTCATTTTCCGTCCTTACTTTTACGCCAGTGTTGGCCAATTTGAGGACGTATGGTTATGGGTATTATCATCTGGATATTGCATAGCTTCATGCCAGCCTATACTGGCATAGAAGATGGGTCGGCCCATGAGTTTTGCACTCCGACAGGGGGTCATAGATGTGTTCCATTTCAGCATAGATCGTAATCGTTGATGAAAATTCCCTATGCATCCTGCCCCTATCAGGATTCGAACCCGGTATCTCCCGATACAAACGCCAAAGCTTTAACCACTGTGCTATTCACTTTACCGTACTTATATGATCCAGAATAAATAAATTAAAAATAAATGATATGTTTCGAATTGTTTATGTAATAATTTATTTTATAAAATCATAACCCCAAAACCATTTAAAAACTGGCTTACCAATGTGCCCCAAAACAGTCTAACAAATAAGAAATGACCGTTATAAGACCTAGCTATTTTAATGCCTGTTGGTTGTCAATTTTGACTAACAAAAGCCGGTCTGATTTTACCAAGAATATTCGTTCGTAATTTGTTAGTCAATTGTATTGGTCAAATGTCGGTCGAATCAGCTGCGACGGAAATGTCTTTAACCTTCACTCTGTACATGCCTCACTCGCCGGCAATCTAAATACACCAATAATGTGTTTCAAATGAGTCTTTCCAGAAACATTAGTAAACATTATTGTAAGTGGGACAAACTGAAAAGCCAAAGAATATTACTACAATATTACATCTACATCAGAAGCAAAATGCCCTCGGAATTGGTACGCTACGGACTCCGATGAAATATATGCGTTGATTAGAGTACTTATATACGCCGGTTTATACGTAAACACTGGAACGAAAGATTAGATGAACTCAGGCAAACTGATAATCGCCCTTACTACAGAGCGGTTATGTCTCTGGCAAGAACGTAACAACTTTTACGGTTCCTCCGGTTTGACAATCATCGCACCAGTAAAGACCGAGTGAAAGAGGACAAATTGACAGCCTTTAGAGATATTTGGAACATGTTTCTAGACAGTTTAAGACAACCATATAAGCCATCAGCTAATCTCACAATTGATGAGCAGCTAGTTGCAACTCGAGGTCGATGTAATTTCCGACAACATATTTCCAGTAAACCTGGGAAATGCGGCATAAAAGTATTCTGGGTATTTGACTCAGAAAATGCGTATATCTGGCGGGTTTTGCCGCGTATAATTTGCATAAATTAGTAAACCAGTATCTCTATGACTCATCGGTTTCTTCAGAACGAAAGGAATTTCTCAAGAAATTGAAATTGCAGCTGGTGGACAATAAAATCAAGAGGTGGCTTACTACTCCCAGGGCCTTGAAAAAAAAGCGTAGCAATCGCAATGAGTCAAATAGGATACAATGTTGTGGCATTGAGATTAGCACCAACCGCTCAAAAATGCCACTTCTGCGATAAACCAGCCTGAGAGAAGGTTGAATGTTCGTCCCAAAAATTGACCGAACAGACCCAACAAAAACATCGAAATTGAATTTTCGATGTTTTTATGATCACAAATCCAAAAATTGTTTTACGGGGTATGTAGGCTTAGTCTATTTACTCAGTAAGTTTCATAAAGTTCTAATGAATCCTACCTACCTTGATGGTGCATGGAGCGTATGCTATCTCATTATTCTGCATGTTCGGTTAGCACGGTTGCCTTAGTAATGGTATATAGCTTATATAGGCCTAGTCTATCTATTCAGCAAGTTTCTTTAAGTTCTAATGAACTCTTTCTACCATAATGATACCTGGGATGTATACCACTCCATAATTCTTCAAGCCTTTTGATTAGCACGTAATACTATACGTGGTTGCCAAGTTTTGGCATAGGTGTCATCCATATTATTTGCAAGATGTCTTTGTTACCAAAAATTTTTTGAAGAATGTTTGGTTGTTGTACCTTATCTCTACTTTTTTGATTTGGAAATGCTTGTAGCTCGTTGGACACTTTTCTAAGAATTTCAGAAATTTATTTAATGTTAACATTTCTTTGAGATCTGTATTGATCCTCGTATAATTTTAATATTCCGAAGTCTAGTTTTTTAAAATATTAAGTTTATGTCTTTTGGATCTCATTTAGAGGTATCTAAATCTAAGGATAATTCAGCGGTGACTAACAATCATCTGTTGTTGTATCCTCTTTGATGATATCCCATTCTTTGGAGTTATTTTTTTAACGCATTGTCTTTGGTAGATCAAATTGGCTGCATGTAGGATGCTTCTAGACTCGTTTTAAATAGTTCATTACTTGAATTTGTAAGGTCGAGTTATTTTATGTCAGCATAGTTTTACTTTTATACCCGAGCAATCTAGTTATATTTGCAATTTACCCAATTCCTCGAAAGTTTACATGGTTGGTTGATTTTTGGGAGGTTTACTGTAAGTTGTCAAATTTATCAATGTTAGTTGGATTGTGCTCTATCTTGATTGGTGTCCAATTTATTATGATAGTTGTTGTTGATGAATCCGCTTGAATTACTCGATTTGAGGGAACAAGTGATTTTTGATTCTAATTTTTTATTTTAATGGAGCTGGTTCATCATTCCATCTTTATTAAGGGCTTTGACTATTCGCCAAAACCTGCCAAAAAAATATTGAATTAACCTTGTCAGCATTTACATAAAATTGTAATATTTTATTTAAAGGAATTTTATTTTTTAAAGATTTGGTGCTACCGAAATAAGGTCTGCTGTTTCCGATCGATAGAAATTATCCTAATCGCTAGTTTGAACAGTATCACAAACATCGTTACTATAAATGCACTACATCTCGTCACAATAATAATTAAATTACCATATGAAAAATTATTTGGTTCGTCAACTCATTTCACCAGGATGCCTATATAGTTATAAATTACCAGGCCAAGCGGATCAAGCTATAAAACCGAAAGCATTTTTCATATATTTCATAATAGTCGAAAAAATTTATCAAAAAACTGCAAATCGTAAAATTTTATTACATAAATCCACGCATATAAAGACAATTCATGTATTCGCGATGAAAGTCACTTTGTGGGAGTTGTACATAAGAAACAACCCAAAAATAAATAGTTTTGCTTTTCAAAATAAGACAATTATGTCTTCCATGTATATCCGAGTGTATATAGTGAAAATAAAAGTCTTAACAAATCATTAAATCGAAAGTGTTTTTTTGGTGGTGTTAATAGATTTCAGTCCTCAATTTTAAAAAATTTGAATATCGTATTATGATGTACATCATTACTATTTAGTCTCCTAGCGATAATGATTACAGTTGAAATACGATTATTATCTAATGTTAAACACCTTATATGTTAATTTGAGGTAATTGTCGCACTGAACACAAATTACTTAATTTCAATATACATGATAAATTAACGGTTGTGTACATTTTGTAATATTCAAATTATCTTTAATGTAATGGCATTCCACAAACTAAGGAAGTAACATTTTTGTGTATGTATAGTCTAATGACTTTACATGTCGAAATGTAGTAAAATATAAGGAAGTTGTCAATATACGACAAGTTTAATTTTGATCTTGTTACTCGAATGGGCTAAGTCATGTTAAATTTAGCGCCAACTTTATTCACCCAATATTATGATGCGAACGCACTTTCAAACATATTTCGTAATCATCGTATAGCAAACATTATAACTTCTTTAGGTTTTCTTTTCACTTTTATTAACAATTTACTCATATATACGAGTACGGCTCATATTTCTTTGCGCATGGTGAAAGTAAATAAATAATTTTTTTTAATGTATTTGTTTCGTTTTGTTGTTTTCGCTACTTTTTTTAATTGGTAATTTAAAGTTCAAAAGAAAATTCTTAATTTTTTTACTTGTGCGCCAAGCCAAGTAAAGTGCACGATGATAAACAGAAATATATTAGGATTTACTTCTACCTTCACTTTAACTGAAGCGTATAACATTTCGTTCTAGTTTTCCAAAATTTGGAATAAGAACAAAAAATTTAACAGAAACTCGCGATTTATGATGTGCGGTGTATCCATTAAGTTTTCACGATTTGCATAAGAAAAAAACAATCGAAAGTTTTTTAATTTTCTGTAATTTGTCTTGCTTTTTAGCAGTGGCTTACAGTTCCCTTGCTCTAAAGTATGACCAATCACAGCAAATCAGCTTGACCAAATCAGCATAGACACGGTTTTCCTGTTTGAGGTCAGTTGAATTTTCTAAATTTTGTACGTAATTAATTGTACAAATTTGCAAACAAAGTGTCACCTACAATTTAGGAATCCTTGCAGGGCTAACTTAACTCCTTTCACATTTTCCGGAATAGGAGATTATTCATTAACAGACCGCGTAGTTAATTAATATTCTTCATGTGCAGACAATGAGTGCTTTCAAGAAATCATCGCCCATTTGATTTGAAAATTTCATGATGCTAACCAGCAACATTAGCTTCGATTTCAATCAACATTTTCCCTACTTTTGGATGCCCTGAAAGCGCTTAATGTATGTAGAGCACTAAATATATGCCATCAGCAATGTAGCAAATATTAACAATATATCTGTGGGCAATCAACAAAATTCTGCAATTAGTTTGATCGTTTCCACAATTTTAAAATGATAAGCATCATCAGTGTGGCCACTATTATTTTTCATGAGTGCTATAAATTAGTGTCAGATTAACAGTAAACTGGGCTAAAAATATATCACGAAATTTAAAATTAGGTGCGCATGCAAGTAGAAATTTAGCTTTTTTTTGGTTAAATTCGAGCCATTTTTGCACATCTTCAACTTTCGTGAACCGCTGATCTCTCAAATATGAGTGAATGGTAATCAGAGGGAGCCAAACCAAGTCTGGAAAATACGCACACTATAAAACTTCCAAGTTTAAGAAAAAGATGAGTTCCTGTGTTGATTTTGTTGCATATATGTGGGCGTCCGTTCTCATGCAGCAATATCACCTTCCGCCTTTTTTCCTGCCCGTAACAGGTCTTTTTACATTCAGAACATTACTTAATTTGATCATTAGCGCCTGCGGTAACGTTCAATTGTAATAGTTTGATCAGGTTGATGGCTGACTTCGATCAACCCATGGTTTTCTGCGTTTATAATTATCGTACAAAATCCACATTTCATCAACCGTAATGATTTTGTGCAAACAATTCTTTCTTTTGTACCGAGAAAGCAAATTCATGCAGATATCAACACTTCGGTTTTTGTTTTCTTCGGTCAGTTTATGAGAAGCCCATTGGCCTTTCTTCTGTATTTTTCCATTGCATGTAATCGAAGTGATGTTACTTGGTGAGTAACTCCTAACTGTTCTGCAAATAATTTTTGGGTTTGGCAAAGATTTTCATTTAGTAAAACTTTAAGTTCTGCATCAGGACGTAGATTGTGCTCAAGACTAAAATTGCCATCATGAAATTTTGCAAACCACTTTTTTACTGTTGAATGACTCACGGAATGTTCACTCAAAGTCGAATTAGTCAATTCTATAGGTCGAGCAGCATTTTTTTTTATTTGAAAATATAATACAATGCAATGACGTTAATGTTGGTTATCGAAATCCATCTCTTAAAATTGATGCACGCGAAACGACTGTTTGTAAATGACTGAAACCTATGTCATAAAAACAGCAATGACTAAGCTACATATACCAAAATGGCAGGCGATTTGGGTGCGTTCAAGAATATTTTAATGCAACCAACTTCAGAGCCGAATTTCTACTTGCACACTTAATAATAGGTAGGGGAAAAAGTTCGTGGCCTTTTTCCCGGTAGATGGCTTTACATATTCATATATCTCAGTAACCATTGATCGTATCGGGCAATGTTTGTTTGAAAGGTGACATTTTAATTTAAGGTTTGTACTTTGACATACAAAACATTAAAATCGCTAAAGTGAATAAAATGTTTCAACATTTTAAACATGGAGATAAATAATGAAAAAATTCGATTTATTTAACAATTTTATTACGGCAAAGGTATAAACGCGGCTCAGGCTTGCGAACAAATTTGTGCTGTTTCTGGAGAAGGTGCTTTATCAAAATCAGCAGCTTAGAAATTGTTCAAACGCTTTTGTTCTGGAAACATGGATGTTAAGGATGCACCTCGTTCTGGTCGACCAACCACTGGAAAGTCGATGAAATCATGCAGAAAATTGAAGAAGACCGGCATATGTAATTGACAAAGAACTAAATATTGATCACAATATTTGGGTTTGGGTACCACATGAATTAACAGTTAAAAATTTAATGGACCGGATTTCTTTCTGTGAAACGCTGTTGAAGCGGAAGGAAATCGAACCATTTTTAAAGCGAATTACTGGTGATGAAAAGTGAATAAGATACGACAACGTTGTGAAGCTTCCCAAGCGGTATCAAAACCAGGATTGAAGCCAAGAAAGGTAATGCTGTGTGTTTGATGGGATTGGAAAGGAATCGTTCATTATGAGGTGCTGCCACCGGAACGATTGATTCTAATCTTTACTGTCAACAACTAATGAACGCTAGGCAAGCAATTCAGTTAAAACGTCCAGAATTGATCAGCAGAAAGGGTCATCATTCATGACCCGGTAGAAACTGAGAGCGCTTGGCTGGGAAGTTTCGATGCACCCACCATATAGTCCTAACCTTGCACTATCGGAGTAATTAAGTTCAATGTCATCCTAAAAAGGCCACGAACTTTTTCCCTAACTTACCCCTAGCACCACAGCCGTAGCAAAAGATTCGTCAATATCTCGAAGGGCACGCTTTTAAGCGCAAACATTTAAATTTTTTAACGATCTGACACGCTTTCGGATTGGTGATACATTGCTTCAATATAATTTCTGGGCATATCCATCTCGCACATCTGGTGTATGTTTCGCGACATCCTTAAAAAACTAATTTGCCAACGCAGCCTGCAATCCAGCTTGCATATTACCAATCCAACGTTTAATCGTAAAGTATGATACTAATGTCAGCTATGACATTAGTATCATACCGACATCATTTGATTTTACCATGCACTCTATGAGTACTAGAAATATCGCTCGACAGCTGTCTCTTTAGGATTAAGTCCCCGAAAATGAGATGTTCCACTTATTAATCTCCAATTCAGGCATTTTTTTAAAACCGGAACTGGTACCAATATTTGAATTTGTAGTTCTTGGATGATCAGTAGTATTTAATTTCGCAAAGCTTAAATGTAGGAATAATAAGACCAATTTTAAACAGATGTATCATTTCATTCAAGTTTTCTAGCCTCCGAGAGAAATTGGACTTTTGACTTTACAGACGTTGTAACTTAAAAAATGTTGCGATTTTGTTGGCTAAACGGTTGGTCAAATCAGCTTCAAACTCAATAGAGAGCCCTGAAAATGAAACATGCTTCACCTCCCGTACGTGTTGTTATCTTCACTATTTTTGCCGAACCTGTATATTCTAACGTTGCTTCTATTCTAAATTCCGGATACGCTTATTTAAAGGAGTTTTAGAAATCCGTGCTCACTAGGTTTAGTTCGGTAATTATTTCAAAAAGCTTGCTTAGCCCTAAACGTTTACTAACTTTCAATTGATTATTCACTTGGTGAATCCTTTGCAACTTCTCAATTAATGATATTAGTTCATGTTTAAGGTTAGCAACAGTAGCGCTGTTATGAGCTCGAGCTGGAAATTCCACGGCTCCCTCACTCTCTAATTTGTACTGTTTCGCCAAAGCTGGTATTTTTGGGGAAATGCGCAAAATGGGAGAAACCTCCTGCCATTATGAAAAATGTTGATTATTTGTATCTTAGCACAGGTACTTTTCGCAAATTTCACGGGTATCAAAGGGGTTTGTAACAATTACAATTGCTATAATAAACCACGCAATTAATGAACTTAGGAACCAAATGGTTGGTCTCAAGTATCAAATTATACAAAAACGAACATTATGTAAAAAAATTTGTTGATTAAAGGATCGTGTGATACCATAACATCGGGAAAAATTATTAAAAACATTTATTTCCGTCATTACGTGAGCTTTGATGTCAAATCCCACTAGAAATACAATGATTGACAAACAAATCGTAACAAATTTCAAAACATGAAAAGTTGTTTGTAAGAAATTAACTGATTATGGGTACAATATACCGTTTCGTCAGGAGTAAAATTTTGTTTTTTTTACTTTTTATTATGACGGATTCGAGTTCAGCTTAATCTAAAACTATAACACACTACATGCCAAATAAAAACTTCAAAACCTGTGTAAAATCGATTTAAAGCAAAATTATTTGTCGTTGGTTCGATTGAGGTAATTCACATAAATACTCGTATGTTACTTACCAGTCATGCTATGAGAAGCTGAGAGTACTCTTGAAAAAAACATTTTCTCACACAAATGATAATTTTCGAAAAATGCCCCAATCATCATGAAAATTCATATAGGCATGCTCTATGCCATACTGAGCAATTACGTAGTACATCGTTTTTGCCTAAATTTACGAGGAAATATCCAAATCTGGGCCTACATTTGGGTCATTTTAAGAAGATTGTAATTTGTATGAGTTGAAATGGGTTGGGCTTGAAATTATACTGTGTAATATAGCGGAAATTTAAGCGGAAAATAAGAAAATTCGCTACTCGCCGCAAGTGGGAGCACCAGAACAAAAGAGAATTTTTTTTGTTATATAATTACCAGCAGAAATTTTTTATTCATTTTGTATCTCTTTTTTCACTAAATAAAACAGCCAAGCGGAATAAAATATTGAAAGTGATCCTTAAAATGACAAATTGATTGATATCCGAAGTAAAGGAACTCGGTAAATGAAATCTTGAAATTTAACAATATTTCGTCTTTCCGCCATTCTAAAAGAATGACGATGAAATTTGGATAGTTGTACTGATCAGGGATTTTAAAGTAATTTTTGGACAAAATTCTAGGACCTGTTCATGTTGGACTAAACTTGGCCATTTCATAACAAATCCTTTTGAAAATTTAAAAATGTTAATTTATTTATTTTCAGATTCTGGCCAATATCTCAAATACTTCCACTAGTAACCAATACTCTCGATTGTTTTTCTAATAGCTTAGGTCATACTGAGACTTCGTATAAAATTTCGAGAAAATGTATGGATTAGAAATTTCACTATAATTGTTTGGGTTTTAGCGGCCAATTTTGAAGAATTTTGGGAATATGGCCACCTGGGAGGACCTTAGCCATTTCTTAACCGATTATGGTGGGATTGGGTTTGTCGGATGGCGATGAGACTCAGAAATCTTAACATAATCGGTTAAAAAATGCCTCAGTTCGGTGCTGGGTGATCACATTTCAGATCTTCGTCCAACAATCAATTTATAATAAATTGCTGAGTTCCGTCCCAGGTAGCCATATTTCAGAACTTCTTCCTAAAATCATTTTAAAACCACAGATCCATCTAACAAACCTAATTTCTTCACGATTGGCTAAGACATGAGTAAGTGTGTCATATCAACAATACGGGATTATGATAATATTTTACGGGATTAAATATATGGGATTTTAAAATACGGGATTTGGACATACGGTATTTTAAGCCGCCTCCGTATTTTACGATTTCGGAGCATCATTTGACGAGAAAATATGTCTTTAAATATTCCAATCGTAATGAAAATCCATAATAACAAAAATGCCCGAATTAGGGTAGTTTTCCGTAACTTTAGGAAATTTTATTTTCTGCGTAATTGTTCAGCATTGCATAGAGATTATATCCAAGTGAATTTTATGACGATTGGAAGATTTTTGAAATTTGATTTTTCTCGTTAAATGATGCTCCAAAATCGAAAAATACTCTTGAACAATATATTTCGTCTTATACGAATGACCGTTTTCTTAAAATGTTCTCAACGATGACCCAGATTTTGGTAGATTTCCGTATAACGTGATAAAACGAATTATGCTAAGATAAAACTCATTGAAATTATTCATAAACGTGTAAGGGATGGAGACGGGGGCAACATTCTGGTGGAATGAAGGTGGAACGGTGACGGGTGGCGGGTTATTGAAGCGCTTTGATGACTGGGAGTAATGTGATTGGGAGTAATTAGCTGGAGGTTAAAAGCTGGGGTCCTGCGGAAGTAATTTTTGGGTGGATATGCCCTGCTACGGTATAAGAATAAGCCCAAAAACACTTATTAATATTGAATACTAGTTTAAGATTAGTTAAATATTTTTATTTTATTTTTGATTCTAATAACCGTTCTGTTAAATGCACGGATTCTCGATGATTCCCGGATAGGTGTCCGCCTCGTTTCATTACCGCATGCGCCATAGACTATTTTTGTTTGGCAAGGTTATTAGAGTTTCTTAATCAGGTATTTTAATGGCACACTTTCCGTTAAGTTTAAACAACACAACACTCGCACGGTAGCCTTATTTAACATTTGTCACCTCAAGCTACCTGAAACTTCCTACCACCTCACAATGTGTAATACCAATTGAACGTAGCAACGTTTTTATTGGGTATGATAGGTTAAAATTTATTCGTACGTAACGAATTGTGCATTTCGACGTATTTGATCCGCAACTATGTTCGAGCATATTTCGTTCACTGTACTCTGATAACATCTCATATTTATTGATACAAACGTGTATAAGCGCAAATGATTTATTATGTTGGTGATTACAAATCAATAACAAGATCACGAGCATTAGCATGTAATATACGTAAAACGGTTGTAAAATGAAAGATTGTTAATTACGTATAATGTTTTTCTCGTATATAAGAAAACGTTAAGCCATAAATGAGAATAACATGCATGATGATGGCTTCATTCAAAACGTCAAATAAAATGTTTCTCCATTTCTCGCTCTAAATTGATTTTTAATACTGTGTTGGGGAGCTGTAATTGCAATGTACTCGTACAAGTGATTGACTGATAACTAGTCATTGATGGAGAAATTTTAATATTTGATCTTACATAGTTGAAGATTGTGTTCGAGTAAATATCAATACTCTGTTGATTTGTATATAGGCATGTAATTTGATGGTCGAATTGATTTAAATTCCAATCTCACGATTTGACACTCTACAAACCTCTACAACTTATACCGGATATGAATTTGTTGTGGCCAACAAACTCGATTGTTTTTCCACGAATGTATTTATATATCTGGCAAGTTTAATTTTTTAATTTCAAATAGGCAATCCGCCTGGACTGTAGAAATGCCGAATTTTGGCGAAATAAAGCTTTTTATCATAACCATACTAAACGGTAAAGCGGTTCCGGTAAAATTAAACAAACTATCTGGATTAATTTCGTTTGCAAATTAATTTACAATCAGTTGATTTTTCAACTGCTGCTAATTCCGGTAGATCAATTTAACCAAAAAAAAGACTGAGATCTCTCAATTTATGGAAACACCATAAATGGAAAACTTCACTTCGAACAGTTGCTTCTGTAGAGAGGCCGCAAAATTAAAGTCTGCGCAGCTTTGGACACACACACACACGATTTTAGAAAATGACTTTTTCGACTTCTGCAATATAGTGAATAGTAAATTTGCAAAAATCTTAAATACGTACATTTTCATGACTATTGTGATTGTTAAAAGAAAATGAAATTCGTCCATTTCTTGATATTTGATCGAAAAACGAAATCCTTTCATGCTGAAGTTTGATACCTACTCTGTCGATACTTTTTAGCAAAATATTTGTTTCTCAAAAATTAAATCATCCAAAAAGGATTTTTTTATGAAATTTGGGTATAGCCAGATATTGATTTACATATAGATGAGGATCAGGGATGATTTTGGCAAGAAATAAAAATACTAAATTTTTGACCAGAGTGCTGAATCCAGCTGGAAAGTAGTTTTGCACTGGACTCACATCAAAATAGTATTTTGCAGGACGCAGTATAGATAGGCATACAGCGAGTTAAATCAATATTAATAATCTTGACCATTGCATGTCAAGCAGGTCTTGCAAATTTATTGTAATGTTGGTAATTTAGATTCTACGGGTTTATTTGAATGTAAACCATGAACAACCCGCTACCTCATTTTAAAAGAATTATTTAAAATTTCACAATTTTGTTTGTCAAGCAGCAGGATTTTAATTGTTGAATTCCTCTGATCCCGTTATTGAAAAAATTTCAGGAAAAGCATTAAACTGCACTAATCGCAATGCATTGCTCGTTTGGTAATTAAACCTTTTTATTGCTTCACGTTAAAAATCTTACCGTCATTTCAGCAAGTCGAAAGTAATTATTGGATCTCATAGAGCACTCACTGCATATAGTTCAAACTCTCATTGGATCAGCTGTCACAATGGAATACAACCTCTTCAAAGACATTGACCCACAAATTACTGTTGCTAAAAGCGCTACATAAATATTTATATTTATTTACGATAATTCTCTCTGTGCATAGATCGAGAAAAACTATGGCTAGACCAGATCTTTTACAATGCAAACCTCCGAGCCCCAACACCAACAATTTAATCGAAGGTAACAAATTTAGTGACGGTGTTGTGTATATTGACACTGTATATGCCTAGGGGGCTTTAAACTAACACTAGACTTTCCGGCAACCGGTTCAGTTGAAAACATTTTACTTAGCTGTCCATATCCAATAGTTTGCAAAGTATGTAGGCTTTCAATCACCTGTTTCATTTCTCGCTCGAACTGGCTATTTACTTTTTGCGCAAGCGACTTGATTTCTCCTCTTAGCTCTTTACTTTGAAGGTTTTAGGCATGTGTAATTAGGTCGAGCTTCTGGTCCTGTTATCAAATTTGGCGTTTTGTTCTTTACATAGATCAGCAAATTGACTGCCATGCTCCGCTCGTAGTTCTGCCAATTGTGCACTAGCTCGCCTAGCTGGTTCATTTTCGAAACTTGTTGGTCTTATTTCGGCATCGAACTTAGCGTCCATTTTCTCAAGTTGTAGCAAGAGTGCCTTCGAAATATCGCCCAAGTCTTTGAATGGTTTCTGTTGTTCAAGAGTTAGCGCTTGTACTGAAATAGTTTGTTCTGTTTGATCCATTGATCCAGTTCCTTAATTTTTTCTTTCTTCTTTACAAGACTGAACTTTCTGCTCGTGGTTTGGGGTAACTGGCGTCATACCTGATGGTTCTGATGTTAGTGATGATTGTCTCGATCTACGTTCTTCTGTTTCAGCATCTTCTTCCATTTCGATCTGGTATAGAATCTCGTTTCTATTGTCTTTGGTTGACAGCCCGAAGCTTTGGAGCGTATCACTTAATTGTTGAAAGGAATGAGTGTTTATGATTTTAATTATGACTGTTATCTGCAGAATCTCACTTCTGTCATTAAATGTTTAAAATTTCTTGCATTCGATACGGATTTTTATTTGATTTTGACAATAAAACACTCAGCTTTTAGGTTACAAATTTTATTTCTACCAACACCTATGACTTCATGAACAATTCGCTGGTCGAGATTATTCCATTTACTGTATCTTGCGATGCCTGCGCATTGCATTTGCATGTATTTGAATTCGCGAACATTCCACGCCCTCAATCCCCCTGTCTTGAAGATTCGTTTTTAATTACAGTATTTTTCATGATGACTATTGTGGCCATCATTTACAATTGCTTTCATCTCCTTCACATGGACTACTGTTCTATAATTCAATTTCGGATCAGTATTCGAGGAATACTTGATCCGATAACATCGTCACATAAATAGAACAATAATTGTTCAATAACATTGTAGCCTACGGAACCTTAACCACTCGACCACTATAACTGTTACATTTGCGCTGAGTAGAATTTGTAACCCTAAATGATCTGAACAAACTAGGGCTAACAAATCGTTTCATTCTTACAAAATCGAGTTGATGAAATAACCTTTATAAACGTCTGAGCCCAATCCACTTGAAAACCTTTTCAAACTAAGGACGGCGTGTGTTTTAGTAAAAAAACGAATATTAAAACACCCGCGTCTCTGGATTTTGTATTATTGGAATTATGTCTTTTTTGATAGCCTCTTTTACGGAGTAAAAAAAATGAAGAGTGAATATACTCTTATTGTGGCCAACACCCGATTTTTTTTACCACGAACATATACAGATCTCGAAGAGACATTTGATTTGTAAATCAAAAAATTTGACTATCCGGACATTGGTAAAAACTGCCTTGTATAATCAAAAATCATTATCGGATTTAAATTTTAGAAAACCAACTAGGCCAACCCTTGTTAAAAATTTCCATAAAACTTCGTAAATATCTTCCAATTTATGGAAAAAGCTTAAATTTAAAGTTTCACTCTGATCAATTAATCGGTCTGGGCTCCGTTAGAGGCCGAATTTTTGTTAAAAACTGTTTTTTATGTCAAAAATCGTAACTCCCAGAAAACTGTATTGGACCGATATTGCTGAAAATTTAATTTTGAATCCTTTGATTTTGATGCTGCCTAAGGTATAAAATTTCACCTCGATCAATCGCTTCGTCTGGGCTGTAAAGGGCGTACAGACGTGTAGGCTGCATGACACCACACATTGACTATTCGGACTAAAATTCCATACTTAAGATTTTCTTCCTAAATGGGAGATTCTTACTAAATTTGGTGGAAATTTGTTTACCGGAAGTGGCAACATTTTTAATTAGATAACACAATGTTTACCGGTAAATTGAATTTTTCACTTTAGAAACAAATGTGGTGTATCTATGTAGATCTATGTTATCGAGAATAGAATTCGCCTTACGTTTAAAGTAAGCACTAAATTTAAGGTTACGTTTTCACTATTTTTAACGTGTCTTGTAAAGTTTTTCAAAATTTTAAACATAGTCAAAAGTGGAGAGAAACGCCTTTTATGTGAGAATCTTGTTTAAATTAAGAACAGGTACAAATCAATCTTATTTATTGAATAACACAGAATATACCAGCCATTATTACGTAGACGACTATCAAAAATTAGCTTATGGGTTTCAAATTTGTTCATTTTTCAGAACGAATGTACAGCCTTGGCCAAAAGTATTGAGCACACGATAAGTATAGCACAAAACAACCCCTATTGTTTATTGATACTTTTTTCGACATCTAAACAGGGTTAAAACAATAACTCATACTGCAGCTGAGGCAATAAACGATCTGGTGCAATAAAATTTGTTATTTTTCGATTTTGTTTACACATCCAGTGATCTAATGCGCTTTTGGAGTTTTGATTTGTTAAATTTAGTGATATTATTGCAATATGCCGAAACAAAAAGAGTTAAGCTTAGAACAACGTGTGCAGTGGATCACACAGTAATAGGTACAAAACCGGGCGCAAACGCATCACCACATACTGTGAGGACCGAAAGTTAGTGAGGGCTTTAAAAATAGGAAAATACTTTTTAGACCTCGCTTCTGAGTTGTTAGTGAAAATTAAGAAACTAATCTCTACTCGCACCACTCGCAGAAGACTTCAGGAAGCTGGTCTGAAAGGCTGTAAAGCCGCAAGAAGCAACCATGGCTCTCCAAAAAAAACAAGAATGCTCGGTGTAAATGGGCCCTAAAATACCAAAGTTTCACCGAAGAAGATGGGTTAAATATCGAGTGGTCCGACGAATCAAACTTTGAATAATAACAAATAATTTTGTATGACTTTAAAATAAAATTTATTGATACAAATATTTTAGTTTTCCGAAGTCTCTACATTTTCCTGATTTCAGATTTTTGGTACACCTGGTGTGACTTTTGTGCGTCGCCGGGTACGCGAAGCATTTAGCTCAGAGTGTGTAGTACCAACCGTCCAACACGGCGAAGGCAGCATATTGGTCTGGGGCTGCATGACTAATTCTGGAGTTGGCAAAATGTTCGTGTGTGAGGGCAACATGAACTCTTCAAAACACATAAAAGTCCAAGAATTTGCGTTGCTGCCCTCATTTTAAACACTTTTTGGTGACACAAACATGGATGGCGTTAAATTCCAGCAGAATAACTCGCCATGTCATAAATTTGCCTGCACAATGCAGGCGCCACACAATAATAACCAAAGAAGACCTAAAAAACTTGTAAGCTCTCTACTCAAAGAATTTCTGCCGTAATTAAGGCAAAGGGTGTACCCACAAAATATTACTTTTATATAATTTGTTCATGTGAATTGTTTCAATTTATTACAAATTGATACTCTCAAAAAAATTGTAAGATATCATGGGTGCTCAATACTTTTGGCCAAAGCTGTAGTTTGCTAAAATAGTATTACGCAAGCCGAACAGCACCGTTATTCTAAAATGTGATGTTCGACATAAATAGAATCTTGCTAAATTCGAATTATTTAAACCATCAGTCATTTTCTTGCCTCCACCCTCATGTAAATTGGTTTAAATGACGGCATCGCACTATGCGTAAGTAAAGTGGCCCTTCACCAGAGATTCCATAAAATAAAATTTAACGACATTTTGTTTAACTTCCAAACGTGATGACATTTGTATTTTTAAGACAATTTATTAAAATGTTCTCACAAATGCGTAGAGATTGATTTTTAATCGTACCCGAGCGAGCAGGGTTACTCCAAGTATGGTGCAACGAGGGAAGGTTGTGCAGTTTTAAATTGTCCAGTAAAATTAGTCCATTTAAATAAACAATGCAAATTTTCTTGACAGTTGCTTAAATTAAAAAAACTTCAATGCTATGGTCCTCCTCTTTTCATTCAGCTATGATTTTTAGGGATTTTAGAAAATGTGGACGCTTGGAGGAGTAAAATTTTATTCTATATTATTGTCTGACAACTTATGATTTGGTTCGAAGCAGTTCAAATTCGCATCATGTGTGTCTACTTTAAATGAGTAGGTAGGAATCTGGAAGAGTTGGCTGGTCGTGTTAATTACAATAAATGTTGATGATTGCTTTATAGATATTTTCACTCGAGCATAATATTGTTATTTGTTTAGTCTTTGCCCCGCTCACAAATACTTTAGACAAACAAGAAACAAAACTACTTCTTGCACTATATGTTATTATCATTTTCATTAACATATATAATCCCTACCATTTTTTAACTTCCATCTACACATTCAAACTATTTTATAGTTAATGGTTTTCTTCTTGTCTTTTAAAAAAAAATACTTACATCCACTTTTCAGTTACAATTTCTTTTGACGTATTAAAAACCATACAACAAAAGTTTTTTGTTTTCTTCGATATAGTTTTTTTGGATTTTTTTTTCGTTACCTTAACTTTAGTTCACTTAGTAGCATCACACTAAATAAACATAAAAAAAATAATTTTGCTAAAAAAATAGTTTCTTAAATTTTGTGTGTGATTTCGATTTAAAAGGCAATTGCGAAAGTGGATAAAGTGATTGTGATTTTAATAAATACTACCTTAGTGAAAATTGGAAAGAGAAGAAAAAATGTAACGGAAACATAAATTTAAAGAAAAAGTTGTTACCACGCATAAATCCAAAATCATCCATATCATATAAATCAATATAAATAATTAATTAAATATTGTGTCTAGTTAAAATGCCAATAAAAAATAGTTTACGTGTAGTATCATTACCAAACGTGATAAATAAATGTGCAATACTCAAAGTGTTTATAATCGTACAATGTTGCAGTTTTGTGGTGACCGGTCCAACAAACCAACAGAAACAGGATTTACTACTGTTGGACGCACTCGGCAGACGGTACTCAAATAAACCAGCCAATAATAATTATAGTCCGAACTCCTTAATGGATATATTAGGACAAAGTAAGTCATTGTGCATTGTGGTTCAATGATTTAAACGTTAATACGTGAAACTCGAGTAAGGAAGTTATTTAAAATGTGTCGGCCACAAAAATATTTTTAACGAGCTCATCGTTAAATTATATTGACGTTATGTTACATGTGTTTGCTAGTTTCTTACATCAAAAACCTTGAATTTGAGTCCGAAATACTTAACACAACCAATTTAGCTCATAATAAATATGATTAAGAAATGGCGCGTTTTCTAATGTTTTAACCATAATTTTAATTGGCTTACATATTTCCATTTCAGTGATACCGCAGAGTTGCCGATTTAAAGGGAAAAAATTTGAATGTGGATTATCAATATCGTGTGTTCTCGGCGGTGGCAAACCAATGGATTTATGTTCGGGTGGCATGATATGGTCGTGCTGTGTCGAAAAAGAATTACACCCTGATACAACATTGAACCAGGGCGCTATACAAAACGCAAGTGAGTATCCTCAATTAACACTAACAGTTTATTATAAAACAAATGGCTTATTAATTATCTTAAGTGCTGTATAGATAATGTAGTCGTGCTTTTAAAATCAGAAAGTTTAACGGATTTGTAAACAAACGTTTGATTCATTCAATTAGTATACGGCGTTACATATTGCATTTCACTTTTGGTTTCTAAATCATCGTGGTACTTCGTAATTAAAAGAAATTAAAAGTTTATTTGTTTTTGTTTAGTTTTTTTTTGGACAGAATTGAACAATTGAGTTTGTTTTTGGTTTAGATCAAAGTCAAAATGTTACTTTACTTTCGATTTCTAGCCACAGCTAAGTAGTGAGGTGACTACAAAATTTTAAGCGCATATTGGATAAAATATAAAATTGAAATTGTGTTGATGTTAAATAAAAACTGATTAAAGGACAAATTTTTCGAAAAGCTGGCCATAAATTTTAAACTAATTGAATCAACCTTAAATCAAAGTAAATATAGACTTTCACCTGATTATTCGTCCACAGCCTAAGGAAAATAAGATAAAAATATATCATCTATATTTTAAAAATGTTCAAATTTTGGGCTGGGCTAGTGAATTAAATGTTGTGTCTCGAATCGTAAAATCGAATACAGTAAAACCTCGATTTAACGGACTAATTGGGAGTGTCCGTTAAATCCGAATGTCCGTTAAATTCGAATGTTTTTTAATTTAATCGATTCGAACGAGTTTAATCTGGGACGGAAGTCAGGCATTCCTTAACCGATTATGATGGAATTGGATATACTGGATAGAAATGAGATTTTTAAATGATTTTTGGAAGAAGTTCTGGAATATGGCCATATGGATTTAGTTCTTGTATTGCAAGTACCTCAAAGGTGTAGATCTTCGCTTGGTTCGAAAGGTTCTAAAGATTTCATGGTCTTAAAAGGCATCATATTCCATGTTCCCGTGAACAGTTTTAGAGGTCGTTGTTGAAAAGAATACTATAAATTTATCCGAGCCCTTTGTGTAGGGTTCATAACGTAATTTTATGTGACAGTACGAAGTTGGCCTGCCGCTCAAAATACCAATTCCATGAGTGGTGGGTGTTCGAGTGGTTACATATTAGTAATAGATATTCAGCATTACCGGAAACTTATTAGCATTACGAGCCACTTGCTAAAAGAAAAACGCCTGCTTAATACCGAGTTTCGTGGCCATATTTTAGAATTTCTTCTCAAAATCATTTAAGAATCTCATTTCCATCCAACATACCCAATCCGATCATAATCGGTTAAGAAATGGCTGAGTTCCGTCCCAGGTAGCCATATTTCACAATTTCTTCCTAAAATCATTTAAGAATCTCATTTCCATCCAACATACCCAATCCGATCATAATCGGTTAAGAAATGGCTGAGTTCCGTCCCAGGTGGCCATATTTCATAATTTCTTCCTAAAATCATTTAAGAATCCCATTTCCATCCAACATACCCAATCCGATTATAATCGGTTAAGAAATGGCTGAGTTCCATCCCAGGTAGCCATATTCCAGAATTTCTACCCAAAATCATTTAAGCGTCCCACTCCCATCCAATACACCCAATCCCATCATAATCGGTTAAGAAATAGCTGAGTTCCGTGTCAGATAACCATATTCCAAAATTTCTTTCAAAAATCATTTAAGAATCCCATTTCCATCCAACATACCCAATCCGATCATAATCGATTAAGAAATGACTGAGTTCCGTCTCAGGTGGTCATATCCCAGATATTCTTCCCAAACTCATTTAAAAATCTCATTTCCATCCAGTATACCCAATCTGATCATAATCGGTTAAGAAATGGCTGAGTTCTGTTCCAGGTGGCCACATTCCAGAATTTTTCCCAAAATCATTTAAAAATCTCATTTCCATCCAGTATACCCAATCTGATCATAATCGGTTAAGAAATGGCTGAGTTCTGTTCCAGGTGGCCACATTCCAGAATTTCTTCCCAAAATCATTTAAGAATCCCATTTCCATCCAACATACCCAATCCCATCATAATCGCGGTAACCGAAAAAAGAAAAATAAAAAATTGTCCGTTAAATCGAGCTTCCGTTAATTTAGAGTCCGTTAAATCGGGGGTTTACTGTATTATGATTTGATTTGGTGCATGGGATAGTTAATTTGATAATTGATTGTTGATAATTAATTCTAAAGTAAAAGCTTTACTATTCGTCAATACACAAAGGTGAGAAAGAGGATATTGTTAAGTTGCCGCCACGTTGATATATTATCCCGATTTGTGTTTAAAGGCACAGCAATTTTTAAATCCCAAATCTAAATGTTTTAATCGCGATAATTTCAATAGTCCTGTTCCAAACATTAACCCAATCATATTTATCCATTTATTTAAATTTTTTTGTATCTCGAGCAATTTTAAAAAAATTTTACAATTAACAAAAAATTTAATGTTTGCCCTGAGTTTCGTTGAGTTTTTATGTATACGAAAGGTGAACAAACATTTCGAGTTTTTAATAAAAAATAATCGAATTTGTCAACAATATTGACTGGCCTACTTGATAGGTCTAGAAAACCGTTTCCTTGCGCGACGCATCTTAATGGCAAAACACTATTACTCGTAGATCCGTTCCGCTCGTTTCCTCCTCCTTATTTTTGTAGATTTCCGTTTTTCATGAAAACTGGCACAGCCATACAATGGCTTTGGGGCGTATCGTATGTTGGGGTCAAAACCCTTCAATACCATTTTTGTAAAATCAAAAATCATTATTGTTGTTTAAAGGCTTAAACACGCAAAGCATCCTTTCCATCCGTCTCGTTTTTGCCAAAATGTCAATTTGCTTGGAAAACGAAAATGCAAACAAAATGAGCGCAGGGGAAATTTTCCGTTTTTCGACAAAATGACATTTTACGCCCGAATGACGATTTAGTTACAATATTTTTTTTTCTCTAAACGGCAAATTAATAAATAGCCAAGATGTCCAAAACTTAGCAGTAAAAATAATGAAAATTAAG
Source organism: Nephrotoma guestfalica (assembly GCA_963691935.1). NCBI lineage: Eukaryota > Metazoa > Arthropoda > Insecta > Diptera > Tipulidae > Nephrotoma > Nephrotoma guestfalica. Next base: position 248,064,598 of record OY829915.1, read on the forward strand.
GAATTGTAGTTTAATAATTTTACACATACGAGCAATTGAAGCAAATCAAATGAATGGAACAAAATATGGGTATTCAAATGTATTATAGATACAAACCTGTTTAGATAAATTATTTGGGCATCGACAATAAAAATAAATTTATTTTCTGAGAAACAAAAGGTTAAACATTGTTGACACCGACCAAATAGCACAGTGGTTAAAGCTTTGGCGTTTGGATCGGGGGGTACCGGGTTCGAATCCCGATAGGGGCAGGATGCAAAGGGGAATTTTCATCAGCAGATTACGATCTGGAATGAAATGGAACGCAACTATGAACCCCTATCGGAGTGCAGAACTCATCGGCCGATCCATCGTCCATGCCAGTATAGACTGGCATGAAGCTATGCAATGTGTAGATGGTGAAAAATAGGACCTATATCCGTACGCCCTCGATTTGGCAAACAACTGCGTAAGGTAAAGACGTAAATAAGCGAACTGTGAAAGAGTTGGGAGTGCTTCGGCCCCAGAAAAGATTGCAAAGATTAAAAAACCTTGTTGACTATTAAATCTTTATTTTTTTCGAATTCTTTAATTTTTTATTGGTTTTGTAAATGCTAAACTTTTCATGAAAGCTGCTTTCCGGTAAGTAAGTATGAAGTTTAATTTCGAATAATTTGGATCCGAGAGGCCGTTTGAAAGAGACGCCTAATTTTTGAGGGAAAAAGTTTTTTTTATCAAAGCTCGCCGTTTCCGGTAAAATTTAAAAAATAATCTTAACAAATTATGTTTGTTTTTAATCGTTTCCTCGTAAATGGAAAAAACGATAAAGCTACCAATCATCAAAAATATTAACTTCGTGGTTGACGATTTAGAGTAGAGTCGGGAGATATGGTATACCTTTTTTGTTATTGTAAAAACTTAAAAAATAAAAAAGCTTTTGGAATGATACAAATAAATTCATGTTCTTTATTAAAAACTAGGTTGTTCTGAGGCGCTTCGCGCCCGTTTATTCCCAGCAAAGATTTAAAAATTAAACTACAGGATTTCTTTAAAAATAACATTTCGAGGAAATTGACGGTCATCCTTGAGTAGCTTTCCCAGCTGTGGATTATCTTCGATTCTTATTTCCACTTAGTGAGAATCTCTTGAGCGGGAAAGAGCGACATGCAATTGCCCATGGGAAAACACTGCCGTTTGAAGATGAATCCCCACGTTATTAAAAGACTGGCCTTGCACCTTGTTTATCGTCATTGCGTATGCCGGAATTATTGGAAACTGTCGTCGTCGCAAAACAAGTCGTAGATTGGTCTCAGGAGGTGCCAATCAATACAAGGGATTAGAGCCGTACTGCCTTTGTTGCACTCAGAAATGATTTTGGCCTTAATAAAGTTTCGCGATAGCTCTTCAACATTTAAATGCGTTCCATCGCACATACCTTTCTTAGGATTTAGATTTCGTAGAAGCATTACGATAATATCCTTTTTCAAAAGCAATACGTGAGGGGGCATGCCGTATGGATTCTATTCATTGAGGGATTCAACGGGAAAGTTGAGAGCATCGTTAGGATCCTCGCTTACTAAGCGTCTGAGAATTCTTTTGAGAGCTCATCTGTTGTCATTTGCTCAATATCATTAAAAATGACACTGATAAGATCTTGACTTGTGATCATTTCGGCCGGAATTTGAATTTTGTCCTCCTCATAAATGCCAGGTGGTTGCCGGCAAAGTTCCTGATCCGACTTGCAGAAGCCGTCATTGTGATCATGTTGACCTTCGCTGCGCATGTTGGTGGTCAAAGAAAGTTCTTCAAACTGGTTCCATAGAGGGCTTGATTTAATGCAGCATTCAAAGATTTCAGTGCGCGTTCCTCTTTGAACGACTGGCAGCGTCTGACAAAAATCACCGCCAAGGACCATAACTTTACCTCCAAAGCTAATTTCATTTCCCATCACCCATCGCAATAGCTCATCAATGCAGCAGAGGCCATTCTTAATAAGCATTGTAATTTCATCGATAACAATAAGAGCAGCCTCACGCAAAACTGCAGCTTCTGGTGATGTCATTCGCATTTATAAGATTGAATTATCAAGAAGTGGTACTGGAAGTTTAAATCCACTATGAATCGTGCGCCCTTCCTTATGCAAAATGGCTGCTATTCCGGTTGTTGCAAATGGCAGCACAATTTTTCCTTCACCTCGAAAGTTTGCCATTAAAGTTGTGTGTAAGAAGGTCTTGCCTAAGCCACCGCCATCGATACAAAAGAGCTTACATTGTGCGTGATTATTTTCAACTGCAATCATAATTTTGATTTGTGCCGCAAGCTGCGGGGTTCATTCAGCTTTCCAATTTGTTCGACTGCCAATCGTGCTTCTTCTACTTGATCATAAATTTGATCTTCTTCGGGTGGGTTACCGCTTGGAACAGTCAAACCAACTGAACCGCATGACATTTCGTGCTGTTTTAGGACAAAATTGATTTTGCACTAAATTTACGACGTGATCAGCGAGACCTTGATACTGTTCAGCCCCAAGTCGTTTCTGATTTTGACAATTGTAATTGAGATTATTTCCTTCTACCTGCAGATGTAAGTCAACCAGTCATTTGCTGTGTTAGTTTTCCTGCGTTCATGATTGGATTGAAGTCACCTCGTATTGGTGTCAATGCTGCCTTATATTGTAACTGCCACACTGCCAATTGGAATGCCAGGAAAAAATATTGCATAAGTCAATGCAGCCTGGACTGAGAATATTGATGTTAATGAACAGCTGATTGGGATCTTCAGGATTAATCGGGTAAATATGGATGTCACGATTAAATGGCCGATCACCATCAGCATTTACGAATATCACCGCAATTTCATTGAATGTTGGCAAGTTGTATCTTCGCTGGTCCGATTGACAATCGCGTCTAAATGCCATGCTCATAATTCGAGGATCTTCTTCTGCTTCAGCAGTGCGTGCAGTCTCTTGTGCTTCAACATATCGTATCAGTTGATAACTTTGTTCTAATCTATTGTGTACACCAAAAAAGCGGTCAATCTTGTCCTAAATATCACGGCGACAGTAATCATTTGCGGCATGTTCCTGACACACATCAGTAGCTTGTGTTCTATCAAGCACAAAGTGAGACGTTTGATAATAAGTGGAGCCATGAATCTTGTACACATATGGTCCTCTTCTTGGCAAATCGACAATTGTTGCACCCATGGATGGGAATGAAACGGCGCTGTTGTACGATCGAATGTTTTGTGGGAAATGAAATCGATTTGGGTTTGTTGTGTCGGTCTTAAGACTTTTGAGAAATTCAGGATACTCAACAATCTATCGTTGAATGTCAGTTGGATTTAGCAGCATAATTTTGCCTTTTCGACGACAGGATGTGAGCAATCTGTCATCTGGTTTCTCTGCAGTAAAGTTTCTTGATTGACAAAATGAGCACAGCTTATCAAATGCTCCACAATCATGATACTAACCAGGTTGGTTGTACTCGTCGAAATTAATCGCTTCCCTGCGAAGAGCCGCATTCGCACGCTCTCGAGCTAAACGTTGTGATGCTGCATGAGCACTTCGATGCCCTTACAATTGATCGGGGGTCATTTGGGAGATTCGATTCTGTTGAGATGCTACATGAGCAGTTCGATGCGCTTACAATTGATCGGGGGTCATTTGGGAGATTCGATTCTGTTGTGATGCTGCATGAGCAGTTCGATGTGTTTGCAATTGATCGGGTATCATTTGAGTGATTCGATTCTGTTGTGATGCTGCATTATCAACTGCAAGCTCATCGAGCTTGCAATTGATCGGCTTACGTTTCTTTTCCTTATTATTTTCCTCGTCGTATGGTATAAATTAATATTTGGTTTGTTTGCAATTCAATTATCGACGTTTTTTCTACTTCGAAAATCACAGACTCTTTCGATTTTACAATTGCATTGTTGTTGCATGCTGTGTATATCGTTGGCGAAAATTTGAAAAAAAAGAATCACACGGACGAATTTTTTTTTGGTCACCCTGTGCGTTCTCGAGTGACTCAGTCAGTGACATAGACGTTTATAATATATATAAACTCTAAAAAATAACATAATAATTAAAATATAACGATTAAAAATAAAAATATAAAACTAAACATAAATACCATTTCACCCTCGGGTACGGGTATAGTACACCACCTGAGGGGATATGGCGCATTAATTTTGCTCAACATTTTTGTTGCCGCATGTGTTGCATGTGTTGACGAAAAATGTCATCCGATTCATCATCTAATGGAACAGCAATATTGCCATCAGATGAACAATTATGCACCACTTTGTTTCGTTTCGTTTGAACCTTCTTGTTATTGTTAGAATTCGTCGGTTTCTGCTTCATTGTTTTTAACTTTAGTTTATTTATGTTATCTAAGGTGGTAAATACACATGATTTTTGCTTTCTGACATTAATCGTTCTACCCTTGGACGTTGACGGTATTGACGATATTATATTCAACATTTCTCCAGAGGTTATGTCGCTGATATTCGTATTGTCTACCGATGATGTTTCTGGGGAGTAGTCGGCAACTGCAAAGATGAAGTCTCTGTCGATGTGTGTTCAACAAAATTTCCAATCATAGGCACCAATTCGCTGATTCATTATTATAGTCTCTGAAGATAGGCTTAAATGTTGTGTTTCCACTATATACAGTGCTGGGAAAAAAAATTGGCCAAACATATTTTATTGCAAATTGGAGACTTTTTCTGCTAAAATTACAAAACTTTTGAAAGTAATTGGCTTATTGTTTCATTTTAATCTTTTGAAAACAAAATTTACCTGCAGTTTAGGGGCAAAACCCCGAAAAATGACAAAATATTCAAAATTCGTTGATTGGAGTTAAAGTAATGGAATAAATTAAGCACCTATTTTCTAATTTTTGTTTTGTTTTTTATTGATTTATAGAAATTTTATCTTTAATATTAATATTTTGTTAGACCGCCTGTTGTTTTTATTACACCGCTACAACCCCGCAACTGATGTGCAAAAAAATTGGTCAAGCAATTATTTTATTTTACGCCTACCGTTCTTGGCCGTCATTGGGGTGCAAATGTTTTTGTGCCTGTAATTATTTTTTTTGAGTGTAAATAGTGCATATTTTGTTAGATTCAGTTATTATGTAAGTGAGCCTAGTCAAATAAAGAATAAAGTGCAATTTTAGTTAAAAAAATGGGGATATTTAGTGAGCAGTGTAAATGCAATATGTTGATTTTGGTGCATGAAAATTTAACCACGAGTGAAATAGCAGAAAGATTAAACATTCCTAAAAGTACTGTCGCGTGGAATATTAAAAAAATGCGAGAGACGAGCAGTACACAAAGAAAGAAATGCTCTTGAAGGCCCAGAAAGACAACGCCAGTGGAAGATCGTTTCATAATATTACAATGTCGTCGGAACCATTAAAAAACTTCATCGGACATAAGACAAGATGTTGAGCGAGCAACGAGAAAATAAATTTCAGCCAGCTTCGTGAGAAAAAGACTTGTTAAAGCTGGTTTAAGAGCACTTAAACCAGTCCAGAAGCCTGGGTTCACATTACTAGTGAAAAATAAACGTTTGCTATGGGCCCAGGAGCATGTTTCTTGAACTCCAGAGATGTGAAATGATCTGATATTCTCCGATGAATCAAATTTCAAGCTGCATGTTGGAGATGGAAGAATTCTCATAAGAATAAAACCGGGCGAGAGGCTTAGCAACGAATGTCTTTTAAGACTTCCACCGAAAATTGAAGGAGTTCTGGTCTGGGGATGCTTTTCTGGAAATGAAACCGCTCGATTGTGCTTTCTTAGTTCCAGCATTACAGCAGCTGTTTATCTGCAGGTCCTACACAACGAATTAGAGCCTTCTGTGTTAAAGGTTTTTGGCGGAACTTTCAGATTTATTTTTCAACAGGATAACGCTCCGTACCATACCGCCAAAGTTGTGAGTTATTAATTTTGAATTGTAGATAGAAAAATTGCCTTTCAGATAAACATAAATAATCTGTTAAAAACTTGTTCTTTTTCTTATCTCTTCATTTAAAGATAAAAAGTACTTCAAAGAAAGAAGTATCGATGTGTTGATCTGGCCCCCGTATAGTCCAGACATAAATCCCATTAAAAATATTTGGTCTATAATGAAGCTAGAAGTAGCAAGAAGCGCCCAGAATCGATTCAAGCTTTAAAAAGTTTGTTGATGGCGATTTGGGAACCCATACCTCCTACGATTTTGAAAAATTTATCAAATTCAATGAATCGAAGGTGCATCGCTGTAATAAAAGCAAATGGCGACCCAACAAAATATTAATATTAAAGATATAATTTCTATAAATCAATAAAAAACAAAACAAAAATTAAAAAATAGGTGCTTAATTTATTCCATTACTTTAACTCCAATCAACGTATTTTGAATATTTTGGCATTTTTCGAGGTTTTCCCGAAGGATGACAGACCACATGCCATGATGGCAACCGGCCCATTTTGCCGTTATACTTTCGTTTATTTGCATTTTCATACAAGATATGCCAACTTTGACCATTTCTCGAAGTTGTGTTTGTTTGTTCATTGAAACAATTGATTTTACCGGTGGGATTTCATGATCTCGCCCCTCACTTAGAATAAAGTTTTCATTATTATGTGGCACAAGCTTTTGAATTTTAACTTCAGTTTATAAGACCAAGTAATTGAAATCTTTCTTAAAATAAATAAATGACGTTGGTCCAAAAACACTTTTCTATACGTTTCGAAGGTTACTGATCCCAAAAATACTAAAAGAAATTTTTCCGTCTTGATGTCTAAATATCTCAAGACTGGCTTGTATGATATATGCTCCTTTTGAAGAATATCGTAAATTTTGCTAAGTAGTGCTGGATGGACATACTTTTGTCATTCCGATATAATCGTGTGACACATTGTTTGAATGCCTTGGGCCAAGCCATAATTTGGCTCACAGCACTTTAATTCACAAATCCATCAATTTGGCGCTGGTGGCAGAATAATCATTTGATATTTCAATATGTCAAAATCACTGAAGAGTCGGAATATTCTTCTGAGTCGCTTTAATACAAATTTTTTAATCGGAATTTTCAATCATGAAAAAATGTTAAAACTGGTTTGATGGCGATAAACAAATTTGTTAAAAATCAATGATGATGGTTCGAGTAGAGAGAGTTCGAGAGAGTATATTTTCCTGAGTCGTTTTGCGATTAATTTTCTTACTGGAAATTTGCAATGTTTCCCAATTTCCCGTTATTTTTCCTGGTTCGTAAATTTTCAGATGAAGTTCTGATTACCTATTTAGCATTTTCCAATTGCGATAAAATTGAGTAATAATATTCAAAATTTGTATACTAAGATGAAATTCGTCGTAATTGGCCTTTTTCCACTATAGGATATGAAGTATAACCATAAACCCAAAACTGTAGTTGTACAAACTAAAACTAATCAAAACTTGTCCGTGTATATCATAAACATAGTATTTTGGCGAGTTATCCAACCATGTAGGTGCGATCACGTGAACATCTCCAGGATCGGTGGCATAAAGTTTGAAAATTTATTCCAATCCATCAGATTACTAAGCCGTGTGTGGCTATTTTAAAATACAACCATGGACCTGAGAACATATCTCGGACTGGCAATAGAAGCGTTTGCAAATTGTGTAAATCAAATAATACAATACCAACGTTTAAAGTGGATACTTTAAAAATTATTATAGTTTCATCCCACTTACCACAGAAAAGAACTTTGTTTGAGCTACCCAATCATATAGATGAAAACCCGCGTGACTTTCACTAGGATCGACGGTAAAAAGGTAGAAACGTGAATTTAAAAAACTGTAGTAATTTGCATTAGAATTATCCCTCTTTCATTTCAAATCGGCAGAAAATTTTCTGACATTTTAATTGATACCAGTAGAGACTCAGAGGCTTCTTTAAGATTTGAGTTAAGAATAATCTAAAAATATTTCATTTTCATTACAAGACACAACTGAAATTTTTTAAAATTTAACAGTTTTCGCTTTGGTATTCTGCTTAGTATGAGTTAGCAATCACTCACTTTTGCGCGACTGGCGTCCGATAATACATAAACTCCTGATATTCAAAATTCAAAAATATTGACGTCATAAATCGTCGGCACCGACAGCTGACTTCTGCGTTAATGTGAAAAGTCAAAATGTTAGTTTTAGGCGCTATCAGGCCTCTCAACAGATGGGTATATGTAAAAATTTTATATCAATTTGGCGGTGATTTCACTAATCATGATATCCGACCTGAATGCGTCCTATATGACTATAGGAAAACGAGAAAGTCGCCGTTAGCTTTATTAAAAAACTTTGTTATTTTCTTGGTTGTCGCCGTCTCTTGAAAATGTGTTGTATTGCTGAGATGCGGCATGTAAGCCAAGCATGCAAATTTGATTGGTATATTTTCGGGATTAGAGATTATCCTTATTCGAATAGTTTATCTCATTTTTCAGCACCGAAATAGCTAAATCTTTGAACTCTCAACATAGCAGAGAAACTTATTGAAGCTTAATACTTCTATTTCTTTTTTACATCCGAAGATATTCGTCAACTGTCATTTGACAAAGCTGCAGCTTCTTTTCAGAGCACTTGATTTAGTTTATGATAAATAGGCGTTGCAGCTATAGAAATACAACCCTAGGCTTGTGAGCTCGGACGTTCCGTGATTTAATAATTCGTTCAAGTGTCGAGAGATAAAGACTTTCTGTCTACTTCCTGACCAACGATAATAAATCTTTACAAAATAGTTAAGACATCTTAAGAAAGCATCGAGGCCGTTGTACCTGAATGACTCAACATCAATAACAGTTTTTTGTTGTTGTTTTTAGGAAAAGTATCATATTATTTTTATACTCAAGCAGATATACGAATTTATAGATTATTGTCTCGTAAAAGCTTAATTTATCATTATTTTTGAGGTTTGGCTCTAGCCGAGTAGTAAATTATTTAAAATATTATTTTTTATTTAATATTTTCGAGTGCGGATTTATAAATAAAATAGTTACACCGATAATGGGTTTGTACCTAACCGCCCCATAAATATTGATTACCAAAATACAACCATCAATTTTAAATTCTGCTAGCAGTAATGGCACAGTTATAAAAAATTGGGCGTTCTGCATTCCTTCCAATCAAATCCAAAATAAATTATCTGACAAAAAAAACAACAACAACACCAACATAACACGGGGCAATAATCTTAAACTTGTATTACGTTTAACGTGTGGTGTGATGCATCAAAATTCTTAATTTCAAATTTTGCAATACATCAGCATTAAAACAATGTTCCATTAAACCGCTGCACGTTCAATAATCGCGCATTAATTCACCTGAAGACAAATACTTAATTATGTATGCATAATAAGAGAGTTTTGTATTGTAAAAAGTGTTACACTTGCTTTTCCAGTGTATGTAATATGAATATGAGTGCAGTAATTACGTTACATATCACACAAAAGAATATGCTTTGTAATCTAATATGATTGCACTTAGTGCTTCAAATTGAAGTTAGTTCTGCGCAATACGCGCATTTCACCTTTTCTTTAACTTTTTTTTACAGCGAATGACTTCTACTTGGCTATTTATTTATATTGTCTTTGATCGTTTTGTTAGCATTGTTCTTCCTATATATTGTGCGGTGTGCTGTATCCATTTTTGGTTATCTGTTAACGTTAAGAACAAAGTCGCCCGGATATGCAGACGACAAACCTACATTAATTGTCAAGCTTAATGTAAAAAAATTCGAAACTATCCACTTTGATTACCTTACACTGATTTTTTTTATTATACATAATTTACGAAGCGCATATAGTTACAAATAAAAGTACGAGTGAAAGTATTTTTTATAGTCTTATGATTTCATATGTCATTTGAAGCAAACAACACAAAAAAATTGCAAATTTAAGAGACCGCAAAATATTTTGTGAAAGATTTTGTCTATCTAAAGATAATAATTTTCCAAACTGTTAAGCATAGTCTACCGTCTATATGACTGATTTGCTTACATAATTTTCATTGCCAATTTTCGGTTGCTAAATTTCATATAAACTCACCTTCATACCAAATTAGATTATGTACTTTTCGTACGTACTACCGCTAAAATTAATTAATTAATTAAAAGTGTACGAAGAAGAACCAAACAAAATGTTAAACTTACCAAATCGTTTTGTACACGGCTCCATGAACAGCTTATAGTTTTTGGTAGATTTACAAGATCGCGATTTATGCCTACGTCTGATGGGAATGTAATTTGTATTGTTTTCTTTGTTCAGAATCTTTAAAAAAAGATTTTCACTTTCTATCTAATTTAATAGCCATAAATTATAATTTTTTTATTGTTGTAGGCATATTCGTAGTAAATACGCACCGCATTGCCCATTGAGAACGTAAGTAGACTGTTTGATATGCACAACGATAAGATTTCTGTTTAAGCTCAGTCGGCATTATTGCCTGCCATTCATGTATGGTTATTTTGCTCAGTTCAGTTCCTTCGTCAGACTACGAATATGCCTACAACAATAAACTATTAATCCTAACTAATAACTACTAATAACTAATAATCCTAAAACTATTAACATTTATATAACATAACCAAACACGATCGTTTAGTTTGTTTACATATTGCTGAACCGTAAAAATGTGTTCATCAAAAGACCAAATTCTCAAGCTCGCCACCAACGTGCAAGTGTTGTAACACCTTTGCTCTTACTAGGCTAACTGCCTTTTTTGCAGATGTTAAATCTTGCACTTTTTGTATTTTGTAGGGCTTCAAGCGTAGTTAATTTTTTAATATGCTTTTATTACACTTTTTTTAACTGCGACGTAAAAGGATATGCTTAAGTAGGCTTGTAAACAACAAAACAGACTGCCGCTTGTCAAAAAAATGAGCGCGCTGTCACTTGTCCTTTGGTTGCTACAGCATCGTGAAGTTGGTAACACTTCGAGCACCAACCCCTATAGTTAGTTTTTACAATATGTTTCCAAAACATCTCGTGGGCCATATTTTATAATCAAGTTGATATAAAATGACAATGCGCATCCTTGCAATTATGTATTAAATCGTCAAGCCTTATTACCTTTCAAATCACATTACCAAACATATCAACTTAAATTTGAAATCGCTTATCATACCCCACATCAAATCGTATCAAAAACCATATCAAATAACATATTCAACATATATCAAAATGCGTATCAAATGATGTATCACATCAATTTTCTTACAAAAACATATCAAACATATTTAATCATTAATCGAACTACATATCAAATATTATCAAACACATATCAAATCATATCAAATCACATATCCAATTATTTTAAATAATATCAAATCATATCAAATCATATCAAATAATATCAAATCATATCAGATCATATCAAATCATATTAAATCATATGAAATCATATCCAATCATATCAAATCATATCAAATCATTTAAAATCATATCAAATCATATCAAATCATATCAAATCACATCAAGTCATGTCAAGTCATATCAAATCATATCAAATCATATCAAATCATATCAAATCATATCAGATCATATCAAATCATATCAAATCATATCAAGTTATATCAAATCATATCAGATCATATCAAATCATATCAAATCATATCAAGTCATATCAAATCATATCAAATCATATCAAATCATATCAAATCATATCAAGTCATATCAAGTCATATCAAATCATATCAAATCATATCAAATCATATCAGATCATATCAAATCATATCAAATCATATCAAGTCATATCAAATCATATGAATTCATGTCAAATCATATCAAATCATCTCAAATCATGTCAAATCAGGTCAAATCAAATCAAATCATATCAATTCATGTCAAATCAAATCAAATCATATCAAATCATATCAAATCATATCAAATCATATCAAATCATATCAAATCATATCAAATCATATCAAATCATATCAAATCATATCCAACCACCATGTCAATCAGATATGAAAACTTTTATTATAGGTTTTAGAATGAAACGCCTATGGACTCATGGCAAGTATATTCGATAGGTACCACACTTTGCGGCGTATTGCCTAGGCAACTACTTGATGGACAAGACGACTTTCGGCCATACAATAGGCCAGATTATACTAAAACAATATCAAATCATATCAAATCATATCAAATCATATAAAATTATATCAAAACATCAAATCATATCAAATGATATCAAATCATGTCAAATCAGGTCAAATCAAATCAAATCATATCAATTCATGTCAAATCATATCAAATCATATCAAATCAAATCAAATCATATCAAATCAAACCAAATCATATCAAATCAGGTTATACCATTTCAAGTCATATAAAATCATATCAAATCATAAATCATCTCAAATCACATCAAATTATATCAAATCATATCAAATCAAAATCATGTCAAATCGTATCAAATTATATCAAATCACATGAAATCGTATCAAACCATATCAAATCGTATCAAAAATCATTCAAATCATATCAAATCATATCAAATCATATCAAATCATATCAAATCATATCAAATCATATCAAATCATATCAAGTCATATCAAATCATATCAAATCATATCAAATCATATCAAATCATATCAAATCATATCAAATCATATCAAATCATATCAAATCATATCAAATCATATCAAATCATATCCAATCATATCAAATCATATCAAATCATATCAAATCATATCAAATCATATCAAATCATATCAAATCATATCAAATCATATCAAATCATATCAAATCATATCAAATCATATCAAATCATATCAAATCATATCAAATCATATCAAATCATATCAAATCATATCAAATCATATCAAATCATATCAAATCATATCAAATCATATCAGATCATATCAAATCATATCAAATCATATCAAATCATATCAAATCATATCAAATCATATCAAATCATATCAAATCATATCAAACCATATCAAATCATATCAAAGCTTATCAAATCATATCAAATCATATCAAATCATATCAAATCATATCAAATCGTATCAAATCATATCAAATCATATCAAATCATATCAAATCATATCAAATCAAATCAAATCATATCAAATCATATCAAATCATATCAAATCATATCAAATCATATCAAATCATATCAAATCATATCAAATCATATCAAATCATATCAAATCATATCAAATCATATCAAATCATATCCAATCATATCAAATCATATCAAATCATATCAAATCATATCAAACCATATCAAATTATATCAAATCATATCAAATCATATCAAATCATATCAAATCATATCAAATCATATCAAATCATATCAAATCATATCAAATCATATCAAATCATATCAAATCATATCAAATCATATCCAATCATATCAAATCATATCAAATCATATCAAATCATATTAAATCATATCAAATCATATCAAATCATATCAAATCATATCAAATCATATCAAATCATATCAAATCATATCAAATCATATCAAATCATATCAAATCATATCAAATCATATCAAATCATATCAAATCATATCAATTAATATCAAATCATATCAAATCATATCAAATCATATCAAATCATATCAAATCATATCAAATCATATCAAATCATATCAAATCATATCAAATCATATTAAATCATATCAAATCATATCAAATCATATCAAATCATATCAAATCATATCAAATCATATCAAATCATATCAAATCATATCAAATCATATCAAATCATATCAAATCATATCAAATCATGTCAAATCATATCAAATCATATCAAATCATATCAAATCATATCAAATCATATCAAATCATATCTAAGCTTATCAAATCATATCAAATCATATCAAATCATATCAAATCATATCAAATCGTATCAAATCATATCAAATCATATCAAATCATATCAAATCATATCAAATCAAATCAAATCATATCAAATCATATCAAATCATATCAAATCATATCAAATAATATCAAATCATATCAAATCATATCAAATCATATCAAATCATATCAAATCATATCAAATCATATCAAACCATATCAAATTATATCAAATCATATCAAATCATATAAAATCATATCAAATCATATCAAATAATATCAAATCATATCAAATCATATCAAATAATATCAAATCATATCAAATCATATCAAATCATATCCAATCATATCAAATCATATCAAATCATATCAAATCAAACCAAATCATATCAAATGATATCAAATGATATCAAATGATATCAAATCATATCAAATCATATCAAATCATATCAAATCATATCAAATCATATCAAATCATATCAAATCATCTTAAACCATATTAAATTATATCAAATCATATCAAATCATAAATCATTTTAAATAATATAAAATCACATCAAATTATATCAAATAACATGAAATCATATCAAACCATATCAAATCATATCAAATCATATCAAATCATATCAAATCATATCAAATCATATCAAATCAAATCAAATCATATCAAATCATATCAAATAATATCAAATCATATCAAATAATATCAAATCATATCAAATCATATCAAATCATATCAAATCATATCAAATCATATCAAATAATATCAAATCATATCAAATTATATCAAATCATATCAAATCATATAAAATCATATCAAATCATATCAAATAATATCAAATCATATCAAATCATATCAAATAATATCAAATCATATCAAATCATATCAAATCATATCCAATCATATCAAATCATATCAAATCATATCAAATCATATCAATTAATATCAAATCATATCAAATCATATCAAATCATATCAAATCATATCATATCATATCAAATCATATCAAATCATATCAAATCATCTTAAACCATATTAAATTATATCAAATCATATCAAATCATAAATCATTTTAAATAATATAAAATCACATCAAATTATATCAAATAACATGAAATCATATCAAATCATATCAAATCATATCAAATCATATCAAAGCTTATCAAATCATATCAAATCATCTCAAATCATATCAAATCATATCAAATCATATCAAATCATATCAAATTATATCAAATCATATCAAATCATATCAAATCATATCAAATCATATCAAATCATATCAAATCATATCAAATCATATCAAATCATATCAAATCATATCAAATCATGTCAGATCATATCAAATCATATCAAATCATATCAAATCATATCAAATCATATCAAATCATTAGCTTTTGTAAATTTTGAGCACTTTTCAACAGATTGGGAACATTGCTGTGATAGTTGTCGGTCATCAAGTCGTCGACGTAGAGTTATGTCGATGAGACTTTGACTGCAATTTGGAATTTATCTCGTTCGCCTCGTTGTAGCTGATTGTTAAAACCAGTTGCGTGTTACGAAGCACTCGACGTAGAAGTATCTCGATGCGACTTTGACTGTAATTTGGAATTTATCCTGTTCGTCTCATGCAAGCTGATTAATAATACGAATTGCGAGATACGGAGCACTGGCAATACCGTAAGCGACAGTGCACAAATTGACATCTCGAACTGATCATCTCGAGAAGGTCGCTTTTACTTTGCAGTGTTATAAATTATTTTTTTATTTATGGTGAATGATATTTTTCGTCCTGCGGTTGATGAAGAAGAGGAAGTTTTTCCGATTGACTTAAAACCAGTCATGGTGTTGCCTGACGTTGCTATGTTTGGTACGTGCGCAACAAGAGATCACACCCGAGAACTTTGGGTGCATTGATGTAGTTCTCAACACATACAATTCGGTGTAGAGTAATCCCGCTATGGGTTTCTGGTGAGTTGTCCTAAGATTTAATCCAAAAATATCACTTTGTTCTATAACGGCCGCCAATTGCGGATTTAACAAATCTCTCGAATGTCTTCGCCGAATTTATTTTATCATAATTTTGTTAAATCGTTGGAAACGTTTCATGCATTGCATTCTTATACCGGGGTGCAGTCTATATGGAAGAAAATTTTTAATTTATTGTGCGAGTTTGATGTTCATCTTGTTCGGATAACGTTAAACTTGTTTCTATCGAACTATTTCGAACGCGTTAATTGGGTAATTGTTACTTCAATAAGAGTCACTAATTCTAACGACCGAAACTGGGATGTACCAAGGTGTACAATAAGTGCTGTTATTCCAAATTATGTTCAACGTCGTGTTGGTTATGGTAAATGAGTACAAGCTCCTATGGGAACTAAATTTTCAAAACGAGTACGAAGTCTTAGTTATGCAATACTCGAATGAATTCAGATACTTCATAGCAAAGTTCAAACAAATCCAGCAGATACTTTGAAAAATAGGATCACCACTACAATTTACGAACTCTTTATATCTGTTTTCAACCTGAACAAATTGGTTATATCCGTTAACATCCACTCAGTGATGCAAGTATGTTTAGCGCTAAATATGCTCCTAAACTAAAAAAAAACATTGATTCGTAAAAGAAGGAATTATAAATTAACTATGATCTGTAAGACCAATTTATTAAAATTCTAATAAAAATGATGAAAAATTGGCCTGGTCCAAAACCAGTTTTCCTGACGTTTATAAGGTCCCTGATCCCAACAAAAACACAAAAGCCGTCTTCGGCTTATCCGAATCAATTTTTTTTGCTAATCTTCTTTTATTTTTAATTCGGAGAAATAAAAAGCTTCTCTCTACGTCAGGGAGGTCAGGTACCATACCATTTCAAAAGTCTTGGAAAAAGCAACGATTTTATAATCTACGATTTAGTTCCCAACTCCACCGTTTTGACGCTGGTAGCTAATTATTAAATTACCATATAATAAAACTACCGCTGTAGCACTGGAAGCAGTTACAATTTTTTTTGATTTCAAATAATCATGTAGCGTATCAAAGGTATTGGACAAAAAATTATTAGCTCCCTAGTTGGCAAATCGACCGTTTTGGCACTGATAGTTAATTTGTATTTTATTTATTATAGAATATATAAGTGTGACATGTCCATGGAAAGGTCGTGAAGAATGTCACAAAATTACCTAAAGCATAATAGTACTCCAAATTACCACTGTGGCGCTGATAACATATACATTATTTTCATTTTGATATTATCATGTAGCATTTTTTTTAAGATTTTGGATGAAAGAATATTTTTTATCAGCAATTTATTTCACAAATTCAACGTTTTGGCGCTGGTGGCAAAATAGTACTTATTTCATTCTCATTTCCTAATCTTAATATCAGATTTAGTGTAGATAATAAATTAATTGACAGCAACAGACGAGTCATCAAGAAAGCAGTGACCTGAGTTTGATTTATGAGGGAATAAAGGCTATTCTGCTTTCGATAATTATTTTATTTGTAAATTAATCGACCTAAATACATTTATTTAGCCCTTCGGTAAATGTAAATTAGCCTCTAAACCATAAATTAAAATTTTTAATTTTTCAGTACTTCATCAATTAGAAATTCAAATTTTTTTGTCATATCACATTTAGAAAATCTCTTAGATGTTATACGTCGTTAAAATCATAACAATTCAAATTACGTTTGAAACAATTGTAACTACGAGTGGATTATAATTAAAAATGAAAGCATTTTAATTCAACTATCACGTAATTGTAACACATACCCACATACACCGTATTTTATGATTGACTTGCTCTGTAGCGTATTAAACAGAAAAGCCCTAAGAAATTTTATTTTTATTTTCTTAGCTCTGCTTTGTTCCTCTATATATACCAAAATCTTAAACAGACCATAACGGTTAAATATTTGAGATATTAAATTTTAACAGACAGACAATCACATCGTATTTTTAAGTATCACACTTTCTTATGAAAATAAAAACCATAAATTCGCCACCCAATTTCAGGTGATATTATCCATCTAATTGGTTACTATCCATCATTGTCACACACAACAGAACGTCCATCCCCAATTTCACATAACGTGCATCATCATACCACGTACACAACAAAATATAAGCCAACTCAACCTCAGTATCCGATATATAATCAATCGCCGCAATTACCTGCCGAATGGGGTAATGGTGGATCGGCAGGTGGCAGCAATGCGGGTAATAGCATACACGAATCAAACCACATCCCGGGAAGTCACACGTATTCAACACCGTTAAAGCCTGTGCATCATATTGGCTTGATTGACGAGTCTGGATATGATATTAATCCATCGTCGCTGTTTGGGAATGGCGGGGATGACAATGATAATGGATTCCCGCAAAATAATTTCGATGATGATGTTGAAGTGATCAAGCCCGATGAGGGTAAATTATTGAAATAATATGCACATAACGCACATAATATTTTTTTTTTTGGTTCGAGTTTAATTTTTGGTTCACATTCACATTACATAAAAACCTTTTCTTATGGCAAGGGGTCGAATATTTTTCTGGTGGTGAACTAATTCTCTTCATCACATTTAAAATATTGCAATGCAGCTTTATACAGTTCGGTACTAATAATATCTCATTTTTAATTTATTTTTCAGCTTGCGGTGAGCTATACACTCGATCGAATCGAATTGTGGGTGGACATTCAACCGGATTCGGAAGCCATCCCTGGCAGGCGGCTATAATTAAAACAGGATTTCTCACACGAAAGTTGAGTTGTGGCGGTGCCTTGGTATCAAATCGTTGGGTAGTAACGGCCGCCCATTGTGTTGCCACCACAACAAATCAAAATCTTAAAGTACGATTAGGTGAGTGGGACGTACGAGATCAAGATGAGCGGTTAAATCATGAGGAATATGGTATTGAACGGAAAGAGGTGCATCCAAATTATTCACCATCGGATTTTCAAAATGATTTGGCACTCGTTAAGGTGGATCGCAAAGTTGTATTCAAACAGCATATTTTACCAGTTTGTCTGCCCGGGAAATCCGTTAAGTTAGTGGGGAAAATGGCAACCGTCGCGGGTTGGGGACGAACACGGCATGGACAAAGTACAGTACCATCAGTGCTGCAAGAAGTCGATGTTGAAGTAATACCAAACGAACGATGTCAACGATGGTTTCGGGCGGCTGGCCGACGTGAAACCATTCATGATGTATTCTTATGTGCCGGCTACAAAGAAGGTGGTCGCGATTCATGCCAAGGTGATTCAGGCGGTCCGCTAACACTAGCCCTCGAAGGGCGAAAAACATTGATTGGTTTGGTGTCATGGGGTATTGGCTGTGGTCGTGAACATTTACCAGGAGTTTATACGAATATACAAAAATTTGTACCGTGGATAGACAAAGTGATGGGCAAGGAGCATTAGTAGAAATAGGTTTTTAGGTTTAATTTTTGTTTTGTTAATTAATTATTAATTGTAAACTGTATGATATGGATGAAGATAACGCGCTGATGATTTATTTTTAAATTATAATATTTATTTATAATTTATATTAATGTTCAAATTAAATATTATAAATTTTAATAATTTGGAGTAATATAAGAGAACAATATAAATTTAGAGAAAACTAGAGCCGGCTGAAGGTGATTATTAATACAGTTCTGGACCATCATGATTGGTGTTGAACTTAGAATTATATGGTAGGTATAATTTAACAACCAGATATCAAATCCCGTTCGAATCCTTGGATTGTGAACACCAGTATAAATTTGACGATTTGAACGCACCCGCATTTGTATACCGTGCTAAATATTCCAGATTCTAGACGGAATCGAACGTAACTATGACGATTATATAGTCGTGATGAGTGTATATGGCCCCTCACATACCGATTTGAGGTTCGGTGAGAGAGAGAGCCAAACCAGTTGTCCTTTTTCGAAAATTTTATTGTTTACACCTATGTCATAGCCATCATTCGATCGTTCCGAACTATTACCGAATTATATATCTCAAGTTCTTTTCTCATTTTATCGATGCAATTTTGACCATACACGCTGATGATAGGACAGTACCAAATTTATTACGAGTATTTGCCTGTAATCGTGCATCACTTACAAAAATTATTCTGGCTAGTGTAACTCCGGTAGAGTCGTGTTAAAAAAATCATTAAACAAATATGTCGATCCCAGCCGCACTGAAGTTTATTCATAATCCTTGCTAAAGAATACTCCAGTGTACTACTAAATCATGCTATCGCATACCATCTGATTACCATGCGAACGCGTTGTTCTTGTCTTATTTATGGCAATCCTACGATCACATTTGTGACTCTTCATAGCCGACTATCTACATTCGGACCAATAAAATTGGGGCCTAATATTTGATGGGTGTTTTATTAATTCCGAGTTCCCCCAATTTCATTTTAAACAACCATTCTCTAAAAGAAGGCTTTCTAATTGTATCCAGAAGGCCTTCACTAAACGTGTCTCTTCCGAAGTTTCACTCCCTGTTGGCCGACGATCCTCTTTCTTATAACGAAAAATTATTCCATTCCTCATCGGGTAGTATTTTCATAAACCGTACGATGGAGATCATCCTTACTTCCATTCGCCTACAGTATTAACATTTCACTTGACATGGTCAAGTAGATAATGCGTCAGCGTTTCCATGTTCGGTTTCCTTTCGGTGCTTGATATCATACTCGTAGCTTTGCAGACGTTCGTTGCAGAATCATACCATCATACCGCTACACTCTATTTTCGATAGGATTTTTAAGCATCGATTGCTTATAATAACACTCCTCCTGTGTTTCTCCTGTTTTTCCTGCCATTCAAACTGCTTGTCCTTCCTCGTTAATTGGTGTAAACTTTTTGCAACATTGGCGAAACCTGACGCGAATTGCGTACAATCGGTACACAATCCAAAGAAGCTTCGCAATTCAGGTAAATGTTTGGGTCTTTGCCATTCCTTTATCATTACTGTTTTTTCTTTGTATATATGAATTCCATTCGCGATTACTCTGTGATCCAAATTTGTTGCCTCTTTCTGAAAAATGAACATTCCGTTAGACTTAACTTCAACCTGGTAGATTGTATTCGTTCAAAGACTGCAACTAAATTCCTCACGTGTTCAAGTTCTCCAAAGTGATCGGTTTAGCACGCGCTCTATTAATTGTCTAAAAGTACCCTAAAATAGTACCACCAGTACCCTACCTACACTAAATTCCAATTTCTCACCATCTTTCTCTTAAACTTCTATCTGTCAATAGCTGCTTTGAAGATCCATTGTGAAGAACACTCCATCGTCTTATCGGGTGTAATTTTTCATCGATTCTTGGTAATGGGTAGGTATCCCTTTTCGTCACACCATTAAATTTTCGATAATCTAGCAAAATTTTATGCTGTCGGTCTGCTGCTCTTTAATCGTTCGATCCACATCCTCTTGTTTTGTCAAAGGCATGCTTAGGTGTTTGGTGCATCGATGTCTCTGTTTTGACGTCAATTCTGCATTTTACCGTAGTGATCCTTACATTATTTTCTGGTATTTTCACAGAAAATGAACATATATCGTTCCAGCAGTTGCAGCTCTTCATTTTTCTATTTTGTTGTTATTTCCGTTTGTGTTGACTTTGAGAGTCTCTTCTCTCTGTTCAGACATTTAGATCTCTAATTCGAATTCTATCGTCATTATTTGGTATTAATAAGGCTCCTCTAATTTCTTGTTTCAGTTCGTTAGCTTTGGCAATCTGCTACCTGAGTAATCCAGTACCTCACACTCAATTATTACTAGACTGATGGTTCTTCCATCGAGCCGCAGGGTTGAAGTTACATCTCGAAATTACTGTAGTTAAGGATCTTCCGTACAACATCCAACACGAAGCTATTCGTTATGGTGAAGTCCACAACAAAAATGACCTCATCTTTGATCACGTTGTTATTTTTACTACATCCTTCCCTAGAATAAATCTACTGACCTATCTAGGTTCTTGCTTGTTCCACTTTGTTGCTTCCGATCTAACTAATGCCTTTATTTTCGTAAGCTACTACTTAATCTGAGACATACTAAATTCGTCCTATGCATTTCTGTTTGCAAATTACCAAACAAACTTGTTTCATCGAATGTCGTGGGTGCTAGTTATTTCGAGTGTAGTATTTGGGTTACCTCCGATGTTGTACCATTTGCATTCAGGTGGGGAAGATCTTTCTCGAGACGTTCAACCACAGACTGCAACTTCTGTTCAACCTTCTAAACATTCAACTGTAACATTAATTCACTGTTCAACCTCAACAAATTTCTCTTTTAGTTTTTTCTCGATCTTTTCAAATGATTGATTGAGTTCTTTCACATTTTGCTCCAAGTATTGATTTTGCTGATCAATCAATTCATTTGTTCTGTTATATCATTTCTTTGTTTATCAAATTTTTGATTCACTTGTTGCGTCAAATTTTGTTTCATTGCCTGCTGTAACTGTTTCATTTATTGCGTTTCTTTAATTTGTTGATCAAACTTTCGAAAAATTATAACAGCCAACAATTAGTAGTTTCCAGGAGGATACAGTAACTGTTTCCACCGTCACATGTTTATCATCTAGTGTTTCCTCTGTTACATTCTCGACTCATAATTATCGAGGTAGAAAGAACGCAAGAAGCATTTTAATTCCGTAACCGTCAAATCCTTTTGATGCATCTTCTAATATCTTCCACTATAGAACAGCTATCACCATAGCACTTCAGAAATATTCCTAAAAATACTAAAAATAATTTTCCGGTATTTGGACGGAACACTTAAAACACAACAACAATCATTTTAACTATTATTCATTGTTAATTCACTTTCCACAATTTACAATAAATCACATAATTTATTTCACTTTAAACACCACTAATAATTTTCCGTCACTTTTAAACTGTCCTGTGCCGAATCTTCTTCTTATGGCTAACTAATTCCATTCAACGCAACCGCATTTATTTAAATACCGCGCTGAATACTCCAGATTCTACACGAACACGGTTCTGGTCTAGCCTAACTTGTAATAAAACCAATTCTAATGCTTAAATTAAGAGGTCGCTATTTAATAAATTTCATTAAATTCTCAACCTTTTATGATAAATTGGCGTTGAAATGACACCAAACCCAATCGACCAATCCCCGCTGAATGTCCAATAGACAAAATATCGTAACAATATCATTTGAGAAGATATAAAACGGATATTCACCATCAAAAAATTTTAAGGACAAATCTAACCGATTCCGGTTATTTGATTAAACTGTGGCTGTTTACCGCAACTAACTTTCCAAGAAGTTTTCATTGTTTCTAAAGCTAAATAAATTAGCCGTAAGACCACTGTCTTGGCCTGTCGTAGGACCACTGTCTCGACCGAATGGCCACTGACAAAATCTCCAGCTGCTGATGAATTTGACAATAATCTACGAAAAATCTATCCGAGTTTCATTTAATAGAGCCGCTTTCAAGAACCTTGAACAAAATTTTTAGTAGAATCCCAGTTCTATCTTATTCACAAAATTTATATATGACCGTTTCAAAAATGGTCGAGTTCCATTTAGTTTCCATTCAAGTCAATGAAGTTGGTCCGAACCCGAAAGTTTTGGTAGGTTTCTTCGCTAAAGTGTAGCCATCCCGAAAAAATGTATATATTGAAAAGGTGTAGTCCCATCCCGAAAAAATCAGCAAATTAAGAAAAAATATTTTGTGTAGCTCTGCATTATTTTGATAATGAATAATGTATTCATTATTCTTTAATATACCAAACAAGAAAATATTCAAGGGTGCAACCGCAAAGGCTATTTACTCATACTGGCGTTGATTATGCAGGTCCACTACAGTTAAAAACGAGTAGAAGTAGAGGATATAAAACTTACAAAGGCTATATAGCGATTTATAGATGTAGTAACAGATTTTACTACTGAGGCATTCATTGCAGCTTTCAAGAGATTCAGCTCTAAACGAAAATTATGCAGTGACATGTACAGCGACAATGCAACAAATTTCATTGCAGCCAACAACCAGCTGAAAAAAACGAAAAAAGAAGCTCTAGTTGACTCTAACAAAATCGTATCAGAAGAGCTAGCTTCAGAAGGTATAACATAGCATTTCCAACCACCAGCATCATCTCATTTTGATGGATTATGGGAAGCTGGCGTGAAGTCAGTCAAAACCCACCTGAAAGAAGATTTTGGGAAAAACCACACTGACCTACGAAGAATTGACAACCATTTTAAATCAAATAGCGGCAGTGCTAAATTCTAGACCGATATTCCCAATAAAAAATGACATAAATGATCTAGAGGTACTCACACCAGGTCACTTTCTAATAGGCTCATCAATAACAACCGTACCCGAAGGTGATCTAACGAATTCAAACATTAATAGACTGTCAAGGTGGCAGCTACTGGAAAAATTAAAACAATACTTTTGGAAGAGATTGAGCAACGAATATTTTCGAAGGCTACAACAACGTCCAAAGTGGTTACGTAAGAAGCCACAAATCAACATAGGGGATCTCGTGCTTCTAATAGAAGATAACTTACCTCCTTCTAAATGGATGAGAGCAAGAGTAGTTGAAGTACATCCAGGAACAGACGGACATGTACGAGTCGTCTCAGTACGCGGCGCAGAAAATTCTATTAACAAAAAGGCCATCACAAAACTCTCAGCTCTGCCAAAAGAAGCACCACTAACAACAGATAGGTGCGAAGATACAGTTGTGGCCAGCGCCGAAAATAATCTGGACAGATTATGCGTAAACGGGACTAAGCATGGGGTTATGCTGATAGCTCCGGCCCACACGGATACCATGAAACACTACGAAACTATTGTATCCCAAATAAAATCGTCCCACACTGAGTTAAAGGAGCAAAAAATATAATAAACTCTTTAGGTGACAACAAAATTTCTCACCAAAAACTGTCCCCTTTCGATTTTAATGGCACGATTGCTAATGATTTATTCAGCGTGCTTGACCAACGTGCCGGTAACGCCTACAAGGACAGCATCGAAAAATTAAATGCAATCAACACCACCACCAGAAATTACCACAACAACAGATGTCGATATTCGAATCAACGGTCAATTTGATTAAGCACAATTATGAAGAAACCAGTCGAAAATTCGAGACATTCACAAATATTCTGGACAATACAATGTTGCATGAAGAGTTCACTGATTTAGGTCTTCACACTATGATGGAAATAATCAAAAACCGCACCAACTCCAAGGGCAGCTCGGGCAAATTATTCAACGCCTGAAACCAAGTCAAGACATACCTTTTCGAACCAATGACATAGCTACCATGTACAAGATAATTCAAATCAAAACAATAAAAATAGGAGATACATTCATATTCGAAATCAAAATTCCACTGGATTAGAGGGCACAATTTAATTCATATCAAGTCATACCAGTGCCCATTCACGTTACAACAAAATCAATACATGACACTTTCTACTGATGAATTAAATTCAAGCACTTCTTTCAACGGAGAATATCTTTGCAATATTCGTGCAACTGTGAATTGCAACTACTCAAACGAATTGGAGATCTCTCAACAAGCTGTCAAATCAGAAAAATGAATATCTCTGGATTGTAGATACAATGCCTGGATCTTTGTGATGAAATCCAGAATGCTTTACAACCTCATATGTGAAAACGATAGCAGTAGGACAACTGAAACAACCACTATTTTCATTGAAGGGACTGCAATTCTGGAACTTCATCCTACCTGCATCACCATAGGACATCATAACTGATTTGAAAACCACAGGCCAAAGATTAAATCTACATCAACATCAACCTTATCGAAAATTGAAGTTATAGAGACCTCAATTCAGCAGCAAAGGCGACTGTTAGAGGCATCAACAGCCGAAGTAAATATGCATGACTATCACTATTACGTGGCAATATACTTGTTCTTCCCAGTAATTCCTGCGATTATTACTTGCATAATGCTTAGAAAAATAAAACATCATGCAGTCGCCACCCAGCAGGCTGACCCACTGCCGAATGCATAAGGGCCCGGGAATGTGTTGTAAGCATAACATACATACACATCATCATCAGTCTGCTGCACATCCGGATACCATACACCACCGGATATAATTTAATTTTAATTGTAATAACACTTTTGGTATTAACATACTTTTGTATTTTTTACAAAATTTTTACTACTATGATTATTTAAATTAATTCCCAAAATGTATAATAAATTAAAACTGCTGTAAAAAGCTCCCAATATAAAAGCTTTACGTTTATAAAATTATCAAACTTAGGGCGAAATTAAAAATATTTTCAAGCTTCGATTATGAATTGAATTATTTGATCAACATTTAGGGGATCGCAAACGCTTCAAATATTATAAAGTTTCATACATTATTTTTTATTATACAAATTATAAAAAAAATTCATTTAAATATAAACAAATATAATATTATGAATAAATAAATAACTTTTTCTAAATTAATTAAATACTTTCAACGCTTAACAATTAATAAATTTCCAATATCTAATTATAAATTATTTTTATTTATCACCTAACCGATCGATCGTATTTAATTTACAAATATATTAATTAATTTGGTTAATAATTAATATTAATTAATTTCATTTTTTCTTTTGTTTTATAACAAAACTTAAAATCACATGAAAATAGGAAGATGATTTCTTTTATATTTCAAAAATTATAAATTTCATAAATTTTAATTTAAAACTCGACTAATTAAATTAATTAATTTTATCACTTTGCTTAATTATAATTAATTTTTTTTAAATGCTTTCTACAATTTATAAATTATCTCTTGTATCCATTTTGAAGTTTTTTGTACATTATGATAGATGCCGGGTTGATGATCGACACCGCAACCAAAACCCGCACTCGTGATACCGGCCAACGTAAATCGACCATTTTCGATAATTACGAGCGGGCCACCCGAGTCGCCGAGACACGCATCCTGGTGTCCATCCGAATGACCCGCACAAAACATTTCGCCAAACAGTTCAACATTAATTTGTTTACTTTCGTGCCAGTTTATACAATCGTTTGCGCTTATTATGGGCACCGATGCGGTACGTAAAATATTTGTCCCTGTATGTCCCATATTTGCCTCAGTCTTACCCCATCCCGCAATTATGCCACTGCGGCCGACCAAATTAACCGGGCCCGCTGGTAAACATATTGGTGCGATATGCGTTTTATATCCGGCCGGCCGTGCCAATTTTAGTAACGCCAAATCGTAACGATCCGGCTGCGTCATGCGAAACTGAAATCGCGGATGGATAATTTTTTGTATGACACGATGTTTTTCTGCCGGCAACGGTTCAAGTATAGCGCCCGAGTTTTGGGTATCCAGTTCGCCCAGGTACACGATAATTTCTTTGTTGCGCGCTTGCTGGATGCAATGGGCCGCGGTTGCAACGTACCGTCGAGAGACTAGAACACCACCACATTGAAATTCACCGATACGAATATGGGCCTGCCACGGATACTCGGCGAATTCGGCCATTCGGCCACCGATAATTCGTTTCTGGATTGTATTCTGTGAGGTTTTTGGAATGCCACACTCGATCAGCACGTTATTTATGATCGAGAGATTATCGGCACGTCGTCGCAGTAGAAGATCTTTTTTCGGAAACTGCTGCGTTGAGGCGGTTTGGATTACCGGTTTTAATTTTAGCTTTATGGGTGGTGGTAATGTTGAACTAAAAATACAAATAATTATATTCGCTGTACTAAGAAGGATTGATATATTTACTTAATTACATTACCTTGGCATATCATTTTCCAAAACACAACACGAGAATAACCATTTATTATCGCCACATCCTTGTACATGCGTTCCACCGTCCATCCAACACGAAAACGAAAATCGGCACGGTAAAATCACATTTTGATATAAGCATTCTGTCGGTAAACCTAGGACAGTGTGCCATATGTCTGCAAAAGTAAAACATGAAATTTTGGATTGGACCAAATCGAGACTTTTAACAAAAATATACTCACTAGCTTGGGCGGATAAAATTAGATAAAATCCTATGGTTATCCAACGCCATACGTGCATTATATAACATTTGTTGTAAGATGTGTGTGCCAGTAAATGCTAAACGTTTAATACGATGGTGGCTCGTTCCCAGAAAGCGGCAAAATTTTTATTTAATCTACCAAATTTAATTAGACAAATTTCTTATAATTTCCGTTGTAAGTTCATCGTCATTCTGTATCTCGTGTTGCCCGATATGATAAAATGGCGTGCTGCAATTAGATAAGATAGTTGCATAATTATTACTTTGAGCATTGCAATTATAAAAAATGATATCATTTGCATTAAATCTCTATTATGATACAGTTAGATGACGTATAGCATCACATATTACTCGTGCGGGGGTTATTTGATACCATATGTAGTGCGTACAAAACATAATGTCACAATCTACAACACATTTACACTCGTATTTTCTAACAAAACATTTAGAGCATTAGAATAAGAATAAATTGCGATGTTATTAGACTAAAACGTATTTAAACCAGATACACCTGTTGTGCATCTATGTAGCGTCTTATCTAGATATGAATCTTATTACAATAACGATTAACGACTTACCATAAAACAAAGAGATTAAGACAATTTGTATAGTTTTCTATTTCAAGAATAAATTTACGATTTCTTCTAATCTTGAGAAATTTGATGCAGTAAAATATAAATTGGGATTTAACCTCTCGTTTATAGCGAAAGTAATTATTCGTTTACTGTTTTCTGTAAGATTGAAATTCGCGAAACGTTAAAGCTGTAAAATCTCGGAGTTTCCTTTAAGAAATATTATAAAAGTACAAAGGCTAGCCATAAATTATTTTTTAGTTCATTTCATAGAAACTCACGCTGATCTGTGGATATTTAAGACGTATGCGGTTATATTGACATATGTGTGTTGAATGTAAAACCGCCTCGAGCGCTTCCTTAATCTAAAAATTTTAGCATTGAACTGTGCCAATATTCTGGATTTTATTGTCATAAAATTTTACTGAGTTTATAATATAATAATTTACGGCGGTTAGAATATTGCAATTAAAATATTACAAATACAACATTTCACAAACTCATCGCTAACTCTTCACTGTGTACGTGCAAACAGAGTTAATGCATCAACAATGCATGTGCATGTATACTACAACAACAACAGCGCAATACAAACTAAGTAAATTTGCAATATTTTACCCATCCAGATCATCCACACCAGCGGCGTAACCAATTGCAGCACATTGCGCAGTCACCATAACCACGATGCACGCCCACCACTCACATCACCATTATAAATGCAGTGCAAACAAATATTAATTGCTCTCATTGCTTAAAAAATTTTGCTATACTCGTATGACGTCATTTGAACTCGATGGTTCCAATCTTTGGCTATAGATGGCAGTATAATAAAATAAATGATTTGTTTTTTTAAAATCTTTTTTTGTGAAATGTTACTGTCAAAATGCATTAAGCAGTTCGTTAAACAGCTAAATGTCTAGTGGTTTTTACGAACATCACTGCCATCTACAGTTCAGAAAATGAACTGTATACATACATTTGATGATGTATCAAACAGTACTGTAAATGGATGTTAAATTTAAAGTGAAATTAAAGTAATTTTAAATGCTAATAAATAAATTAAACTTTTAATGATAAATAACAAATAAACATAGAAAATAAAAATAAATTCAATAAACATTAAATTTTTGTTTTGTTTTGTTTTAACTTTTGGAATCTGTTCTGGAGCCAGTTCGTACGTCCTCGATTTGGCTACTGAGTAAGACAGGACTTAATCCTATGTTACGAAGTAGTTAAATCGACGATGTACAGCTATATATAGGTATGATTTAAGTAGTACTGACATGAAAGATGGGACTGGCCATGAGCTCTGGATTCCGATAGGGTGCCATAGCAGAGCCATCTATGATTTAAGGAGTCGTAATATTTAACGGTGAGTTTAATTTAAATCCATCCATACTGAAGTTGGGATCTAACGTATGCGAGGTACAATATCATTATATTGTCTCTACATCTTCAATATCCGTAGTTCACGGCTTAATAAACCCACCAAACATAGAGTTTGATCTAGCAGTGCCTAGCTCGATGTGATTAGAGAAACTCAAATTTTCAACGAAAGTAACTCCTTGGCGACCTCCAGTTGCATTTAGCCTTACCTGCGTATACAAGTCTCTGCGCAGGTGGACCTGTGTTTCTCCGACACTCGTGGAAAAATGATGAGCAAGGAAAAAATAATAAATAAAAATAAAGTGGCCGGGACCCTCCAAAAAACGGAAAGTAGAAAGAAACAGAGTAACTCTAACCATAAAGGTGGGGCTCCCTCATCAGTGGCAAGAGAAAGTGACACCATGGCATCGAATTCAGGAGGCAGCGGGACCGCCAAACAAAATAGTGGGGAATCGAGAGAGATCCCTTCGACGAAGCGACGGTACAGGGAGAGACGGTCGGCGTATAGAATTTTAGAGAAACTGGCTGCCACCTCTGAGGGGAAGCTTACAGTAGAATAGAAAGAATCTGTGGCATGGGCTAAGAAAACTATCGGCTGCGATAGCTCGGAAAGGGTCCTTGGGTCTAAAAGACAGAGGACCCATGATGAGCTTGAAGCAGGCGGCAGCAAGCGAAGCAAGGTGCAAATAGACATGATGTCGGGTGCTCCTAAGGACCAAAAATCGAAACTATTCAGTGAGATCCTAAAGGAGCACGTTCTGGTGCTAGCCGTCATTAACAGACGTTAGGAAGATGGGAGCATCACGCCGGAGAAGTGGAAAATTGTGTGTAATGCACTAAACTCCATATTATTGAGGATCTTGAGAGAATATCCGGGATCCTCCTCGTCCTGTAGTGATATGGGATAGTACCAGATCTGTCGATCTCTATAAAAGGACAGTGACCGAAGTAGGCGACGTGTGGCAGGGCGTGAGGCTTGAGGCAGTCTCCAAAGGGGAATCCCAAGCAGGTCGAGGGCACGCGTCTGGTTACCAACCAATCCGGACAAGCCAGAGCAGATCCTTGAGATCATTCGGACCAGTAATCCCGATCTTTCAACGGAAAAGCAGGAGGAAGCTAAGAGGGGTTTTAAATTGGCAATCATGCTGATCAATAAAAAATCCCGAGCTTCCCTTGCAAATTCAAAGGGAGTATTCAACTTCGGGCTCTGGTCATTCACTCTTAAAGTATATTAGAAAGATGAGGCGATACGGGCGCGGCAGACCAGTCTGGGGGCAACCACGAACGGACCCAACAGGAAACGGTCAAGCGGACGGGGGGCGATTAGAGGGCGATGTTTCGGATACGGAGAGTTTGGTGAGGAGAGGTAGCCTCCTCACTCTTGAGTCTAATAGGGACATCCTGACGAACTCTCGACGTAGGCGGATGGCGTCCGATGCAATGAGCCAGATGCCACTATTCTGATGCAGGGAGTGCAGGAAGAGTAAGGCGGATCTCAATGATTAATATGGTACAAATAAACCCGCATCACACGAAAGCTGCCTCGGTAGCTCTCGTTCTCAGACTGACTAAGGCATATGAGGATTTGGTGTTAATCCAAGAACCTTGAGCAGATCAGATCGTGTATTTTAGTGAAAAGTAATTTGAATATTTTTCTTCTTCCTCAATTTAGTATCGGGGATGTTACAGCATTAGGATGCAATATTGGGCAAGAACCAACATTTGTTATTAAAAATCGACAGGAGCTTTTAGATGCGACCTTTGCGTCAGAAACAATTTTTCATATGTAAAGGGGTGGAGAATGGCGAGGGAGCTCTCATTCTCTGATCACCGATATGTAACATATAACCTCAACGTTAAATCTGTTCTCTGTGTTAGAGGAATTATTGCCACTGGAGGTCACTGGACTTCCGGCGACAGTAGAATAATTAGATTGCATGGTTGATATTGTAACAAAAGCATGCAATCTTTCATTTAATGATGCGTGCCCTATGATAAAGCCTAGAGGAAGGCAGAAACCGACATGGTGGACCACGGAGTTGGGAACCTATCGGGGGGCGTATAGGACAGCCTTTAATAAAGGCAACAATACAAGGGAGGTTCGGGATTGGGACTCCTATAAGAAGTACCAAAGGAAGTACAATAAAGTGTTGAGGAAGTCACAAAGGGGGTCTTGGAAACTTTTCTCTTGTAGAGTGGACGAGGTTTCTGAGACTTCTCGCCTTAGGAAAATTCTATCTACTAACCAGTCCCAGTTATTTAATTAGATTGGACGGGTAATGGACAGCTTCAAATGCGGAATCATTGGAGCTTCTCATGGATACCCATTTTCCGGGAAGCTTTTATGTCACAATAGAGCCTGAAGGTCATCGAAGAACACCTTCAATAGATATGGAGGACATCGTGGACAGGGAATGAATTCTTTGGACGCTGAACGGTTTTAAGCCTTATAAATCGGCGGGTCCGGATCAGATTATACCAGCAGAGATCCAAAGGATCGGCGGTCATCCTCCCCTGGCTGGAGGTTATCTTCGGGGGTTGTCTGAAATTGGTCTATATTACTAAGAAATGGAACGAGCTCACATGTTTGTCCAAAGCTCCTGAGGCCTTTAACTCTAGCATCCTTTTTGTTGAAAACCCTGGAAAGGCTGGTAGATATAGTTATTCGAACAAAAATTGAGCCAGGAAATTGGGCAACGTCGCAGCATGCGTACTGTAAGGGAAAGTCGGTGGTCACAGTTTTGCACGATGTAGTACGCAAGGTTGAGAAGTCAATTTACTCGCAAGAGTTTTTTATGGTAGCAATTCTGGACAGGGAGGGTGTCTTTAGTAATGTAAAAACGGAGGCGATCATTGAAGGTTTGTCATTTTTGAAGGTGGACTACCCTATACGTAAGCTGACAAACTAGATGCTAGTGAGCGGGATTATTACCTCGGAACTGGGGGAGTTCACTATTAGAAGACGGGTGGTTAGAGGAACCCCGCAGGGAGGTGTAATGTCCCCCTTTCTTTGGAGTGTAGTGATGAACGGATTGCTGTTGAAACTGGAGAGAAAGAGTGGTAGCGTATGCAGATTATGTACTGATAGCTGTCTCAGGCAAACATCTGGATATGAGTAGAGGTATTATGAAAAATACACTCCTGATCGTTCCGAAATGAGCCAGCAAATGTGGATTAGAGGTCAACCCTTCCAAGACGGAGCTGGTACTATTTACTAAGAAATATAAAATTCTGGTAGTTAGCCCTCCTACTATGAACGTCATTAGACTGGCTTTTGCTGACAGAGCGAGATTTTTGGGCATAATCTTGGACAGTAAGCTCAGCTGGAAGCCTAACATTATAAAAAGGGTGAATAAGGCTAATGTATCCATTTACTCGTTTAGGAACGCCATAGGTAAGATATGGGGTTTGAAACCAGAGCTGGTACACCGGCTCTATACCGCAGTGGTAAGACCTGACAACACCTACATGCGCTTTAGAGGTTATGTTCCACCTTATTCCAATCGAATTTTTTAAAAAGCAGATGGCAGCCAATGTGGCTACGAGACTCTCGACTGTCTCTCAGTGGAAGTGTCTTCAGGCGAGGCACTCGACGATAGTTAGATCGCTTAGGGAAGAACTGGCGAATCTAGAATATATTAAACCCACGTTGTGCTTCGATAAAGGTGTCCGGACCATCTATCCTTCGAGGGAATCCTGGAGGATTCAATACTGGAAAACGAGGCAGTGCAATATTTCGAGCCGGAGTCTTCTGTGAGAAGCTTAATGTTAATATATCTGTTCGTCTCCGTGACTACTGCAGGGTGTACCAGACTGAAGTGGTGGCGATCGTGGAAGTCGTGACAAGGTTGAAGCATAATGTGGTATCTGATAGAGGTAACGCAATTTATGTGAACAGTCAGGCGGCGGTCAGGTCACTAGAGACGGTTTGTCTGAAGTCACAGATGGTGCTGGATTGTCGATCATCTCCTAATGAAATGAGCAAGTATTTCAGAATCCATATATGCTGGGTCCTTGATCACTCGGACGTCACGGAAAAATGCAGAGCAGACGAACTAGCTAGGTACGGTATGGCTCTCCAGATGCAGCCGGAAACGGTAGCTCCAAGGCACTACAATCCGGGAAAACAAGAAGTAGTATTGGTCGTAGGGATACTAACAGGACACTACTTTTTTGGAGAACATGCGAGAAAGCTGGGTCTACAAACGAATGACTTTTGTAGAAGATGTATAGACGAAGAGGAGGAAGAGACTTTCATTTATTATGCTCGTGTCCGGTACTTTCAGACAGAAGGCATAAGTACTTAGCCGTGTACGGTATAGACATCCTTTTGAAACTCGCTGACTGTGGAGTGCGATATTTTACGCTATATAAGTAGCTCTGGATGGTTTCAACGGGAGTAAAGAGGATATAGGATCCTGTGGTATCACAATGGGCCACTATTGGCCAAAGTGTGCGATAGCAGCCACTCTAACCTAACCTAACTTAACTTCTAGGTCTATAAATACATATAGTCTTTATTGTGTCGTACCGCATTTATATGGTACTGCTGCACAACAGGATTAGTTTTTTGATTAACATGTATGGGCTTACATTTATTTATGTTGAGACTGAGCAGATTGGAATCACATCAAGTCGCTAGGTTGTTAATATCTTGGTCTAATGTGTAGGGTGAGTTTGGTAGCCTTTAAGCACGCCGGAGGTGGCTGAGATTAATTCAGACATTTTGTTCCCCATTCCGATGTATTGAGAGCGATTGCTCAAGTATAGTTTAATCCAGGTTAAAAACGGACTGCAGAAATAAAATTTGTAGAGCATTCAAGGTTTTATAATGACTGATGGAGTCAAAGGAGTAATTTTCTATTTCTTTTAGTTATCTGTGTTGCTGGTTTTTCTGGCATAAAATTATGTTGACTTTGTAATATTATATATTGTGATACCACGGCCCTGAATGAATTCAATATTACCAGTTCAAATAACTTTGGAATTGAAGAAATTAACGTTTCATTCCGTGTTCCAGTTTTAAATATTAGTGTTATTCTTGTTATTTTCCACTCCTGAGGAAAACGTCTTGTTGTAAATATTAAATCAAAATTTGATTTGGTTTTTGTTTTTAAGTTCCCGCCAAAGTGACCCAAACCTCTGTATATCAAGCAGTACTCGGAACTCCAGAATTACCTGGTTTCATGAGTTTCACTAGTTTCAATTCGAAACTAAGTTTTCTAGCCAAACTAAGCTTTCCCAACACCAGTTTTTTGTCTTGTATAATCCTGTGGTATTTTCATTCACAAACATTCAAACAAAACCGAGATGTATTTGTCAACTAGCCATGATCGTCATTTAAACATCGCAATATCGGACAACTTAATGACCAGGCACATAATTCGAGCTATTCGAGCTAACACAATCATTACTGAAAGATTACCGTCTTAAAGAACGAATATTTTCCAGTGTCAACCAAATGATGATCGGTGTGACTGTTCTAAGGCAGGAATGTAGCGGTTAGAATATTGCAATCAAAATATTATAAACGGACATATTGTGAATACTCATCACTCATCACTAAATACGTGCAAACAAAGTAAATGCATCAACAGGTGAGATGTGAATATACCCGCAAGCAGCATTCCAAAATGAAAACATCTTTATGTGATGTGCAATGCTGCTCAGACAGGCGTCATCGATCGAAACAAGTGGTAATCATGCGGGGCAATGTCTGATTAATACAGCGGGTGGAGAAATACTATTCAATTGAGTGTTTCCAAGTAGGTTTTGACCGGCGCCACAATATGTGGCGAACATTATCATGGTGGAATTATCATGGAATAATTTAGTCTTGTCTGGAGTAGAAGTGAGAGTCCGAGTAATGGTTTCGTTCAGATTTAGCAACTCACCAAATACACAACATAAGATTTTTTCCATGAATGTTTAGGGTTATCGTAGTGGTTCCATATTTCATCACCAGTAACTAGAAATAAAATAATCGGTGTACAACACTTATCGGCTTTAGTTCATATTGAACTCAATTTCCTTGCTTTTGAATCATTCCCAATAACTTTAAATGATGTGAAATTGCTTGATGAGTCACTCCTAATGTAAGTACGAGTTATTCTTGCATTTAGCAGGAATCTTCATCCGCAACAATGCTTCCAATTCCGCGTCTCCGTATACTTTCGACCTTCTTTTACGTTCTCTCGCTTCATTCGACAACAAATTAAACGTGTTTAATCTTTTGAAACCACTCTCGACAACTTCTCTCACTTAACAAGTAATCGAAGCGCCTCAGCTGCAGATGTCTTCAAATTACAGAAGTAAATCGCTAATATTTTAAGGTTATGTTGTTGACTGATATTCAACCTTAGGCAATCAAGTTTTACATCGGGCAATTTTGCCATAACTTAGAGATGGCATCATCTTTTGTCGAACGGTAAAAAAGAAAAGCTTCTATAGAAGCTACCACTTCCGGCCGACCGATTTCGATCAAAAATCATTGTGATCTCCGAAAGAATGGAAAACGAACTGAGTGACTAGAACTTGAAACTTCTAATTTCTCTAACGTAGTGCTCGATGCTGAAAAGCTCTTTGAAGCTGCTCCTATTTTCTGGTTCATTCAATTACTTGAAGTGGATTACATCGATGACTGTGTAGTATCGATTCTACAAATACCATATCAAGAAATGTTACAAGATCGTGTTAAACACCTGGGATTAAACGCTTATTTACCGATATGCAAATACAGGAGCTGCTGTTAACTTAACAAAAACGCGCAAACTGTTATTAATCCAATTATATTATTCGCTCCTATAAAGGAACTTAAATGGATAAAATGACATTACTACAGTAGATATGCATTCAATTTTTACCTTTCGTTAGTTAACAGTCATCACACTAATATGAACTTCCAAATCAACCTGTCAATTTGTGAAATGCGAGGCTCTTACTTTTAAGTATTTTTATTGCTTTATTTATAAATTTATTTGCATTCCAAAACTTTCATGCATTAGGCATTCGAATGACACAATACACTTTCAACTTCAACACTGTACCGGTCGGATGCCTTTCATTTTCAGTCAATACAAATTTTTGCATTCATAATAAATCATTCAGTGCCCACATCTTGAAAACTTTTTGAATCTTTTTTTTTTGTGTGTGGAAGCACTATAAACATATTGCCAAACAAAAAAGAAAAATCTATGTCAATCGATCGACCCGGACTCCGTAAATCCTTTCTCCAAATAAATACAATTGAGATGATTTCGCTATTTGCGCTTATAATCAGGTAAATGACATCACCCCACACGAAATTTTACTTTAATCGCAATTTAATTATAATTTGGGAAGAAACTGAAATTTTTTTGGCGAGACAATAGCAGCTTTATGTTAGAGTGGCGCACGCTCTGAATTGATCAAATTATTAAAAAGAAATTTTTAATATTAGTACCAGTGATCAAACATATTGTGAGCGCAAGACAGCTGCGATTTGGCGAAATGCTGTTTCTGCGAATCGTTAATCGATCAATCCGGACATACAAATACAGTGACTTATAAAAAATCACTTTCTCTGGCTGGGTATTTAGCGACATTTAATTATCACAAAAGGTTATTGAACATTATTGGCATTGAATAATGAACAGATCGGTAATTACCGCAATTATTTACTTACAACGACTAAAACTCTTCGTTTATTTAATTTTTTATTTGTTTTCCGAATAAAGAAGAAAACTAACTTTCATTATCAGACTCGCGCGCGCAATAAATGAAATTATTTTTAGAGTACTCGTACACGCAGCTATAACACAACAATAGCGAACTGTTTGTTTGATTGATTAGTTCTTCTTTTTTGGTTTTGAATCGCATACAATTTAGTTTTTGACAAGTGGGACATGATGAGTGGTTAATACCTTGTTTAAAGTATGTGTCGGACAACATTAGCCAAAAGTAAACAGAAAAATGAGAGTTTTGATGATCACCGTGCTGTAATTAATCATTTTTGACTTGTTGCAGCTGTTTGTGAGTCATATTCAATGGAAATGAAGATATTTTCATAACGAAGCTCTATATTGAAGATATTTTCAAAATAATTTCAAAAAAGGAAAGGCTCCTATGGTAGCGACTACTTTAAAAAAATATCCACAAAAATTTGGTGATAGCCGTCATAAATCTGCTGTTCATCTGAGCCGTTGTTTGATATAAACTTAAGCTATTTTTAACCACAGCCGCTTGTCACGCCTTCTGCAATCACGACATAAACAATATAAAAACTGATCAGCACCATGTTGGTTCACAACAATTATATTCCAGATCGCCGCTGAAGAATTGCTTCTGGGTTTGAAATTGTATCCTCATATTCGAAATCGAATTCACCGAACCCTCCAAAGGAAAACAAACAGTAGCTTTGTTATACGTTAAAAGTTAAAAAGTAAACAATATTTTTATGACAATCTTGATGGCTCGAAAAATTATCAGAGTTTACTGAATGTTGCTAAAGAGTATTATGTTGAAAATCGTGGCAGCATCACAGAAATATTAAAATTTAAGCAAATACCTCGACTACACTATTGATGTTTTCTCGAATGAGAACGCCTATTCGCAACGTCACTGTTTCGAGTAATGTAATCCGTTCAATGAAATTCAGCAATGGCAATTTATCAGGCTATGAAGGCAGTTGATAATGATACAGTTTTGTTACTTCAAGGCTAAATTCCCCGGATAGGGAATATGATAAAATCGTTTTTAACCGCCGATCCACTCGGAACAATGTTCATATTAGACTTGCAATCGGAGTAGAATTCCCAATACGAGAGAACACATAATTTTTATGGTCAACTTTTTTATTTGGTGTATGTTGCATAACTGCGGCAGTACGTTGGTGCAATAGGCTCAATTGATGCTCAAATAGCACGGAATAGTACAATGGTGGGATTTGGGATTACACCGGAGAGAAAAAATCAAAATTATGTGTTAAAAAAGAAATTTCACTCTAAATGAGCTGGAGAATGTTGCCAGTATACATGAATAAATGGCCTTTAAATTACTGTCAAACACGATAAGGTGATTATAATTTTGATATTCATAGCAGATAGACAATTGTATTAGCATCCAGTATTTATCACTATCACGGCTTGCAACAAACGAGTGGAAAATATATTTTTAATCGGCGGTCATCAAGAATAAATAACCAGTGTTTTAGGCTTGGAATAACAATTCTCACGTAACGAATACATGGGCCCATTTCTTGAATGCATCTTATCAATTTAACGCTGTATTCGGCATGTAATGCATGATATCTGATAACATAGCGGGGACCAAATGCCGAAATAGTCTATTATGCAAATAATCACACTGGCAAATTTTTAATTGGAAGCTGGTGGCATCAAATCAGAAAATTAATCAATTATGCCTGTGGGTTTTTTCACAAGACTTGAACTTAACCGCATCAGATTAAGCGCCAAGGAATACAACTACTACGTCTAACGGATCTCTTGATTTTGTAGCGGAATTCCTAAACTTTTTTACCCTTGCTATATTGGCATATATATCTACGCGCTACACCGAGATATCCGGGACATTTAAATCTCGAGCACAAAAATGGAAAAATACGAACATATATAGCCCATAATCGGGGTTCAGTCTATCAATGCAAACTTCATTCAGTGCGATCAGGTAGAAATCAAGATGTGCGCATACCTATAACAAAGCACCACGGAGGCCATAGGGTTATCAGACTTCAAAGGAATTAAGAATTTGCATTCCAAAACGATTTACGACTAGTATTAGTTTAAGGTGCAGTATTTGTGTTTGGCAGACGAAATTTAAATAGGTTACTATTAGTTTCAGTTGCTTTTGAACGGGATGATAGCTCTCAAAGTTTGGTTAAGGATTTGTAGTTTAATACACTATATCGACGCAAACTCATCGAGTAGCGGACGTAAAACGAACTGAAGTAAGTGTATAGCTTTGCACAAGTTTTACATATATTTAATATATGACGAAGTCCCCCGTTCAAAACTATAATTGGTATCTTTACTGTGCTTATCACCATCACTAAAAGATGACCGTTTACATTAGCCAAGAGCAAAATTGTAAATAAAATTAATTTGCTGACTTCTTACCGATCATGTAACTTATCTAATAAATTTGATATGACTGGGCCACGAATGTCACCGAAATGGGGCCTAATATGAAGCTCACAGAGGAAAAGTATTTTTTATAACATTGAGAAGGAGATAAATCCGAGCGATGTGGACTCGTAGCGTTTTCAATACAACTTTGACGTGTATGAAGTTAGCCCAGTATTTCGTCACAGAAAAATCAAAAAATGTCATCAGGCAACACTAAAACTGCAGTTTTCCAGCCTAGAAACTGTTTATATTTTCTGTTAAAGATATGTTAAACTACATCATCCCAAAATTCAATATAATGTGAATACTTTTCCCAGAAAACAAAAAATTACAGAAAATTGTACATTACAAAATATAATTTACAAAGTTTGGGACCTATTTCGCGAATAACTGTCGCACTGTTTTAAAGCTGAAATTGTCACATCCATCCTTAACGAAACTCCATAGAAAAAATTCAAATGGCATCAAATCGCAGCTCCGCGTTGTCAAATTTTTCGCGCAAGAGATCGATTGTCGGTCGATTTGTATAGCAAGTGGCCCTCTTGTTGAAACCAAAGGTTGTTCACATTCCTAGAGTCAATTTCAGACCATAAAAGGTTGGTCAGCATTGCTCTGTAACGGCGTTTCCAGCAGCGTTTTCGAAGAAAAATGGGCCGATTATGCCATCACTCCAAAATCCACACCAAACAGTCACTCTTGGTGGATGCATTTGCTTTTCTACGATAACTTGTGGCTGTTTCAAACCCCAAATTCTTTCAGTTTTGCTTGTTTACATAGCCCCGAATGGGCTTCGTCTGAAAATATGATTTACCAAAACTTATGTCGTTATGATGCTGGTCTATGGCCCACGCAAAGAACTGATATCAAAGCAGATGGTCATTTGCTTTCACCTGCTGGGTTATCTGGACCTTCTTGGCGAATAATCTGAGGTATTTGTG
This sequence comes from Nephrotoma guestfalica, assembly GCA_963691935.1. Classification (NCBI taxonomy): domain Eukaryota; kingdom Metazoa; phylum Arthropoda; class Insecta; order Diptera; family Tipulidae; genus Nephrotoma; species Nephrotoma guestfalica. The sequence continues at coordinate 248,105,473 of OY829915.1, forward strand.
CAGTATCCTTCTCAGGCTGGTGTGATTAATGGCCGGTTGCTGCGATCGATGTTTTGGGGTTTTTATTGTGATTAGTCGTCATGATTTGAAGTCGATACCACTTACATTGATTTCCGAAATTTGTTGTGCCTGGGAATCACCAATTAAAATCTGCCATACTTAGTTGTAAGTAATTGGCTTCGATTTTCGTGTCAAATACTTCTTATTAATTTTTCAAAATTTTATATTTAGAATATTTTTAAAGCTTCTTAAAAAACTAAAATAAAGGCAGTACTATCGAAAATGATAGACAGAAAAATAATCTTGTGAAGTCATGATGTCATCATAAAAGAGCCAAATTGTTAGATGTTTGCAACTAAAAAATATGATATAGCGTTTGACACATCACGTTATACAAATGAGCTTTAAGCTCAAAATGTGATGCAATGTCTAATCAAAATTGCATAAATATAAATAAATTAATATACTTAGGGTATACAGATGAAAGCCTATATAGACTCACTTATATACTGGGACAAACACATAGAGACCTACCGCGCCAATATCAAAATACGGATCGACCTGGGACTTTTATTGTGTTTAGTGCTTATCATTACAAGTCGATACCGTTTGCTCCGGAACTCGTGGTTCCTGGAAACAATAAATTAAAATCTAACATACTTGGACCATACAGGTAAGAGCCTATAGCGTCAATTTGAACTGAACTCCTGGGTAATGCGAACCATTAATAAAAAAAACTGTCTCTAATATACTGGGCCATACACCGAGCAATATGGTATCGACTTTCCTTAATGGTTGTTGTTGTTGTTTACACTAAAAAGCAGTCTATCCATATATTGAGATTGTCTCAAAAGGCTTTTATCTATATGACCCAAGTATAACAGATTTTATTTTATTTTTCCCAGGAACCATGAGTTCCGGAAACCGAAGCAAGCGGTAACGACTTGTTTTGATTTCCACCATACACAATCTTCAGTAGTTTTTAGTTTCTTGGGTTAAATATTCACATTATAAAGGGTGGCCTATCTATCGTTTGCAATTTAGTTTGCCTCTAATTCAAAAGCTAATGTATATAGAAAAAGTATATACATTGCCATTAAGTTTGGAGCACAATTTCATTTAAATGATTTCCACGGCTGACTTTACACTACTCCATTCTGTCAACGCAATTTTTCATAACATTTTTAATTGGATGGGCCTCTCTGCGTGGTGGCCAATTGACATGACAATCTCGGAAGACAAGTGTACAAAAGACTGATTGTTGCATTTTCGGTGTGGCAAGCTGCGCCGTCCAGTTGAAACCAAATGTTATGTGTGTCCTCTTGAATTCTGCGTCAACTCCACCACTAGTTGAACCTTGTACGAATGTAGACCGATTTTTTTATGCAAAATTCCCATCACAGAACTATGTGAAATATTCAATTCTAGAGTACGATGGATGCTCAGACACATTCTGTGCAACAGCTGCAATGTTTACGGCTGCACGCACTGTAAATGTACGTGCGCGTCTTGGTTTATCCTATAACAATTTAGTTTCACGTACTCGCTTCACAAATTGCCTTAGGCATTTCATTTTTACTGAATTTTCCACGTAAATTTCTTAAAGTTTGGGTAAGACAACACTCACCACTTTGAAAGCAAGCTTTCAATATTCCCCAATATTTTTGTTCAAGTGTAAAGCGAACTATTTCGTAAATGGCAAATATTAAAGTAATTTATGTGCTACCCGTTATTACTTTTTGGGATGATGTAGCTTACCATATATAACAGAAAATATATATAAATCCTGGTCTGGGATGATAATGCAGTTTTAGTGTTGCCTGATGACATTTTATTGTATTTGTATTACTATATAATGGAAGAAAACCACAAATTTACGAATTTTGCCCAATTGGTGGTGTTGCCCTCTCTTGTATTTATGACAGATTGGCATCTTCTGGACACGGAGCTAATCAACGTGTCGAAGCGGTCTCGTGAAATTTGTCTCAAGTGATCTTGATTTAAATTGCATATAGTTGCACTCGCGTTGTTATTGATGCTAAATGTGGCAGAATGCTTCGTTGAAGTTGATCCGATTTGTATTGATAATGGAAGCGCGACAGGTTCCAGTACCTCATTGATGTAACGAAATCAGTTGTTTTACCACACATACTTCCAGTCCATACCATAACAGCACCTTCACTGTACCTATGCACTTCTTGCACAACTCTTTCAGTGTTACCAGATTGTCTCCATATTCTTGTTCTCCTAGTATCTGGATTAAATCCGAATCTTTTTTTTATTTTTTATTTACGTTAAATGGGAGATCCTTGGTAAAATTGGTGGGTAAATCTGTGTACCGGAAGTAGCAGCTTCAATGGGAGCTTTTCTATTTTTGCATTAAAGTTGAAAACTTTAGCATTTATAAGAACGACAAAGAATTGAAAGATTAAATTTTCAACCAACTAACCATTCAAGCAGAGATAATCTGTTTTGATTATACAATACAAGACAGTTTTACCAAAAGTTCGGTAAGTTTAATTTTTGCTTTAGAAATCAAGAGTGGTATTCGAAATTAAATGATGCCATCGGACCAAAATCCGCACCAAACAGTCACTCGTTGAGGATGCATCGGCTTCTTTACGATCATGTGCGGGTTCTCCGTGCCCCAAATGCGACAATTCTGCTTGTTTACATAGCCGCCAAGATGGAAATGCGCCTTTTCCGAAAATATGATTTTTTGGCAAAATTTTCGAATTAATGTTTCAATATTTCCCAGCGTTGTTCAAGCAAATACACAACCATTTTCGTTCAGCGGAAGAATAAAACTAACTTTCTGTCAAATCAGAAGTGACATAACCCTTACCATACTCAAAAAAACCGCTAGTTCAAAAAAAAAATTGGCCCACCCTGTACTATAGATATACAGAATACTAAAAATAAGTTTTGTGGGATTTACAAAAGATGGCGTAACTAGTATTAAATCGCATCGGGCCATCTTCTAACTATACTCATGTTTAAGCGTTATCATTTCCCTCTAAAAACCAAGGTGTGCCATGACACCCTTTGTGCCAACAAAACACAATTTGCGGGAAGCGTTGCTTTTTTGTTTTAATTTGAAGAAAATTACAGCTGATGGATATCGGTTGCTGTAATTTTCTTCAAATTAAAACATGGATACCATTAAAGTTAGAAGACGCTGTTTTGGATGCGTTATTGGACCATGATTCATGCCAAACACTATCTCAAGACCATGGGTACTGCTCAAAACCATCTCAAGATCATGGGTATGGTACAAAAACAAAGAAAATGGGCTCTGTATGAACTCAAGCCAAGATACGTCGACTGCCGTTTTTTCACGAGCGGATAACTGCTCCAAAGACAAAATCGGAAGGGTTTTTTGTATATCGAATCGTAACGGAGGACGAAAAGTCTGGTAAGATCAGTGCGGAGTGATGTATTATGAGCTGCTCCAGCCTAACGAAACCATCACTGGAGAACGTTATCTACAACAATTGATTCTATTAAGCCGAGAATTGAAAGGCCCACAATATTCCAAAAGTCGTGAAAAAGTGTTCTTTCAGCACGACAACGTTCGGCCTTATGTTGCGGGAGTCGTCAAGGAAACTTTGGAGGCGCTTCAATGGGTTGTCCTACCCCATTGCTCTGGTCGAAAATGTACATTTTTAATTACTCTACTTAGGTTTGTGTTATTGAAATTTGAAATAGTTTAAACCAGTTCCACAACATGAGACAATTCAGAGTGCCAATCTATTATAACTTATTTGCCTATACCCTGTTTTGAAGCTGTACAGTGTGGACCATCTGTTGGACCTCCTACTGAGCGTGCAATTTGCAAAATTATTGATCATTTTGAAGAAACTGGTTGAGTGGAAGATCGTAGATCGTACCAACATGTTCATCCAGTTCGTACTTCTGATGAAGTGGCAGCTGTTAGTGAAGGTGTTCGTAATGAACCAGGCACATCAACCAGGCATTGTTCACAAGAACTAAAAATTTCATGAACCACATTACGACATGCAAAAGATGTTGATCTTCATTTCCATCCATACAAAATTCAACTAACTCAAAAATTGAAGCCACCAGATCATTTAAATCGACGTCGTTTAGTTAATTGGATGCTTGAACGAAATAAAGGTTTTTCATCAAAAATCATCTTTGGCGATGAAGCTCATTTGCATCTTAATGGGTACGTCAATAACCAAAATGGTCGAATTCGGGGAACGGAGAATGTTGTTCACGAAGCAGAAGTGTATCCTCCAAGATACACTGTTTGGTGTGGTTTATGGGCTGATGGCATTATTGGGCCATTTTTATTTGAAAACGAACAGAAAATGCGCTTACAGTGAATGGGGAACGTTACCGCAACATGTTAACTGCTTTTTTGTGGTTAACTTAATTTTGAGTTTCGATTCTCCCTGTTTTCTTCTAAAATTTCTCGTTTTATTCCAATTCCAGAAGATAGTTTGAATATTTTATGTTCAAGTGTTGGAAATTGTCCAATAGAAGACTATCTAAAAGGACGCGGCCTTTTGCTCCTTTATCTTAGATTGTACACCATAAATAAGTAATGCATTTTGTACCTATAAAGCCAGTTTAAGGATTAGGTGTTCTTGATATGAAGAATAAATACTGTTTTAAGCCTTTAAGCCTCAATCGCTAACTTTGTTATTGTGCCGAACACTTTTCAGAATTTTGCATTATAATTTGTCACCTTTATGAAAATTTGACACAATCAATAGCTTTTTTATAGCTATCTCAAAGTTTCCCATAATGGTCTAATAAAAATTAAAATGTTTGCAAATTGATCAAAAGGTAAATACCTCCATACCTAATAGAATTCGCAACACAGAGAGAAAATCAAAAATAACCAAGACACAACTTAAAACTTCAAAGTAAAACCGTAAGATGAGAAATTATCGAAAATTGTAATTATCATCATCTTCAAAACTAGAGCAAATCCAACGTAAAAATTTCATTTTTTCACTATCACCATCGTTTCGATTTCTTTGAAGGTGAAAATAGTTAAATCGTCCCACGCGCATGCGCCGCGATTACAATTTAATTAACCAGCCATGTGCGCGCGCATAAGGTTAAGTTCAAACAGAACTAAATTAAGCGGAGTGACAAACTTTATGAATGTAATTTATTGTATGCAGACAACATAAACTATAATAAAACTAGAGATCTAATCTAAATAAGAGAAAATAAAAGTAACAATTTTTTTAGTTGAGGCTTTTGGTTTCGTCTGTGTTTCAAACAGATTTCATTTTCTTATATACACACAACTATTTGATATAATTTGTGTGTGTGTCTTAAGTCATTCGTTTTTAGGTAATTTATTTCTTAAAGAATTATTAAATGATTAAATTAAAACGTAGTTAGAGAAATAAAAAACTTGGATTTCAAACCAATCAAAAATAATCGCGGCGCTTATTAAATTGGTTCCGGAATAATTATAATTTCCATTGTTAATTAAAGTTTTAAGGTAATGACTAAAAATATTGTGGTTTTAGCGCACACGCTAATTTAATATTACAACGCTACCATCACCTCTAAGTTAGCCGAATATAGAATAATCGCCAGTCGAAATGGGTGCTTGGGCCGGTTTAAGAGCGAAATTGATGTCCTGCTTTCATACAGTTAAAAATCGCGAATGAAAATTTCGTCGTGACCAGGTAACTTTTTTGAGTTAGTGGAAAGAACAAATTGATGATAATGAAGTGGAAATATTTGCATTACAAAAATGAAAAGTATACAAAATTGTTAAGGAAATCAGTTGTAGAAAGCACGTCCAAACAATCATGTCGAATGTCACAATATTACCATTTTATATTTTGTTTAATTTGATAATTATAAAACAACGTCTGAAATTGAAATTATCACGAATGCTTACTATGGCCCCGATCAAAATGTATGAAGGAGTTATCAATTATATTACAATTTGGCTTCATCCTCATCGATATCGCTTTCATGGATAATGCTAACGGCCAACAAAGCAGTTGGCAGCAAACTTAAAAACTCCGAGTCAAGAACAAGAACTGGTAACTTTCTCCAGGCTCTGTATGGAAATGGTAGTAAAAACCAAGAGAAAAGCTTTAAGCCACTATCATCGAAGCAGGTAACAAATACTTTTACACATAATAAAAGAAATTGAGTCAACTTTATTGCCACAAGAGATAAGTGGAGGACGAACTGTCAAGAGCTTCCGAATAAGATGCGTTATTAATATTATTAATCTTGAAAAACCCTCAACCAATGTGCAAATTTGATCTGGAACCAGTATTGTGCAATTACGCGTAAAAAATAATTGTTTACATTTTTTAAGTAAATAATGTAAATAATGATTGACATTTGCATGAAAATGCCTAAATTGAAATTTAAATTTTTGAGTCCCGCCTAAGGTGATTACCTGAGCTATTAACAATATATTTCATCCTTTGAATCATAGATGGAGCAGCTGTTCCTCATCAAAATATCAAGTGAATTACGCTTGTAAACAATATGGTATGCAACGTTCTAGGAAAGTGTAATAATAGTTTACACCATAAAATATTGTACGAGCCCCATTAATTAGCAGATGTAAGGCCCTCAAATTATCTATTTAATCTAATAATTCTAACAGATGTAGTTGCATGTAATGGTTGTATTATTTACTAGAATTATTTCAATAGTTTTAGTATTTTCATGCAGATATCGCTAATTAATTACATTTTTTACATGTAATAATACAACTATTTACGTGTAAATAATAGCATAATTAATGTAACGTAATAAATCTGCACAACACTGGCTGGAAAATGAAGCAGCAAAAATGAAAGGGAAACACGAAATCTACAACATGATGTGATGTACTGCAACAAACACAAAACTAGCGAGGGTGGTTTAGACAAAATCAACCCTGAAGTTAAAAAGTGCTGTAATTGTAGTTAAAATCATACCGCCAATTACGGAAGAAACAGTGTATGAGTTGGAATGGGTTAAGGAAAAAAATTACACGCAGACAACGAATTAGAAACGGGCAATCAACCAAATAAAAACATCATTTGCAGAGGCAGCTGTGAGTAACGTGCGAGATAAAGCAAATAAACCGCAGAACGATAACCAGGGAATTTATACGAAGTTATGAGTACCCGTAACGAATCAATGAATAAATTTAGGCAAATTATGGAAACAAACATGTGACTCATGCAGCAAAATATGGCAATCCTGATTGCAATATTTACGACACCCATCTTAATAACGGCAAATTTTGTGGTGGATCTGTAATTATTATTAGAGAGAAAACAAGACACCATAAATTGGAAAAATATCGTGAGGAGAATTTTAAAGGCAACTAGCATCTGTTCAGAAAAATGGTCTAGTTAATGTATCATATCCTCAGTTTACCGTTTAACGCGTCACCTGATTAAAAAGCAACAATTTGTAAATTATTTGAAAATCTGAGGAAATAAATTTGTTGGAGGAAGAGACCTTAGCTCAAAACACCCCCAATGCGGCTCTATATTAACACCATCAAAAGGCAAGCAGCTGAGCATTTCTGGTGGCAGACCAATTTGATCAGCAAGAGCTCTAACAACAGTAATAACGGAAGTATGGAATTCCGCTAAAATACTGCTAAAATGTAAGGAAGGAACTATATCGAATCCCACGAAAAGAAGCCCCCTCCCAAGCATAAACATATGAGTAATGATCATCCTGGATAGAATTTATGATAGGCCCAAGTTGGCTTCAGACCGGGATGACGTTATGTAGATCATAAGCAGTCTAACGAATGGAGTTCACCAGTATACCTACTCTTCGACGACTTCGTCCGTTTATTTGACACATGAGACAGGAACGTAATATAGAAAACATTTTGTGAAATGGGCGGAAATTAATCGAACTCACACAAGTTATGAACATTTCGCCGCATATCGCCCTATGTTCCTAGTAGTATTAGAAAGCCTGATGAGCGCGTCACCCAATGGCATCCAGTGGGGGTAGAATTCAATAATCTGGTTCACGCAGATGACGTATGCCTGTTAACACACAAGCACGCTGGCAGAAAGCATAGAAGCTATCTGATCTAGCTACAGGAAAGGTAGGACAGTAAGGCTAATCATAAGACATAAATAAACAAAGCCAGAACAACATTAAACATTTTAAACAAAATCTGGAACATATCAAGCTAAGGATGTTCAATTCGTGTGAACTCAGTGTGTCCGTGTGACTGCGAACATAGAAGCATATTCGTACAGGTAGTTATACCAAGTACATTTTTTCATCATAATAGAATTCACAAAATAATGTGGAGATCAAATGACGGAAGAACAGAAAACCAAAATGATCACGTCATGATCTCCAAAAGACATTCCACTTGCATATCCGACATCAAATGCTACAGAGGTGGACAGCGATCACATGCTTGTCGTTTTCAAATATAAGTGCAAATTGTCATCTACACCCAACAACCAACAGCAGAAGCTCGCTGTACAGCCATAACTAACGCGGCGCAAAACACTCTTGGAAGAAAACCACCGCGATCCCGCAATGATTGGGTTGATGATCAGTGCCGGCTGATTGATAAAAATAAACAAAAGCTTCGTGATAAATGTTTGGTTCGTAACACTATAAGCACGCTCCGTGCCAGAATATCTCCGTGCCAGGAAAGATACGCCATGAATCTCACTAAAAACTTCCACCCAAGAAGTACAACCATCACAGACGAATGGAGAACTGAAAACAAACGTGGCCAATGTTCTGTCATAGTGGCAAACCCACTTCCAACATCAGCTAAATTGGTCTGACGGTGACGGTGTTATTAGAGTAATCCCGTCTTTGTCAAATATCCCACAGCAGAGGAATTATAAGCAGCTATTAGTAAATTGAAAAATGGGAATGCACCAGGCCTCGACGGAATCTCAGCAAAATTAATTAAACACGGAAGCACTGTTCTTCCGTCAAATCTATACGATCTTATCGTCGCTATTTGAGACCCAGAAGAACTGCCGGAGAATTGGAAACCTGTACAACTGCCCAAAAGAGGTGACCTAAAGTGTGAAAACTATTAGTATAAAGTGTTGGCTAATGTTGTACTTGCCAGCCTCGTTCCTCTTTCCGAAAACGTCATCGGTGACAGCGCCTGCAACAAAAATCTCTGTATATTTAATACGTTGGATCAATTTTTTGTGTATATGTAAATGATATCGCGCTACTTGGTCGAAGACCTAGCGATATCAAGGATAGTTTCATAAAGGAGCATAAACGCCTAAATTGCTGCGATCTAAAAATCTGTTGCAGTCGTGTAAGCTTCCACTACATAAAGCACTCATTAGGTCTGTATCGGCTTACGGAAGCGAGAGCTGCACTCTGACATCTAACGACTGTAGAATGTTATCTAACCTTTGGTGTAATTAACGTTGCGGAAAAAGAATATTGTCGGATATTGCGATATCATTGGATTCGTTAAAACCAACTGAATTAGATGACTTGACCACGATGCAAGGTCTCCACAATATCAAATTATTAAAAAAGTGTTTCAGGGACATCTTGCCGTTGTACATCGTAGAGTAATATCCAGGCTGCGTTGGCGGTAAGACATCGAACATGACCTACGGATAATAGAATTTCGAAATTGGAGGGCGTGAGCAATGGATCGAGGCGGAACAAGAACCGCTGTGAATGCGACTAAATTCCGCTTGCGAGTATGTGATAGCTGGCGGGCGAGAGAGAGATGAAGAAGAAGAATTTTTTTCAGAAGATTTTACAGATAATTGAAATAGAATTATTTGAATTATTTATTTGAATCAAATTGATTTGCTGTAATAATTCAAATATTTTATGAACTTATTGTGCAAGTAGTTATGGTCCCAAATACCCAAGTATATATACGAATACACGAATATTATTTGAGAAAATTAGATGAGTAAGGAATCATCTGATACGTGATTATTTGATTACGTGAGTTTTGATATCAAATCCCACTAGAAATATCGAAAAAAAGTTTGCAAAAAATTACTGATTCAACTTAAAAAGCTAAATTTAAATCTATAACACCTCAAATGTTGCAAAAAATTATTAACATGTGTTAAATATCTATATAAATTGGAACTATTTGTCACGCGCTGGTACGGTCACCCATTTCAAAAAGGTCATACCTTAACAAGGAGCTGATATAGTTTTTTTCGTCAGGCGATGCTCCAAAATCGAGAGACACACTTGTACAATATAGTTCCCCATACAAAAGATCACATTCTAAAAATGCTCCAATCTGGGCCAGAGTTAGAGGCAGTTTTGTTATTATGAATATTTTCGATGAATTGTAGAAGATACAACACTTTTCGGGTCCCAAAAGACCCATCGTGAATAACAGTATGGCGACATCATCGTATAAGCTCTTCCTCATAAGACCAGTTAATTGTAAGGACATTAAACCGTGTTGTTAGATCATCGTATACGCATACTTAATCGTAAGACGAATAAAGCCCAATGCCCGTTAACAGCATGAATATCACATCATTGTATGGCAATTTTTTTTCAGTATACAGCATAATTATAAGACCATTGTATGTATAAGCCCATTTAAATAAACACTTAATCGTAAGACTAGTTCTTCGGAGCTGTTCATCGTAAACCATTTTATTGAATAGGCATTTGGAGTTGGAACCGTTTGGGAAAACATCGGAATGTCGAATGATTTCGAAAAAAATAATCGAAAAGCAAAACATTTTATCGATGCGCTACTCGCCGCAAGTGGCAGCACCATCGCAAAAGAGAATTTATTTTGTAATCTATAATTATACCAGCGGAAATTTTTTATTCATTTTGTATCTCTTTTTTCACTAAACTTGACCATTTCATAACCAATCCTTTTGAAAATTTAAAATATTTTATTTATTTATTTCCAGTTGCTGATCAATATATCAGAAACTTTCACTAGTAGCCAACACTTTCGGTTGTTTTTCTAATAGCGTTACTATTGTAACTCCACTTACCGCAATTAAGCAATAGAGCAATAACGTTTGGAATAACTAAATTCGAACAAAGTTTCATAGAATGGTTTGTGTATGCCAGGTACATAATTTTTTCACTGAGGTAGATTAAATCCATATATTTGCCTTTAGAAATAGAAATTTTTTCACTATAAATACAATATATCCACAGTACTACGGTTGAGAGGCTTTCTTTTTTCCCCGGGACGCTTTGAAGCTGATGACTCATCAAAATATAAACAAATTTCTCCAAAATTTTCTTCAAATTCGTATTTATAAAGTAATTTGTTTGGCTCGTACTTTGACACAAACATCCCGAATTTTACTTAACTGAACGGTTAAGTTTTTTTGGTGTTTTTTGCAAAAAATTTGAGTTCGAAATTTTCGTGTACCAGACGATTCAGATTGGTCCATTTCGTGTACCACATATGAAGATCCACAGAATTCAGAATTCCTAATGAGGCTATAATTTCTCTATCGTGGAATGCATTGAGTCACCCTCATTTTGTGTGTGCACCTTTTCAAAAAACCTGTGACTTATGTCAACTTTGAGTTGACTGGATGCCTAAGAATAAAAGGAAAATATAATTTTATTTTTATTTTGCCCAGGGCAGTTATCCGTCCAAAAGTTGAATTTTTCATCGTCGTACACCTCCGTCGCACCTCGACTCGCAATCGTTTCATACCTCATGTAACAATGCCGTTGATGACTAGCTAAATTATAAATGATGAAATTATGTACGTTTAGCTTTCTTTAAAAAAAACTACTTGTTTCGCCAAACGGGCATTACATGATTTTCTGAAAGTCAAAACAAGTAGTTACAATATATCTATGTACTATTGCTGTTGCTTTGTCAATATTTATAATTAAAAATGTCCCTGTACTGACGTTCCGTGATATGCTCTGTCTTAATGCCCTTCTCTTCAAACCATTTTGACAACTGAAAGGTCACTCTCTAAGTATTGGTTTGTTGTTTGGGCTCGCAAGTAGTGTGATTCTACCATGGGGAACGATGAGATATGCTCCATAACATATTTTTTTGATTTTTCTTTTAATTCGTTTAACGGACGAAGATATTTACCCATTGGGGAAATTAGAAAATTTCTACAATTAATTCAAAACATTATTTTTAATGATTGAAGGTCGTGATTAAGTTATATAAAACCCCCTTTACCGCGATTATCGAATCCGCTAGAGTGCGGTAGATACCACTTGATTCGAAATAGCAAGTGTAATCGGGTTTGTTTAAAAACATTTTTAAACAAACCCGAGCGTATTTGGTTTTAACTTGCGGTGTACTCAAGTAATATAGTCGTGATGATTTTCTGCGGCTGACTTTTTTGACTTTTTTGTCTATAACCTGAACAGAATTTGTTGCAATAAACCCCCATTGACGCTCTTAATAACCAAGCTGGTACAAATAATTAAAAATAATAGATCGAACATAATGAAAGACCCTTCCAAGACACTCCAAATGACATTTATCTGAGTATCCACTTTTCAAAGTTTTCGCTGGAATTTCACGTCCTAAACCATTTCTTTAAGCTTCGCCACAGTTTCTTTGTCGTTTAGATTTAACTCTTTCCCAGTTATTAGTGATCACTTTTCGTTTTCTAGTTTTAGCGACATTTTTTCAAAGGTATTTTCGCTTCCTACAAAATTCGAAGAATTACGCGAATCAGGGCTAGGGAAATATTCAGAGTCAGTACCATAGCAGGATAGCACGCAAATGGATCTGAAATATTTCAAAAAAACACCAATACAGTTCAGTGTTTTATTGAAATTTTTACGTCATTCACAGAAAATTTCTATTCTTAAAATATATTTACCTGAATCATTTTCTTCTAAACTAACTTGCAATTCGACTAAAGACTCGTCCATTTCAAATTAAACTATTTATATTATAATTATAATATTTATACTGTATAAAATAGCGGAAATTTATCAGCGAAAAATAACAGATTTTGCTACTCGCCACAAGTGGCAGCACCACCACAAAAGAGAATTTATTTGGTAATATTATTACCAGCGGACATTTTTTATTCATTTTGTGTCACTTTTTCACTAAATAAAACATCCCAGCGGAATAAAATATTAAATCATTCACGTAGTTTGTAAGTATTCACTTCTTGCAGTATCCTCCGTAACAACATGGAGGGTATTAGCATGGAGTGAATTTGTTTTTTGAAAAAATCTGAGGTTTTTATGCCTAAAGGAAGTATTTTGTTGTTGTTGATGTTCATTTATAATGCTTCCATATGTGCTTTTCCGCTACTAAAACTGTTATGTCAATCTATCAATCAATAAATCTAATCAAGAAATCTAATCTAAAAACTGAAAACAACTTATATGGCCACTGAACATCAAAAAGTTATAGTGAAAATTCTAATCCATAAATTTTCCCCAAATTTTCTTTCAAGTCTCAGTATGACCTAATCTATTAGAAAAACAACTGAAAGTATTGGTTACTAGTGGAAGTTTTTGATATATTAACCAACAACTGAAAATAAATAAATTAACATTTTTAAATTTTCAAAAGGATTGGTTATGAAATAGCCAAGTTTAGCCAGCATGAACAGATCCTAGAATTTTCTCCAAAACTTTCTTTAAAATCTCTGATCAATACAACTATCCAAATTTCATCGTCATTCTTTTAGAATGGCAGAAAGTCAAAATATTGTTAAATTTCAAGAATTCATTTAGCGAGTTCCTTTACTTCGGAGATCAATCAATTTGTAATTTTAAGGATCACTTTTAATATTTTGTTCCGCTGGGATGTTTTATTTAGTGAAAAAAGAGATACAAATTGAAAAAAAAATGTCCGCTGGTAATTAGGTAACAAAAGAAATTCTACTGTGTGATGGTGCTGCCACTTGCGGCAAGTAGCGAACTTTTGTACTTTCTGCTGAGAAATTTCCGCTATCTTGTACAGCATGGAATTTTTTAGCTATCAAATCCGTATGAAAAAATTGAAACAATTGGTTGACTCATGTAAGAAAAATATAACAAGACTTGCAATGCTCCGCAGGAGGAATAATTTGGAAAATCGGACGAAACAGGCAGATTTTCCTGGTTTTGAAGTATTCGCAAATGCAATCATGCAATAACACGATAAGTAGTACTTATCCTTATCTTGCACGCAGTGTGCGAATTCAAGTTCCGGCTAAAGCTCCTTACGAAGTATTATTCTTATGTCTCCCATGTACAAAACTAAGAATGTCTTGCTTCTTCGTGCAAAATCATTGCCAACATATAAATATCAAATTTGTAGGAATTTACAGAACATCAAAACAAATCATTTATGATGAATAACTTAATGCAAAACGTCAGAGAGATTCGTGAGTGACAAAAAAAATTTAGTGAAACGCACAAAACTATATAATCAGATTTCCATTAATGTAAGGAATGTTTGAAAAGTTTCTGACCTCAAGATGAAGATGGCAGCAACCGTCAAAAAAGGGAGGTAGTGCAACCATTTTGGATGCGCAGTCATTGTTTAACAACGTGTGTTTTTGTGATAATGAAAGCAGTTTGGGCGCCACCCAATTACTATTGATGCAAGTTGGATACACTTTTACGTTCCAGAATCAAAAATACCGTTAAAACACTAGGCTGTTCCGTCGCCTGCAAGAGTGATGGAGATTGTTTTCTGGGACAGTCATGGAGTTATCTTAATCAATTATCTTTAAAAAAGGAAAACCATTACAGAAGCATACTATATCATTACTTGACAAGGTGAAGGCCTCAGCGATTGCCAGGGTGAAAATTACACGAATTTTGGTTTGAACTCCGTGACCACTCTTCTTACTCACCAGATCTAGTCCTTGCAGGTAAAAAAACCGAGTGCTATTTGAACGGGTAGAGATTGGACAATCATGCAGCGCTATTGGCATTTGTGTTTGTGTATAAAGCGACCACAATCAAAATGTATAGATTTTATTAAAAATCAATTTTATATCCTCGGTCTACACAATAAGAAAATTTTTGTCATACGCCCTTTTAGAATATTTCAGGATTTTCCGGAACCTATTTATTTTATACAAATAATATGACTTTTTTGGCAGTCTACCGATAACATGTAAATATTAATTTTACTATCATTTGGATGAAGCACAAATGTACATGAGCATTTGATAGTTTAGGTGCGACAACACAAATAAGAAATGTCTTCCTTTCACCTAATTAAACTTAATCCAAATAACAAGAGAAACTACCTGCATTAAGTCTCTTTTCTTTCGACTAAGACTAAATGTTAACAGAGAATCCATTTAAATTTAAGAGGGCAGCAAACAACATTTATTAGTGTAATCTAACTACCCAACGATTTTTTAAATAAATTGATTTCTTCCTTCCACGAATATCAAATTAAAATTACAGTATGGATATAAATATAACACACGGTAATACGTATATGAGTTCGAAACACTTAAGATTTATGACTCGTGTATAAATAATTAAAAATTGGCGCTAAACCACAATAAACTACATTTCTACAAAAGAATTTGTAAATTTTTTATTTTTTATATATCTCTGATCTCAATTCCCCTGCAAAATGTCTTATCGTGCTGTAGTAATAATTTTTTAGTTTTTTATATTTATTAAATAAAAACACAAATTATGTATATTTATGATTATTTTATAGTTTATAGTTATTCATAAAACGGTATCACGTCCGTTTCGCCAACAAAAGCCAATACGAAAAAAAAATTACTTTGCGCGCAACTGTAAGAAATTCGCGTTGTCGTTCTTTTACTGCTTCGTATCGTACAGTTTCATTAGTAACTAAATAGTTTTATTTATTTCATATTTATTTAAGTAAAGCTGAGTATCAACCATAACAAATAGTTTTTAAATCAAAACAACAATAACTTTCGAATTTTTTGTAGTTTTTTTGTTTGTCGTCTTAAGTAAATCATATGCGTGGTAAAAACGAAAAAATTTAACGTGTGAAGTTAATTTAATAAGAAAAATTCATAAAGTATTAAGTTTTATAGTTTTGAAGTCCAAATATAATCATAACATTAGATTGGAGAGAAGCAACAAATAAATTTTATACACAAAATAGCTAATTGCGTAAATCGATTAGTGATGACAGTTTACAGATAGGTTTTAAATGAGAATTTGCATAGATTAATTATTTGTAACGACGTGTCATTGAAGACAGCTGCTTGTATTACCTGCTAATTAAAGTTTCGTCTTTGGACATAACTTTCTCTGTTCATACATTTTTGCCTTTTCACTTTAAAGGTGTGGCTTCGCTGGAACGGAAATGTCAGTGTAAATGTCAGTGCAAAGGAGTTAATGTTCTGCTGCTGCTTCACATAAGAATTTACACAAAGAAGAATTGGAAGTGGGGAGCCAAGCGAAGTTAAAACACAATGATGTTATTAAAACAGCAACCTAATTTCCTGCCTTCAAAATAATCAATATCTGTGAAGCAAGTTTTGTAATGTTTATGGTAAAAAACTAAAAAACTGTAAAAGGAACAGAAGTATATAGGGCAATTTCGTAATTTACCGATAATTACAGATGTTCGAACGGCACCCTTTAGTTAAAATGTAATATAATATTTTCAAATAAATGGAAAAGCACAACGGGAAAGTCACTTTTGGAAAAAAGCAGACAGTTGCTGAGCTGATGGGCTTTTATTGCAATTTTTTAGGACAAACGCAAACTGTTGAGGCAGGATAAAAAAACATCAAAAACTTACATTCCCAAAGCTATAAAAATCGAATCAAATGATCTTTGAAAATGCTTAGGCTATATCGCTTCCAACTAGGACGATGGGTTCTGCTAACACTAGAAAAAGTCGCTAACCCTGTTAGAGAGAAGATATTTAGGCGTTTCTATGTCAAAGCTAGCAGAGTTCAAATCTAAATTCACCGAAGCCGAAATTAGAACGCACAACAAGATCAAATAATCTTAGCCTACTTTATTGTTTCATCAATTGCCCTATTAAAAATTGTTTGGCTACATTCGTTCTTGATGAAGCGTTAAGTAATTTTATTTAAAGCTATAGTAGCTCCCAAATCAAAAATCGGATCAATCCGAAATTAGAACGGAAAACAAGATCTATTGGCATACAAATAATTTTAGGCTCATTATGACCTAATCCAAATGCGCTGTAAAAAATTAAGGCTCCACTCGTTATTGACCAACCTTTAGATTATTTCAATTAAAGCTAGCCGACCTCAAATCCAAAATCGGACCAAAACCGAAATTAGAACGCAAACCAAGATCTATTGGCATACAAATAATGTCATACTCATTATGACCTAATCAAATGCCTATTTAAAAAATAGGCTCCACTCGTTCTTGGCCAAATTTTAGGTTATTTTATTTAAAGCCGATTCAAACTCGAAATTAGTAAGCAAAACACGATCTATTGACATAAAAGTAATTTTAGGCTTATTTTGACTTATTTGACCAAATTGTCCAATAAAAAATATTGGGCTTCACTCGTTCTTCACCTAGCTTTTAGTCATGTAATTTAAAGCTATAGCTGGAACCAAATCCGAAATTAGATCGCAAAACAAGATATATTGACATACAAATCATTTTAGGCTCAGTATGGCCTAATCAAAAGCTCTATTAAAAAAATGTTAAACTCTACTGGTTCTTGACCAAGCTTTATGATATTTCGTTTAAAACTGAAAAACTATCAATCTAATTAAAAGAAATGATCAAGGTCAAGGTCCAGAACGAATAGAGCCCAAAATGGTTTAATGGAGAATTTGATTATGTGAAGAGCCTAAAACAGAAGCAGCTTGGTCAAAAGCAAGTGGTGCGTACAATTTTAGGCTGTAATCAATCTTAGATTATTTTGTACAACAAAAATTTTGTTTTGCGTTCTAATTTCGGTTTTGATCCGATATTCAATTTGGGTTCTGCTAGCCCTAAATGAAATAACATAAAGCCTGTCAATAACTAGTAGAGCCCAACATTTTTTAATAAAGCATTTGATTAGGCCATATTGCGCCTTAATCTTTTTGTATGTCAAAAGATCTGATTTTGCGGTTTAATTTCGGGTTTGCTATGATTTTTAATTTCGGTTCTGCAAGGAGTATATTAATGATTGGTTTCGAACTAGTCGAGCCTAACATTTTTTTTATCGGATAGTCTCTAGCACGACGAGATGCAATTGTTGAAGTTTAAAATATTCGAAGAGAACTAAAAACAGCAGAACAGTCTCAGCATGACGAGATAGAGACGCGAAAACTCGTCGCGAGGAAGCAAATACTTTTGCGAACGTTTCAGTAGAAGTACATAATAGTGGATCAATGAATATTCTTCCGAAGGAAAATTCACGAGTTGCCCTCGTAAAGGAAAGGTTAGATTGACAAAGCCGTTTGATGCAGACAGAAATGAGGTATTTTACCCAGAGTGTTCGAGAAAATATCCGTTCCTATAATAGTTGTGTTTCGTTTTCTTCAATGGGAGCTAAAATAGTCAGTTTTAGTAACTGAGGATCATACGTTTTTAAAGTTCACTGTCAAATATGACATATGACAAGCCATATTATACCCGTACAAAGCAATAGTCACCAGTATGATCAGCTATTTGTGTTAGATAGTACACAAGCTATAAATTTACGAGGTTGGCTGTTTCTTTAGACAGGACAATCGATTAGCTGATCGATGCATATCATATGCTGGGAAAAGTGAAAGAGAGATCATCTCAATCAATGTTCCTGCACTTAATATGGTATTTCGGAAAACTCTCGTTGTTCTGATCCACGACGATATAATCTAGTTACTGGAAATTAATTCGCAAACGCTTTTGTTGACAACGAACGATGGGGAACCATCATTCGAATGTGATATTACAGTTTATCCGGTAAATCCAGAAAATCCACAGCATCAATTCGTGAATATCAACATTCTAAGCCACAACTTAGATCCAATGGCCGGTTGACAACATAATTGGAAATGGTAAACTTATCCTGGAGCTCAATAAAATTACCTAGAAGCAACGTAACTATGTATAGTACGCAGCATAACTATGTTACGGCGGCACTGACAGCCATTATAGATGATTTTAATCCCATTATCAGTTCACGGGAACTAACTCAGTAATAGGATAGTGGATTCAAATCTACAGGTGGAAACCAATAATTTTATTTTTTATTAAGCTTATCATAAACAGTTTTGAACAGAACACCGTCAAGGTATTGCAGACGTCAAAACTCTCTGGTGTACAAGTCGGAATTCCAGTTACATTGGCTTCGGTGCGAGTGATGTGCCATGTCTAGTTTTTTAAATTACGGTGCTCGAAAACCTATTCATTACTTTTACAGCGAATACTAAGTGGCCCAAAAGTAACTGATAATTTCCGAAGAGGTGAACATCCATCTGATTATTGCGAGTTTTTTACGGTCAAAATTATCCTACAACACCAGGCATGGAAGCTGGTGAATGTAAAAAAATGCTTTCAAACCCGTTTCATTCAGAAACGGTGCCGCCGCAAAAAGTTCTCCATGCTATTGTAGAAGACCTGCCGGCATAACAGCTGAAGTGCGTGGAACGACAGAAAATAACTTATTTGTTGTTCCGCGCAAATCAATGTTGAGGTTTGTACGTCTTTGAGTGCTGTTAAGCATATTTATAAAGAATTTGATTGACGAGAGGTGATGTGGCGTTTGCTTCAATTTAAGATGCATGCTCGTTTATACTCGTACTTGCAGTGGTATGACTTTCGGTTAATCAATTGCCAAACAATCAACGGATCATGTTGAAATTGGTCATGCACTTGAAGCTTTAGAAGCTGCACGAACAAGACAGACCAAGCTTGAATCATGCACAAGGCCATTCCATATAATTATGTTTGCGTTAATAAAAGTTGGAAAAAAAGACAGACCGGGAAAAATTAAAATTGTCACAAGAAAGCATACAAGTCCGAAAGATGAAGATCGGCAATACTGTTAAAGAAGTAGTGAATCATAATTTATTAGGTTCAGATGGGGAATTGGACCATTGTTTACGGGATGGGGCCACCAACATTACTTGTTATTGCAATCCAACAAATATTCCAGTTCCAGATCAACTTTCTGCTTTCAAAAAATGTTCCAAGCTATTGAGAATACAAACGAAAAGGTCAAATATTTTTAATTATCTCCTGGTTCGGAGGTTCTGGTAAAACTTATTTATATTCATCTTTATTATCTTTTGTTCGCGAAAAAGGGTAAATTGCACTTTATGTTGTGACCTCTGGAATTGCTGCACCTTTAAAGATGCGGTCGAGGTGTTGATAGCGGTTTTAAATTACCAGTTCCAATTGTTGAAATGTCAGTTTTATCAATGAAAGAAAAATTTTCGGAAGCAAACTACGCCAAGCATATTACCTATCATCATCTATGAAATAACAACGCGCTTACAAAAGATGGTGCTCGTTGTCAAAATCAAGCCCCATTTGGCATAATTTTACTTCAATTACACTCTTTAAAAATGCGAAGTGCTGGACAATACCCGACTTTCTTTTTACATGGATCTTCCAATTTATCGAAAAAACCTAAGTATAACGTTTGATTCCGAAAAGTCAATCCGGAATAAAGTTTTTTCATCAAAACTCGTCATTTCCGATAAAATTAAAACAAAAGTTAAAACAAACAAAATGAGTTTATGTTTGAAACTAAATCTACATTTTTTTTTGTTCCAACCGTTTTCTCGTAAACACTATAAACTTTTCAAAATATGAATTTACAAAACGCTTCTGTCACTTCCGGTGAACCGATTTCGGCCAAAAATCACTGGAATCTTCCAATTTGTAGAAAAAACTTAAGTATGAAGTTTCACCCGATCAGAACCCACATCTAGTCTGTATGAAACCACACACGCACGAGGTCAACATTTTTCAAGATTACTGTACACAAAAAACAGTCGTTTGCAACATGACGTCATTTCCGCTTAAATTTTGGAAAACTGATTTAGGATCTTTTAGTTCATTGTCGTTTTTCTCAAAAAACCTCTTTTCAAAAATGACTGGAATCTAACAATTCGTGGAAGAAGCTAAATAAGAAGCTTAAATATGAAGTTTCAATACGGTCAACTAATTCGTCTGGGCAGTAAAGGGCCAATTTTTTTTGAAAAACATTTTTTTGCAAAAAACCTTTTCTCCGCTTAAATTTTGTTAAGCTGATTGGAGCCCAATTCTTGAAGTTTGTGGAAATTTCCGCTACTTGAATCATTGTTTGCAAGTTTTCTATCATTTATTTCTAAGGCAAAAACTGGGTAAATCGATGCGGAATTATTCCCTTAGTAGGGAAATAAATAATAGAAAACATGCAAACAAATTTGAAAAAATGATTAAAGTAGCCGGCGAAAATTTCGATAATATAACAAATTTTACTGCAAATTATATGCGAGTGCGGAAATTTCCACCGATTTCAAGAATAGGGACCCTGGACAGGTTTGATGCAATGTTATTTTAAAACCTTTTAGTTCATAATCGTTTTTCTAGTAAATGATATACTTTTCAAAATATTTTAAAAAGTCGAAAAGGCTACGTACGCTGCCACTTCCGGTGAACCGATTTTCGGATTAAGCCTGAAGTTTCCCCCATTCAGTCAATTCGTCTGGGCTGTTACACGGCATCACACAGAGACACACACGCAGTCTCACGCACAGAGATTTTTTAAAAACTACTTTTTTTAGCTTCGGCAATATAGCGAATGGTAAATCTGTACGAATCTCGAGGTCAAAATTTTCCATGATTTCTGTATTTAACTAAGTAAAAGATTTTAAAAACAGTTTTTTGTGTGCAAATCGTCATTTCCTCTTAAATATTTTTATTTTTTCTCTTTTAAGACATTTGCAAAAAATAAACGCTCCTGTGGAAGCCGTCACTTGCGGTGTACCGATTTCACCCATAATTCACTGGGATCGCCCAATTTCTAAAAATAGTTTAAGTTTGAAGTTTGATCCCAATCAATCAATCAGTCTGGGATTTACAGGGCCGAATTTATGTTAAAAGAGAAAAAACCTCGATATACTTTATTTTACTACGTAAAAGAAACTAAAATCAATGGGAATAAATGCCGATTACAAATCAAAAATATCGCACGGGCTTGCCCCCATATAAGTTGCCTCTTAAAAAAGGTACCAATTGTTATGCTTCGCAGAAACTTAAATCCAAAGAGAGCCCTTTGCAATGGAACTCGGTTAAGGATAATTAAATTGTATGAGAATTTTGTTGAAGCAGAAATACTTTCCAAATGTTTTAGAGGCGATGTTCAATTTTTACCAATACTAGAACATGCTCCAAGTGACATCAACCTTCGGTTTATCCTTAAAAGAAGACAATTTTCTATTCAGCATTTGCAATAACAATAAATAAATCACAGGGACAAACTTTCGAAAATGTTGGAATTTACCTTGATGAGCTCGATTTCATGGACAGCCACATGTTGCTTTCCAAAGATGTAGAGATCCGGGTAAGTTAACAATTTTTATTAACTCAAAAATCACCGGCAGAAGAAATATTACATAAAATATTGGGGTCGGGGGCGAAAAGACGTAAACATAGGAACCGCATTACAACGCAAAGAAGAATACGCATTAAACGGAATGAAATGGAAACACCTATGTGAGAGCTGGCTAGGATTCAATGTGTAATCAGCCTTTAATCTGAATATAAAAACTGAGTATGTATCCTTATGAGGCGGCCAAATCCCTCCATGGGATGTAGCGCCAGCGAAATAAATAAATTAAATATTAGTTATCAGGAAGTGTTACAGTGTAATAATCTTTGCTTAAAATTAGTGAGTCAAATGTCAGGAAATATCATTATTGTTTGCTAACGTCATTTTAATAACATAAAATCCCCGTCATTTTTGGCTGGTAAACTTCTAGAATAGTATAACAGATTGTAAGCTAGGTCCTAGAGAAGATATCTTAATGTGTAAAGCTTACCACATCCAATCGTGGTCAACGTTTTTGCTATTTATTTTGAACTAAATGCCGCTTGAGTTTAATATCGAATTAGTAGACTAGATTCATGATGCCGCAAACGACCATTGAAAATAATTAGATTACCTGTATTTTGATTCTAAACTTATTACTAGGTTAATTCTGGAATAATAAAAAGGAAATGCTGGGCTGGTTACTATGAACTGAAACTGCAGTTGCGATGATCAGCTTCCTGATGGTGAGTTGGCTAATGACTAATTGATGGCAAGTACGATATTAATTTCAAATATCAAGCGACCTGTTTAAAATTAAAGACATGAGTGGGACATGTCACATATAATTCTTATTTCATAATATATCCTAAATGACATATGTATGACAGGTCATCAGTGTTTCTTATTCTATCAAAATAATGATTGGATTAATCTAAATATGGGTAGCCGAAGTAAAAAATTATTAAGGAACGAATTTTAGAAGAAAATATTACATTTTTATGTACACTGATATTTAATTTTTTTAAATAAGTAATAATACAAAAGCTCAAATAAACGTAATTACCTAATATTTGAATGTTAGTTGTAATTATAAAATACACTTTTATTATATAAATGAATAGTATCACACACTGTTCGTCTCACATCCGCCACATATGACTCATTTCGGACATGTCATATATCATTCATCTCATATATTTCATATAAACATTAGTCCTAATTTATGAGAAATGTTTTTATAAGTCGTCAATGGAATGACTTCACTGATTGGTTTAGGGCCTCTTGGATATACCGATACTATAGCTTTACGTCGTTTCCTACCAGATCCTATCAAATGATATAAATTATGAGAAATTTGTAATTCACTATAAAGTAACGTATTACCCTGAAACAATCAACGAACCCTGATTAGTCGTTTAAATTGTCATTTGCTTTACTAGTAGTACATAAGCGTAAACCCTCGCTTGACATTTAGAAGGTTGATATTGATATTGAAAGCTAGTGACAGGTACCGGGTATCGCTTACCTGGTTAGAAACAGTTATTTAGTTAACCTAGGTTAGACGAAACAAGTTCGATTGAGTTAAACTATATCTGTCAACGTTTTCTGCCCGTGCTAGATACAAGGACACAGTCTAAACAATCTAAAAAAAATGTTAAGCCTCCATAGAAAAATCTGACTTTTCATTACCTCATTTCAAAAATGTGCGTGCATTGTGAGTAATTTACCACATTTCCACGACAGAGATAACCTAGGTCAACCCAGGTTTATTAGCATGGGAACCTACATTAAGGTTGAGTTTCTTTAAACCTGTATTAACTCAGCGCAATTAGTTCAGTTGGGCTAGCTTCTATCTGTTAACGTGTTCTGCCCTTGCTAGATACAGGACATAGTTCAAGAATGTGCGGTTCGCGTGTGTTGCTAGATGTAAGGGCATAGTCTAAAAAATCTAAAAATTTCTAAACCCCTTAGCCAAATCTGTCGTTTTCAGTATCTCAAGAATGTGCAAGCAATGACAGAGTTAACCTAAATAAACTCAGGTTTATGTGCATGGACACGCAGATTAAGGTAGAGTTTCGGTTAATCCGGATATGCTAGCTCGATGGGGTTAGATTATATCTGTCATTTTATCTGTTAGTATTATAGAATTATTCTCATTGTAAACTATTAAAATACAGATTTTTATTTATTAACCTTAAAAATGTGTAAAATATTGAAATAAAATGTAACATAGGCGTCAACTTAACTCGGTTTTATGGAAACGGTACGAGTTAACTCCAACTCACCGAAATTTAAACTCGTTTTAATCCGGTACATGGAAACATGATATTTAACTATAAAAAGTAGTAAATTAGCCATGGTTAAAAAACTAACGTCAAAATTAAATGAAATTCTACTAGGATTAAATCGCAAATGCAACTTCAAACAACCGAATCTAATTAAACTTTTCAATTAACGGTAGCTGTAAAATTTTAAGGTTATTAGTATCAAATGAAAACTTTTCAACTTAGGAGAAAAACGGAAGTGAAAAATTGTTAAGTTCTTATACTGAAACATTTATTTGGTCGCCCCAAATATTTAGCTCCACATGGACAGTTAACCTAATTTGAGAGCAAGATTATTGTATTAACGCCATAGTTATAGAAGTAAATCAATTTCACAGTATCGAACTTTTGCCATTAGTTCAACTCATTTCTGTTTCATCTCGTAGATCGCGACTTATAAAGCAATAACTGCATAAACAGCATTTAAATGTATGTCTTGAGACATGAAACACAAAATAAGAGCAATAAAATCTCCAATATTAGGCATGTATAACGAGGTATATCGAAATTGAAAGTCAATGGAAGTGTAACATGTCTCTAATGTGTGTTTATAATCTTAAAACACGATAATTCCGTTAGTTCATAAGACGAAAAGTTTTTTTTTTGTTATGTTTCTAAATCGTTTCCAATCTTGAAATTTATAAATAAAAAACTTTCTATTTCCAAACGTAATAAATTTCTGAATTATTCCCAAAATACTATTATTCTTGATTGATAGTTTTCCTATGCCTAAAATAATAATAGATTATATGTAGATGCTTTAAAAAATATTCCGAATCGTTGTTTAATAATCAGAATTAATATTATTCACAAATAACACACAAAATTTAATTTTTTCATTTAGCATCTTTTTCGGGTTAACAACAAATTCACCAATCTTTCATTCGCTCTCTTTCGATTTTCATAAAAATACAAAAAACTCTAGAAGACGTAAAAAAATTTTTTTTTTTTTCGTATCTGATCATCTTGTCATCTCAACTGTTGCATGCACTCATTTTTAAGCCACTAACCGACTTTTGAATTTTTAAGAAAAAAAATTGGATTTACTTCTTTTTCCTCTTTGGTATTGTAAAAGATCACTTTTTTAACAAATTAACTATTTTTTCTTATAAATAGCGCAAACTTTTAATTATTTATCATCAATTGTAATTTAATTAGATTTATTTAATTTCACTGATATTTTGATGACTAAAAAACCACTTTAAACTTAACAATAAAAACACTCACACAGGCACACACACAACTTAACACGTAAACTATATATAAAATTGTTAAACAAGAAATGCGCACGATAAGAAACAAGCAACAAGTCTTAATCGTCCAAACCGCGAGAGGAGACTGACGATGTATAGTTTTTATTTTATAAAATAGTTCTGTGGTGAGACATTACAAAATAAAAATATTAACAGGTGAGCTTAAGCGTTGAATGTGTTGTTGCTTTTAAGTGAAGGGCAGAGAGGCGAGTGCAATGTAAAGCGGAAGGTGATAATGGGTATACTGTAAGCGTCACATTCAAAATACATTTACAGTTCGTCTCAAAAGTTTTCGTATTTCTATACAAACTGTGTTGTGTCTCTTTGCGTAATCTATACAATTTTAAAATAAGTGTCAACGAAGTGCAATCTATGTCTTTCATATCGATTAGACTAGCATAGACTACGTCAAAAATGTGTAATTAGAATAAGTTTTCCGCGATGTATACGTCATCTACACTTTTTCAAATTATTGAATTTTGTGATTTCGTGATTCTTTCCCCGTTTCCTACCTCTTCATCCACAAACTAATTTTGCGGCGGAGAAATTTGTAATTCTTTTTTCTTACCAGGGTGGGTAGTTTACGCAACAAAAAATAAACTTTTTTCACTATTCGAATAAATCAAAAACAAATAAACGCGCAAAGAAATCAAATGTGAACGTCGAATGATTTTTGAAGCGAAAGAATTAAAGTGTGAATTGGATTTATATAAATACTGCAAGTACAGTACTGTAGTACTCTGTAAGAGGGGAATTGTACGAGAAACAAAAATATTTTCATGGTGTGCGCTAGACTATTTGGTTTATGTATGTCATGCCCCATCCCCTACGAAAACAAGACAAAATACCAAAAAAAAACGAGATGCACGAGCAGATTATAGACAAAGCCCATTTTATATACAATTTGTCTCTGCATAAAACACATGCATGTACGGATAAGAAAAAAAGAAAGGTCAACCCGAACGCATACAAAAGTGGATACAGATTTGTAAATGCTTATACAGTGAAAAGTAAGTCGTTAAAGTTGTATGTACATCAAAATTCGAGTTCAGTGTAAATTGTGCTTCGCACACTTCGCCGTTCTTAATCAACCTACTGAGCAAGCAACTCAAGCCATTGCGACAAAATTTCACACCAATATCACAGAGTAAAATTATTGCTACTGGGATTGTGTTATTCGACTACGTGGGAGGTTTTACCCAAGCATCTTGCTCTAAAGGCGTATAAAATATATTTCGAACAATAAATGAAGCCGAACGAGTTGCAACAGCGTCGAAGTGCTGGTGAGTAAGCTTTAGAACATTTCGAGGAAAATCTGCTTTTTATCGAAATCTAGAATAATAATTGCAGAATTGGAAGACGAAATGCTCGAAAAGTGGCGAAAAATTGGACATCTTGCATGGACCACTTAAAACGTATCAGCCGATATTTTTCAGCCAAAAGTATAGGTTTTAGTGGTGGTTGCCCATGGACAACATTTTATAGGGTTTTCCAATAAGAGGTTTCATTTTGAATAGCCTGCTATTTGGACAGCTGTCAATTTTTAAGCTGTCATCTTTTGACATTTGACAAGCTATACGTACGGTGCGACACATGCTTCAACAACGCATTGAAATTGTTAAAATTCACAACAAAAATGGTGAAAATTATGCAGTCACAGTTCGCAAAACTACAGCATTTTTGGGTCGTCGTGAAGCACCTTCTCGGCCGGCAATAGTGAAACTGTTGGAAAAATTTTAAGCTGTTGAGACAAGTTAGTGATGTGAAGAACTGAGAATATTGCAGCAGTAGCCCGTAGTGTTGACGAAAACACAGGTTTGTCGATCTTTGGAATTAGACATTCCACAAACGACGTTACACCGTATTTTGCATAAAGACTTAGGTCTTAAGGCTTTTAAAATTCAGTTAACACAGGAACTCAAGCCGATCGATCACCATAAATGTCGTATCTTCGCTGAATGGGTCCTTCAAATGCATCAAAATGATCCGGATTTTCATCGAAAAATCATTTTCAATGATGAGGCCCATTTTCACCTCGGAGCTACGTTAATAAGCAGAATTGTCGCATTTGGGGCTCAGAAAATCCAAGAATACTTGTTGAAAAGCCTCTCCATCTTCAACGTATCACTGTTTTGTGCGGTTTTTGGGCTGGCGGTGTGATTGGACCTTACTTATTCGAAAATGAGACTGGTGCAACTGTTACGGTGAATGGAATTGGAAGATATTGATGTGGAAGACATTTATTTTTTGCAAGAATCGCAAGAAGAACTAGGAACTTTGCTAAGAAAAGTTTCTTGACCGTGTTATTTCTCGAAGAGGTGATCACAATTGGCCACCTAGAGCTTGTGATTTAACACCTTTAGATTTTTTTCTTTGGGGCCACGTGAAAGATAAGGTCTATCTATGCCAATGCTTCACAATCGATTAAAGACCTTAAAGATGGAATTCGTGTAGTTATCGAGGACATACAGCCGCAAATGTGCGAATTGGTCATGGAAAATTTCATGAAAAGGATATGGTGCTGCAAGCGCAGCTGTGGCGGCCATTTGGCTGATATCGTTTTCAAATGTTAATGGCATACCTTCCTCTTTACAATGAAATAAACATTCATTGATTTCTCTTAAAAAATACTCGATTTTTTAAATATCAAAATGAAACCTCTTATTGGAAAACCCTTTAGATCACGGAGAACTCGTTTGAATATATCACATATATACAATTTCTAAAAATTCATCATGGTTGGAGAGAAGAAAAATTTAAAAATTTTAATGATGCGTTCTAATGGAAAAATTTTTCCTAGGATTTCCACATAAAAAGTGAATTGTAATGTTTTCCATGGGTTACCATCACTAAAACATTTTATTTCATTTATTTTCCAACTATTACATTTCAAACATTAAATTTTGTCTGTATGATACTCGTATATTCAAATGAGTTTTCCCAAACTCTTCACATGAATCATCACATCATTAAAACCTTTCACTTTTCATTTCATTTTCCAACCATGACACTTTTTTTTTAATCTGTTCTGAGGCCTAGGCACTCCCAACTCTATCGCGGTTCACTGTTCCCGTCCTAACTTTTTCGCTTCTTTAAAGAAAAATCCCTTTTGCATTCTTTACTTATCGGGGTTCGAACCCGATACCTCCCGATCCAAATGCGATACTTTTAACCATTGTGCCGTTTGGTCGGTAACCATGAGACTTTAAACGTTGAATTTTTGAAAATTTTCTAATTTGTATATGCGATAAATTCAAACGAGTTTTCCCAGGCTTCCAAAATGAAAAATGGCGGGTGAGTGATGTCATTAACCAGATTGACAGATTTTGGAAAGGAAGGTGGATAGTATTGACACTTACAAACTAAGGTCAGATTGTTTGCGTGAGCTAAACACACTGAGTTGGTACGTCTATAATTGTCCTTTAAAATGTGTAACTTATTTCAATGGTTCACGACAATTAAGGTACTGATGTATATTTAAGTTACTAAATAAACTTTTTTGAAAAAATTATTATTGAAAAATGTTTTTAGACATATAAATGGAAGCAACCACACTTAGAGTTTTCGTTGAAATACAGCAAAATCCAATCACTACACCGTGTTGTCGTGGATTTGTTCACAATATACCTTTTCCACAATATTAACAACTTGTACTAAAATTTAACCCTTTCGCACGTGGTGTACATCAAAATGTACATCATATTTAAGCGTTGAACACTACACAATACTTAACAGTTATGGTAAATATTGCATTCTCTTTCCCACAATAATATCTACATACAGTAAAAATCCTCAAAGGCGGAAATTGTTTTAAACGGAAACCTATTAAAGACGGAACATAACTTAGTTTTCAAAATTTGAAACGAATCAATATGCAACTTTTGTCTTTTCTAGCGGAAAACATCGAGCAACGGGCGGAATAATTTTCCCGGTAGAAATTTTTTGTATTGAAACTATAGAGAGACGGAAAATTACCGAACTTCACATTCGTTCGTTTTAAGTTTATTTAAATTAAAAGTTTCTTGTACAAAAATATTAAATAATGAGGCCAGAAAAAATAAATTTAAACCTAATGGAAAAATTCGAGGACATTAAATTAAATTAAAAAAGGAATTGTATGATAAATATAAATGCCGGAATTGGGTTTTTATAATATTCTTCAGCAACAAGAAAATATTAAACACCGGGTACGCAGTTAAAAT
Source organism: Nephrotoma guestfalica (assembly GCA_963691935.1). NCBI lineage: Eukaryota > Metazoa > Arthropoda > Insecta > Diptera > Tipulidae > Nephrotoma > Nephrotoma guestfalica. The sequence goes on from OY829915.1 coordinate 248,135,624, forward strand.
AATCGATCGAAGCAGTGTTTGAATGGTTTTAAATCGCCAGATCAAAAAATTTGCCGCTATCGGGGCCAATCCTACAAATGCAAGCTCTTGCGATAGCAAAAAAATTAAAATTTGATGCCTTCAAAGCCTCTAACGGATAGATACGATCATTTCGAAAACGATTCAACATTAATTTTAATAAATGTTGTGGTGAAGCTAACGAGGTAAATCAGGATGTAGTCGCTGACTCGAAAACTAAATTAAAATCGATCATTGCGGGATATAAACTGCTCTATTTTTTCGAGCCCTTCCGAATTGAATGCTACATTTTAAAGGAGAAAAATGTGATGCTGGAAAATTTTTCAAAGAATGCGTAACGGTTTTATTTACAATATTTGCAAATGGGACTATGTATCACCCCATCGCTATTGGTAAAAGTGGGAAACATGTTGCAAAAATTTAACTAAAAACGAGTTGCCTGTTTCATACTTTTCTAATAAAAATGCCTGGATGACTGGCAAAAATTTTGAAACTTTTCTTGTAAAACTAAATTTGCAAATGGAAAAACAACAAAGAAACATCCTGCTGTTCCTAGATAACGCGACTTGCCATCCCGAGTTGTTTTTATCCAAACATAGTTTTGGTAATGGCATCATACAAAATATTAAACTAAATTACAGAAGAGCGATGCTGGAATCATTACTCTTCCAAATGGAAAGCGGGGAAAAGGCGTCGGATTTAAGTAAAAACGTCACTATCTTTGACGCTATCATAATGTTAAAATCTTCAATGGAAAATATCAAACCAGAAACAATAAAGTGTTCCCAGAATTGTGGATTCATAACCAAACGTTCCCAGCATTTGACATTTCAGCTAATTAATTTATTTCCATTGCTATTAGTACTGCAACAGAGACTGAAGATATTAATCTTGGCCTTATTACTAACAGCATACAGATACCAGATTCTGATGTAGAATAGTGTAGTTCTGATGACGGGGAACCCGTTGATATGACTCCCTCATGTGTGACACGGAACAATGTAAATTCGGCCGCAAAACATTAAAATTTTGCTATCGAACAAAATTATTTTTTATTTTATTTAGGTACCCCTGAATTTACTACAACAGCTCACACAAAAAAATCCATCATAATGTACCAAATTACCTTACTTGTTTTATTATTTTTTGCTTAGTAAGGTAATTTTAGACATTATAATCGATTTCTGTGAGTGTGGCCGGTTGTAATAAATTCAGGGGTACCTATTTCTTGCACAGAAACGATACATTTTGATCGATTATTGTGGGTGAGGGGTGTTGTAATGAATGCAGGGGTACCTATTTAAGAGGAGACCTGTACAGAGAAATATTATTTTAAAGAGCTTCACTTTTACGAGCAGATTTTGGCAATTAAGCTATTCTAATATATTGTAGTCTATTTCGTACACTTCACCCCCAGTACGATACAATGATTTTAAACAGTTGCTCCTATTTAGGGTGGTTTTCTAGGGGTTTAATTAGTTGGTAAAAATTAATTTTTAAAAAATTCCAGTACCATTTTCATTGGATTGTGCACAAGTGCTGGTGTAGCATTAAGATCATAGGAAAATGAGGAAAATGACGAAGACTGCGTAAAGACTTGGAACTTGAGCCTACTTTTGAGTTATCAGAGGCCCGAGTAATTGCAACAGCTGAAGACGAAAATATAATAATAAATGGAAATATCATCGTTGAGCTATTGGACCAAACAGAACACGAACCAATTACAGTTACTAGTAAGAGTGACATAAAATAGCAAAGAAAGAAATTTATTGCCAGAGCATTCCGCCTTTTGAAGATAGTTCCGAGGAAGTAAATGAAGTCGAAGTAAAAACTCCTTATGATTACTTCTCGCAGTATTTTATCAGACGAGTTATTTGAGTCATTTGCATTTTTTACCCACTTATATGCCCAACAAAAAACTGTGAAAAAATTCAAACAAAAAAAAGAAATGAAAAAGCTCATCAGATTACATATCTTGATCGGTTGCATGAAATTTTCTAGATTGCGATTATACTGGGATTCAACTTTAGGAATTCAAGCATTCAAATCCAACATGGCGTGCGACAGATTTACACAATTGAGGGAAAATTTACATTAGTAAATAATCTTGAAATTCCTAAGGATAACACAGATAAATTTGTTGAAGAATTCGCTGCTTACAATTACCAGTTGAAGACGTTGTATCTATTGACGAAAAATAATTCTGTACAATGGGAAATTGGCAACGAAACAATACATGATGGGTAAATCAAATCCATAGGGAATTAAACTTTATGTTTTAGCCGGAAAATCAGGTCAGCCATACGATTTCCGACCATTTTATATCAAGGATCTACGTCAGGATTATCTGATGACTGCCAAAGAAAGTATGGCTTTGGAGCTTCTGTTGTTATAAAATTAGTTAAAAGGCTTCACCAACCCGGACATGACTATCTTTGACAACTTGTTTACAACGTATCAATTATTGGAATATCTTCGACACAAAAATCACATTGCAATCGGAACAGCCAGAATCAACAGATTTAAAAATACCCCTCGGAGTTACAGATGTGATAGAAAGTTAAAACAAAAAGACTAAACTTATACGAGCAATTTTCACGACCGGAAATTGTGCGGTTATATAACAATGGAATGGGGGTGTCGATTCCGCTGACAAATTTATCTCATACTACAGTGTGTACATCTTGTAAATGGGCCTTGAGATTATTCACACATTCTTTAGACTTCGCTTTAGCGGCCAGTTGGGTGAAGTATAGGAGAACTGCAAAGAAGTTGGAACAACAATATTTTTTTGTTTTGGACTTTTCATTTTGGACTTTTTACACTTTCGACTACAAGTAGCCAATGTGTTAGAGATATTAGATACGACGAAATTAGTCATTTTCCTTATCATGATGGAAAAAAGGAAGCTACGAGCACAAGCTGTCAAACTTCATCCCAAGAGACAGCTGGTAGAACCCATTTCGTTTGTAGAAAGTGTAATGTTCATTTATGCATCACAAACGAACAAAGTTGTTTTAGAATATGAGCAATAAGCTCTAGAGATGTGTCTATTCAGTTTTTTCTTACGGATCCTACTGCAGAAATTATTAAGCTTTAAAAATTAATTTTACTATGAGATTACACTAAAACTTTTAGAGAAAACTGTTTTGCTGAAAAAGTTTGTTTTTGAGTTATCGGTTTATGGTGTGCATGGTGCGATATAAAGAGTTCCAATTTTAGTTTCTATATACCAGGTGACTGATACGAAGTGTTACCAAATTCAGACTGTCATTGCTGTCAAACCAGTGATGACAGAGCGCTCAAATTTACACTAATGACAGTTCATTCCATTGTTTACAAGCGTACAAAAGCATTTTAGTGTGAAATATCCAGAAAAAAAGTTATCCGCAATGGAATTCAAGCGTAATAGTGTGATTGCTCTATACTTGGCTGGAAAACCACAGCCGCAGATAACCAGTTAAAACATCTGCATGTGAATAAAATGTTTGTGTATCGCAACATAAATCGTTATTTCGATACTGGCAGCATTGCAAAACACCATGGTGGTAGACCGAAACGCACCGCAACATCGCCGGATATCATTCGGAAGATGAAGGTCAGTCGTGAGGCGAACATTTCGCTCGAACGGATGCAGCACATATTGAAAGATCATCTTGGACTAAAGGCCTTGAAATTCCATAAAGCGCATGGTCTCACCGATGCTCAAAAAAAAGTTAGAGTGGAAAGAGCAAAGGAGTTGCTACGCTTGCACGAAAGTAGCGATTTGCCGAATTTGGTTTTCTCCTATGAGTCACCGTTCGTTATTCAGCAATATGTGAACAAACAAAACGACCAGATTTACTTTCTCGGCCGTTCTACTGAACATTTTTGACCAACGGATTGCCACTCGCAACCAAGCGCCGCCAATGGTGATGGTTTGGGCTGCCGTAACGGCCTAAAGCCGTTCACCGCTCGTTTTTTTGGACCGTGGCATCAAGATAAATGCTCAAATTTATCGGGATCGTGTGTTGGAGAGAGCGTTGAAGCCTTGGGCACAAAAATATTTCGGCCGCAGAGCCTGGACATTTCAACAGGACTCGCCGCCGAGTCATAAAGCGCGCGTCAATCAAGATTGGCTGAGAAACAACGTTCCGCAGTTCATTTCCACTGCCCAATGGCTACCAAGTTCACCGGATGCAAATCCGATAGATTTATCAGTTTGGGGTATTTTGAAGAGCAAGGTTGGGACAATAATATACCAAAGTGTCGATCATCTCAAGCAAGCGCTTCGCCTGAAATGGGTCAAAATACCGCAGAGCCACTTTCGTGCTACATGCAATAGCTTTGTCGACCGTTTGAAGGCCATAATCGCGGCTAAGGGTGGCCAAATCAAAAACTGCTAACGCGATCCGAAAATTTAAATACTTGTGAACATTTTTTACTGTGATTCAATAAAATTCATCAAAAAATAAAAATTCCTTGGGCGTTTTGTTTTGGTAACACTTCGTGCCAGCCACCCTGTATAGTTAATTTATTGAAGTACTCGCAATTTTTATTAATGTATTATTTATAAATTTATTTATAAATTGTTTTTGTTTAATAAATTAAAATAAATTTTCAGAAGGAAATTCTAGAAACAGCTAAGATTTTTTACTCTAGGGTTCTTTTGGCACTCCCAACTCTTTCGCAGTTACCTTAACCTCCTACCTTACGCCGTTGCCAGCCAAATCGAGGACGTATGGCTATAGGCCCGTTTTACTTACCACATGCTCATTGCATAGCTCCGCCAGGGGTCATAAATGTGTTCATTACTGATCGAAATCAGATGATAAAAATTCGGTTTGGTCGGTTAAAATAACTTAATCGAGTCTGATATATTACACAATTTGAAACGGATTGTACATTAAAATATACATCTCAGCCTGCCTACCCCGGACCCTGTGGTATATTATACCAGTTTTCCGAACATTAGATTTAATATATATTTAGAACCAAATTTAGGGCAAAAATAATTTTTAACCACCCTTTGTAATTCCCGTATGAAAGGGTTAAATAAACACGACATTTATTTTATTTTTATTAAAATCATTTGTTTTCTATATTTATTTATTTAATTTAAATTATTTTTATTTATTTAGTTCTTTTTCAATTTCCTCATTTATGAATTATAATAATGTGCACATCATTTTAATATTTTTTTTTTATTTTAAATTAATAATTTTTAATAATATGGATTTTATTTATGTAATTTAATAATTTTTTTTTTATTAATGTAATATACATCTCACTTTTATAAATATTTTGTTTAAATTTATAGTTATGTGGTTGTTAAAGATGTTTTATAATTTTATTTAAATATTTGTTTTAAAATTTAAATAATCAATTTATTTATTATGTATATAATAATAATAATATTAATTTACTAGATATACTAAATTTTTATTTATATTATATATTTATGTAATTATTTTTCTAAGGCCGTTTTATAATATAAAACAAACAAAAAAATTAATTAAATGAATTATGTACAATTTTTTTAAGATTAATAATTAATTCAGTTATTTTGACTATTTACTAAAAAAATAATTTATCTAAAATTAAAACGAAATTTCATTTAATTTTTTTAATATATAAATTTTGTGAAATTAAATTTATTGTCTTACATAAATTTTAATTTAACATAAATTATAAATAAATAATTGTTTTTTAAGAATTTTAAATTTTGGATAAATTTTTTATTCTACATAACATAATATTTTATTATTTAATTGAATTATCATATTTAAAAAAAATTGATTAATATTTGTTATGATTTTACTAAGTTTGCAAATAATTTTATTTATGTAATTGTATGTACTCACAATTATTAGTACATTTTCGGAAAATAAAACTAAGTGCAAATAATCCGAGTGAGATTAGACTCTGAACAAATTTAAATAACTTTGCAATATTGAAACCAATTTGCACTTAATAAAATTCGTTTTTTTAGAGATCGTGCCGTACTATGTGATAAAGATTGGACCGGGAAGCTCTGAATAAATTGCAACTCTAATTGAATATAGCTAGAAAATAAATTATTAATACTATCAAAGGGTTGCCCTAATTAAAAAAAATTGTAAAAAAATGGTGTAATTTTGCTCACATTACACATTTTGTTTTTTTCGTGAAGCACAGCTCTAAATCGCCACCCGGTTGTTTTAACGAGCGGCGTCTTACTTCGTTGGCTGGTTGATCACGAACAAATTTGTTCGTTTTGCTTTGCTTGTTAGTTAATTTTTGTAAACATGTTGTTTATCAAGAATTGTGGTAAACAACATGAGTAGCGATTTTAAAACGAGCCACGTTTTTGTTTAGATGTAACTTATGTGGTAAAACAAGCGGGTGGCGAATTAGAATTGCGCCACTAATTTATGTGAAGCCAAAAGTATATATTTTTGGTCGCCTCCCATTTAGATGTTCCTAATAACTAAACCATTGCTGGATTTTTGCTTTATATTGAGCAGTGTGCGCTTACTTGTCATATGGCATTTGTGCACTGATTTTGGTTTCGTAATGTTCATAATGGTGAAGTTTTTTATTTGTTCTAATCAATGAGCATCCGTTTCTTTATTTGGTGGAACTGCCGAAATGGATGAGATTATTTTTGTGGATTTGAAATTATGTAAAATATGTAAAAATAAAATTTATAATTTATAAAAAAAAACAAATTCAAAATAAATTTATTAAATAAAAATTGCCTGTTTGTGGCGAACCTCTAAACACAACCCAAACCAGCGTTTACCTTGCCAACAATATAATAGACCGACGTCAGTGGCATTTCAAATAGTCCTGCTTACTTCCATACTTATCATTGGTGAACAAAGAAATGTTTGAATTGGTGATTACACAATAAAGGTGCTGATTTTGACATGGACCACAAGAAACTAAATTCCGGGAAAGGTCGAAGTTCATTAATTAACGGCGAAATGCGATGAAATATATGCGACGAGTTGTATTTAAAAATCAGGAAATTAAAAAAAACGTAAAATTCTGAAATAACATTCAATGGAGCATTTATTCTAATCCAGGTGCATATTGCAGTTAAATATACAAACATAAATGATTTTGAATTTACGGGGAGTTGTTGAAACAACATTTGGCGATTGATTCTGATGCTACGCATAACCGATTTAGTTCATCTCTTCAAACATTTCCCATAACAATAAAAACTCTTTCCACTCCTTCGTCAACAGGTATCATCTACTAAGCATACTGTACTAATTTGAAATGATTTGGCACGTGCCTTAGAATTTAATGGTGATGTTAGTCATAAATCTAATACTTCCTCCAAAATTGGACATCCCGCGACATTTGCTAAAGTGAGCGGTTCAGTTTCTTGATATGGTGAATTTTCTAAAAGGAATCCCTTTTCTAAATAAATTTTCATTTTTATTTTCAAGTTGAACTAATATGCCTTGGAATTGAAACATTTGAAAATTAACGAAATATAGGTAAAGATGTTGTCACATTTTTTTGCCATAATTGGCAAGCTCCCAGTAAAATGTTGTTTTATAAGTCCCTAGCAAAGCAGTAAACGATATATTGCTTTGTACAAGCTCAGCCAGCGAGTTGGAACATGACGATGTGTTTCGTGATATTCTGAATTAAAAAATTCAAAACATTTTTCAAGGTTTCCCTACTTTTTGCTGAGCTAGAAAATTAGACGGATAGAATTTTTAATGCGTTTTTTACAAATTTTTTATTATTCGTGCAGCGATTACTTTTTCATTCACTTCTAAAATTTTTTGAAAGACCGAATTGTTAATGTCGTAATTAACAGAGGCGTTATTGGTACCATGTGCGTTTTCGTTGAACAATTTTAAATGACGCTCGCGCAGCACCCGCAAGATCTGGATATTAATAGATAATGTATCCTCAAACGAATTCTCAAAAAAGTCTACGATTTTGAAACATAAACCTAAACCCCGAGTAAAATACTAATGCTGCCACAGGGAAGAACTTCCTATTTCGATTATTTAAAACATCCGTTGTTATTGAGAACCAATTCAATCGAAAATGACGTTTCTTTAAATTTTTGTACTACAATCGTTTGGTAGAAAGGAATTAAGGTATTTTACTGAATGTTATATAGTCACCAATTCTACAATCGTTGTTAAATCCAAGGCAGTTTTCACTGTATTCATTAACAGTATAATTTGTTAAAAATGAATTTAAATTTACAGAACAGCCTTGGTACGAATTGAAAGTGTATCTTCTTTGAAAACGAAAAATTCTGAATGACCGATTCAAAGTAATATTGAACAGTTAATCCCAACTTACTTTCCAACCTAAACATTTTTTGATTTTAAATCATCCCACATGATTATTTTTTAAATTTTGATCGTAGATATGCACTAAATGTACCCATCCAGAATTGTCATAATGAGCGACAGCCGTTCCTTTTTTTTGCCACTTTTAAGACCAAAGCAACTAAACCCAAAATTGCGCTTAAATATTTCAGTTATTCTTTATGAAAAGCAAATTGTTTTAATAGAGAGTGAACTCAATGCCAAGTTAAAAGACAAAATCAATGTCAAAATTAAAGTTCCACAGTTCTATGCTCACTGGCCTCAATTTTCCAAAAGTGTGGTTTGCTCTATTAAAAGCAATCAAACTCTGTGTACCATTTGCTAACCAGTCTCTGTCGCCTAATTTTCTCTGGTTATCATAGGTAAAATATGTATTTTGGGAGATTTTCAAAACCAGGTTTATGTACCTAATTCGATATATGTAGTTCTATCCCGGAAATTAAAAAAATCTGGAAATCAAAAATACCGGAAATCAATATTCCGGATATCGAAACCCCTCGAATTTAAAGATATTTATTTAAGATAGATGTGATGTTGTGATTTCGGAAATTGGTTAATTTGAATGGAACTTCGACATTTATCAAGCAATTGTGATGAACAAAGTTTGTCTGATGAAAATAAACAATATAAATGCCCAAATTTTAATTAAATCCATCTATTTATCAACCGTTTGGGATAAAGCTCTAGTTGCATGATGAAAAAAGAACTTTAGTTCTGAAAAGTGACTAAATATAACCTTTCAATGGCAGCGAAATAATTTCTGATTCACAGGAAAAAGTCACTTTCTATATCAGATGAAATATTTGGAGCGAAATCGTTGTTATCTACCTCAAAACACTTCGAACGATTCGTATCATCCTGTGTCAAGCTGCGTCGGCCGCCTTCCTTCTCAGATTGGACAAATTGGGCGAAGATTTGGTTCTTGTCTAACAACAATAATATGTGACTTTAGAATGAAAGTGTATTAAATATATCCAACTAATTTGAGATAATTCGATCTGATATTCGTGGGACAAGTAATTTAAGTACTTTAGTATTTAACAGTAGTAAATAAGGTAAAACATTTACTTCCGCAATTCAACGAGGAATGTATGGTGACGAAACCAGACAGCTTCGATAACTAGCTGTACCGTAGAAAAAGAAAATCGATGCGAAACTTTGATTTGATGCGAAAGCTCTATTCTCTAATTTACAAAATTTGTCAAGCACCCAAAATTTTACTTTCAAACAAGCGGGAGGCTGGACTTCTTCCGATCAGCAAAATACTTTACGTCTTACCTCGACATTCACCCTGCTAGGAAGCTTAATAGTACAAACTCGGCCAGTTCTAAGGGAATGGGGGAACATTTTTGCCATTTCTGCCTGGAGTCCTCGGTAATTCAAGATTATGGGTCAAAAACCAATGAACCCAGCTTGCCAAAATATGTAGGAAGGCCTTCAACAAATCCAAAGGTACTAGTAAATCCTGAATAGCACTTGGTAATTATATAAGCAAAACTTAGGAATGTCACAAGTTAACTGAGGGATGTATAATACAAAATAAATTTTGACGGTTTTTCTATTATAAAATAAGAAGTTCATTGAGGCTTCTGACCAAATTCAAGTGGGGTATTCTTAAAGCTTTTCGCCTAAACACTTTCCTGTAAGCTTTGAAAGTTGAATGAAGCTCATCACTTATCCATACACCGACTCGCTATATACAGATGATATTGTTAAGGAAAGACATGTTGATGCTACTATAGCTTTGAACGTAATGTAGGAGCGACATTTGTCAAGATGTGAATTGGAGCCGAAGGTGGGATATAGCTTTTACCGTTGTAAAATCTGTACATAGGTAAGAAGTGAGTTTGTCTGTTATAATGTGCTTTTTCAACGAGACTCTGCGACTTTTTGTTGTATAAGATAAATTTGACATAGCCTACCAGCTCTTTAACAGTGTAACTATAAAAGCTGCAGCGGACTGTTGGAATCTTTTATCAAATTTCAGTTGAACTATTTAAGTGCTAGAAAAGGTGCAAATTTATATTACAACGCATATTTATTTAACGAAGTCTCTATATATAGCGCCTGCTAAGCCGGTTTTAAATTTTAAAGCATATTGTGCCACATTAACCTGGAACTAGTGTTGAAGTAGCGTTAAAAACGAAAAAAGGATTATAACAGTTTAATCGATGATTTACAGTTTAAACGACGTCTAACAGCTGTGTCTCATTACAATTTTGAGAAGTTTTTATATTATTAATTATGGATTGACAAAATTAATGTTTAGTTTATATCAGTCACGAATAGAGGCCCCTAATATCCATAAAACAAAATGTCAAAATGGCGAACTAATTAGAAATTTATCGATCGTTAATTATAAAGGGTGTCCTACAATTCACGAAAGATTTTAATTTTCCCGCATTTGTGCGGTAAAGTGTTGCCACCGAGAAAATGTATTATGGAACAACATTAAGTGGAAGCTGATTTTTCGAACAAAATCATTTTCAGTGATGAGGCTCATTTTCATCAAGCCACCAACTTGGTGTTTTTGGGAAATAAATGCATCTATGACGTGCCCGCTATCGCGACATGATAATTCATTTTTTGTGTCTAAATTGCACGGTAAGGATATAGACACGTGGTTTCAACAAAACGATGCCTCATGCCATATAGCCCGAGAATAAATTCAATTATAGCACGAGTAATTTTTTGGTTGTGTAATTTCACATTGTGTCATCAGATTTGTGAATTTTGAAGTTTAAGGTTTATGCGAACAAGCTCACGACCACCACCAGCCAGATTTACGCCAAACGATCGTGGAAAATTTCTACAAAAGAGTGCGTGCCAACAAAATCATGGAGTCGATATTTATGGTATTTACCCGATATGCCATTACATACCATGAACCAATTTAGTTAGTCGGAAATTTTTGATAGAAAAGTCGGTGCGAGAAAATCACATTAATCCAAATTTACGAATTGATTTTTGTGAAATTTGTATTTAATTTTTGTACTAGGAGCGCCCAAAAAATGTTTTTTTATTTAGAGTATAAATTATTCGTGGAGAGGCCCTAAACATTTCGTGTGTAAGATAATATTGGACGTTTTATCAAAATTCGCTGGTACTGTAAGAGGCGCTCGGTTTGTTGCACCTGGTCCGACATTGCTAATTTAGGTCCGGGGCGAGCGTGTTCGAGCCCATTGAGTTCGAAATTTCAACTGATCAATTTAGACCTACGGTGGGCCGATTTACAGTTATTTTATTCGTTTCCACTGCCACATTTACATTGGGAATAGGATGTGCACCAAAGCCATTCGATAGTGTTGAGACTTTATCTTCTTATGAATAGTATTCTCCTCGTGGTTAATTTTCAGATTTCAATTACTTATTTTAAAATAGTTTTCCCAATCGGTTTTTACTTGTAGTTCCGTTGGACCAAATCCGATTTATGAAAAATCACAAATTCATTTTGGGGTTGGTAAAAATAAATAAAATGTTGTTACAACTGTTTCCCAAAGTCAAAAGATGGGTGAGCGGGTTCTGGAATACCCGAAAACATTTTCAATTAGTTTGAATTGCGATAAAATTCGTATACAAAGGTGCGCGTTAGCCGCTTTATTGCGAGCTTGGGAAAACTTCGTGTACGCTCAAGCTGCGAAACCTGAGGGAATAAAGGAATACTATACTGTCTTATGCAAGTTCAATTGCAACGAGTTGATTTTCAGCAACTCAGGAAAACAATCTAACCAATTTAATTCCCAACGGACAAAAGAAACACTTAAATTGTGTGGGAAAAACGCATCTGCATGGATGAGGTCATACAAGAGACCGAGGAACCTCTATCATCATCTGTGGATAACGATTATTCTTAGGAGCAGAAATTTTCCAAGAAAACCCGAACTTCAACATACCTCGAAATTTAATTGAAGCCAATTCAACAAATTACTAGTAATATTAGAGAAACACTCGTAAGAGAAGTTTCAGCCACATACGAAATTGTTAAAAAGTATTATGAGTTAAATTTCCACAATGTTTTGATGGAATACTGGGTTCTGAATCAATGGCGAAAATGAACGAATTTTGGTAAACAGATCAAAGCAATGAACATCACTGAAATTAGAAGTAAATAATTTTAAAATACCAAAACCAATCCAGGTTTGGGAAAACACACACCTAAACGAAAGAGACATTGGAATCGAAACAATTTTCAAGAATCAAACCCTATTGTTGAGAAAGAATTAGACATCGACCACAATTATTAAGCCTAAAATTAACAAGAAAGATCAAAACCTTAATTTTCGTACAGATTTCATTTTAAAAAGGGTGCTCGTAATTCAAAAAGTCAGTTCACTTCTTCAATCTGGGTGGTAGACCACCCGAAAAAAGCACAGAAAATTAGAGACATGTTTGACTATCGAGGAAATATTGGAAGAAGTCGGTATATTTTTCAATGTTGTATTTAAAGTCCAGCTTTCACCAGATTCATATCGACGAGAAATCTAAGAAAAAACCTGCATTTGCAGAGGTAAGGGTCATTGTGAATTCCTCAGAATGCCTTTCGGTTTAAAAAGCGGCCCCGCCGCAGGATTTTATCGAACTCGTTTGTCATTTCTCGCTGACATTATTATTGTCGGGCACAATTTAGAAAACAATATTCAAAATCTAAGTAAGGTATCAGATCTATTTAATTTGTGGCTATCACATTTTAATCTTAAAATCCAGTTAAGTAAATGTCAATTTAAATAAACTGAATTGCTTTATAAACAACCCACAACTCCTTTTATTAAGGAGAAAAACTCCAAAATTTTACGATTGGGACTCGAACTAGAAATCTACAATTACGACGTAGTTTATAAATAAGACAGAACAATGTAGTGACAGATGTACTTCGCAGAATGCCCACAATAAACAACGATCTGCATTTTAATGAGGAAACAGATAACACTTTCGTGAACCCGGAAGAATGTCAAAAAACACATTTTGCTAACAATAATGATATCGAAACATTCCATTCGACGGGACAATTTTCAAGGTCTCTAATCTAAAAATTTTAGAGGATAATCATTTCGGAAGAGTTTCTCTCAATACGGTAATTTCATTTTCGCTATGAAAGTGGTTGAAGACTTAACCAATGAAGGGCGTCAAGATATGATTGCCACACTAAAGAGCACGAAAGACGTCATGGAGAGACAAGAAAAGGGGAAAGTCGAATAAGGCGTTCCTACTTTTTCTCAAGAATGACTAATAAAATCAACACCACATGCAGGATTTGCAACATGCACAAATACGTTCGGAAATCATATAAGATATCTCTCAGACCAAGCACTGCAAGGCCATTAGAGCGAATTCACATTGAAATTTTTTAAATTAAAAAAAACAAATATTTTGTCTGTAATAGACTCCTTCTCCAAACATTTACAAATGATCCCGACCGAAACAAAAAACCTTCGTTACAACAAATACTTTGTCAAAATATTTCATGCAATTCGGAATTTCCAATACCAATAAACTTCCAGACTCGAATATTCCAAAGGCAATAACATTATCTGTACACTCATTCATCCGCTACACGCAAAACGTAATTATCTTCAATCAAATGCACCTATTAAACCCGCGTAAAATACTAATACACCTCTCCCTGTATAATAATTTAAATATCAGCTAATAAACTCTGTCGCCAATTGGATGCTGAAAGTTAATAGTCACAAATTGCCTAATAAAAACAAAAATTAACTAAACACTGAATCCAATCCGTACTATTAAAACCACGTCGCGTCTCAAGTTTAATTAAATCAACTGTGCAAGTTTTTTTTTCTAACTATAACTAATTTAAACTTATTGTGACTCGAAAAGAGAGAATTTTAATGGCAAACAACTATTCCCTCGAAGCTATTCTGACCGGCCAAATCCCTAAACTAACCCTAACGCTAGCCCGTTACTATTTACAAACCATACATGAAATATATCCAAACAGTAAACTTCCAAAATTACCTAACCAACTTTTCACCCAAACAATTTTACATTCATCCTAGTAAAAATATTAAACTAATTAAATTCGGGATATAAATTAATGTTCGCTAAAATAATTTACAAACGTTCGACCACATACAAAAATTAACGAGATGTGTTTCATAATACTTTATAAAAAAAATAATTATTCGGGCTTATTAAAAAAAAGCATCGTTCAAAGGCACGGAAAGCTTTAAATTAAATATAATTTTATATTAATTAAAATTACCAATAAGCTCAAAATATGCTTTCACCAGCTGCCGCTATTAACCTATAGGTGTCATCACATACTACAAAAAGTGTCTGTGATAATTTTAGTACACACATCATGTGTCTTTGCTAAATACTCATACAATAAAAGTTTTGATCTCATTAATTTTGGCAATTAGGCCGAAACGTTTCTAATGGCTGTATATAAATAATTATAACTTTATTTTACATTTAACTACCTAATGTATAGTAAATTCTAATTATTATTATTTTTTTGTTTATTTTTTTTTAATAATTTTCTGATTTTTTTTAGTAAAGCGTTTACAGTATACCAAAGCTTTTTTGTTTTCCTTTTAAATATTTTCAATTATTTAAATAATTATTATTCAATTGGTTTTTTTTAATAGATGTTAAATTATTTAATTTATATCCTAAATACTTTATAATTATTATTATATATAGCAGAGATATATAATTTATTTATCTAAAATTAAAAAACAAATTATAAATGCAAGTATGAAATATTTATATAAAATACTTTTGTTTTGTTAATTATGTATTAAGCCAATTAATTATTTATAATTAATATGTAATATTTATTTATATATAAAGGATAAAAAGAGGAGAAAGGATTTGTTGTTATATTTTTATTTGTTGTTGTTGCAGTTGTTTTAAATAATTTATACAATTTTTGATTGGACCACAGTTAATCTTATTTAATTAATTATAATTAATAATAATATAAAGGTTCAGTGTGTGATGTCTAATATATTTTAGTTTCTGGTTTTTCATCACGGGATATTTTTATAATAAATAGTTTTTTAGGAAAATATTTCTACAAAAAATGTTTTTGTTATAAAAATGTCTAATTACTATTATATATAATTTTTTATATAAGATAATAATTTGTAATTATTATATAAGTACTCAAAAAAAAAATAAATAGTTTTTTTACAATTTTTTTAAATAATTTGTTGTTTAGTTCTCATTTTTAAAAAAATAAATAATTAATTATTAAATTATAATATTATAAGTTAAATGATAATAACTTTTAATCACGATACGGGAGTCCTACATAAGTTAGGCTAATTTTTTTTTTACATTCGGTTTTATATCCATTTGTGGGTATGGTTTCGTACGGCAGAGCGGAGCCTACGGCCCCACATTAGGTTGTATCATACAATTGTCCCCTGCAGATGCTGCGGTGATTGGGACATGGAATCTTCACGCTGTGGCACTTGTAATGGAGATGATTGTGACTGATTTTGATCATTACCGTGGTGCGAGGTACTCAAGCCGAGGGACGATCCACCAAAACTACACGGATTTATTCCACCGCTTATGCACGGTACACCAAGCACAGGTAATGGTTCTTCAGGTGGTGTCACCTAAAAATAAAAATAAACCAATATTAGTGTTGTTCCAAATTACATGGGCGTTTGCTGAATAATTTTATCTTCAATATGGTACTGAAGGTAGCAGACAACTTCTGTATTATCGACAAACTTTAGTAGGTATACAATTTTGTTTCTCAATATCTTACGATATTACTTGCTAACTAATCATCTGAAATGTTTGAGACTAATCAAATTTACAGGGTGAGTCTTTTAATAACAGCCGAAAAATGTCGATAATGCAGATTCGGCTGTAACAGCTAAAATCAATCAACCAAAAATGTCGATAGTTCAGATTCGGTTGTAATTACTAATGTTTACCAGCCGGGAAATGTCGATAATGCAGACTGAAAACAATACGGATTATCCGCTAGTAAACGTCGATAAGACAGAATCGTATACATAGCCAGCGTAGAAATGCCGTTAAATCAGATAAACACATTTGGTGTTACACAGAAATTTTTTCTTTAATCCAAAATGTTTAGTTCATTGCATTAAATGCATTAAAACTATAATACAAAACTATTTTACCACTGAGACAACTCTAAGAAATATATGAAGCAAAACCTCAAAAATTTCAGGTCATTTTTCACGTTGGGAGTCCGGAAAAACTCGATTAAATATATCGCACACACAAAATTTCAAAAAATTGACCGTTTAAAGTGTCATGGCTGGAAATAGATTCAAATGATAGGTCTAAATAATACTCAAATGTAGAAAAGAAATCAGGTCAATTTTCAGGTTGACAAAAAAATTTGTTTGTATCTGCATTATCGACATTATTCGGCTGTCATTTATTCTAAATTAAAATAAATCTGCAATATCGGCATTTTTCGGCTGGGTATTTGCTGTGAATTTCTTAACCATTTTATATGTTTTATTCAATCGAGTTTTCCCGGACTCCCAACATGAAAATTGACTTTAAGGTTTTAAAATGATATTCAATAGAAAGCACTTCTCTCTTCTCGACATGTCACTATAGATGCATTTCCCATTTAACCTCCTCAAACATCTAATAAAAGACTTAGAAAAGTTTGCTTTGGGTAATTTGTTTAAATGTTTCGAATTAAAAATTCTTATTTTAATTTTTGTAGCGGTTTTTTGGGGAACAGGAAAATAAAAATTTCTAATATAATTAATTGATTTCCGACATAAAACTTGTATCTGCATTATCTTCATTTTTCGTCTGGAGTTTTCGATGAACATGCTACCGACAATTATCGGCTGTCATTTTCATTTGATTAGTTTGAATCTACATTATCGACATTTTTCGGCTGAACATCTTCGGCTAACTTTAATATCGTCAGTTCACTCCCCACTTGAAGGGGAGTTTAGAGGAGATTTGAATGATCTGAAAACTCATTGGCCTGGGAGATATTGACGTATGTTATTTTTTTCGTATTCGAACCTATATTTTTGAGTGCACTTATTGATTGACAAAAAATTCATTTTCCAATATAAATAATTTAACTATCCTTGATTTTACCATACATTCCACTTATCTCGGTACCTTATAATTATAAATCAATGAAAAATGATTTCTGAAAATGTTTTACAGTAATAAAGAAGCATTGGATATGATTATTGTATATGGCGAGTATAAGCAATATGAACGAAAGGCGTATAGATTATACACTGAATGGTATTCAGATCGCCGCCACTTTGGAAGAGATGTATTCATCCGTATAGTAAATGAGCTACACGCTTCCGGAACCATAGGAAATCCAATGAGCCGCCATGATACTCAAGAGGAAATTGTTTTAGATGTGCTGGCTGCCCAAGACCCCCACACAGGTCAATTCTTGAGAGAAAATATGTTTCCATGCATACCACAGATCGCCACGATCTGATGTTTTCATAAACAGAATTCAAATGGACAGTTAACATTAATCTTCAAAGACAATTTGAAAAACATTATTAATTAAACGATAGACATTTACTAAAACAACAAACATGTTTTATGAAATCACTTTCATTTGCTCATTTTTAATTCAATTTTAATTTAATTAGTAGATGAAAAACCGAATTTTATTATTTATTTTTAACAGCCTAATCAAAAAGTGCTCTCAAAAGTATAGGTTTTATAAGCAAATTTTACCTACCGTGCACGGTTTCCGAGATTCAAGCGCATTAGTTAAAAGACTCACCCTGTATTAATTTTATTGTTTTATGAAATAAAATTAAAAATTTTCATGAAGCGCCATTAAAACTAAAAAACATAAATAACTTTTCTTAAGTGATCTTGGACTTCCCGCATAACTTATTTTTGCATTTTGAAAAGGTTACTCCATTTAAATTTATTGGGAATACAAAATTTGTAATAACCAAAATCGATTCACGAATTCCGATCGGGTGCCGTGCATTACTGTTACGTGAAATCGGATTAACATCTCGAAAAATATTTTCATTTTGCGTGTTCGTCACGCCAGCCGGAACCAAACAAATATGGCACAAGTAGCACGATGCATTGTGCATCATTGTGCACTATATAGTTTTTCAGCCGGAACCTTATAAATGCAGAAACATGAGGTTTAAAAAAACCTTACAAATTTAGCCGGAATCAAACCTTCTACAGCCAAGCTAACTATGGAACAAGTAGCACGCTGCATTGTGCATAATTTTGCACTATCCGCTTCTTCAGCCGGAACCTTATAATTCCAGCCAGAATCTGATAAAGCCAGTCAGAACCATACTACAGCCAAACCAACTATGACAGAAGTAGCACGATGCATTGTGCATCATTGTACACTATATAATTTTTCAGCAAAAACCTTATAAATCCAGAACAATACGGATTTTCGGAAAAAACCTTACACATTCAGCCGGAACCATACCCTCTACAGCCAAACTAACTATGGCACAAATAGCACGATGCATCGTGCTACTTGTGACATAGTTGGTTTGGCTGTAGTATGGTTCTGGCTTGCTGGACCGAAAATCGTATATTTCTGGATTTGTTAGGTTCCGGCTGAAAAATTATATATTGCACAATGATGCACAATGCATCGTGCTACTTGTGTCATTTTTTTTTGGTTCCGGCTGGCGTGACAAACACAATTTTGCTTGATATATTTATGAACTGGTCTGTAAAGCTAAATTTGCTAGTTGTTCAAATGAAAGAATTTAGTGTAGAATAAGTCTGGAAAAAAATTTGGCAATGGCGAGACATTTATTCAATAAAAATTGCTCATTTAAGGTTTAGAACATTACTAAAAATTTGTGCGTGTGATTGGTGTCATCTAGGGTTGAGTAGTGGCACTAAAGGTTGTTTTTTTAACAGTTTTGTTGCATGGTGGGGATGATTTCAACGATTTTGGTGCAAGGGAAGCTTATAAAACGGATAAAGACAATAACCTAGGGTTGTACAGGACAATTGATAAAAGTGGTGATGCTGTTTCTGTGGGTGCTGAAGTTAATACCGAAACCAAACACGGATTGCAACGAAACAGCGGCAATGCTCTCGAATGATGCCGATGAGCAATACTGGTAGCTACGTTTAGAAGGGATGAATAATCATAACTTGAAGGAATGCTGGCCAGATCGATATGGGATTATTAGAGCGGTTATCTTAGGATCGATTTAAATTCCGTTGGATAGAACATTGAAACGTAACTGGAGCGGATACCGATCAAGGTGAGTGAGAATTACAGATGATCCACTAGTGAACTGTTACATCAGCAAGGGTAATCGGAAGCGGTTGATTGACAATTCACAAGAGCATCGTCCACCGTGGGCAGTATGAATTTTGTCACGGCCCATGGATGAGTCGTTGCAGGAAATGTTGGAGAATATGGAGGGCGATCGTCATGAAAGACGGTCTATGGAAGAGGTGCACAAATGGCTTGGAATTATGAGGTGCGGCAGCGATATTAGATTGAGTGGGCTATAGCCTATGACACCCAAAGTCGAGAGGGTTAAGCATCGACTGGAAAGGGAAATCATTGAGGAAATAGCATGTTTTTAAAGCTAAAAACCTGTTAGATCTGTTTTACAGAAATGCAAGAACTAAGCTCCTGGGGTTCGTTTTGAAAATCCACCGAATGCCGAAGAACTTTTTTTACATTTTTATAAAACAAAATTTGCGATTTATCTCCCTGTGAAACATTTTAAGTATTTCGTCGAATGTTCACAATTTACATCTACCAATGCGTCTGACCAGCCTCCGTACAATTCTGTCTAAACTGAATGTAATCCGAAACAAGCAAGGCATTTGGATTACATTAGTCAATTTACCATGAATATCAGAAATGATGAATGGCGATACGCTATCCCGCATGATCGGTATTGAAACAGCACTGTCAAACGAACAAACGCAAATCGAATCAGTTTAAGCTATTTCGACTATTACACAATACTATAGACACAAAAAAAAGGCTTAGAACTTCAGAATTCCGTACTTTATGGTTTCGAATGTTGCACTAGTTCGAATTGAAAACGAGAGCTTTTTAAAATGCCGGACTTTCACATTTATTGTAAACCAGAGACGAGCCCGAACCGCTCTTACATCGCCGATGCTTTGCATAAACAAATATGTGAATCATAGGACACAAAATTGGTTATCCTGCCAACGATCGAAAGTTCAACGGCATGCTAAGGCACCGATTGGACGATTTGAAATTCTAGCTGTATCTTCGAACACATCATCAGCACAAACCATTGCCACAACATTCGTCAACAATTGCGTATAAGAATTCGGTGTTCCATTCAACGTTATATCCGATCACCGAATGCACTTTGGGTTCAAACTTTTCGCCGAATAAACGATAATTCTAGGCGTACATCATCCCCATCCATCCATTACACTATTAAAATGGATTTTGAGCTGGAGAGAAATCGATTAATTTTTAATCAATATTTGGGAAATTTGCTTCACAGGTAATTCTAATCTGTATTTTGAACACGGTACTGAAATGAGTCAACGATGAGTGCCTCTCTTCCACTTCGATACAAGGAAATATAAAAATGTTTACGCAAGTTAATAAGAAAATCATGATTTAGAATTCTCTAAGCAATATTTTGATTTTTGCAGCCAAATAGTTAAGTTTCAGATTATCGCTGATAGGTCATCCTGAATCTATTTAGGAAATTTTGGAAAAATGTATCAGGTAGAATTTTCACTATAATTATTTAATTGTCTGTGCCCTCTTATACTCGTTAGTTCTTTTCAGTTTCTGCCCAATATCTCAAAAACTCCCACAAGTAACCAATACTTTGGGTCATACTGAGACTGATGGAAATTTCTGGAATATTGGCCAGAAACTGAAGAGAACTTCTTTGGCTGCA
Organism: Nephrotoma guestfalica; assembly: GCA_963691935.1. Taxonomy (NCBI): domain Eukaryota; kingdom Metazoa; phylum Arthropoda; class Insecta; order Diptera; family Tipulidae; genus Nephrotoma; species Nephrotoma guestfalica. The sequence goes on from OY829915.1 coordinate 248,156,850, forward strand.
GAAAATCAAAAAATTAAGGCGAAAATTTTAATCGATTAATTTTCCCCAAAATTTCCCATGTACTCTCAGTATGACCGAAGCTATTACAAAAACAACCGTCCGCATTGGTTACCTGTTGGAGTGTATTCGGCTGCAAAAAATCAATTAGTTACTTAGTACTTTGAGAACTATAAACGATAACCAAGAGGGGTTATAATTTTTTTATTAGTTTTGTAAATTTCAAATCAAAAATTCTTATGCAACCCTGCGCAACTATTTTTATATTTACTTGTAAAGAAGTAAATTAGAAGCGCTCATCATTGACTCAATTTAGAACCTTGTACAAATTCATATTAAAATTACAATACAGACCAGCGATGCAAATTTCACGATTAGCGATTAAGAATTAGCCGAGTTCTCTCCAGAATGTACAGATACCAGAATTGCATCTAATATTTAGGTTTAATCAATCTAGAAATCAAATTTCATAAGGATTTATTCCCTAACTAAAAGTTCCGCTCGGAGGACAAAGATTTTCGGCGAATTAGTAGGTCTTCGATTACCTTCGTAAACTACTCTTTGAAGAGAAAAACGCGGAGTATTATTTGGACGGGTTGAAGAGATGGGAACGATTGCTGAGAGAAGTGTATGACTTACAGAAAGGAGACTTGCTTCGTATCTTTGTTATGTCGGAAACTTTTCAGACAATCCTCGAAGATATTGTAAAATTTCATATACCGAGCATCTTTACACAGAAGGTGAGTTTTATTTGCGAACATAGAGATAAAAAATGAATAAAAAATGTTCGCTGATTATAAAATAACAACAGAGTTTCTCTTTTGTGATGGTGCTGCCACTTGTAGCGACGTTTCTGCTGTCTTAAATAAAATTTTAAATTCAGAGGAGCAAAAGGTGGATTTCTTTGAGAAAAGTAAGTACGTATTTTCTCATTTGCACTTTCCAAAACCGGAGATCTTGTTTTTATTGTTCAGGCAATCTTAGAGCAGAAGCCGAGTGATATTTCTTCCGAAATCTGAAAACTTAGGTTCAAATTAATCTTCGGGTATTTCATTCAATCAGTATATGTTTTTTTATTATCTTTGCAATCTGTTCTGGGGCCAAAGCTCTCCCAACACTTTCGCGGTTACGCCGTTGCCATCCAATTTGAGGACGTATGGCTATAGGGTGCGATTTTCGTAGCCTGTAGTACTGGGCATGGAAGATGGGTCAACAGGGGGTCATACTCGTAGATGTGTTTCTATTCACTACAGATCGTAATCTTTTAATGAAAATTCCCTGTTGCGTCCTACCCCTATCTGGGTTCGAACCCGGTTCCTTCCGATCCAAACGCCAAAGTTTTAACCACTGTTACGCTATATAAGATAACAGAAAATTTTCAGCAGAAAATGTGTTTTTGCTATTCACCGCTAGAGGCATCACTATCACAAAAATGAAATTTTTTCTGCTGATATTTTTGAAACCAGCAGAAATTTTTTGAAATTTTTAAGCTAATCAATAATTCTCAGCAGAAAATTTTAACAAACTTTTATAAATTTTTATAAAATTTATGGAATGCTACTGACGCCAGTTGTGGTTATTATGTTGCTCATGTATGTAGATTATGATTTCAGCTACCATAAAAACATATACCCAGGTGCTACCAATATGTATTTGCATTATGATAATTTTAGTATATTTTGAGCGCCTTTCTTTTTTCTAAGGAAAATTTCACTTTTTTCGTTTCAAAACCTTTAAACATATATTTTCTCTTCTGTTTCATAAATGCTTTGATTTTTCATAAAACTGTCTGCTGAAAATTATTGATTTGCTTAAAAATTTCAAAAAATTTCTGCTGGTTTCAAACAACAAGCAGAAAGCAGAAAAAATTTCCTTTTTGTGATAGTGATACCTCTAGCGGTGAATAGGAAAAACACATTTTTTCAGGATAATTATTTATCTCAGTAGCATGCAACGTGCTTACAAAGTTGGTAAGTTTTGTGTGTTTTTGAGAGTATTTCGTTTTATTAATTAAGTTTATTAGTGAATGCATCAAGTTGGAAATTTATCAGTACCAATCACCCCAATTTGTAAAAAACATGTTAATATTGTGCCTTATTCGTGGCTTCTTCTTCACCTTTTAGTACACAAATCTGATTATTTAAAAATTATAATTTACCTCTAGTCCAATACTTCCATTCAACGCAATCTTGATGGGATTCGAATGATTCGTCGCCTGCATCAATGTTGTAAAATGACTAATGCCAATTTCCTCTAATGACGATTTCCTGCGCCCCACATTTCCAATATTTGGTAATCCTTGCCGCAATGAATTTGACCGCCTCAGTAATATATCGTTGTCGATCTGTACATCGATCGATGATCGATTTTGAATAAAGAGCGAGCCGAAGAGAAATAAAAAAATGTAAATTAATTGCCCGTGTATTATTTAGTAGTTTCTGATAATTTAATAAACTTAATAAAAAAATGAATGTGCATGTAAAAAAAATTTGTAAAAAAATTATTAATTGTGAATATAAATATGTTTGATAACAATTTTTAAAATTATAATACGATACCCAAAAAACAAAAATTTTTGCAAAACAATTCGTATTTATGGTGTAATTTAATGAAATATTGCGACGGTGTGCTTACCCTTAGCGAGTTGCTCCGTCCACGGGTTTGTCCAACAACTGTAGGACTATCGGGCAAAGAAAGAGAATTAGATTTGGTTGTTACAAGTGGAGGGGCACGTGGTGTTCCATACCCTTGCATGGGTGGCAATATATTTAATCCTAGTCCAGATCCACGTCGCGATCCACCACTTTGGTTCACATTCATATTGGAGCAAAATGAAATATTTGATTTACGCCTGGAATTATGTCGCTCGAAAGTTTTTTGCGCCGAAAATGGTGACGGCCGAACAAGATATCTTTTCATATTTATATTTTTTTTATCGGTGTCAAACCAAATTATTTATTTATTATTTTTGTACATAAGCGTAATAAGTATTTTTAGAAAGCAGAAGGCATATTGTTTTGAGAAAGAAGAGATTTATACGAGTTTATATAGAAATAGAAGAGAATAAAATAAAATAATAAATTACTAAGCACTTAAGGCCTATATATTTTAATAAATGTACATATAATATAAAGAATATTTTATAAGGCCAAATTAGAGTCGAGATTCTTACATTATATCACCTTCTTCTAATTTAAGATCACAGCTTGGATTTATGATTACGTACGATAAATGATTCCGTTTCTCACTCATTTCGTCGTAATCAATGCCAGGTAAGTTGAGTGACTCCATCCGACTTCGTACCAAATTCGCGATTTCGGCACGTTCAATTTGTTGGGCATGATTATCACGAGCCTCATCCGCCATATTTATGGAATACTGAAATTAGAAAATTAAAATCGAAACCAGAAGTTTATTAAAGTTTTTTTTTAAAGATTGTTTTTCTTTTAAGCGGTATAATGTCAAATGAATTAAAGCTTTTTTCATTTCGTTTGATACACGGAGGATAATACATTTCTTATTCTGATTTTATACCACAATGTACTTTCTGTTTATATTTGGAAACACCTTTGAAGAATTTTTTCTTAGAATAATTGCCCGAAATACTCTATGGATTATTTTATTTAAATTTAATGTTTTTCAGAAATTCTAAATCCCTGCTCAACATCTACCATAGAATATTGTATTCATTTTAATCTGCTTTTCTGAGATTTGGTAGCACCAAAACACATATTAGTGTCTTATTTAAGGACAGAAAAACTTTGTAAACATAATTTTAGATCGGTGTAGCAACCTGTTACCCCTAAATGGAAATTAAAAGCTATACATTTTGCATATAACATTATTCAAATTGAGTTATTCCATGGAAGTGGTGGGAGGTGGGTGATGGTGGCACTGGTATCATCACTGTCTAGCTATTTAACTAATTGTCTAGTTAGTAAACAGGTCAAATAAGTTTACATTTCCATAACAAATTACATAAATTATTCGTTAGTATATGGAATCCCAATGGCGACCTAAACCCGGAGGTGCTTTTCAATCGATTTTATTCAAGATTATAATGTTAAGTTGCGGAATATTAAATTTTTGTATATTTGTGGTTTCCGCTGCTCGAAGTCCAAATAATGTGTTTGGGACGGCATGATTTTTAGCGATTCGGTCATTTGAACCACTTGGCTTTGTCGGTGAAATGGTGTTTCGGGTTTCGCTGTTGGAGAAGATGAGGTTCAATTTGACAAGGAAACCCGCACATTGGCCATTCTGCCGCTCGGTACAATTATTTTCAGCAATTTGGCGAATTCTGAATTTTTTGCTTATGCAGGGCTGTTGCCATAATCGAAAAGTTTGTGCCACTATCTGCTAGTTGAAACGATGGCAAATTGAAGTTGGGTCGAAAATCAGATCGCGGGGGAAAATTATAAATATGTACGGATCCAGAACATAAATGAGGCGTCCGTCACAAATCATTTATGCTGGATACTGTATTTAGCATATTTTTAAAGATCAAGAATCTTGCATTGAGAAACACTTAGACACAGATAAAACATTTAATCGGGTCTAGCCAAAGAGAGTGTAGATAAATGAGGGGTCAGTTTACTGAATCCTAGGAGTTTTCTTTTATCTACCCCAAAATGAACGTTATGCGCACCGGAATTTCAAATTGCCAATAATCAATTTATATATAGATTTACCTTTCATTTGGGTCAAATAATCTTCAAATATGCTAATTTAAAAATGTTTTGCTTTCAAACTAAAATTATTAACTGCTTAGCTGCTTTGAGCTACAAATTTAAACATTTGAGTATGAATTTAGGAAAAAAAATTTGCCTGCATTCCATAACTTGGTTATAAGCTGTTTTCCATTTCACATCACATTTTCACAATAGCATAAGTGCTTGCTCCCAAACAGGCACTGGCAGACCAGTAACGTATGACATCCGCGCCATATTGCACTAAAGGAATCTCTGGAACAATAATATTTCCTTTAGATTTTGACATTTTATTTTTATCTGGCGCCAAACACCAGCCATTGATCATGATGTTTTCCAATGTAGACTATTTTCATGTAAACGTGCCTTAAGAAGGATATAGAACGTCTAAGTGCATATGATTTCGTGAGCTTGTTGTTGTAGATCTAATGGAAATAACTCCGCATGCCTGATAGATCTATTTTTAATGGCGTAGGTATCCATAGCATCATAATCAGGTTTTACCTCTTCTCTTGTATAGCCTACTGGAAGGTCTTGCAAGAGATTTATGGGTAGTCGATTTAAGGTTGGGATCAGGTTCGACCTTTTCTCTTGTATAGCCTACTGGAAGGTCTTGCATGGAAGTTATGGGTAGTTGATTTAAGGTTGGGAAACAAAATCTTACCCACCTCGCTACAGCGTTTGGACTATCAAATGGCAAAAGGAACGTCAAAATAACGTTGACGGCTAATACACTCGTCCTAAGGTTTCCTTTTCTCAAAATTTTCTTTTAATATTTTCTTACTATCTCTCAAACTTGGAGAAGTTGTAGCAGCTCTATCAGAATATACAACAACAATAGATTTACATTTTTTTCGCAACAATAAAGGTAAATCCATAATCTCCTACTTAATTTTGTTTGTTTTTAAATATTTTAATTTTATATTTTAGAAAAAATTTAAATAAAAAGCAGATTACCCATATTTTCCCCAAAAAATGTATGAAAAGTAACTCAGAAAATTGCCGATAGAGGACCAGGGATTGTTTGGTATGTAAATACGGAGTTTTTATATTAGGTAAGTTCGAATGGTAAAGAAAAAATGTATAAAGACACAATGAAATTTAATTTTTAGGTTAGTTTCAACAGCAAATTTAATTTAATAAGAACGCTCTTAAGGTGTTTCGTCCTCGTCAAATTCTTCTAAGTTTTACCTAACAACGTGTTACGCAGATAAATTACTTGGAGATTGACGTCAAATGAATTTGGGTTAAAAATCAGTAAGTTTTATTTATTAATTTTCACAGCAAGTCAATGTTAATGTGAATCCGGCATACAGTTAACTAAACCCATTAAGTTAACTTCATGGCTTTTGAAGCAGATAGAAGCATCATACGGTTCTGAACTGTAATAATTGCAGCTCCACTACGCTGGCACCTCGTCATGCTAATTTGGTTAGGAACTCCCTCTCTCTGTTTTGCCTCACATGAGATTCAGGTCCAATAATAATTTGTACTGCACGTGCCTCTCTACACATAACAAAAACCTTCTGTGTAACATTTTACATATGGGTTTAGCTCACCAGTTATTTGGTTTAGCTGACCAATTATTTCTTGCTTAATTGATGGGAGTTTGGAGTGCTGAAACATTTAAATGAACTCAGAACTTTAACTAGAATCCACATTTTTGGACACCAATAATTTTTTATTATGATACCAAAATTGGATAAATTTAACATAAATAGATTCGCCCCTTATTTTAAAATTTCAATTTGCAAATTTATCAGCAAATCCTAATGGAATATTTCGTTCGTATAACAAAATTGCCAAAATTTCCTTTTTTGATGGTTCACAACTTCATAATGTTTAATTGTAAAACATTATTTGGAATAGTATGCAGGAGTGTTCTTTAGGAACTATTACCTATAATCTATAAACTCTTAATTTTTTCACAAATTAAACGATCGGATTCCTTCAGTCATCTGTCATTGAGAAAGAGTTTTTATTAAAATTCCTTCAGAACCTAGTCACCTATCTTCGGATAAGAGTTTAACAAACCGCCGCGATCGTTGGATCTAGTATAAATTAGGATTGGTGAACTTTCCAGTACCGAGCAGTCCGATTCATATCAAAATCACTTTAGAACGGCCTTGTAGAGAGAAATTAGATGGGCGATAAATTTTGCACCAGCGTTATTCATAAGATTGTTCGGTAAAAGCCATTATGGTTCTCGTAAAAACCAATAGGAATTATGGCTTGGACGTCTCCGCGACAGAGTTAAGTGAAAATCGTCTACGATGTTAATTGTCCATTAGCTTTTTACATTGCCAGAAGCTTATCTCTACTGTCTTGAGATTCAAGAATAGAGAAAAATAAATACGATAGAGGACGAAAATCAAAAATGAGAAATTCGTCTCATGAATGGAGAAATTCTCAAAATAAATTTGTAAAATTTTCTCTAATCAAAATTATTTCACCCATGAGTTCATTCTACGATTATCAACAAATGTCACCACAACGAATATAAGGAACTGACAGTGGAGGATTAAATCAATATAGCTGCAGACCGATACAATATTTTTGAACAAGGTCAAATTCCACATAATAAATGGAGGCTTAATTTAAAGACTACTTCGTAAATCGAGGCGACATTTTATTAAAAGCTAGCTCAGTCTCTAAGGGTGAATTTGGATACCTAACGCGTCTCATGAGTCAAGGAGTATTATGTGTGACCTGTTCTACATGGCGATTTGAGATAACGGTCAACAGGCATGGGTTATGGTCGTTCCCTCAAAACTTCTTCTAAAGTCATGGACACGATTAATGCTTGCCCTTAAGCACACAATTACTAAAACAAAAAAGGAGGCCTTGGAAAGCTCTAAGGAGATTGAAGAGGATCAAAATGCTAGCAAGCGCTTAACATAATACGAAAATCCCAGGTAGGACAGCTCGTATAGAGACTCTATGTCCGAGAGACAGATCTGAGGTGTAATCTTAAAAGATGGTGAAAAAATCCAGGTTGTAGGCAACTGCAATTAAGCTTCGCAATAATGTGCTCAAAGAGGTCTGATATAGTAGCTGTGATTGGTAAAATTGACAAATATGACAGTATTACGCTTTTAAATTGAGGTGAGGTGAATAATTCTTTACCCGCTACATAGTTGGGCTTCAAAAAAATTCAGAACGACAGTTGCCGCTCTGTGGCAACTAACAGACACTGGCACTCTGCAAAATAGCAATGAACAGTTTAGGTGAGGTTTAGCATAGTAATTACCAGAGAAGATACTCCATGTAGATCCAGAACAAGGGAGTATAAAGCTCAATCACTTTTTAATTAGGTTTCCAGGTTGGAAGGGTCAAAAGTCAGCCATTATTAGACGGGGCCTTCCAATAAGAATTTTTTTTCAGTGGAGTATAAAGTAACTATTTTAAAAGTTCCGGTAGAAGATTAACCATTTAGTAAAATGAATTCAATTTCTCTTCAAAATCGTATTAAAATAATTCATTGTGAAAATGTTTGTTTTATAAATAACATTTTCTAACATTCGCATTATTTCGCAAATTTGAGTCTACAGGTTGCGCTCGTTTGGTGCGCTCAATGGGCCGATGGCATCATTGGTTGCATTTGAAAATGAAGCTGCTAACGCTATCAGTAGCGTTCGCTACAGCGATATGATAACCAATTTTTTATGGCCAATATTTGATGATATGAATATTAAGGAGTTGTGGTTTCAACCCAGTACTGGAGAACAGCCGGTGTGAAGTTTTCAAGAAAAACAAAGGTCCAAATTTGAGGCTCTCGTACCGGTGGTGGTTTAAATTGAAAGTCAGTTGTACAGTAAGAATGAACTTAGAAATTTTTTTACTAATTTTGAAATTTATTTAATAAATAGAGTCACTTGCTAGATTCCAAGTGATCTCAAAGTCGTAGAGTTTGAGATACCGTGGTTGGGCTGAAGAGCTAGAATATATATTAAATTTTTCTTAACCAACTTTTACCATTCTCAGGGATCCTGAGCTGCTCTTCTATATAAAATAAATGCAGAAGACGTCGACATTATTTTCGACTAAGAATGCAAGTAAGATTCATTATTTTATTCTCGATTAAAATAACCTAAATATGTTTTGCTTAATAATTACAGCAACGCTGACGTAAGTGTGGCTTAATCTTAATAACAGTAGCCCTAAAGAAGGGGAGTTTTTAAAAGCGAAAAAACTCTGCGAAGTGATGCGAGTTAACATCACACAATTGAGGAAGTAGGATATAAACGAGAGAGATGAGTCTTTCCTCGAATTCAATCTTAGTACTAATTTAAGTATATGCGACATCGGCTGCAAACCAACGTTTATAACCAGCAACAGACGAGATGTCTTTTACAACACACTAGCCTGCCATTTCATGGGCAGCTGTGGTGTATAGAAAAACGCCTGAAAGTGACTATCAAACAACTGTTTTTCAAGTAAAAGAGGAAACTGACTGAGATACCGAGAATCATTTTAGGGAGTTTGCTATAGAAATTGCTTCTAAAATCCCCTGCAAAAACTTGATGACTTGGTGAAGTATTTATCCTGATTGCCGAAAGGAATCTAAAGCATATAAGACAAAAAACAACTATGAAACTCCACCGGATAGCCCGAAAACTCACTATTCCGCCAAGAGCCAATATAGCCGAGCGTCCCCCAGTCAAATAATAAAACCTTGAAATATTATGTGTTCGATAAACAGCTAAAAGCCATATTTGGTGTGACAGTTAGAAACTTACATTAGAAGTTCGATAAAGCCATGTAAACTGATGGCCATGTAAGCAGAGACTACTAAAACAGCCACGCCTGCTTGGGTGCTATTCTGTCTTCTCGTGAATTTGGACATTAATAACCTGTTACAAAACCTGAAGTGTTGCGGTTTCTGAGTGGTTGCTTACATAAAGCACCTGCAAAAAATTTATTCAACTGAACCAATAGCTCTGGTTTGATATTATTACAAAGAAATGCACTATTCCATCTGGGGTTCTAAATTTTCTGTCGAACATAACGTTGTTGATGAAATTACAGTCGCTTGCATCAGCGATACTCTCAGAAGTACATTCACTTAAGCCTGAAGAATATTTTTGTATTATCCTTGGATGTTCTAGTACTCTCGATATCATTCAAAATCGCAACTGAATCTCTATGTGGTCCTGAAACAACGTAAAGTTTGAACAATGTTGTGTCACTATCATCCTTTAAAAAAACGTTTGGGACTTATACTCCCACCAGAGAGAACTGAGTAAGGTTGGTAGTTTTGAACCACGAATATGATAACATCTTTACGGATGGTTCAAGGTTAGGTTAGGTTAGGTTTCAGTGGTTGCTATTGCACACTTAGGCCAGTTTTGATCTATTGTAATACCTCAAGATCCGACATCATTAAACTCTCATTAAACCCATCTAGTTCTATTCACACAACGTAAAAGATCTCGCACATTACAGCTTTCGATATCAGAGAGGGTGTCCATAGTGTATTTACCCAAGTGATCATGTCTTCTGTCAGCTAGCGCAGGACAAGAGCATAGAAAGCGACTGGCGTGCCACCGAGCATTTGCCAAGACAACTGCTTTCCTTTGACTAGTTGCTTTCAGCCCAGACTTTTCTTTCCCTGGTTCCAGTTGGAGAGTCGCACCATACCTTTTTAATTCGTCTGCCCTGCAATTCCCCTCAATGCCAGAGTGGCCCGGAACCCAGACCAACTGGATATTAGAGTGTTCACTCATTTCACTGCTGCAGTAATCAGGTAGACGAAAAGATAAACTTACATTTAATTCTCCACAGAAATACCAGTTCCCACTCTACCATCAAGCTTGCAGCCGTTGGTGAAGAATTTAACTCTCGCCTTCTCCATAATGAGACCTTTCTTCCAATCCTCCCTAAGGGGGAGAATCATCTCGGGTGGTTCAAGGTTGGATGGCAATGTGAAAGGTGCGAGGTACAGCGATAAATAAACCTTTCTTTCTGTCTCCAAAATATTGCATCGTATTTTAAGCTGAATTAATTGCGTTAAGGGGAAAGTAGATTGGTTGAGGTACACATTGTAAAATATGAAAGAGATAATTTAATTTTTATGGACGTGGCTCCTCACGGGATTAGAGTATCTCTTAGCTCCGGATTGGTTCATTGGCTAGCAGAAAAAACAATCTATGACCTTAGATACTTAGTCGTCAAACAAACCAACTGAGTATTTTTTTACCTCATAACTATAGTTCAATCTTCATCAAGAACAGTTAACCAAATAACACCAACGACTAACAACATTCATGAAGGAAAACAAATCCACGACAAAACCAAATCTCACTAAAGATCGTAGATCTCAAAGACAAAAGAATCAGAATAGTAGCAAATTAAATCGGAAGTGGGTGGAAATGGGTCGGAACTTCACCTTAAAGGTATTAAAGAACAAAACTCGACAAATCCTCAGTGATTTCAAAAAATTACTAAACAAATGATGACGCTTTCAGTGAAGTCGAACAGTTAGCAAACGGAAAAGTTGTCAATATCATTTAATCAGTTAGTTAGACAAAGAAACATCAAATTTAACGTTGAATGACTTCAGGTATTTATCAACGAAAACAAAGAAATTACCCTCATTGATTTTAGAATCAATTGTTTTCTGCTTTATCAAAAGAAAAAAGATTGTTGTTTATTACAAGCCCGCCAGTATGTCAAGAAGAGACTGTTAGTGCTCAACCAGAGCGAGATACGTTAACACCACCATTAATGCCAAGACAACGTAATTTACAGGACACGCGTAAATCAGTGAGATCAACGACTGGAACTAAGTAATGAAATATTGAAGTAAAAAGCGAAGCACAGATTGCAGCACTTCCTTATTGGTGAATTATGTGTAAATTATCTGTCAGATAGTTTTTGACTATTTTAATATTTTATTCATAAAATATGTCCAGAGAGATTTGGATTCTAATTATTCGCCAGCAGCATGTTCGTTAGAAATATTTCTAACAATCCGACAGATTCCACTGTAGTTATGTATTAACGAAAATTAATTATTAATTGACATTAATTGACGAAAAAAATTAATTATAAATTAGATGAGATTAGAAATACGTTCAACATATTCTGTTCAACAAGAAATTTGAAAGAAGGTGGTTTAGATTGATATAACACAAAATAGGGTTATGTATGAAATCTCGAGTTAAAGAGATCATTAACGTTAAATTTTATTATTTATTTATTTACAATGTTGGACATCAATTTATTTATACAACACAAAATTACGAACAATTATTTATCTACAAATTAAATTTGGTCAAGATCTAATGACCAATTATCCAAATGTTATGTACAAATTTAAATATTTATCAAAATAAGAAATGTACACCTCCAGAACTAAAATTAAAAAAATAATTTGTTGTAAACAATAAGGATAAGTACTAATTAGCCTTTTTATATTATAATATCTACAAATGTAATAAAATAAACAAAATCCCAATATTATATTCTAATTACAGTAGATAAATAATCTAAAAAAATATTTAACATGAAACCATTATTTTATAAATTTTATTTCAAAACAATTTTTTAAATTTAAAATTATTTGTAGTATAAGCAAAAAACTTGAGTAACAATTAATTCTATTTAAATTAGTTTTATAAACAAAAAACGATCTGGCGCCCCATGCGATTAAATCTAGCTCGGTTCACTGCTCTATTTTAGTAGTTCGAGTGTCTCTTAAAATTTCGTTTGCTCTAAAACACTTTATATAGATATTTTGCCCATAACTTACCTGTATGACACATGTGCGAGATTTTTTTTTATTTTTTTTTTATTCAAATACGACATTGGCATTAAATTAACATACAGAATGTTGTTTTTAAATCATAAATGTAAAAAAATTAATTAGTTTAAAACAAACCAAATTCAAATTGCATATGCAGACAGATATGTGGTAGACAACTGAATCATAAAAGTTTTAATTGAATTTCTATCGTCAAATCGTAATTTAAGATTAATTTTTTTAGAGCTTTATACGATTATAAAAGTTTCAATAAAATACGAGCAAGCTTTTAATTTATTCCATAAACTCAACTTTTACGAGTACATTATCGTATTTTGATAAAAGTTTTAAAATTAATAATTTCTAGATCAGTTTTTATGATGTTTGACAGGCGTTCAATTTTGTTTGCTTTAGAGTAGCTATTGCAAATCAAGTAAACCACATCTGGTCTGGATAAGTTTAATCGTGAGGTCACAAGTCTTAATTTTTTACACATTAAGCCAATATGGACTTTTATATTCAACATAGTAAATCCGATAACAACGCAATTGCCCTTCATTCGCAATGATATGCCCGTTATTTGATTTGGTGTTGTGCACATAATGGTGGATAACACCGAACAGAATAACTTATCCGGGTCCACGTCACAGGTGGGTTTGTACTGCATTAGTATTAGCGAAGTTATAGCAAGAACTTATGAGTTGTTCGATCGAGGCTCCAAATTATCAAGTTCATCAGTATCTTCAACTAAAATCATGTTTCACTATAAGAAGGATACTGCTGAACTTTGCGAACAACTAAGAGAAAAATGATGCTAAGGCTGAAACCTCACCTCCGCTGAAAATTGGGAAACATCGCAAATTTATAGTAAGAAAATTGGTAACAAAATGACTCAGGAAAACACGTTTCTAAAATACGATCATCATTGATTTCGAAAATTGGACCAATTTTAATAGTTTTTCATGATACAAAATGTATCGAAAAATTAAGGCAGTTCATTTGCTTAAAATTTGGTGAGATACGGTGTCCGTCATGCCAGCCGGCATCATGTCAACCGGATCCAAACAAATATGGCAAAAGTAGCACAATGTATTGAGCATCATTGTGCACTATGCGCTTTTTCAGCCGGAACCTTATAAATCAAGAAACATACGATTTTTCGGGAAAAAGAACCTTAAAAATTCAACCGGAACCTTACCCTCTACAGCCAAACTAACTATAGCACAAGTAGCACGTTGCATTGTGCATCATTGTACACTAAGCGCTTTTTCAGCCGAAACCTTATAACTCCAGCCAGAATCTGATAAAGCCAGCCAGAACCATAATACAGCCAAACAAACTATGTCACAAGTAGCACGATGCATTATGCATCATTGTGCACTATTTAATTTTCCAGCCGGAACCTTATAAATCCAGAAACATACGGTTTTTCGGAAACTAACTATAGCACAAGTAACACGATGCATTGTTCATCATTGCGCACTATGCGCACCTTATAAGTCCAGCCAGAATCTGATAAAGCCAGTCAGAGAACCACACTACAGCCAAACTAACTATAGGACAAGTAGCATGATGCATTGTGCATAATTGTGCACTATACAATTTTTCAGCCGAAACCTAATACATCCAGAAACATACGGTTTTTCGGAAGAAAAAAACCTTACAAATTTAGCCGGAACCATACCCTCTACAGAAAAACTAACTATGGCACAAGTAGCACGAGGAAATGTGCATCATTGTGCACTTTATGATTTTGTAGCCGAAGCATATAATGCGATCCAGAACCATACAAATCCAGTCGAAGCAAAATGTTTACAAAAATAATTTTGGTAATTGCACTATGGTCGCAGTGCAATTTGGACGATAGTGCAACATATGATGTTTTCGGAACGATCAAAACGTTATACACTACAATGCCAACACAACTAGAATCCGCAAAGCCAGCCGGAATCATATGAAGTCGGTGTGAACCATTCGGAGAAATAAACGATAAGCATGGCTGATGGTCATTGTGAACTAGCTAAAATTCGAACTGGAATTATTTGGGCACATTATAATTCCTGATCCGCTAAAAGTGTTAATTAAATAAATATTTTATTTTCTAATAATTTATTGACTATGTTTTGTATTTCATCGTTTAGAGAAGAACTTTGATTGGTTTGGGTTCTTGTAAATAGAACAACATGTAGGCAAGCATTTTTCGAAAAGTTTTGGTGTTGCTCTCGACCTTTTGCAAATCGTTGTACGTTTTCGATATGCCTTCGGTTCTAAGTACATGTGCAGTGAAATGCTCATTAAAATTATCGTACTCAATTACACCGCGCAAATTGAATAATTTATCACCTAACTTCAGCGATCTCGTGATGTCACTTAAAGCAACCGTTTGCTGTTTTTCTAGTGGATCTAGCGGGTCAACCTCCAGTGTTAGTACACTATTATATACTTTATTTAAAGTATGTAAACTGCCACAGCTACAGTAAGAATCGTATGTGAAAGACCGTATGTTTCTGGATTTATAAGATTCCGGCTAAAAAATTATATAGTGCACAATGATGCAAAACGCAGCGTGCTACTTGTGTCATAGTTGGTTTGGCTGTAGAATGGTTCTGGCTGGCTTTATCAGATTCTGGCTGGAATTATAAGGTTCCAGCTGAAAAAGCACATAGTGCAAGATGATGCACAATACATCGTGGTACTTGTGCCATAGTTAGTTTGGCTGTAGAGAGTATGGTTCCGTCTGAATTTGTAAGGTTTTTTCTTCCGAAAACCGTATGTTTCTGGATTTATATGGTTCTGGCTGAAAAATTAAATAGTTCACAATGATGCACAATGCATCGTGGTACTTGTGCCATAGTTGGTTTGGCTGTATTATGGTTCTTGCAGGTTTTATCAGATTCTGGCTGGAATTATAAGGTTCCGGCTGGAAAAGCGAATAGTGCACAATGCATCGTACTACTTGTGCCATAGTTAATTTAGCTGTAGAGGGTATGGTTCCGGCTGAATTTGTAAGGTTTTTTTGTTTTTCAGAAAAACCGCATGTTTCTGGATTTATAATGTTCCGGCTGAAAAATTATATAGTGTACAATACATTGTGCTACTTGTTTCATAGTTAATTTGGGTGTTTTATGGTCTTAGGTGGCTTTATCGGGCTCTGGCTGGAGTTATAAGGTTCCGGCTGAAAAGCATATATTGGACAATGATTGTCAATGCATTGTGCTACTTGTGCCATATTTGTTTGGTTCCGGCTTATACGGTTCCGGCTGGCGTCACGGGCTCGAGATACGAGCCTATTTATATTTATTTTAAGAAAAACAATATTGTTGCTTTTTGAAGATCTTCGAAATGAAAAGTTTCATGAATTTTAGAGGAATGAGAAACATGTAACTGCTTTAAGCGCTACAACGGTATAAACGACACGTTTATATTATATGATAATTTAACAATTAGCAACCAGCGCCAAAATGTTGGCTTTAGATTTCCTGCCAAATAGTCCTATTTATATTTGTTTCTGTTTTTTCGGTGTTTTTTATTTTAACTAATTTTAAAATTTCTCGACGTAGAGCTTGTTTGATATTTAAGTTGTACCATAATGTATGGTGATGTCACATGTACCATGTGACAAGATATCAAAAATTGCAATGAGTTGATCCAGGGCATCGCAGAATAATCACAATTTGGAGTTCTGGTGCTGCCCACCGGAATCAAAATTAGTTAAGTTAAGGCGGTACCATCGAAAAGTAAATAACGATAAATAATCTTATAAAGTTGTGATTTAATCGGTCAAATGCAAATAAGAAATTATACTGGAATTTTTTATAGAGTTCGCATCACGTAATAAAAGAGCTTTAAGCTCAAAATGAGGTGAAACTTCTAATCAAAATTGTAAAAAATGTATAAATAAATAAATAAATAAGTAAAACTTTGAATTTGTGGACTAAAGCGTCGATTTCAAAATTGTTGCTTCTTCCAAATCCTTTAAAATGATATGCCACATGAGTATATGGAAATATTACAAATTTTAACTTCTTCCAGCGCCACAACGTCAGTTTTGAATACTAAATGATTTTGAAAAATTATGAAATGTTGCTAGACCTTTTGAACGATATACGACAAGTATATGTTCTATAAAATACGAAAAAATTTGCAACCAGCGCCAAAACGGTGGATTTATGAACTTTAGTTATATCGATATTGTTGTCTGATCGAAGCGCTTGAATATTAAACGAGTATGTGGGAAAAATGTAAAGCAATGTCTTGGCATTGAGTGATCTCCTAAGGCAGGTATCCGACCCCTTACCTTAAAAGCTTTTCTAATTCGCCGAATTAAAAATTAAATTATATTGGCGGATAAAATTCGAATCACATAAGCCGTTCTTGAGATATCATTGTACACACATCGTTCCATCCAAATATCTAGACGGACCGAAAAACTTTTTTTTAATTTTTGGGATCAGGGATCTTCAAAATGTCTAGAAAAATAGTTTTGAACCAGTGGTGAATATAGGAATTTATTATTTTAAAGAGAGAAATGAAGTACTCAAAAAAGCAGTTCAAACACGTGTAGCTCCTGGAACGACACCTAAACCTGCCATTGATGATGACATTAATCCATTCCACACAGATGAAGCAAATGTAAAATAAGAAACTAATTTACTCTGACGCCAGAGACAAAATCTAAGTGCCGGAAAGCATCATGATCAAGTATGCTCGGTTAGTAAAAATATTGCTACAATGTGTTAATTGCAATAAGCCACGTCCTGCAAACTACCGGGGATGTGAAATAGCTAAGGAGCTAGAAAGAATAAAAAATAAAACGGTAAAACAAAGCCCAGGAATATCGGAAACAATTTATCAAACTTTCACCAAACCAAAACTATACTCGACAGTAAGTAGTCATGACAAAACCAGTTATTTCGAAGGGAGCTACCGTAGATACAGCAGTGCTCTAAAAGATACTAAGAAACATGGAAGCTCTTAACATTCGTCTAGCAAAGCAAGAGCAATGCCTTCAAGGTCTAAGCAACAGGTTAGATAAGCAAGACTCTCTAAATGAAATGAAATCCATGCTCTATTAAGATCCAAATGGGCTAATGCAACATATTCCAGAATTATAAATCTTCCTAAATACTGAAAAAATAGATACTTCATGTCTAAAAATATATGGATACAGTTGTTACCACACCATTCATCCAGCAGGAAGAGCAAAAAAAGGATCGTCGGTGGTTATAAAAGAAAACATCAAACAAATTATAGATCTTAAAATTGAAGAGGAATTTATGCAAGTAGTCTTCTTAAAAGTATTTATCAATAATAACAAAGAATATAGTGTATCGTCAATATATTATCCACCAAGATATAATTAATTAAAGATGCACGTTATTTAAATCACTTGGATCAAGTTTCATAATCGGAGGTGATTTTAATGCAAAAACATCTACTGAGGATCAAGAGAACGTCTAAAAAGGAAGAGAGCTGTGTGCAGCAGGAAGACTATGCAATTGCGGTTTCCATTCTGGAGATCAACCAACTTATTGGCCTACGGATAGAAACAAAATACCCAATATCATTGACTTCTTTATCACCAAAGGTATAGACGAAAATTACATATACCTAGAAAGCAGCGAAGGGATTATGTCGGATCACACGCCTGTAATTATGACAATCAGTGCAACGATTGTTAAGAAAACTACTCCACCTTCCTAACTAATAAAAACACCTGCTGAGAGAAATTCCAGAAACTTGTTGTGGATAATATTGATCTTCAGGTGCCAATTAAAAAATGTCTGTTAATTTGGCCCGAAAATCCATCCCGAAAAGACTTTTTTTATGTGGTGCGTTTCCATGATAAATTCAAATGTCAGCCCGAAAAAAATTTAAAAAACAATCAAAATGTGAATTTCATCCCGAATTATTTTTTTCTAGCCTGAAAATAATGTTTATCAACAATAAGTAATTAGGTTTTATACTTTATTGAACCATTCTACCACTTGGGTACTATGAATTATTTTGAATTTCTGTAAATTTGTAAATTTCCAGCACCAATCTCAGAAATGTCTGGACTCAGTGGGTAGTGGTTTCAGGCGTACCACTTGGGTACTATGAGTTATTATGAATTTCTGTAAATTTGTAATTTTCGAGCACCGATAGTATACAGTAGTGGACGATGTTCTTATTTAATTGATCAAATACCAAAAAAATTAAAGTTTACAGAAATACATAATAATTCATAGTACCCAAGAAGTAGAATGATCCAATAAATTATTTCTACCAGTAATCGCCATGATATCGTAATGAGGTTTTGCTAATTTATTATATAATGATTCGGAAGCTTGAAACCACTACCCATTTGGTCCAAACATTTATGGAATATACACAAGAAAGTTTTAAAAAATTATTCCTTGTAAGGCAGATTTTATTTTTAAATGTGTAAATATGAATATCAATAATATTTACGAAAATTGTAATCCACTGGGGTTCTAGATTAACTACAACTAAAGGAAAATAATTACTGATTGCCATGAAATAAAATGGATGTGTGTCCATTTTAATAGGAAAACCAACATATTGGCCAACTGACCCAGGAAAACCAACCTGACCTCATCGATTTTTTTATAACCAAAAATATTTCTAATAATTTTATTAAAATCGAAGAAAGCCAAGATATGAGATCAGATCATTCTCCGATAGTCTAAGCGAGACCCTAAGCGAGTATATCATCCAAAAAAGGAATAATCCAGTACTAACCAACAAACAGACGGACTGGGAAAGTTTCAAAATACACAATGAACAAAGAATACGTTTGAAAGCTCCTTTAAAAACTATGGATCAACTGGACAAAGTAGAAAAGCTCATTACGGATATCGAACAATCAACATCGGAAAGTACTTCAGAAACAAAATCAAGGCTAAAAGGAAATAACTATCCAATAGACATTAGAAATCTCCTTGGGGATATACGAAAATCCAGAAAAAAGTGACACCAAACTAGAGCTCCACAAGAGAAAAAAGACTAAACAATCTTACTCAATAATTAACAAGAGAAATTCAGAAACTAAAAAATGAGTCAATTAATTTCTACTTAAGTAAGTTAACGAATGACAGTAATACGTATTATTCGCTCTAGAAAGCAACTAAATCTCTGAAAAGGCCATAATGACGATTCATTTTATCAGGCCAAAGAAAAAGCTGAAAACATAATACAAATTCTCGAAGATGTGACACCTACATCGCCTAATGAAGTAACAAACGAAATTAAAAACTAACTTTAAGAAAGCACCAGGGTTTGATCTGATTGCCGGAGAAATAATAAAGCAGCTACCGAGAAAAAGTACGGTAAAGTTAACTAACTAGTATTATAAACTCTGCATTCAGGTTGAAATATGCGCCAAAAGTTTGGAAAGTGGCTGAGGTTATCATGATTCTCAGACCAGGAAAACCGCCACATCTAGGCCTGTACTCTTTGAAAAGTTACTACTAAAAAGACTCAAACTAATAATTGACAAAAATAACCTAATTCCGAATCACCAATTTCGTTTTCGCAGTGAGCATTCAACTATTGATCAAGTGCATAGAATAACCAATATCATTGAGAAAACTTTATAAGAGAAAACAGTTTGTTCCGCAGTATTTCTTGATGTAGCGCAGGCCTTTGACAAGGTTTGGCAGGAAGGTTTAATCTACAACTTAAATTAATCCTACCTAAACAGTACAGCGTAGTACTGGAATCGTATATAACGGAAGGAAGTAAGAGTAGGAGTAAGTGTACTTGGGCCAGTTCTGTATTTACTATACACCCGAGATGTTCCAATCCCACATCACAACACGATAGCCTCTTGCGCCCATGACACAGCCATCATGGCAGTAGCTGATAACAATACAACTGAGAAATTACAAACCGCCAGAGAGTAAATACACAACTGGGCAAAAAAATGGCGCATAAAATAAATGATACCAAATCTGTACATGTCAACTCTACAAACAAGAGATTAGTCACAAACCAGTTTATTTAAATAACCAAGAAATACCACATACAAACACTGACAAATATCTTGGTATGACAATAGACGCTAAGATTCGCTGGAAAGCTCATGTAAAGAAGAAAAGAGACGAGTCGGGATTAAAATACAATAAAATGTATTGGTTACTGGGAAGAAACTCATAATATTAAAGTTAGCCGATAGTTTCCAGCCGAAAGTAAAAAAAAAATCGGTAATGCAGATAGTGTCTTTACTATCTCAGCTGAAAATGGAATATGTTATGTCAAATATTAATATGCTTTAGCAGATATTTTTCAGGCGACATTTCTTATGCGGTATTTTTCAGCCGAACATGTTTTTTTATACCAAACGGGAAATTGCAAATAAAACAAATGGGAAATTGCAAATAAACATATAAGTACAAAATTTGAAAATTTCTAAAAATTACCCGTTTAAAGTGTCATGGTTGGAAATAGATTCAAATTAAAGGTTTTAATGATGCTCTCACATGGAAAAAATTGCAGATCAATCTATTTCCAACCATGACACTTTAAATGGTCAATATTTAGAAATTTTAAAATATTGTGTGTGCGGTATATTCAATCGAGTTTTCCCGGACCCGCCACACATGAAAATTGAAATGAAATTTTTGCCAGATGCGAGCATAAGTAAGACATTTCATTTGAATCTATTTCCAACGATGACACTTTAGATGGTAAATTTTAAGAAATTTTAAAATTTTGTGTGTGCGATATATTCAATCGAGTTTTCCCGGACTTCCCGGGAGCCATAAAAAATTGGCCTGCAATTTTTTCCAGATGAGAGCATCATTAAAACCTTTCATTTGAATCTATTTCCAACCATGACACTTTAAATGGTCAATTATTAGAAATTTTCAAATTTTGTATTTTTATGTTTATTTGCCATTTCCCATTTGTAAATTGAATTTTTCCGAACAACTAAAAATGCTTTTCAACGGTTTCAGTTGATTTTTTTTGTTGAAGAAAAGAAATATTTTTGGTATAAAAAACACTTTCGGCTGAAAAATATCGCCTGAGAAATGTCGGCTGAGAAATGTCGGCTGAAAAGTATCGACTGAAGCATATTAATATTTGACATAACATATTGTATTTTCGGCTGAGATAGCAAAGACACTATCTGCATTATCGATTTTGGTACTGTCGGCTGGAAACTATCGGCTAACTTTACCAGGGTAAGAAACTCTCATCTATCAATCCCTAATAAGCTTCTGCTTTATAAGCAAGTATTGAAGTCCAGACAACTTATGGTATACAGCTGTGGGGAAGCCTAAGCAGAGCAACATGGATATTATCTAACGATCCCAAAATAAAGTGCTAAGAAACATCGTCAACACACCATGGTTTGTCAGAAATAGCGACATCCACAAAGAACTGGACATAGGATCCATCAAAAACGAAATTATGAAATTTGCTAGAAATTATCAACAACAGCTGCTTCACCATGTCAACAAAGAGGCCATCCAGATCGGGATAATGTGGATTTAGCTAAAAAACTCAAAAGCGTAAAGCTTTTTGAGTTAGGGAAAACCCAGCTAAAATAAATCTCTTTCTCGCGCACAACAAAATGCGATCAAATAATAAATATCAAAGCTAAGGAGTACATCGATGGATGAACCTTTAATTATTAGTACTCGACTAGATTGTAATTAAAAAAAATAATAAAAAAGAGTTATTTTAAAAAGTATAAATATTTTAGAATTAAAATTGTCAAAAAGTTCTGTTCTTTTAGCCTTCTCCAAGAAATGCTTTACTACTCGTATGATAATACTGGCTCAAATAATAAGTTTAACTCAAAGTTAATGTTTACGAATTCAATTTTTTTATTACTAAATTCGAATTGAAGATACAAAAATACATTCTGTTATTAATTTAGCACCAATGTCGATCGATGGTATAAATTATATTTTTTTTTTTAAAATTGGTAACAAAAAATTTCGAAAATTTATCAACAAAAAATTATTTTACTTACGGCTGATCCACGTCTATCACCACAACCACCTAGGCAGGTAGTCGACTTATGATGTACGGGTGGTGGACGATATGTTACGCCGCGCAAATTTGATTCGGCTGTCCCTTTCACCGTTGTAGTACTTGCACCAGTACCACCCGTACCGCCACCACCACCAACACTAGCAGACGTTCCGCATTCCTCATCATACTAATAATTTCGATCGGTTTCATTTTTTTTTTAATAAGCATGCGTCAAGCAATATTAATAATAATATAGTTTGTTTTTAAAATCGTCTTAAAGTTGTATACATTTTAAAAATAATATTAAAAAACAATATTTCCTAATTCTTAAAAAAAAAATTATTTGTTCGCAAATTTAAATTTTTTCGTATAACATGCGGTCTCGTTAAAAAACAAACGAAAATCAATAGTTTTCGTTTAAAATTTTTTATCTAACCATTTTTCCTAATTTCATTTGTTTTTCCTGGCGCTACGTTAAAATTTTTAAATAATTAATCATTTAATTCTAAACTAATTTTCGAAAATACAAAAATGATATAATTTTGTTAAAAAAAACAAAAATTTAAATATGAAAGGAAAATTTTATTTGTAAATATGAAAAGAATGTTGAAAAATCAAAAAAATTAAAATATTTGGAAAATAAATTTAATAAATAAAAGCTTAAGCAACAAATACAAGAAATCAGAAAACAAATTAAATTAAATAAGCAAATTGTTGTTGTTTATTTATTTATCTCACAAAATTTTTTAAATGGAAAATTAAAATTTTCGATTTTATTATTTTCTAGTGATGCGTATCCTACACGTACAGCATTTTATTTAGGTGTTTTATTTAGGAGGCCTTCGTAGTGTGATGGATTTTTGAAAACAAATTTAAATCCCTCATAAAACAAAATATGTACTATAGAATTTTTAATTACAGCAGTACTACATTAAGCGTGACCTATACGGTGCTACACAATGTACCCAAATTTTAAGACAAATCTCTAAGAATCTAGAAAATGTGGCCATATACAAACCCAGAAGCCCCCTCGCTGGCAGATACCAAAAAATTATTAACAGAAAAGCATACGTTATACAAAGTTTATCTGTATCTAGATAAAGATATTAAAAAATATTATCTTGCTGGATAATCTAATAAATCGCTTCAAAAATTTGCCAATCTAGAATTAGATTAATTTGCTTTTGTTAATGCTTCAATCGTGTTTTATAGATAAATAAAACAAACGATAAACGAGCTACAAAATATTTAAATGTCGATTTATCTCTTTAATGAGGTGCGTATTAGAAGGTAATTTTGGTAAACGGCATTTTAAAGATGCTTTATGTTTGATTTTATATCTCTAAAGCTTTTTTTTCTAATAAAGAAGTCGAACACTATAGAATTTTTACTAGAGATTTGTTTTTCTAGATTTTCGAGTGGATTAAATTGTGAAAAACCATTTTTTGCGTCTCATCAGATCATGCCGGTGAATAAATGTTACAAGAACTCATCCTAATTTCTATTATATATGGCGAAGTAGAGCAGACTTTTAAACAGCTGTTAAAAAAGTAATTGGCATTTTAGGAAACAAGAAAAATTTGACCAATGATTACAGCGAAACTTGATGACCTTTTACAATGGGAAACAATTTTCAGCATTGGAGTACCGAATTTTTTTTTTATTTTTTTCGCCTGAGCAAGCATCAAGGGCCACAAGCCGTTTAAAAAGAACAAGAATTTTTGTTCGCCTGAAATTCATTGGATTTGGTTACCGCTGTAAGTTTGAAGCTAGAAATTATGAGCAACTTGGTCATAGAAAGATTTGATTCTGGAAATTGCTCTAAAGTTTGATGATTCATTACAGCGAAACTGGACAGTGTTTTAGTCCAATTTTTAACGATGATTCATTCAATTTATCAAAATTTTCAATGGGTCAATGTTTGAGCACCGAATTTATTTTGCTTTTTTTTGTCCGGAAAAACGGCAAGTGGTAAGCCTGGCTTAATTTGAACAAAAACGATCATTTTTTATTACAGCGAAATTTTTAACGTTTTAATTCAATTTTAACGCTGATTTATTCAAAACTTCATAGCCGTTCACAATTGTTCAAAATTTTCAATATCTCAGTACCGAAATTTTTAGTTTTTTCCTTGTCATCTGAGAGCCTTGCTAAATTTGAAGAAAAACAAGAATTTTTTATTCGCCATGGAGTTTTTTTGATTTGATCAGTTTTGCTGATCGAAAGACGAAACTATGAGCAAATTGGTTAACTAAAGAAAGTGCGAATTTCGATTTGCAACTGTTTATCGTATAAAATTTAAACGATAATTAATTTTGAACTTCATAACCTGTCACAAGTGATCAAAATTTTCAACATTGTAAATTTTTTATAGACAGCGCAGATTTCGATTTATCAATAAGAGGTTTAAATATTTTTTTTTATTTTCAGAAGGAACTCGAGCCTTTGGAAAATAATGAGGACTATCCCACAAAAAGTATGTCATATGGTGTCCGGTAATTATCGTTAAAGATACAATATCGCAATATTTAATCGCTTGCAAATTTTAGCTGCAGTCATGTCCCGTGTTCCTCTTGTGGGGCATTGACAAATTTTTACAAGTACGATTCATTAATATCCAAAGTTAACATGACCATCGACAGGGTTATCTCAGATTTCAACTTCTCTTTGCATTCTGTTCTAAAGCCGAGGCTCTCTCAACTCTTACATGGTTCGCTTTTCACCTCCATACTTTTACGCCGTAGCCAGCCAATTCGAGGACATACCGCTATAGGCCGGATTTTCAAAGAACCATCTGCGCATTGCATAGCTCCGTGCCAGCCTATAATACTGTAATGGAAGATGCAAGGTCGGCCCATGAGTTCCGCACTCCGACAGGGGGCCATATTTGAGTTCTTTTTCATCACAGATCGTAATCTGATGCTGAAAATTCCTTTTTGCATCCTGCTCTTATCACAATTCGAACTCGGTACCTCCCAATTCAAGCGCCGAAGCTTTTACAACTGTACCATTTGGCCGGTTTTGTGAATGTTTCAATTCTTCAGAAATGAAACTTCCGAATCGTTAGTTTTCTATTTTGATAGATCGCGGTTTGACCGTGGTGCAGGGTTTGAAATCTACTCACACCTGATCATCAGAGAGATTACGCCTCTTCTGTACAGTGTTTTAGGCTGAAACATCACGTGCTAAATTCATTGAATAAACCAATGGTTCACTCGAAACTAGTTAAGTAGTGTAAACATTTCATTCATCTTCAAAAATATTTTATTCACACAGGGATGGGCCCGACCGCCTTAAGCGACGACTGTTTGGAGAAAAATGATAGCAGTACTCATTAAGTTTATAGCTGTCCTCCTTTTGTCAGGATACAATTCTTTGTATTCAATTCTCGCTTGGTTCAACCTCCATCAGTTTGCCAAAGAGACAGAGTGCATTTGCGCCCTTTTATATAATCCTTGCTTTGCTCCATGGGTCGGTCCTTCGAGACATTGAGTGCAAAATTATGTGAGTTCCAGCCAATTAAACAAACAATTGATTCTCGAGAGAGCTAACAGTAAATATGAATTTCAACGTAAAAGGGAAATCAAACTCAGTTCCCGATTAACTTCCCTGTTTGATAATTCATTTTTATTTGAAATATCCTCTTTCTCCATAGATATCGTGCCCACAATGGCACAAATACAATCACAAATATTGACAACATTCATCATCATTGCAATTCATTTAGGCTCTCTACACGGGACATGATTTTTGAAGCAAAATTTTTGAAACGCTGCTTTTTGACACACGCTCCCGAAGGAAATGTTACACATTTACACATTTTAAAGAGAACAGATTGCCTAAAAAAATTTGTGCTGGGAAAACTGATCTGAACTGAATAAGAGGAGAATGCCAGGAAATATGTTTGTGGTACTCAAGACGCCCTTAGTTTATTCAGTTGCCTGGTGTTTAAACACGTAAATGGACATACGCAGGCTAAATACGAATTATTTTGTTGAACAAAATAATGTTTAAATTTGATGAAGTCTCTGTATTAGTAAAAGATCTTCAGAGCCAACCGGGTTTTGACTCTCAATATATCTCCTACAAAAAGTAGAAAAATTCACTCCCCAAGCAAGAGTTGAATTATTGCAGTTTGGCCGTTGCAACCTGATGAATAGACCAACTTTTTATCAGTACGAAACCAAACTGCCAAGAAAAAACTTAAGAAAGTTCTCATTTTTGTAAGAGTTGTGTATCTTTACACAAGTACCCTGGCTTTGAAAATGGGGGGAGTGAATTTTTCTACTTTTTGTGGTAGATATATTGTGAGTAAATGGCCTCTTTGTTTTCACTAAAAAGCCGAAAAAATCTTAAAATAACCATCAAACTTCCTCCAGATCGAACCCCCTAGCTCAATTGGATTGACCTTCATTGATAAAGCAAAGTATCTAGGTCTCATTCTAGACAACTAACTAAGCTGGAAATCTAACATATTAGAAAGAATAAAGATAGCTAAATAGCGCTTCACTCCCGTAAAAATGCAATGGGAAAAAGATGGACTTTGGAGCGCGAATTGTACATTGCCTCTATATATTTCTAATATTTTGGCTCTTAGAAGCACATCCTCAACTCCATCTCCGTATGGAACTGTCACAATTCCATATCCCAAAACATCCCAAATACTATCGACTTATCATGTCTGTCACCATCTTTTGATTAGAGGTTTAAAACTGATATTCCCACCACAGAGGACTAGTTGAGAGAAGCACTTCTGAATTTCGAAGGTATGGATTTCTTCACTAATGGTTCAAATATGAGTGGAAAGGATGGGCGTGAAATTTCTGGGCGTGAAACCTCATTTTTCGTCTTCCGCACTACATTACTTCAAGCTGAACTAATCACAATAAGGGAAGCTGTTGACTGGCTGAGGTATAATACGGATAGTATGGCTTCAATTGAGACGCGGCTTTATGTGGTACCACGGCATTTCAACTTTACGGGGAATGAAAAGCGGATAAACTCACTCGACAAGTAGGGCGGATGTTGATACAATGCAAGCGTAATAACTAGGCAGATTTGGCCAAAAGTACACCTGGCAAGTTCTAGACAGCTGGTATCTCTGCGGCGGCGGCTGTCAGTATCGTGGCGGGTGCCATTACGACGTCAAGGATATCCTACGTAAAATTGAGAGTTGAATATGGTTTGATGAGTAGGGGTGAGGAGAGAAAACAATGTGGCTCGACTACGAACCTGATTGTATCACTCTAGCCTAACCTAACATAGTACATTTTCTATATTGCAGATTCAATTATTTTAGATCCCTTGTAGGCGGTTAGAGCTGAATTTTTTATGGAATACTACTCCAAGTTAGAATGAAATGGTTTCTGGAGGGGTTTATTATCCTGAAATTGTCTAATCTATATTTTGAATTATTTAAAATTTCGATAATTGCTTCTGATTCTCCATAAAATTTTGAAACACTATTTCTATAAATATTTAGACTTTAAATTAATCTTTGTTAACATAATAGATTAATGCTCTTTAATTAGTATCCCATAAACTGTTTTATCCATCTTTAAAGATGTTACTTGTGTTGTCAAACATTTAAGAAGACAACGTGTAAAGTTACCTCATCACTAAAAAAAATAATAAAAATAATTACAAAGCAATTTATTTAACTTGTTTTCATTGCGTCAAACAACAAGGAGCAAGAACAGTAAAATCTGTGAGATTAAATTTATTTTTCATTAGCTCCTTTCTTTCTACATTGTCTTCATATAAAAAGAGTGTTAAACATTTATTTTCATATTTTCGCTAGATAAATAATTTACAATTAATTAGCATATATAATTAACATTATCTACACCAAAACAAATCAACAAAAAACAAAAAATAAAAACTCCACTTTGTTAACTAAAATTAAATTTATATAAAAAAAACAACAGACACGACTTTTTTTTTGTTTTTTTTGTGTTGCTAAACTTTTTTAATTTCTAAATGTATTTTTTAGCTTTTGTTATATTTAAAAAATAATAAAAGTTTGCTGAACACGAAGAAAAAGCACAAATAGAACATAAAAATATAAAACACCACCAACAATTTATTTATTTTTTTAAGACTCCGATTAAATTGTTTTTAAACTAATAAAAGTTTGTTGCTAAAGCTTTCACTATAATTATTATTTAAATCATTTAACTCTAAGCCTCTATCTATATATGATAATAATAAATATATATTTAAAAATTAATCTAAAGCTCAAAAACAAATTTTTAATTTATTTTTAACTAAAACATTTAAATAAACAAAATTTAAAACTTAATTTTAAATGTTGTTTAAAATTTAATGATGCCTAGTACAAAAAAACAAAATTAAATTCGTTAAAATATAAAATAATTATTTTAAATAAGAAACAATATTTTATTCATTTGAATAATAAACTCACTGCGTGCGTGTGCGATTTTTTTGATTTGAAATTTTTTAAGTTTTTAACAAATTTAGTTTAATTCATAAATTTAATTTAAAAGTATTTTAAATATAAATAAAACTTTTTGGAATATAAAAAATTTAATAAAATATATATATAAAAAAAATAGAAAATAAATTAGCAAAAAACTAAAAAGTTTATTTTTTATTTTATTTCCAAAAATTCAAAGTTTTAATTTGTAAAGGCGAGAGTACCATATAAAAAAATAATATTAGGTTATTTAAAAATAAAATTAAATTATTTGCATGCTAGTTTAAACTAAATATGGGATTTTATTTATATAGAATTAAAAAATTCAAATTATATACAAAATGGTTTGAATTGCAAATACCTGGTGGATGAGCTTTTATTATTGGGAACCGCATTCGAAATATTATTTAGTATTTTACACGTTTAAACATTTTTTAATTAAAAAATTCTAAATTAATTGAATAAAATAAATGTAGGTCAATTAAAAATTTTCGAAAGAAAGCTTCCAAATATTTGAAAATTCTGAAAATTCAGATTCAAGCGTTATTAACATAAAGTAGAGAAAATTGGGAAATTATGAAAGAAATAGTTTTGATAGTTTCTTATACTCTAAGAAAGCGACAGAATTTATCTTTATGAAACTTCTGCTAAATTATAATCAGTGTTGTGCCGTATTGTCTATATCGCGTAGATAATTAATATTCTACGTGTAGAGAATGTATGTAGAAAATTAAAAAATACGACGTCATAGTGTGTAGAGAATGTAGAAAAGTTCTAAAATTTCTTTGGTACTTGAATTATTTTGCCTCCATGGAGCTTTTTTTCTACCTCACATTTGGAAAATGTATACCCTAGTTTTTTTATATAACAATCACGTACGAGTACTCCTATGTATATAGTATATGTTGGTTTCGTCGACATACGGAATTATTAAAAAAGGATATTTCTTGGGTATAATTTAGAAGTAATGCTTCTACGTAAATTTTTAGAAATATTCGAAAAAAGTCATAAATCTATGTTGAAAATTAGAACTTTATATACAGTTAGATTTTTAAACAAAATACAAAGGTGTCATTATAGACTACTTTGTGCTACGGTACCTCAATACTCAAAATAATCGCCACGCAATAAATGTTAAAACTCATTGAAGGATTCAATAGCAGCTACCACACAGTACCAATTGTATTTTGTGTTAACCAAATCAAATACTCCAATATTTATATGAAGCTTTTAAAACGGATTGCACAGAGAATTTTTTCACAGCCGCAAAATAAGTCTCTCGACATTTTATTTGGTCTCGTTAAAATACACCTAGATGAACTCGATTCCGACTTGAATTGGAATTTCTAATTTTTTTAATGCTGCGCTCAATCAGAATCTCAGAAAAATTCTTATGAAATTTAAACGAAATTTAAACCCCAGAAATGTTACAGGGTTGTGTTAAAGACCTAATATTAGAATTAAGGAGCTAAATAAACATCTGTCTATGTCTCCGTGGTACAATAAAAAACTAAGAAGATTGCGCACTTTTAGAAATCAACATTGGCAAAAATTTATAAAAACTGTTAGTTTCCATTTAGAGTCAAATTACTCTAAATATAGGGATATCTTTATACAACAATTTTAAAAATTTATCTCAAGAACTCTATAATAATTACATCAATTAAATGCAATAAGACATTATCTTAGATCATAAGCGAAAATTGTAAATTCTTAGTGCGGCTTTCTCGAACAACTATTCGGATTTCGACGTTGATTATTCCAAGTATGAACAACAGCGCGTTCAATCTTCTTTGGTTTCCGTCCAAATTAATTAAAAACCTGTGATTGGGAAAATTACCAACGTAAAATATGATTTTTCAAAATTCACTCTCGGTAAGAACATTTCCGTCCATCTCGAAAGAGTTGTTTTATAATTCATATCCATAAGAAAGCCAACAAATCGGACATTAGTAATTATAGGCCAATTGCAATGTTGTCCGGCATTCCAAAACTATTTGAGATCATCGTTTATGAGTTACAGTATTTGCATTGTAAACCCTTGCTTTCTGTCTTTCAACAAGGTTTCCTCAAAAGTCGTTCCACGATCACAAATCTCGTCGAGTTTACATCAACTACATTGAATTTTAGGCAAGAAGGAAATGAAGTAGATGCAGGTACCACAGATTTTAATAAGGCATTCGACAGGGCTTCTCACAGAATTATTATGCCCTTGAAATTTCTGCGGTGGATGGACTCATATCTAAGATACAGAAAGAATCAGGTGATTTTCAGATCATCAATATCATCTGCTTTCATAGCCATATTTGGAGTACCGCAGGGAAACCATTTGAAGTAAATTCTCTTCATTCTACCTATAAACGTCGCTGCTGGAGTTAATAAGAATTCGTTTACCTAGATCTAAACCCTCCACTGATTTAAATTTATTTGAAGCCGACTTAAAGAACTTTGCTAAGCTCAACCGAATTACCAGTACGTTAAGTACTCTCGGAAGCGTATACATTCCCAATTACGGCACTAATATATCAACAACAAACCCGCAGTTACTTCAGTTCGAGATTCGGGTGCTTGTGACAATGCCCTGAATTTTAGGGATCAAATTGTTAATATTATCAGCCGAGCAAACGTTGCGCTTGGTATCGTTAAGCGCCGGTCTAAAGAATTTCATGATAATTTTGTGACGAAGGCTCTGTACACAATCTTTGCTCGATCCCCGCTGGATTATGCCAGTCAGGTATGGTTCCCTTAATACACATAAAACAAAAAGAAGAAGTACATCGAAGAGTTATTCGTTCTGCTTTACGTGGGCTGCCATGAGTGGATTTTTTTTAACTTAACTCAATACATGGAGCCGCTAAAGCTAATCAATTTACAATCATTTGGTTAGTGTTTGACTACAATTTTTTGACTTAAACATTAGTAAATTTTCTTTTTGAAAGACTCCTTCTTTGTCATCTTTAATTCATTTTTTTTAAATTTATAAAATTTATAAAATTTATATTGGGTGTAAAAATGTATTTCCGACCTTTTTATAGAGGTGTCGTTAGTATCACTGCTTGCATATTATTCAATCGGGCAATACATGTTTTTTGGAGGTTAGATGTCAAGCTTGAATAATTACTAGTGACATTTGTTCAAAGCGTAAACACCAATTATTTTCATGTTATTGAAAATGTTGAATTTTGTGCCATAAAACTGCTTTTGCGGGAAGTTTTACTTCATTATTTTTTGTTGAAGAACAGTGCAGCGGAAACAAATCGTTTGCTTGTGGAAGTTTACGGTGAACATGCTCCATCGAATACAACATGCAAAGAGTGGTTTTAACGATTCAAAGTTGAAAACTTTGACGTAAGAGACAAAGAACGTGAAGGCGTACCTAGAAAATTTGAAGATACAGAATTAGAAGAATTGCTTGATGTGGACCATTGTCAGGCCGAAAACCAATTGGCAGAAGATTACCCAACAATGTGTTTCGCAACGTATACATACAATGGAATTGGTTCAGGAGCTGGGAAATTGGGTACCACACAAATTGAAAGAACGAGACAGGGAACGTCGGAAAACCATATGCGAATTGTTGCTTCAACGACCACAAAGGAACGGGTTTTTGCATCGGATCATCACCTGGGATGAAAAGTGGGTCTATTATGACAATCCAAAGCACAAAAGCAACGAATGTGATGCTTTGTATTTGGTCGGATATGAAGGGTGTCGATTATTATGAGCTGCTAAACGAGCGTGAAACTATTACGGGACAAGTTTATTGACGGCAACTGATGGCTTTAAAGCAAGATCGAACGGAGAAAAAGGCACGATAAGATTATTTTGCAACATGACAACGCTAGGCCACATGTTGCTAAACCTGTCAAACACTACTTGGACAGGCAGAACTGGGAAATTGTACCCAACTTGCCGTATTCACCACACATTTCTTCCTCTGATTACCACTTGTTCCGGTCGATGCAATCAGCCGATTCTGGTCGATGGCACAGCAGCACTTCACTTCATATGAAAACGCCAATAAATGGGTCGATGACTGGATCGCCTCAAAACAACCAGATTTCTTCCTTCGGGGAATCCGTTTATTGTCTGAACGATGGGCGAAGGTTATAGCTTCCGAAGGAGCATACTTTGAATAAAACATTCTTTCTTCTACACAAACTAATGTCTTTTATTTCACGAAAAAGGCTGTTAATACATTTAGACACCCAATAAAATTTATAAAATTTATAAAATTTTATCGTGCCAGCCGAAAAAAAAAATAAAAAACGAAATTAGGTCAATGGATTTTCCCGCAATTAGCACCAATCGCAATTGACTACTAGCACGAGAAAGCCCCCTCCCCCCTACCAAGTTTCATAAAAACCGTGCGAGCCGAAAAAAATAATGAAAGAGATCCACTGGGTTCCATTGGATGACACACTTATCATGAACCTCTCTCATTTTACTTATTTTTAACAAAATCGCGCGAGCCAAAAAAAAATTAAAAATTGTACCTGGGCCCCTACCGGATGAGTTTCTAAATGAATTTCTCCGAAATCAGGACCCGTCGCAATCGATTCCTGGTACTCGAAAAACCTCCGTCCGAAATGTTCATGAAAGTTGTTTGTGCTAAGAAAAAAAAAATAAGAAAAATGGAATCCGGGTCCCACTGGAGAACTCCCTAAATGAATTTTCCTGAAACCAAGACTCATCGCAATTGATTTCTGGTGTTGCAAGTTTAATAGATATCGTTGACAAAAAAAATACAAAAACTGATGCTCAAAAATTTCGACGGTTTTCCTGTAAATATTATTTGAAGAAGACCGAGAACAGATTTGAAGTTTGTCAGAAATGTTTTGTACTAGCATTGTTTCGCAAGGAACATTTGTCAATGATTTACAAGGCAAGCATTCGGGTGAGCATAGAAAACTATCCGAAACAACTATTGCAGCGGCAAAAGCACACATAAATAGCTTCCCGGCCTACGAATATCATTATACGAGACGTAAATCAGTACACTTATGTATAAGTTATACTGTGAGAACCGCGACAACCCTGTTTCGATTTGGAAATGCCCACAAATACTTAATGGAATGAATATAAAATTCAAAAGACCGAAAACTGACACATGTCACAAGTGTGATATCCTAAAAAAGAATATAGAACTATCTAGTGGACCCGAAAGAGACCAGTTTATTTTGGATCAAAGCCAACATCATACAGCGACGGATAATGCATTTGAAATGAAGAAAGCAAACAAATAATTGGCAAAACGTAATAACTCCAACCGTACATATATTCCCGACACCAAATGTAGAGACATTTGTGTCATTCTACAAAAGATTATTATAGACATATAACCTGATCATACATGATGCTGCTACGAATCAACCATTTAACTAAAGGGTGTTTTTTTAAGAGGTTGCCGATTTTTTTTTTGAATAAAACACATATAAAATTATGAAATGACCAAAATTTTTTTTATTTGGTAGATAATTTTTTGGCATTTAACATTTAAACACAGTTTCTGGCATATGGCTACCACGACTATTTTTCACAAATGTCATTCTGGAGGTCCAATTTTCCAGCACTTTTTCAAGCATTTGAGGGCGTATGTCAGCAATGACACGTTGAATATTGGTTTCCAAAGCGTCAATCGATTGAGGTTTATCCACATAAACCAATGACTTCACGTATCCCCACAAAAAGTAATCGAGTGGCGTCAAATCGCACGAACGCGGAGGCCAATTCACCGGACCATTTCTCGAAATAATGTTGTCGTTGAAAG
This sequence comes from Nephrotoma guestfalica, assembly GCA_963691935.1. Taxonomy (NCBI): domain Eukaryota; kingdom Metazoa; phylum Arthropoda; class Insecta; order Diptera; family Tipulidae; genus Nephrotoma; species Nephrotoma guestfalica. Next base: position 248,191,493 of record OY829915.1, read on the forward strand.
TTTCTTTCAATAAGTCGATTGTTTCACGTGCTGTATGGCAAGTGGCACCATCTTGTTGAAACCACATTTCATTCATATCCATATCTTCAAGATTTGACAACAAAAACTCATTTAACATGGTTCTGTATCGATTTCCATTCACGGTAACGCGTCGTCCTTCCTCATTTTTAAAGAAATATGGACCGATGATCCCACCAGCCCATAGACCGCACCAAACAGTACATTTATCAGGATGCATTGGTAATTCTAGAACGGCGTGTGGATTATCTTTGCTCCAAATGCGACAATTTTGTTTGTTGACGTATCCATTTAACCAAAAATGCGCCTCATCACTGAAGAGAATTTTACGGTAAAAAAATGGATCTTCGTTCAATTGATTTAACGACCAATCACTGAATTCACGGCGCAAACGATGGTCGTGTGGCTTTAATTCTTGCACCAATTGAATTTTGTATGGCACCAAACCCAAATCTTTACGTAAAATTTTCCATAAAGTCGATGGACAAAGTCCAATTTGCTGAGCACGACGACGAATCGATAAATTGTCGTTTTCTTCGACACTGGCCTCAACGACAGCAATATTTTCTTCTGTACGAACTCTTCTCATTCTTGTCGGTGGCTTGGCATCCAAAAGAGTGAATGTAGACCGAAATTTGGTAATTACGTTCTTTATGGTGGTCTCTGACGGACGATTATGTGCACCATAAAATTCACGAAGTGCTCTATAAACATTTTTAATTGAACACTGATTTTGAAAATAAATTTCCACGATTTGAAAACGTTGTTCTGGAGTTAACCTATTCATAATGATTTGCCAAACAATACTGAGTAGAAATGCCACTTTGAGCTGTCAAAACAACTGTCATAAAATAAAACGACATCTATCGGAAAAACAAACCTCCTAAAAAAACACCCGTTATATGTGGCACGAAGCAATGGCTAAGAGGGGCGGGAATAAAATCGCTTCCTGTATTTATAAGCATCTCAAAACGTTACCACCAACCACCAACCACGTTATATTTTATAGTGACTCGTGCGTAGGTCAAAATAAAAATTCGTTTATGGCTGCAATGTGTATGACCTTTTTGCAAAGCACCACATACAACATTCAGCACATTGACCACACATTTTTGGAAATCGGTTACAAAAACGCACAAAGCGTAACACTTCTTTCAACATTGAAGTACCTAGTGATTGGTTTCAATTTGTGAGATCTGTCAGATCCGCCAAGCAATTTTTGGTCATTGAAATGACTCAACACGACATATATGATTTCAGTCTAATAGCTATAACGAAACTGCAGTGGAGAAATGTCGATAAAGAGGAAAACAAATTTTCCTGGCATTCTGATAAATGGTAAAGATTTACCAAAACCTTAGGAGAAGTTCAGTATAAAAATTCTCTCGAAGAAAATGAACAATTTAAGGTTATTAATTTTGCACGGCGTGGTATTTCTTCCATCACAGAAACTCATTGAAAACGATGCTATGACACGCCTATCAGGATTAACACAATCAAGAAAAATGATTTGCTTTGTCTGCTGCCTTTAATCTCCCCAGAATTTCATGGTTTGATCATAATTTACTCACTGAAGATGGCCGTGATATTCATCCAAATCTTACAGAAGGGTCTGAAGACGATTCTTGCAAAGACTGAAGATGTAAAGAGAGCTATAGTTTTTATTATTAATAATCGATTAATTGGCCTGTTGTATGCCAGGTCCCATTTAGAACCGTTCAAAGCTGACATTGATGAAAAATTCGCGAGTTCGAAAAAAAATCTTCGAATATTTCCGTTTGTTGTATTTCAAAAAAATGGTTGCCCTCCGTTATTCTCATAAATTAAAAGGGAATAACTTGACTTATAATCTGTTGACGTCAATTATCATTATTTTTAAAAGGGCTTAAGTGACTTAAGTCTAAACTTTGTACAAATTTAATAGAATTGAAAGGACATAACTTCGTAATTTGCCAAAAACTGACGAATAAGAGACACCTCAATATCCAGAATATACCAAAAGCTTAATTAATACATTACCGAATTAATAAAAATAATAGACCTGCAAATTATAGATTGCATATTGATTTTCGAATAAAGTTTAAAGTTCATTTTTTGTTGTATTGAAAACTTGGAATTTAAGACGTACGCCCTTTTCATTATAGAGTCCAGATATATGTTACGGTAAAAGATCGAAATCGGTAAATGTCCGAAATTAAAATTTTTTAAACTCGTTTACACGATTAAAAATCGGTTGTCCAGAGGTTAGTTGGTTATGAAATGTTTGTTGACTTCTCCCCCCAACATCCCTGTAGTTTCATTTATTCCCCATCAAAGGGCTAACCGGCATGGGAGGCACAATTAGTTCCCGCGAGCTCGAGAGTTAGTAAAGCCGTCAGTCCTTACTATTTCAAATTCCAATTTGCGCGAATGCCATAAAAAATATTCCGTGGGGTGAAGGATGAACTATTTCGAAAATATAGGATTCTTCGGGCTTTTACCGTAACATATACATTTATATTTTCATTTTACTTTATTAAATTCCGTAATAAAAATAAAGAAACAACTTAAAAACTTAGTTTTTTTGTCATACAGTTAAGCAAGGTCCAGAACCATTATACTTATAACATTTACAAACATTTTGTTGAAAGTTTACTGTAGTTGCAAGCCATTACATAGATGGATAGTAGTTTAAGTAAAAAAAAATATTTTGTTCTAATTTGCTTATCTGATAGTCTGTATTAGTTGTGGATCAGCTTACTTTCAAGATCGCAAGTGAGAATGAAAACACAATGCTGCCATCTATTGGCACGCACCTCATACATATTTATTTTTAAATTAATTAAACTGATCAGAAATTCAAGTTTAACTGTTTTCATTTCAATTGACTAGTAATATTCGTTAACAAGGCTACAAGGTTACAAGAAAGCACATCAACACGCGCACTATCAAAGAAGTGAAGTTGTTATTCATGATGCAAAAATAACAGAATTATAGCCCGGAGTGTGATGAACTTACTCGTATAGTTGCAACAAATGCATGATAGAATGATGCCAAACTTAGTTGCTCGAACCCTACCCCCTGGGGTAGCAGAGTTTAAAAATAAATGAATATTCGTGAAAAATATGTTTTCAAAAATAGTACACAGTGAATGCTTTTAACAAACATTAATCTTTAATAGAAAGCAAAACTATAAATATTTGAGTGCAATTTAATAAGGTTGGAAAAACCATTTCCATTTTATCTAATAAATACTGATTTAAATTCTATCACATAGTTTTATGTAAATTAAGTAGTAATGGACAACATTAAATAGCGCATAGAGTTATTTCATTAAATATTTAAACGATTTATTGCGGGACCACGCAATTTTGGATTTTTCTTTTATAGAATTTGATAAAACCGAAAAGTTTCACGCCTAAATAATTCAGACGAAATATTTTTTTTTTGTTTTACTCGGTTGGCGTTATTAAATTTTAACCTATCCCTAATATACAAATAAAATAAAAGCAAAATCATATTGCAGGCAACCAGGTATTTGAAATTCAAACAAATTTTCATCGTATTATACGTTCCACTTGGAAATGTAATTTTGTTATTTTTTTGCTCTAGTTGAATTTCCTTTCAAATCGGAAAATTTTATGAAAAAATAATAAAATAAAATAAATTATTTAATGAAAATGTAAAAAAAAATAAAAATTATATATTTTAAAAGAAATATTTTGTTTCTGTTATTTATATTGCTTGTCTTTCAACTTTTTTTTTTGAACATATTATTTGCCAAAAGCTTTTAACGTTAATATAAAATAAAATAAATAATATTTGGTTTGAATATGTGTTAAATTGAAGAGTAACAGATTTGCATTTTATATTGGTATGGTATATACGAGTATGTTAAAAATATTAGTAAATAATAAATAAAAATTTATAAAAAAATTTTAGAGCAAAACTATTTCTTGTTGTTATAGGAGGTGAATGCGAGCTTTCTGTTCGGTGTTCTGTAAACCATGACTTCCTAAAACATCTACTCGTATATTATGTACATATTCTATAAGTTGTAAATATTGCCAATTACTGTGTTAGATACGTGACGTTCTTATAAAACGAACTATCTACGTTATATTATAAATAAACTAACTACTCTCAAGTTGCTTTATAGTAAAAGTAGTTCGTGATATGATTTTCCATTCGAAGCTTTGTTAATTTTTTGGTCGATAGTTCGATTTTGTTACTATGACTGAGATTATGGAATGTATGTACAATGAATAATACATGAGATTCAATCACGCATATGTTAAACGAAAATCTGTTACTTTGAGTAGTACAATTTTGCTTTGTACGTCGATTTTATAGAGTGACTAATTTCTCTCCCGAATTTTTCATTATTGTATTGATACCTGTTGATTCACCTGCACGTTATTTATTTAAACGCTGACCGCACAACCTACCTGCAATGTGGGTGTTAATGTCCCAAAGATCCAAATTATGTGATATAAATTTATAATCAGATAGTTTTCGTGAGATTTTAAAAATGTTTTCAATACAAAATTTTATGGTATTTTCGAAACTGGTAAGTTAATTAAAATTGTTCTTCCAAATTACCTAATTAACAATAATCTACCTAATAGCTCAAATACCACAGAAAGTCTTTCAATCAATCATCCCAGGCTTTAATATTTCCTCGTGATGAGGTACAACAAGAAATCAATATGCATGTGAAGAAAATTAAAAAGTGAAACGGGTAATCCCGGGCTTTGATTGATGGTGTTGTAAAGTTAACACCAAAAATGTTCCCTCCCGTGATGTTTGTAACATGTGACGTATGGCTTGAGTAGCTTCACTGATCGGCCATAGTAAACATAAATTAAAAACTAAACCAAAAATATCAAAATTTAATTTATACGGCATAAATGAGTACCTAACTCCTAATACATGAATAACATAACCGGCAGATCTGCTTATCATTAGAATCATTATCGATTGCCAATCCTTCATGATACCAATATTTGTTTATGTATGGTATATAAAGGGTCTCTCAATAAGCGTGTGAGAAATCCACTCAATTTTTTTTATTTGAAAGCTTGCTTGGTGACACGCATTTGGGAGGTTCATTTTTCGAAAACTTTGTCGCATAAATCTGGCTTTGGCACCATCCTGTTAAAACCACATGTCGTCGGAATCCATATTATCCAGTTTAAGCCACAAGAAGTTGCTTAATAAAATTGATTTGTAGTGCTCGCTGTTGACGGTTATTGCAATGCCAGTTTCGTTTTGAAAGAAGTACAGTTTGGTGATTCATGTTCAATTTTGTTCTGGCTTTGTTGATTTGTTTCTTTATAACTTCATCTGTGCCACCCGTTTTCGCTAAAGTACAACCGATTTAATTGGTGTGTTTAGCCGCATCGTCTGGCTTTCCTGATATTTATTTTGAGGCCACTTCTTTTGCTAGATTTGAATAGGTGCAGTGGTGAATTCCATTCATTAGACTGCTCAATGAAGATGCATTTTGTTTTAATATGATAATATTGGTGTAACTTCGTCCTGGTCTGAAACCAGCTTGTTCCTTTCTCAATTTCGGGTTGACTGTCGGTGAAATTCTATAGAGGTTGGCCTTTGCCAATATCTTTATGATTATGTTGACGAGGGATACATATCCTGCCAATTTGTACATTATCTTAGGTCATCAGTACGCGCATGTTTTGATCCAGGAAGCTTGCGTCTGAATTCTTGGTAACCGACCCGAGTGTGTTGATAACTGTTTCGATATAGATTTCTTAGATTTGTTTCCATTGCTGGTCTATACTGATGGCCGCTTCTTCATTAGGTTCGCAGAATGTGTTTCTTGTGCCTAGCATCTTTTAATCTGTCGGTGTTTAGTTTTTCACGTTTCGTCTTGGTGCGTTTTACAGCGACAGGTTTAATTGGTTTTAACGACAGGTTTTAAGGTGGTCACTGCAAATGTACATCTTGAAATAACTTGAGAAATTTATTGTTGGTCATCACGTTTCGTCATCACATTTGTTTCACTATTCTACTTCAGGTGATGTCCAAATGTGTATATTTTTGTGTGGAAATTTACTGAATGTATGAATTATCTGGTCTGTGATGCAGTAGTTGACGACTCTTCTCTATTATTATTACGCACAGAGACTACAGAGAATGTTTACCGCCCATATGATATGGTTTAGTTATTATCAATATGTGTATCTAGTCACCCAACCTTGTAATAATCCAAGCAACGGTTGCTTGACGTTGGTGATAAAGTTGTTGTTGTGTTTCAATTACAAGAAAGATAGCCCCAGAGAAAAAGGGTCAGGAAACGCAAACGTCGATTGGTAATCAATTGGCAAATCTCAGCACAGATTGCAGGGATAATAAAAATAAAAAAAAAGTTATGAAAAAAAATTATTAAAGTGAAAATTTAAAAGACACCCAAGCGACTGTCAAAGCCTGACATTTCTGCAGATAAGAACTCACATAACAGTACCTGGGCTGGGAAACCAAGTGGTCCTACTTTAATTAAAATAATGAACTCAAGTTGAACACAAATTTAATAATTGTCGGTGAATTAAAATTGTAAGGTCGTCAAGAATAATCATGCTGTCGGATCTTTACGAACATGTATTGCTTGCAAGTAGTGTAAAGTGGCCGGTTCTGGAGCATCTCAATCCCAAAATGACGTCATACGCCAAAGGGCTAAAGTACTAAGGGCAAAGGGCCATAGGACTAAAGGATCAAAGGGTCAAAGGGCTAAATTACTAATGGGATAAAGTACTAAAGGTCTAAAGGGGGACAAAGGACTAAAGGACCAAACAGTCAAAGGCTAAAGGATCAAAGGGGCAATAAGGCTCAAAAGGATCAATAGGGTTAAAAGGGTCAAAGATCGGTTCTGAGATACCAATGGGCGAAAGGCTTAAAACATACTAAAACATACTAAACCTTACATACAACTTTTAAGATTAAATTATATATGCAAATTACGGATTTAGAACAAAAACTATTAGCAAGAATTTCAAAAGGTCATATAGATGCACCGCCAAACACATAAGATGAAACATTAAGAAATCTAAATCAAAAATTTGGTTGGGGTGGCGAGGACGTGCGACGTTCGATTTTTCAAGATTTAATTTCGGACGTGGCATTTTCGAAAATGTTTATGCACAATATTTTAACTGTTTATCATCGCACGTGTGATTTTTGAATTGCTCATTCAACTTAAAGCTTAAGAAAAGAACATTAAACTACACAAAAAACTAAAATTAAAATGGTTCAACAATCATATCAGCCTTTGTCGTGACAACTACGGAAGTTCTCAAGAATCGATACGTGGCGACCGCAAGGCAAGGATGTTCTACTATCCCTTACCGATTATCGGTCGAACTCGTGCCGGCACAACAAATGGCTCGAAAAGGCTAAAGAGCAATTGTGCTCGTCGGCGAGATGGTGTGTCTCCGATGCACAAAAAAAGCATACCGCACATTGTGGGGCGAGGAGGAGGAGGAGGAGGTGGAGCCTTTTAATGTACAAACTTCTCCTCTTTAAATTTTGCCGAAAATCTGGAATTGGAGGGGGAGACATACTTCACGTGTAACTTTATATGTTTCCCGCATGACATAAAAAACAGGTTCCCTGCATGAAGTCAAAACTGTTATCGCAGGTACAAAAAAAAAACAAATGTTTCTCACTGCATTCATTTTTCAGCTGTGGTTTTCACTATTTCACTTTCTATAAAAAGCTATATAAATAGAGATAGCGTGACCGTGGTATAGTTTAGTTTAAAATCATGTCCGATGTCAGAAACCTTGAATTTGAGATAAGTCTCTCGCGCTCCTTAAACTACACTACACTTTCGCATCAGTGTAGAATTAGAAACATTTTATCTGATGAGGTTATCGACCAAATTGACATAGAATTTACAGACAATAATAATAAAGTACAAACTTCACTGTACAAAATTATCCAGTCAGGGAGGAGTGGGGCTTATATTATGATACGTCTGAGGAAAAAAAATACAACCTATAAATAGGAGTCGTTTCATTCCGGTTGTGGTAAAACAACGTTTGTACTTAATTTTTTTTATAGTCTTAAGAAAATTGATAATGTTTTGTGGTGTAATGCCGAAATTAATGCAATACCCGAGAATCTGTACCATGATCATAATATTAAATATTGAGATCAAGAAAAATATTGTTGATAGTTTTGATGATGTACCCACCCGGTAATACCTTAATTATTTTAGACGATTAAATGTTGGAAGCATACAGTTAAAATGTATGTGAATTGTTTACAAAAGGGTCTCACCATATAAATTTATCGATTGTTTTAACAACTCAAAACGTTTTCCACCAAGGGAAATATGCACGAGATATTTCCCTGAACTGTAAATATTTGTTTTTTTTAGAATCCGAGGGATCAGTCTCAAATTGCTTCATTGGCCAGACAGATATATCCTGAAAATTCTAAAGAATTAATTAGGATGTGTAAGGAGATATTTGAAGAGCCTTTTAGTTATTTACTTTTTGACCTGACGCAAACAGGCAGTGACCTAACACGATTTCGAACTGAAGTTTTTAATAAAGGCCGTGTTTAATATAATCTGTTATTTACCAAGGTTGATTCTAGAAAATAGAAAAATTTGCAGTAAATCTGAAAAATTGGCTGCGAACAAACATTTCTTGCACATATTGAAAAATGCTAGTACTCCCAATTACAAAAAAATATATTGAAAAGTGTATGCCCCGATTTAATAAAAGCTTTGTGTGAGATATGTATCAGGCCAATCCATTAAATGAAAATCGAAGTCAAATTTCTACCAAATAACAAAAATTTAACATGTGTGCGAATATACAAATAGTAAAGATTTGGGCAAGTAAACAACTGTTGCTTGATTAAAATAAATTAATAATTAAAATTAATTAAGTAAATAGTCCCATATAGAGACATGCATTTTATGATGGCCTTGGTATGTACTTTAATACAAAAATGCCAAATGGTCGGTCCTTGGGTTCGGTCATATGACTGCAATAACTGCAATAGTTGTTGCACGAAGCTCCAATGAAAAATTTTGTTCGGCAGAGTTCTAAATTTTAATATTTTCAATTTGGCGATCGTGTATATTCCTTTTGTTAATTAAATAAAAGACAACTTTCAATGCAGTCCTATTAAAGCTTTATTATAACAGTATTTAATTTGTTTTAATTTTTTCGTTAATTATCATACTGGGATTAACAGCTGTATTGCCTGATGCAGAGGTAATAAATTTTTGTAGATCGTCGTGAACCTCCCAATATCCATTTGGTCTCTTTATATAGCTTTTGTAGTGTTTTAAGGCCATTTCGTAGTGAATTCCACCTTTAATCCTCTAATTTTGATCAGTTAGTAGCAACTCGTTTTGAATTGATTTTAATTCAATTTTATATATCGGGCTTACATCAAGAGGCTGAACATCGACGACTACAATTTCAAATTTTGCAACGATTCGCTTCTTGCAATTTTTTTTTTATTGCACGTTGGGCCACTTAAATTTGGAACGAAAATTCTGGTTTGAAAAGTGTTGCACTTAAATTCAATTTTCATTAGTTTCGGTAATAAATACTCCATCAATTGTCTGACATTGGTAGAGGCGTCCACGTTAACTGGTCCAGAATCATTTATTTTAAAATATTTTAATAAAATTAAACTCCGAATTTTTGAAAATTAGACTCCGAATAGTATTTCGTCAAACTTTCGGTGTTTTAATTTTTTTATTCCAATTTTCTTCGTTAGCCATATCATCAGGATCGGAAGCAACATCAATATGTTCATCTCTTTCTCGTTTTTTTGGACAGTATTTTAACAAATTTAATTCGTTTTAAAATCTCAGCCGTTTTTCCTTCTAACAGGCTGACAAATCTTCCCAGGCGTAAAAATGTGTTTTCCAAATATTGGTTCTCCACCAAGTTAAACACATTCTCGGCGACTGCGTTTGGAATTTGACCTTGATGTTGAGTGTGTGGTACAGCCAAATTCCGACAGTTTTCCGAATTTCTTGCGAGTTTCAATATTTTTTTATAATTAAATTATATTTTTCTAAATATCGCTTATAAAATGGGCTAGATGTGTAATCCCTACTATAATCTAATTTAAGATCACAAGCATTTTTTTATTACCAAGTTTTCTAACATACCAAGGCCATCATAAAAAACCATGTCTATATATGGGACTTTTGCCTTCTGTAGAAAACAATTTTTCATTGAAGTTTCGTGCAACACCTGTTGCAGATATTGGTTGTTATTCATTTGACCGAACTCAGGGACTGAATATTTGGCATTTTTGTATTAAAGTACATACCAAGGTCATCATAAAAAACCATGTCTATATATAGGACTCTTGACTTCTGTAGAACAAGATTTTTCATTGGAGCTTCGTGCAACACCTGTTGCAGATATTGGTTGTTATTCATATGACCGAACCCAGGGACCGACCATTTGGCATTTTTGTATTAAAGTACATACAAAGGCCATCAAACCATGTCTATATATGGGACTTTTGGCTTCTGTAGAATAAAATTTTTCATTGACGTTTTGTGCAACACCTGTTGCAGGTATTGGTTGTTATTCATTTGGACCGACCATTTAGCATTTTTTCCCTTTAGAATATGGAACCGATTATTTATCATTTTTATACATTACACTTATGCTGTATCTTACAATTGTTTTAAGCACATTTTTACTTTTACATTGGACATATTCAGCACATTAAAGCCTCACTTTCAAATGAATGTTTCGATTGTGTTACCCGATTTTATTCGTATTCGCCTAATTGTTCTCTAATCTTTATTTTTTTTACATAAGAGCAACATTTAGGTAAATATTTAACCAATACATATTTATAACGTATACGTTGCGAAAATTTGATTTTTTTTTGTTAAGTATTTGATAGGCATAAATGAAAATATGAAAATTTCCAGCCCCATTAACACACGACTGAAAACCTAATTCTATAAAGTAAGGAAACCGTAAAAACACAAAAGTAATGAATAAGTTTCAATAAAACACAAACCATTTATTCATTTTATATAAATAAAATAAATTCATGCAAATCATTAATTCAGTTTTAATTTTATAACTCTTAAATTATTAAATGTAATTCAGAGGTCTTCTGAGCTGGTCGATAGTTTACCGGAGGTGTCGCTATAATTTCCATCAGGAGATTCTTCAACAGTAGATGTTTCGGTTATTTTGGAAAAATAACAGTCTAGAGAGATTTGCTTTGCTGGTTTCTTAGACTCTCGGTGCAATTCCTTGTAGCACAGAAGTGAGTTTTCAATTTGTCTCGATACTTTAAGGCTTCGTTCTGTAGACGGATCATTCTCAGAAAAAATTTCCATGGCTTCTTCAGTAAGAGAAAAGGCTTTTGACATTTTATTTGTTGTCGAAATACGCGAGTCTTCATGCTGAGTAGAGTTCTCCGTCTGTCGCACATCGGTGGTTTCTTCTACTAGCATTAACAATTCTTCATTGGAAATGTCTTCATCAGCAATGTCTTCATGAGCAATGGCGACGATTTAATTTTGAATTTCTAATGTGATGTCATGTAAGGGCCCAGCAGATTGAACCAAGTATAACAAAACCAAGCATAAACTGTACTTGCGTACTAAAAATTTTTTATTATTTTATTTTTGGGATTCCTCACAAAAAATGTAAGCAAAACAGAAAAAAGTATATTTTGTCCGTAATTGCGAATATTTCATCCGTATAGCGAAATTTTGATACTTAATTAACCATGTCCGTAATATACTGTTAAAGTTAGCCGAAAGTTTCCAGCCGAAAGTTTCCAGCCGAAAGATGGTAATGCAGTTAGTGTCTTTGATAATCCAACCGAAAGGTGGTAATGCAGTTATGATATATCCACTCCAAGTTGAAATGCCGTAATATGTCGATAATGCAGATTGTGTTTAACTTCAATATTCAATCAAAAAATCCCGCCAATACAGATTTTAAAGTAACAAATAATACATCAATTTTTTAAAAGAAAAATCTCAATAACAGACCTATATAGAAAAAAGTCGAAAGTTGCCAGCCGAAAATGAAAAAATCGATAATACAAAGAGTATCTTGACTACTTCAGCCGAAAGTTTGGAAAAGTCTCATTTAAGTGAACGATTAGATTTAACCAGATAGACACCAATATGACTATGCCAATTCGATAGCCCATGTCCATAGGTAGATTTAGATTATAGGTTAGGGGTAAGTCTGATGGGGTTATAGGGGTGAATTTTTTATGTTTCCTTTATTATGACGATAAAATCGTTCATCGTTCCAGATTTTGGCTCATGGACACAAATCTGACTATGCTGATTCGATAGCCCATGATCATAGGTAGATTTTGATTATAGGTTAGGGGTAAGTCTGATGGGGTTATAGTGGTGAAATTTTTATTTTTCACATATTCCGACGATAAAATCGTTCATCATTCCAGATTTTGGGACATGGACACCAATCTGACTATGCTGATTCGATAGCCCCTGACCATAGGTAGATTTTGATTATAGGTTAGGGGTAAGCCTGATGGGGTTATAGGTGTCAAATGCCATATTTGTTTTATGCAGCCGAAAAATGATGAACGTTTTTATCGTCAAATTAAAGGAAAAATAAAAATTTCACCCCTATAACCTCATCAGACTTACCTCTAACCTATAATCAAAATCTACCTATGGTCATGGGCTATCGAATCGGCATAGGCAGATTGGTGTCCATGTCGCAAAATCGCGAATGATGGACGACTTTGCGTGAAGAGCATTAAACTGCTTTATCGACATTTTTCGGCTGCATAAAACAAATATGGCATTTGACACCTATAACCCCATCAGACTTACCCCTAACCTATAATCAAAATCTACCTATGGTCATGGGCTATCGAATCAGCATAGTCAGATTGGTGTCCATGTCCCAAAATCTGGAATGATGAACGATTTTATCGTCGGAATATGTGAAAAATAAAAATTTCACCCCTATAACCCCATCAGACTTACCCCTAACCTATAATCGAAATCTACCTATGGTCATGGGCTATCGAATCAGCATAGTCAGATTGGTGTCCTTGTCCCAAAATCTGGAATGATGAACGATTATATCGTCGGAATAAGTGAAAAATAAAAATTTCACCCCTATAACCCCATCAGACTTACCCCTAACCTATAATCAAAATCTACCTATGGTCATGGGCTATCGAATCAGCATAGTCATTTTGGTGTCTTTCTGGTTAAATCTATAACATCTATATAAAATAAATTTTTGAAAGTTGGCCGTATGGTGCTATAATAAACACATGAAACTATTAGTTAATATCGTTTAGATTGGAAATTGTATTTGTTGTTTGTCCCGATACATATGTTTGCGGCTGGTTAAGTAGATTAGTCACTTTCGACTACGATATTTCAATTTAATATATAATTTATTTAACTTTCGGCTCAAGTAGTCAAGACACTATCTGCATTATCGATTTTTTCACTTTCGGCTAACTTTAACAAGGTGTCCGTAATATCGAATTTCCGTTAAGCGAGCGTCCGTAAAGCGGGGGTGCAGGCCTATCGAAGTATCGGGGCAGGGAAATGTTATAAAGTTACATAACAACGGTGTTTCAATTTTAATTCTAATTAATATTTTTTTTAGGAAGCTTGCAAATTTTCATGACTTTTTATGGTAGCAGACAAGGTAGGAATCACAATGGTTATAACCGGGTTTGCTAATGAACATGACACTTCTTTAATTAAATTATTTTCTAGGTTGTTCGGGAGACTGTAAATTGGTGAAGGTTTTGGTTAGCTTGTTCTAAGTTGGATAAATAATTATCGCTGGTTGTCAATATGAATGGAGGAAATGGTTAATCACTCATAATAATGAAGTTTTATTTCAAAAAATTCAATTCACATTGCTCATTGCAGTGGCCACAAGCTACAAAATAAATTTGAATACTTGAGGTATCTATATGAAGCAAACACAAGTTGACTTAGCGAATTATATTACACTACTAATAATTGTTCAACATTTTGTAATCTCTAATTAGTGTTTTAACGGATTTTTAAAATCGGTTTTTCTGGATTATAGTCGGGCCAATGTTTTGGTAGGTTTATTTACATAAATTAATTCAATAGAAAAATATATTATGGTTTACAGCCATGAACTAACTAACTAACCATAAATTAATTATAACAATTTCTAATTAAGAAGACTTTTATGTCAGATTGAGCTATAAGCTTGTATCATGTTGTGTAAAATATCATGTGTAAAATAGAAAATAAAATAAATTAACTGGAATAAAAATATTAACTTAATGAAAATTCCTATTGTTCAATCCAGCTCCAATTTTATCTAAGTCATGCATGCTTTATATAATATGCAGGTATAATTTGATTGACATGGTTTATATCCTATTTTCATATATGGATTTTTTTCAGTGTATACTTATGAAGATAATGATGACACTATCTCTGTAGATACATCTACTGATGATGAAATACTTGAAGAAGCTGATAGTCAAGATTCAAAAGAGTCAAAAGGTATAAATGCAACCTGCAAACTAAATTTAGCTTATGAGATGGCCTCGGGATGTAATTAATAAATTATTCCAGTCGTTTGCGACTGAGGACCATACATAGATATCCTTTAACAAATCACAACTAACACAAATTAATAAACTAACAAATCTTATCTAACGATGGCGTGTGCATGTGTAAGTACTTAAGTATTAAATTTTTTAATAAGTAACTAAAGTAAGTAACGTTTTGAAACAATTCCAAATGAAAATTCCCATTTGCATTTACAAATTTTTTTATTTGATGCAAGGTGGTTTTCATGCATCCCAGGCTAATTATTTGTGTTCAAACTCGTAGAATATTGCAAAACGGGTTTATAATTCATATGAATCAACAAATCTGCAGACCTTTTAATCCTTTTGGCAGTAGAATTTTTGTATTTTTCAACGGAACCGATACATTTCCCGTGTCACATATATTTGAATTATGGTGATTCGCACGACCAGTGGAATTTATCACTTAGGCTCGAGATAACCAAAAAGGTTCAGAACACAATCTTGTTGAGATAAAAATTCAACAATGAGGTTTTTGACACTTGTGCTGCTAGTGTTTTTGTAATTTTTGTAAATCGTGAGGTGAAAGTGTGGCTTTTAGATAACTACATGGCGGTCAGTTTAGTTTAATTTATAAATTTTATTTGAACTTTTAACGACCATATTTATCGATTATAAAAATTATGTCTCGCTAAAAATCTAGCAATAATAGCCTCACCTAAATCAACACGTAATAAACAACTTTATGCAATTAAAACTTGTAATGCCTGAAACGTGACGCGGCAACTCTAAAAATTTAACTTTCGTTTGAATTCAATTAATCATAATAATTGCTATTGTTCGGGTTGAAAAATAAACAGTCTAAGTAATTAAATTTTATATGTACATGGGTGGGTGTGGACCGATGTGTGTGTGTGTGAATAATGTAGATGTTCATTATTTAGATAATGATAGTTGTATTATCAATTATATTTAGTACATAATACCCACGAAACAACATATTACGCTACGTACACAAAACACATTTAGCCCAAAAATTACTTAGTAAATCATAATTTGAGTTAATATGGGACACGTTCAACATAATAACATCCTTAATGGACTAGGTACATAATGTTTGTGTGATGTATGTTTTTGATGCTCATTAAAATGATTGTACTGATTGCTATAGAAAATAATGGAACATAACAAAATTTGTGTGTAACATCGATAATGATGAAGAGTGAGGGGGCCAGTCCACTCAAATATCAATAGTTTTTGGACGAGTATTAATTTTTGAGTAGCGGGTTGGCCTACATATGAATGAGTATGTGACGTGTACTTTACCAAACTACAAATTTAGAAATGTGTGGAACACATAACAGATTCATTTAACAACAAATTGCGGTAGGTTAGTTTTAGGCTCTTAAATTTATTTATAAAATTCCAAAAGTGGCGGTAAGCAGAATAAAAATAATTTTAATAAACATAAACTTAAATATAGTATTATAGAGAAAGAGAAATAGAGAGAGAGAGAGTATAAGTAATTAATAAAAAAAGAGATTGAAAAATAATGACTCAAAATTCTAAAAAAATTGCCGAATTTTAAATAAAAATATATATCATTTGAATTTTTGTTTTCCAATTAATTAAAAATAAAACAAAAATGTTAATTAATTTAATTAATTAAAAATTTATGTATAATGTTCAATTAGTGTTTTTTTTTATATTTCGTATTCGGATTTTAAAACTCGGATACACTCACCGATGGTCGCAACCGCACACAGTGTTTCATTCCAAATGCACCAAATGGTCCCCATCTTTCACTCACTGGTGAATTACTCACATGCGATATATCCGCCGCTGATGTATCTTGAGTACGATAAATTCCTATTGGTATCTCACATGTTGTCGAACATAATTTTTGATATAGGCGACCATATGTCCGTATCCACATATCTTCTTTTGTTATTTTCATCTTCATAAAAATGAATGGTTTTTCGGATTAAAAGATTTATTGGAAAACCAAAGGAAAACAAGAAAAAAATACTTACAGATGTTAAAAATCCACTACCAGGCGCTTGATCAATTCCTAATAATAATCTTACAAATGTAATAACATAATCTTTAACAAAAGCCTGGTACAGCAGGGTATCCAACATGGAAGCACTAAATACGGTACCGGCCGCAAATGGTAAACGAAACATATATGATATGTGTGAACCGCGCTCCTTTTCCCGTTTCTCCATTTTGCTCAGGTGTAACGCGTATTTATCGTGCGCCCGAAATTGCATAAATCGCATATTCGAACTTTGCGACAATTCGGTTATGCTACGTATCGATGGGAAAAACTTAAACATATTTTGTACAGCAACAATTGTATTACAATCGGCCAGCGTATCCTCTTCCGCCGAATTCGATAATTCTTTATTTACAACGACAACATTTTCGGCTAACGTTATGCCCGCCCGCAATAAATCGTCTAGGCAATCGATTGAGCCGAGCATCCAGTAGACGAGTGGAAAATATGATATTGCATCGAGGAATGCAACATCTGGACGACGTTCCAATAGTAGTATGATGGGATTTAACGATGTTTTTGAACGGAAGTGGGCCCGCAATGGGATTATAAAATTATAAATGCCATTCGATGCATAATCGGCCGCTAGTATTATTGTTTTATTTTGCCATTGGTATTCTTTTGCATTACGATAACTGCAATGTTCGCATACCTATGGTAAGGAAACACGAAATATAGACAACCATTAATTGAGTGACATCTAACGGAAACAATTAAAAACTTACCTGGGCTAATTGAAGACAACATAGTGGTTTCTTTTCTTTTAACAGGAAACATAGGGTTGGACTTACGCCAATATACGGTGATACTGGTGGAAATCCTTTAACAATTCTAGAAAAATTACAAAACGATTAGTTATAATTGTAGAATTCGGCGACAGGTGTCACCAATAGTGTAACCTCAAAATTTGTATGGACAACAACATATTCAGAGATTTAAAAATAAAATCTCCGAATATATTGAACCTCATAGCCAATTATTTAATTTATATTATTATTTTAATAACGTACAATCCTAAATATACAAAAAAAAAATTACATGAGTTATGTGTGATTTTAAATCATAAAATATATAAAACAAGCGCATGCGTTTAATACCCACAGGAACTGAATTCGGTCTACAAGCATTCCTACGTTTTTATACATAATTTACATAAAAATCCTTAAAGTTCTATAAAATAAATAAATTTTTATAAACAATTAGAAGCTTATTTCAAAAATTTTATATTAATAATTTCTATTAATAATTAAGAAGCACCAGCACCAATTTATAATTTAAATATATAAATTAGTTATTTCCAATTGTTTTTTTTTAATATTAATTTTGTCGTTGTTAATTAAAAATTTGTTTTGATTTTTTTTAAATTTTGCGATGAAAACTTACCGAGAACAATCGGCATGCCATGCGGGGGGTGAATAATTTGTATCTTTTGTATCTGATGTTGCTGAGCTACAACACGGATTGGATTCTGCGGATGAGCTCATAACAAGAGATAAAGTTTGTACTTGTGAAAGGAGATCATCACTGCCATAGCTAGGGTTATGTATATAATATAGATTTCTAATGGTTTTGTTGTTGTATTCATTTGTTTTGTTTGATGTATTGGTATAATAGTTATTTGAATATTATTTTGAATTTTAATTAAATTTGTTTTATGTTTGTTTTTGTTATTTTATAAATTTTTTTTAATATAGTAATATAAAAAGAATTATTTTATTAACATTCTCAGGAATTTGTAAATGTTTAAATTAAAATTAATAATAATAGAGTTTTCACAGATAAATATTATACAGAGATTCTCAATCTAATCGCGACCCATTTAATTGTAACAAGCAAAGAATCACATTGCAACTTGATTGTTGTTTTATTGCGAACGTACTGCTATGAACGTACTACGATTCAAATTCCAGAAATCGTTTGTGCTGTTCCTAAATTGGCTTCGCATAGGAAACACATTTTTTGCGCCAGTGGACCGAATATTTTTTCGCTGTGTATTTGGTATGGAAAATTTTTAAGTTTTTTTTTGTATTAAATTAAATTTTGCTATTCAATTTTGTTTGAAATTTGTTTTTGTCATTTGTCTTTAATGTTTTGTTCAGTGTAGTGTTGATATTCGAAAAATTAGGTAGTGTATTTGTTATATTCCCGAATATTTTTGCTAACGAAAAAATTGCAACGATTATAATGAGAGATTTTAAGTTTTTGACCCCTTCACAGATGTCTAATTGTTTTGATAACTTTTATAGAAAATTAGCATTTTGTCAGGCTTATTTACGTCAAGTTATCGACATCGAAGCAAACGATGAGGAAAGGAGCCAGTTAGAGGACGACGGAAGAAACGAGACAATAATAATTGAAATTTTTGACTTATAGATGGCTAATGTGTAAGAATCACAACAATCAGTTTCGAACAAATGAGACTATTGATTTGAAAAAATCAGTCTTCTCATCAGGCCGCGACGACTGATGTTGTATTACTACATTGGAATATTGTCTATATAGAAAGAACATAACAAGTAGTTGTACTACTAGCGAATTACTGCATAGCGTACGAAATTTGATTCTTTCACATTTCCATCTATATTCTATTTTAACGACTAACTTTTTCGCATTCACGAATTTTATTATATATTTTACTTTGGTTTTTGCATGTAGTAATACAACATCAGTTGTCGCGGCCTGATGAGAAGACTGATTTTTTCAAATCAATAGTCTCATTTGTTCGAAACTGATTGTTGTGATTCTTACACATTAGCAATCTATAAGTCAAAAATTCAAATTTATCCGCGATCCGGCGTTAAAAGGAAAGAAAGTATGGGGTGGTTGGGTAATTGATTGTGTATAAGTAAGTGTCGATTATCATATTCGTTTGTCACACAGATAGTGACGCTAAATGGAAGAATTTCCTACGATTTGTGAATTTAATTCGAGAGTGCTGAAACATACCAATATACAGAACAATCACAATAACACCATTACAATTGCAAAAACCAAAGTAAAATATATAATAATAATTGGTTGCCGCACCCAGATGACTGAATCAAATGCTGAAATTTAAAAGTTTGAAGTTGAAATTGGTAATGGTGGTGATAGCGATAACGATAGTCACAGTGACGATGTAAGTAATCGAATGAATACGGACAGGAAGAAAATACTTGGCGGATACTTCACTGGAAAAACTGGTACCCGATGGCAAAAGCAAGCGTCGCCACTTCAACGTAATGGACAGCAAAACGTGTTTCGTGACAACCGATTTAAATGTCCTGATCTTGCAACAAAATATCTGAGCGATGTGGAAACATTATGCACAATCTTAGATTCTTCAAGGCGAAAGGCAGAGTCTGTTTTTCGAAATTATAATGAAACAACCCCGGATAAGACGAAACAATTATGGCGAAAAGAAGACGAAGAAGAGCAGTTGGCACATTTCGGGATCCTTTGTGGAGAAAAAACGCTTACCCTCTTTAAAAAGCAATAATGTCAGCTAAAAGATTTCGAAGTATAACCCGGTTCATTCGGTTCGACCAGCACAATACTAGTCGGACAGAGCCGCTCCGATTAGCGAGATATTCGAAATGCTCAATACCAATCTGCGTCGTAGCTATCGGCCCTATGCAAGCATTACCGTTAATGAATAATTATAGAGAGGGTCGTGATGGGTTTAGTCGGATACTATCAAAATGCAGGAAGGAACATCACAGTTGGAAGCTATCGATGGTAGGAACCATGAAGAAAAATAAGATATTCCTACTACCTGAATTTAAGGCTTCGTCATGACGAGAAATTTTGTTATCTAATTTCGGCTTTGGTGAAAAGAAAACTATTTGTTCCTATGTTCCTAAAAAACAAGACGGTAGTTTTGCTCTCTACCATGTATTTCAATGGTAAAGTTTCCGAAATAAAAAAAAACTGAAAATGTGGTATCGACACGATGGATAAAATGTTAGGCAATTACACAAAAAGCGAATGACATAACGTTGGCCACTGGCTGGCCCTATTTTTCAATTTATTGGATGCAACGAATCTTGCGTCGTATATCTTAAATGCTAAAAATAATTCATCACATATTACGGCAAAAACAGGTAGTTATTAGGTCGGCGTCGAGCATTTATCCAGGTATTGGTCGATAATTTATGCTGTACTGTGATAAGAAACAGGGCGCGAAACCTCCGAACGACCGTCTACTTTCTGATTAAAATTTCAATTGCATGCTGGGATACAGCATTGTGGCTTTGTCCGCCGAGGTCATTCAAAAATAAAAGGAAACTGCTTCGTCTACTATCACAAAGCAGATAAATGAAAACGGGTGACCAGAAAGATTTGTGTAAAATGTAGGAGGGATTTTTTTTATATGTGTAAAATACACAATTCTTGAAATAAAAAATAATCTTGAAATCATGAACTACTCGCCTCTACCTACCTTTATAAATAATACTGATTTTCCACTTTCAATTCAAATCACTGAAAAACTTTATAAGTTTTCATACAGAAGGCAAAAAAAACTATTTCTTTACTCCTACTTGCTCTAAACCTGTCAAAAAATTTTTATAATCTTTTGTTACATTTTCCAAACAAAAACAAAAAAATTAGACACTGTCGAGAAAGGATTTCCAGATAGAAGAAAAAGCGACGAAATTATTCAAAACATAAAATTGAAATCTTTACATTTGTAAATCCTGCACATGCGAAGATTAAATGATATTAACGATTGCAATCAATCTAGATTTCGGGAATATTCGTGTCTAGGAGTCATCCGGAGGGATTCGGGGCCCTTTGTAAAACTTTTTGCAAATCGAAAGATTTTGATAAAAATTACTAAGAGGTAGTTTTGAATTGCAATAATTCCCAATTAACACCTAATTCGGAGGTTTTGAGCACCAGAAAGCATTTCCGACTGTGACATCAAATTCTTTTATTAGATATTCAGGTTCAAACAGTTTTGTTCGGTTCAAATGGGTTTAACAAAAATTAATTAGAGTATTAATTAACCAGCGCTTGAGATGTGTCCTGATTTTCTAAAAACTCGGTTAGTAGGTCTACCCGTGGAGCCCAAGGTATTCTATAATACATATTTTCGACTCGAACAATTTCAATAAAATTTTGCGAATTGTAGAGTTCCAACCAGCGATTGAATAAATCGAAATTTTCTAAATTCTACGGTTAAAGTACCTCCAGTTGAACGCATAAATCTTTCTAAAAATTTAATGACAGGGGAATTGAAATACTAAGATGCGGAGTCCTAATATCAGGAAAATAAGTTTTGGATCGATTAGAGAGAGCTGGCTTCGTTTGGTCTAAATGTGATTAGTTCGCAAGGTTTAAATTAAAATGGGTGAGGGGATGAGTAGTTACGTTAGTTCGGACGATTTAAATAAAAATGAGTGATGATGAGGACTAGCAAGTGTACTGAATTCGAAAAAAATCGGTTAACTATGTTTTTGTTCGACTGAAAACTTTTGTAAAAATAAATGGGTGTATATGTTGTGGCCAACACCCAACCTTCTTTTACGACAATATGTACATAAATATCGAGTACATCATACTACGGAGAGATACACCACTTACCAGACGTTTTGGTAAAACTGTCTTGTATAATATAAAAGAATTATCCCTGCTTAAATTTAAAAAAAAAAACTAACAAATCTTGTTGGGTGAAAATGTAATTTTTAAATTTACCTTTTGATTCTTTCAACATCACTGCAAAAATTTAAAAAGCTCCCATTGAAGCTGCCACTACCGGTACACAGGTTTTCACCAGATTTCGCTAATATCTTCCAATTAATTGAAAATGTTTTAGAATGAAGTCTTATTGCGCCTAGACTGTAGAGATGCGGAATTTTGGTGAAACAACGATTTTATTTTATCAAAACTCGTTATTTTCCGTTAAAAAAACGAAAAAGCTTCTATGAAAGCTGCCAGTTCCAGTACACCGATGTCGGCCAAAAATCACAGGGATCTCCTAATTTATGGAAAAAACTTTAGTATGAAGGTTCATGCTGATCAATCAATTCGTTTGGGCTCTCTATAGGGATTGTTTGCTTAAAAACAGTTTGGGTCCAAAATTGAAATTTCCGTTTAAATTTGAGAAAACTGGAGGAGGAGAACTGGATTTTGGAAGAACTTGCAAGAGAAATTGATTGGAACTAAAACGACCCTTGAGAGAAGGTTGAGATTGAGAGCATTCGCAATCAAAAATAATTGAAAGTACTGAACCAGTGCCTATACGTTAACAACGCCAATAACAAGAACAACTTAAGGTTAGAGGAACAAGAACAACTCAAGGGATAGAAAAAAGGCTAGAATGACTGGAAGTCAGCGACAACCCATCATTGATAACATTACAACAAATAGAGCAAAAAGTCTGGGATGAACCTGTTTACTGCGCTATTCTTCACATCATTCGCCAGAAGGTTAGAAGGTTCGTAAACCGTATATTTTACGAATATCTAAAATATTTTTAGTGTAAGTTTGCCAAATATCAAGAACTGCGTGTTATTTTACTACGCAGACAAATGAGATCAGCGTACGCTGGAACAACAACTCGGTAAACCAATACAAGGAAATAAAAGCATAGATGAATTCTATGCAAACCTTTGCTATCGCTAATAAGCAACAATGACTGTATTAACATAAATTTACAGGAATCGTGCACTCGACGTTTTAGTTAGGGAATTGTCGGCCGAAATACCCAGAATGTTCACCATTCAAAGACCGGCCACACTACCAGAAGGCATACGCGTTCTCTCTAGAGATCCAGAACCTCAACTTCCAGAACCTACCGATACACAATAGAAACCTTAACAACATGGTCACAATTCAGGTAAACCAACTTTTTGGGAAAAATAAGTTCTAACAAGAGGCACCAAGACCGCTTCCCAAACTGTCCCTGCAAAAAAGGAACATGGGATATAACCAAACATCGAGTCATCAAAATCAATGGAAGTGAACGATCGAAAAAACCCAGAAAAGTCGATTACATGAATCGACTAAACTTTGAAAGATAACGAAACTCGGAGGTCAATAAATGAGCTCAGAAGCAACAAAGAGTGTTTCACTTGGAGCAGAGAGACGAGACAGTGCAAGATGAAGATCAATGTAATAACTACATTAGAATTTACGAAGACAAGGAAAACTCAGATGAAGATAAGAATACGGACAAAATAATATTTAAGTTCCTTGTAGACACAGGCGGGAATAAAAATTTCGTAAGACACAAAATCGTAAAAGGTGCTCAGCCTGAAGACAAACCGTTTTCCGTCAAATCCGACTTCTTCATACTACATATACTAACCTCGTTCGACGGTATAATTGGAGATGATAGCTTGAAAAAGGATAGAAAACGGAACATTCTAATTATCTTTTCAGGTATCGACATTCCATTGACATGCAATTGCACCTCAAGTTCACAAGATTGAAGGGACAACCATCTAGATAAAGAGGGCAATTCAAAATTAAAATCAATAATTAACAAATTTTTACCACTGTTTGGACCAAATAACGACTGGTGATTGCAGAGATCAAAACAACAAGAACCGTTTTACACAAAACATACCCGTGTTATATCAATATGAGATCAGAAGTGGAGAAACAGATTAAGCAACTATTAAGCAATGTAACCATAAGACCGTCTAAAAGTCCTTACAATCCTCGAATTTGAGTCGTAGAGAAAAAACTCGATGCCTCGGGTATCAAGAAATACCGAATCGCAACATCGGACACGTATCCGATTCCGGATATTACAAATACGATGGATGGCAAGTCTGGACAGTTCTAAATACTTCGCCACCGGGGTTCCACAACAGCAAGATGAACGAGAGTGATATTCCAAAAACGGCATTCTCTATCATGAATGGAAAATTCGAGTTCACCAGTTTTGGCGACACCACGAAGGAAGAGCAGCTACATAATATCGAAAAGGTGTTCAATAAATTGGCTAAGGTAAATTTCGAGTCAACCTAAACAAAACGGAATTCCTAAAGGAAGAGACGGAATTCCTGGGCTACATTATAACCAGTTCAAGCATAAAGGCAGATTCGAGAAAAGTGTCAGCGTTGAGAAATCTCAAACCACCTGAGAACCTCAAAGAACTAAATGGATCCCTTGGATTATTTTGATGTTATAGGCGGTTCATTGAGAGGTAAAAGCGAACAAGTCAAACCAAACCAATATCAAGCCGGGGAACGAATAACTGAAAGAGAAACAATTTACTGCGAAACAATACCAATTCCGGAAGAAGAATCCATCAAACCCATATCAAGAACATCACTAAAAAAGCTAATTTATTTCAAGCTTATGCCTTTGGAACACGGTACCGTCCATAAACATTTATCACTAGAGAAACTAAGAGAAGGGAATGGAAATATAATCAGTGGAAATTTCAGGATAATCTACCAAATCGAACTTAGCTGTTACGAAAATATCATGTTCAGAATACAATTGGAAGGGGAAAACAACAGCCCAGCTGGTGTCTTTAAACCAAAAAACTACTGGGGAAACTTAAGAAACACAAAACCAAGAACCAAGCGTTTAATCAATTGGATTGGCTCAACTTGGAAAATGAGTGCTGGTTTGTCGGACGTAACTAACTGGGATACCATACTCAACAGTCAGAATAGGATAATAGAAAACAACATCGAACAGTACAAACAAACAGTCATTAAGTCCTCAAGCTATACTTAGATGGAAAGACAGATGAATTATTCCAAAACACAATCGTTAACCGTCTTCAATTGCTAAACGAAGGAGCAAAGGAAATAATAAAGGAAGCCCAGCAAACCCAGCCAGCATAATTAACATATGCAGGAGTAAAAGGTAAACTAAAGGGAGACTACTAAAAAGAAGTAATCTGTAAACGAGAACACCATATATTTTTAAATAATTTCAACGGTACAGTAACGCAGAATGGGTCAGACAAACAGTTAGAAGGGAACTTCTTGATCTAGTACCAAAACGAAACATTGGAAATAAAGGGATGAACCTTCACCAACAAGTAGATAAAAACATCACAAATTCTCTCACCTATGCTGCAAATGAATATTATACAAAAAGGGGTGGGAGTGAACTCAATCTACATCAAAGGAGCATAGGCCTATTGGACAAAATCGCCATAAATTACCAAACAAATAGCGCAGCAGTCTGAGGGATCATAATATTAGTTACAATAATTATTATCATCACGAGCAGGAAATGGCAGAAAAACGTTTGGCTTCCGAAAGACGAATACGAATAAGGCAGCGACACTGACGGGAACGTAACCAATTCAATTGACCTTCTAATGTACGGGTCGATATATTATGAATTATTCCTAGTATTATTATTTTGGAGTATACCACAAGTATATATATCAAAAAATCAGGTTGTATAAGCTTAATGAACAAATCTGATTATTTGCTTACACTAAACATATTTTTATTTAAGTAATTTAGCATTTCACACGTGCTCCATCTGTATAAAATTTATCTGTGACCAAAAAAATGTATACTTATTGCTTAAAATTTAATAATAGTTAATAATAATTTATTAATTGCCTAGTCAATTTATAAATATTAGTTAGCATTAAAGAGGCTATAGCATTCCAGATTGTTATATTATTTAGGATAGTTATAGAATAGAACAAAGTTAGCATAATCGGTATTACTATTTGCAGATTGCAGCATAGAACACAAAAAAAATAATTTATATTTGGGGAAATCGTAAATTGACTTTGCCATTAATTCTATATTTAATTATGTTGATTATTTATTAATTTGCAAATAATTGCAATGTTCACACACATCATATAGAATTGTTTATTTTTCATTTATTTATGTGATTATTAAATTAAAATTAAATATTTATAAAATTAAAAGGCTATTAGTAAAAATCTGTGCAGATATATAATAAGGGGTTGGAATTTATTATTTAATATAGATTGGGGGCTACGTTAGCTAATCGTGAATTCTTAAATAAAAAAATGGTAAATATTTACAAAACACTCAGCCGTCCTCGTATATTTATAGCAGTGAAACGTCTCAAAATATTCAATTCATTGATTTTGTCGGCACCTCAAAGTAACGTGTAATAAATTAAAGAGAAAGAGAACAATTTTCTAATGTCGATTTCGTAAATGTTTGTTGTTACAAAATACAGTAAAAATCCATTAAAAGAAAAAGTTTTTCCTTTTGTTCGTGTATTTGTTTCATTTACGTAATATATTACATAGAGCTTTCATAGTAGTTGGAGGAAAATTAATTAAAATCATTAAAAAGTGGGTTCCTTCTTTATAGTATAACTTTCGAGAGACGATGTTTTACAAAGTAGTATCTTTATGTACGGTAAAATTGAATCTGCAACACAAAATTGCTAAAAAGTTAAAATTAAATTTAAACAAAACTGTTGAAGTTTATTAGGGGATTTTCCAATTTAAAATTTAAGAGTTTTGATTTGAACGTGTTTGAAATTTAGGTCAGTTGGGTCAATATAGAGTGCGAACGTGTTACAATTATAACAGAAGGGAGTTTAAAATTTATTTAATTAAGAATTTATCGACATCATTAATGGTCCTAAGAATACCATGAATTTCTAATTTATTTTAAATACTCGTATCTGGGTATAATCATTTGGTAATCCTTGTGTAATTTACAGTCGCCAATAAATTCTGCAGTCAGACAAAATATTGGTGAAATGGGAAAAGCAAATTAAATTTATAGATAATGGAAATCGACAAAATGTCCAAGGCCAAACATAAATTTTCTAATCGCGTATATATTGTATAAGCAATTCTAAAATGTAGGTGGAAAAAGGATGTGACTCGATCAAAATATGCAATCAGCTGAAATGATTTGAAACTAAACCAGAAAAAGTAATCTTTTGGGTTATATAGGCGGATCTTTGCTTATCATAATTTTTTTGTTGCAATCTTTTGTTTGGTGACTAATAGAAAAACGGACTCTTCACTGATTGCGATATAAGGATTTGTAAAGATCGTTTTCGAAAAGTCGATCGTCGATTTGGTATAAAAATACGTCAATATATTAAAAGTAAATTTAAAATGTAAAACAGTTTAATTTAAATAGGAGTTTTGTTATTAAAAATATCAAATCATTGGTTGATGAATATTTTTCTGGTCAAATATTGTTTCAAGATAATAATTCTTATTCGATTTGTGCATTCAGTTTATAAATGTGTCAATCTGATATTAACTATTTGTTTATAGGCATAATTTCATTTGATCTAAAAATGCCACCGATACAAAGATCTTTTGGAGAAGTTACATCGAAGAAATTAAAATCCACAAGAGCGACTGAAACACCTGGCACACGACTTTAAAATAATTGCTACGATATCTTAAAACGAGTCACTCACCATAGAAGAACAGAGAATGGTTATTCAAGAATTTCGATAGCTGGCAGATAATTTTCAAATATTTGCTAGAAGTTAAATTATCTCCACTTAATAATTTTCCCGGGTATTTAGAAAATCTTTTGGCCAATACTCTACCAGAAAGCAAACAATTTATGAAACATATATGACAATAGTTCATTTGCACTTGCCTCGACTGGAGCTAATAAGCCATTCTCGCTAATGGCGCATCCTAAAGGAAATAAAGCCAGAAAATTTACCCAGATGTACATGTTTCACCCTGAGGTTCCACGACAATTTACTGTAAAACAATTAACAAACGACAATTCGCCGAAAAACAATTTACTGAAAACGGTAATTCGCCGAAGAAAATATTTTATTATAATATTACCGAAAAACTATTCGCGGAAAACGCGCTTTTTCAAGCGCTTCGGGATTCGCCAAATCCAAAATTCCAAAACGAAATTCCAAAATCAAAATTCCAAAAACCAAAATTCCAGAATCCAAAGTTGAAATAAAAAAAATCTTAAAAAATTAAATGCCTATACAAAATATCAAATTTCAAAATGCGCGATTAAGCTTTAATCAACGATATCTTGCTAAAACCGTTACAGTACTTACTGTTTAATGACTGTACTTTAAGTTTGCAGGGGAACAGTTCGGTATTTTATCAATTGGAATTTTGAATTTTGGTTTTTTGTGTGGTATGGTAATTTGTAAAACGGAATTTTAATTTTTTGTTAAGTGTGATTTTCACTTCAGTCAGTGGGAATTTTTTTTTGTTAAGCGATCCGTTCCCGATAGAACTTCAAAAATAAATTTTGGATTATGGATTATTACCGTTGAAATTGTCAAGATCATAGATGTGGATCTGCTTACAATCTGTGCCATTTTGAGCGCTTGGAATAGTACCAGGAACAAATTTCTGGTTTTAAAATTCTCAAAAGCGTGCGCTTACTTTACACTATTGTTGCTGAAATAGGTCATTCTGCATTGTCGTAACAATTCTTTGGAATTCAAGGAATACTTGGGAAAAATACAAACTCTCGTGATTTCACATTTCCATACTACATACCAAAATTTATCGTCATCGGTTAAGAAATGCTCCAGGTCTGTCTCAGTTTCTGGACCGTCTTTTTAAAAACTTAATTTTAGTGGAACGAGCTATTTATTTTCCAACCGATAAATATGGAACTCAGATTAAAATGAAATTTTATCCAACAGTGTTGGATCAATCTAAAATATAATGAAGATTTCAAACAGGAACATAGGGTTTTAAGCAACGACAGAAACGGTTTCCTCGATGAGGGATGTCGTTAGTTATATTTCGATGAATTTGAATTGTCGTTCTCGGTGAAATATTTTTTCGGTGAATTGTCGTTTTCGATGAATTGTCGTTTTCGATAAATTGTCGTTTTCAATGACTTGGAGTTTTCTGTGAATTGTCGTTTTCTCTAACTAGTTGTTTGGTTTGTTAACGACGAAAATTTGCTTTGCATCCAGCCTCTGGTGGAATTTGAACCTAGTATCTCCTGGTGTACCTCCAAAGTGTCGCAGCTTTAACCACTGCACTACTTGTCCGGCCTACTATCGATTTCGGTAATTTGTAAAACGGAATTTTAATGTTTTGCTAAGTGTGATTTTGATATTCAAGTCAGTCGAAATTTATAATTTTTTTTTGATAAGCGACCCGTTCCCGATAGAAATCGGATTCTAAAATAAATTTTGGAGCAATTTTGGATTATAGATTATTACCGTTGAAATTGTCAAGATCATAGATGTGGATCTGGTTACAATATGTGCCATTTGGAGCGCTTGTAATAGTGCCAGGAAAAAATTTCTGGTTTCAAAATTCTCAAAAGCGTGCGCTTACTTTTGTCACACTATTGTTGCTGAATTAGGTCATTCTGCATCGTCGTAACAATTCTTTGGAATTCAAGGAATAAAACTGTAAACTGTCGTTTTCATTTAATTGCTAATTCGGTGATTTGCTTTTAAATAAAATGTCATTTTCAGTGATCTGCTTTTCGGTGAATTGTTGTTTTTTGGCGAATTGTTGTGCTACCAATTAATAACCATCCGCTTGCAAAATCAATAAAAATTAAAACTCCCATAGCATATGATGTTGAACCAACTAAGGTGGTATTAGAATTAATTTATGATTGGGATAATGACCAAAGGCGGTACAATGCTCTAGCGGTTAACGAAGTGGCTATAATGTTTCAAAGAAAAATATGGAGAACCACCGTTTCATTGAGATATTGTCATGGATTTAACTGTTGATGTGGTTCCATACGTTTGGTGGTCCATATATGGTGGGTTATATGTTGGGTCAAATATCTTTTAGATAACTCAATTTGCAAAAAAAAAAAAACTCTGGAATAAGCCATAGAATTGAAATAAAGAAAACATGACTGAAGATATATGCCGCAAACTCTACGGGAGGGATGAACCTTGCACCAATTGCAAATCTTATTCTTTAAAGAGAATTAGATTGCCGAAAATATGATCTACGCTTTTAACCCCAAGCAGTTTATAAAGGGTGGCACATAAGTAACAATATGATTTAATTAGTGTTTTTTTCAGAATTAACTTTGAAAAACGTGGGAAATTTATGATGAAAAGACTCAGCACAGAACAAAGAATCAAAGATGTTCAATTTTATTTTGAAAGTCGGCATTCGATTATTCAGATCGAAATTTCTTTCATGTTCGAAATGCACCTAGCGCTCCAACAATTTATCGATTGGTTCAGCGTTTTCGGCAACAAGGGGCTGTCTGTTATCTTCCGAGTGCTGGAAGACCTCGTGCAGTTCGAAATAATGTGAACATTGCTCGGGTGCAAGCAAGCAAGTATCGAGGAAAACCCCGAAACTTCCACCAGGCGACGTTCTCAGCAGTTGGTGATGTCTAGGCGGTCTTTGCAAAGAATTTTACATACAACTTTTCCCATATACGATTCAATTGGTTTACGAGTTAAATCCAAATCATGCACAAATACGCATTCAATATAGTCGCCGTTTTCAAGAATTGTGCCTAGAAAACAACGAGTTTATTCACAAACTCATAATGAGCGATGAGGCCCATTTTCATTTGATCATATTTTTCGAAAACGATGAATAAGTTGTGTTAATGTGAATGAAATTCAATACCGAGCAATGATTGACAATTTTTTAAGACCATAAGTAGAGAAATATCAAGAATTGTGGTTCCAACAAGATGGAGCCACAACTCACGCAGCTCGTCCAACAACGGCTCTTTCTGATTTGGCGTTTGGCCACCGCGTTTGCCCGATTTAACGGCTCCCTATTTTTTTCTTTGGGGCTACCTAAAGGATAAGGTGAATGCCAATGAACCAAGAACGATCCAACAGCTTAAGGATAATATACAAGAATAACTGAGGGCGATGGATCCTGAAATTCTAAGTAAAGTTATGGAAAATACTCTGGAAAGAGGACGTCAGGTTGAAACAAACAATGGGCACCATTTGAAAGATATTATTTTCAAAACATAATGTGAACATATTTCCAAACTATAATTCAAAGTTTAATAAATCCTAACGTTACTTATGCGCCACCCTTTATAAACAACTTATATACTTGCGCACCTGTTAACCCCTATAATCTAAAAAAAATGTATTTTGACAGCATGTATCCGTCAACTCTTAATTAGCATAAAATATATAAACTCGATCTTATTGCACACGATCTGATTTCAACACGACAAGATGCGATGACAAAAAATCCCAAGACCGATTTTATGATTGGTTTTTGTAGACTTGCAGACATTGGAGATTTTTTTCGTAGACTTTCGATATTATCTCTTATTCATATCAAACGAGATTGTTGCAAGATTTTAGGCTCCATGGAACCACTCGTTTAAATCCTAAATGTCTAGTTTAAATAGAATTGGAGATTTCAAGGCACTGTAGCACCAATCTCAACATAGAGATATAGTGCGGATCTTATTTTGGATATTAAACATCAGGTCTTGTTGAAATCAGATGAGATCAGTCACGATACTCATTTTTATTGGCAACCATTAATTCAAATCATAAATTTATACATAATCTGAATGGGCCATAAACATATAAGCTCACTGGGCCAATCTCAAGTAATACAGACGCACATGATAAATTGTTAACATTTTTACATTTTTAACTTTTTATTTTGTCTGGGATGAAATCTTGGGATTGCTTCACATACTGTGTAACCGGAGTGCTCTAAACCTGCACCGACCAAATTAGCTTGCTTCAACCCTCCAAGCCTGGACCATAATTTGTTACACATTTATTACAATGTATTACAACAAATCCCGATTTTATTACAATTACCGTTTTCGAGGAGCGAGTGGTCTGTTTAGCTTACAAATAAACCTGCACCGCCAAAATTGTAACTTTTGATGTAGCTATGATATCGGGATGATTCTTGAGCCAGAATTTATTACATCTTAGTTACATTCAATAACCAAGTTCAAGACCACCCCTATAACTTGCCTAAGGGTAAATTTCACCCCAAAACAATTATATATTTCTAAAACGTCAATTTAAACAACTTTAATAATTTTTTTTACACCAGACTGCAACCAGTTTTTGTGAAAATGTTGCAAGAAGTCTGGTCGAGAGTAGGTCAGCCTTATCCAGGTGTGTAATAAATAATTTTTATGTCAAAATACGCGGAATTGTCTTTAGACGGTGAAGGCTTCAAATAGGTAATTTACAGGCCGATTTTGCCACATTTAATAATTTATTACACCTTAGCCAGTTGGGTAATAAATTATTAAAGGTGGTAAAATCGACCTTTAAATTACCTATTTGCAGCCTCTACCGTTGGGGGTCAATTCCACGTATCCTGACTCAAAAATAATTTGTTACACAACTGGATAAGGTTGACCTACCCACCACAATATTCAAGGAGTAACGTTTGACTCAATACCTGGTGGCGGTCTAGTTGTAATAAATTATTAAGGCTGATAAAATCGACCTTTGAATTTAAAATTTCAAACCTTTACCGTTGGGAGCAAATTCCGTGTAAACTGACTCAAACAAAATTTATTACACACCTGTATACGGTTGACCTACCCTTAACAACGACCACAGAGTTACATTAGACCCCATATCTGGTGCCGGTCTGGTGTAATAAATTATGAAAAGTGGTAAAATCTACCCTTAAATAACCTATTTGCAGCCTATACGGTTTTGAGTCAATGACGCGCATCCTGACACAAAAATAATTTATTACACACCTGGATAAGGCTAACCTACCCTCGACAAGACTTCTTGCAACATTTTTCCAAAATATGGTTGCAGTCTGGAGTAAATTTTTTTTTATTAAAGTTGGTTAAATTGACGTTTTAGAAATATATAATCGTTTTGGGGTGAAATTTACCCTTAGGCAAGTTATAGGGGTGGTCTTGAAGTTAATTATTGAATGTAATTAAGATGTAATAAATTCTGGTTCAAGAATCATCCCGATATGTTTAATTGTAAGCTAAACCGACCACTCCTTCCTCGAAAACGGTAACTGTAATAAAATCGGGATTTCTTGTAATAAATTGTAATAAATGTGCAACAAATTATAGTACAGGTTTCGTTGAGACGGGCTAATTTGGTCGGTTCAGGTTTAGAGCACTATAACCTTTCTGTATATGATTTAAAACGAAACGTAACTTCTAGAAATTCAATATTGTTAGAAATGACCAATAGCGTGAAACTTACTAGGGTTAAATATTTTCAGGTCAGGAAATACACGATAGGCTTACGCACTAATGTAAATCCCGTAATTCCTATCATACGCATCACTATAATTCTAGTCAAGGAATTATGTTGTATTTATATGGGTATCCTAGCAGCAACATTTATAATTCCTATAACATAAGTAGTAATATTTTGGATATAGGCTGTGATAGACATTAAACTTTTAACCATCATGAATACATAATGACAGCCGAAGCTTTTCCAAATCAACCTTTTTCTAAAAATTTACCCCCCATTTACCGAAATTATTACAACCCAGATGAAAAAATCAATGAATTGAATACGTTTTATCGTCATCGTCCTTCAGTATTATTAAGTCAGGTCAGGACAAATAACAAGAAAACAATTTTAAAAATAAAACGTTTTATCTATATGGAGTGGCCTAAATAAATTCATTATGACTTAAATAGGACGTTATGTATCCGAAAGCGTAATTATTAAATGAAAGGTTGATACGCTCACCGACATGCTATGCACTTTGAAAATTAAAAAAAAAACTTAAAGGGGACACTTCAATTTTATGATGCCACATCAATCAAATTAAGCGGGGTTGGTACTTTTTTAGGCACTCCATATAGTGATAGAAAAACATTTTTATACGTTTTTGTGCTTTTTGGGAAAATCATAAAAAAAAATTAAAAGATTGAATTGGAAAAAGGTAGAAAATCTTCTTTGTCATAAGAACACACATTTTTCTAAAAATAAATCAAAATATAAAAAAATCGTGTACTTTTATTGTATATTTTTTAATCTTTTGAGCCATTGAAAAATTTGTAGCCCTTTTTACGGTTTTTGATAAAAATGAAAATAATAATAAAATAAATAATAGAAAGGAAAATCGTAAATTAATTTTATAATGGAATATAGGAAATACCTAATTGTATTTCAATTAACTTACGCTATTTTTTCGGATGGTGATCGCCACGGTACATCATCATCAATTT
Organism: Nephrotoma guestfalica; assembly: GCA_963691935.1. NCBI lineage: Eukaryota > Metazoa > Arthropoda > Insecta > Diptera > Tipulidae > Nephrotoma > Nephrotoma guestfalica. The sequence goes on from OY829915.1 coordinate 248,226,155, forward strand.
CATCGTCACTCTCATCACCCTCATCGCCGTCGTCGTTACCTGATAAACTAAATGATGATGATGTAAACATGTCGGGCACTGGTAATATTGACGGCCTCCTACTACCTAGAATTACATATAAATGGTATAAAGTAATTAGGTTTTGTTTAATTTTGATGCAAGTGTATTATGTCAAGATCATTTCAAGTTTTAATGAAATGTATTAGTACTAGAGGGGAATTATAACACTGTGGTACTATGGAAACCGAGACCCTAGAAAAAGAACGGCAGACTAACAAATCGGTGTTGTATTCTTATAACTACCGTAGGCTGCAAATGCTGCTTCGGCGGCGCTACTTCGTAGACTTGCCAAGTCAGGGAAGGAGATAGTTCTGATCCAAGAACCTAGGCTTAAAAACGACAAGATTTGTGGTCTGCGAGTGAAGAGTTACTCCCTTTTTTACGCAAGTGCAATGGGGACATAACTGCGCTACGTATAGAGACGAAGGGGAGGAGATTCGGGCTTGTAGCCGCAGTGCTGCCAGATTTACTGGGGGCACTTGTTTGGGATGCAGAAAGGAGGAGGACAATTCTGAACTATGCAGAAGACCTAGTGAAATAGATAAAATGGCATCACAACTTATCAATGAAATAGCTTAAGAAATTCCTCTTTACTAGTTGTAATGAAGACAGCTCAATTGAAAATGATGAGGAACTTGCAAGAGAAACTGATTGGATTCATAAACAAAAGAAGTGACCTAGAAAAAAACGGAGAGCAGAATTCACGACAGAAGTTGGGAAGCATTCACAGCAAACGTTAACGAAACTACCGATTCAGTACCTATACCTCAACAATACCAGAAAGAAGAACAACGCAAGGTTGCAATGAAGACAAAGGCGCCACCGCCAATTAATACGATCGACATTACCGAGTTGGTGAACATCTAGGCTTTATTGAAAACGATATCCACAAACGGCTTTAAGTGGCTAAAACCAATAATGTTTGGAAGATAAATACAAAAGTCCCGATGTATATAGAGCTTTACCCCCAAAGCTTGTGGAACAAGAAAAAGAGTGGTATAGGCGGTGATTTTAATGCAAAGGATACCTATTGGGGATCTAGACTTACAACCTCTTAAGTGAAAGAGTTATTTAATGCGGATCACGAGAACAACTGTGAATTTCACTCTGGTAATAAACCAACATATTGGCCTACTGAAATACATAAAATTCCAGATTTTCTTGACTTCTTTGAAACAAAAGAAGTTTTAGTGGACTACTAGTGCATCACAAATAGTGGATGACTGTCATCTGACAATTTACCTGTGATCATGACTCACAGTACAATGATAATAAGAAAAGATAACTTGCCTGAATTAACAAAAACAATCAACATTAAACTTAATGCTGGAAGATGATCTAGAAATATAATACAGGGTGGGCCATACGTCACTGAACATTGTATTTTTTCTCTTTTTATTTTTCAATATTAGAAGTATTATTTGGGAGATTCAGTAGCGATTCAGTAGCCATGTAAATGGTTAAGTTTTATTTTCCTAGTCAAAATTCAATAATTCAAACCTAAAGAAAATTTTGAAATTTTTTTAACACCAGAAAAGCACCATGACCTAATCAAGTACGCAATCTAGTCGTTCGTTTTCAGTCATCGGGATCTGTTAGTGACTTATCTCGGAGTGAAAACCGCTTGAAGCACGAAGCCAAGATAATATCGATCGAGTTCGGGAGAGCGTAAATGAGAACCCTGAAACATCGACTCGTAAACGTGCCACTCAGCTTTAAATGTCCAAAACTTCACTGCGTGGAATAATGAAAAAAAAATATTGATGTTTCTGTACAAGATACAAATGGTACATGAAATTTTGCCGCAAGACGGCAACGAAAACTGACAGTCAAGGAAATTGACCGAATTATTAACGCATGATCCTCATTTGATGAAAAAAATTATAATGACCGATGAAGTGCATGTCCATTTACGTGGTTATGTTGATAAACAAAATTTTAGAATCTGGGGCACTGAAAACGCAAGTGTGATTCAACAGCGTCCGTTGCATTCACTTAGAGTCATAGTTTGGTGCGGAATATCAGTAAACAAGATCTATGGCTTGTACTTCTTACAGGGCTATGTTAGAAAATTTCTTGTTTCCTCAACTTGATAATACTCAAGAAATGTGGTTCCAACAAGACGGAGCCTGTAGTCACATACTGCAAGGGAAACAATGAATTTGCTGCGAACAGTTTTTGGTAACCGTATCGTTTTACGATTTGGAGATGTTAATTGGCCATCACGATCACCCGACTTAACACCCCCAGATTTTTTTTGTAGCGATTTTTGAATGATCGTGCATGCGCAAAGAAACCGCAAGGACTGCAACAACTACAAGACAACATAATAAATGAAATTATTGCGATTGTTCAACCAGTTTTGGCTTCAGTTATGGACTAGGTACAGCAAAGAGCAGCAGCTTGAGAAGAGGGTGATGGCAGGCATCTAACAGATCTTATTTTTAAAACTAAATTTTTTTTAAAACTCTTCATGATTAAAACTATCTTTTGTAATCAAAGTTATTCATTTTCAATAAAAAATTAGAAAATTATATCAAGAATACAATGTTCAGTGACTTATGGCCCACCCTGTACTATCCAACAAGCGGCATAGGAAAGTTAATTTATTCCTCATATCAACTCCATAAGAAAACATACCTATCCTCTTGAGGTCAGAGAACTGGTTCGAGAGAAACAGAAAATTCGTAAAATCTGGCAGCAGACTGGTGGTCCGAAACGCTAAAATATCCTTAATTTTCTGTGCGACAAATTAAAACAACTAATAAAGGAAAAAAAGAATGAAAGCATAAATAAGCGAATATGAGGTCTTTCTCAACAAAAGGGTTTAAAGAACCGCAAAATGAATGTGTTACTGCATGAAAGTGGGCGGACAAGAGAAGTGACAAGAAGAAATTCTCTGAAAACAGACATCAAATGAAAACCCAACTTTCGTAAGCAAAGTGGATGAGCTTAACATAAGACATGTATCCCTGTGGAACTAAAAACTGAAGTCACTCTACAGTTGAACAATTTCACAAAATAACTGATGCCATAGAGGATGCATTTGAGAATAAACAAATATGGTCCAGCATTATCTTAGATATTGCTCGTGCTTTCGACAAGGTTTGGTACCATGAGCTTGAATTTAAACTGAGTCGAGACCTACCTAAACAATTTTATAAAATTCTTAAATCCTACATCGCAGATCGACACTTTCGAGTCTTACTGGAAAACGAGTACACCGAACTAAAAATAATATTAGCAGGTACACCACAAGGTAGCGTGCTTGGACCTAACAGGGAGGTTGAAGCCAAATCACTACTTGTCAACTTTACAAACGAAAATGTAATCTGAATTCCTGTGGTTCTTAACTCAAACCAAATTTCATATGTTACAGCTAAACATCAAATATCGGAAAAACAATATCAATAAACACAGTACGTTCTACAAGAAAGTATCTCAATTTATTCTTTCTGTCGGGGTTAACCCCACCACAATTTAGCAAGTAAAATTATTCTCTCTACTATATTAACTTTTCCGCGTTAGCTTCTTTCTTCAGTTCAGTTTAAGCATTTGAGTGGTAATCAACAACATTAAAATGAGTTCCGTGTATAAAAATCGTTTCGGTGTTCTTAGTTACCCATCCCAAAGGACCCAACATGAGTGTGAAGCAGGTAGCAAAATAGACCAAAACATCTGTGTAATTTGAGAACAAGTGGATTAAGCGGTATAGTGACTGTGGAAATGTGGATGATTGACTGGGAAGAGGTTTAGATTAGACTTTTAGACTTCAGAGAAGGACGTTAAGGTTATTTTGAAGTTGTCCGAGAAAAATCCGACAATAAACTTATGACGAGCAAAACAAAAACTAAATCAGAAAGGTGTTAAAGTGTCAATAAATACAATTCGGCGAAGGCTTGAAGAATTCAATATTAAAAATAGGAGCACACAGTATAAACCTTTGTTGACAGAGAACCACATCAAAAAAGGCTGACTTGAGCAAAAAGGCTGACTTGGGCTGATTTGAACCGTGATTGGAGCAATGTGATGTTTTTAGTCGCATCATCTTTTGTGGTATACAAATATTTGTCACATTATGGGTCACAGATTTGTCCAACGAACCGTTAAGTACCCACAAAACATCCATGTTTACGGTTGCTTCTCCTTCAAAGGATTTGGAAGATTAGTCATCTTCACAAGAAACCTGGATGCGTGGAAATAAAGATTGGATCTTACAAGAGGATAATGACCCTAAATATAGTAGTCGCCTTTGCATCCAGTGGAGCAAAATGATATTCAATCTTTGGATTGGCCGTCACAGAGTCCAGATGCTTATCCGATCGAAAAACGTCTGTGGTCTTATGAACACAAAGCTTAGAAGAAAAATAATAACATTTAACTCAAAAACATTTGGGAAGATTTTACTCCAGAATATGCGGCCGGATTAAGTGAAAGTTGCACTAGGAGATATCAGTCTATAATAGACAACAATGGCGACTGGACTACATACTAAGATAATTGCGAAATTAGTTTTAATGGCTATTATGAGAAATAAATATCAATTAGTTTATTTATTGTGTTTTTATTGCCTTCTTTACGATACTTTCTTGTAGAGCATACTGTAAGTCTATACTGGTCAACGTGGAAACCGACAATCGACTGTTGAAATATGCGATTTTATAAAACCGAATTTTGAATTGCGATTTTTTAAATATAAAATTTTGAAATACGGATTTTATTTTACGGGATTTTGAAATACGGGATTTCAAACCTTAACCCTAAAATATATTAAAATGATTAAAACCAATTAATAAAATATCATTTGTCCTGAGTTTTACATATTAATAGGATGTTGCGCCTTACCAGACAAGTGGTGTAGTGATTGGAGATTGGTGCTTGGATCGGTAGTTACTGATTCAAAATTCAGCGCTGACCCACCTTTAACATCAGTATACAGCTTGACATCAAGCATGTAACGTGCAGGCTGTGTACCGTATTTGTGCGAATAGATGATTGGCGTGAACAATGAGTAGTAAACCGAAGTGTATATAGCCATAACAAAAAGTAAAAATGTGAAGCTTTGGAAAGTTATCTATTAATGGTTTTCAACATCTGAAGCGTTGAACAAAGAGTAGTATTATTACGTAATGCGATTTCGTAACCGCATGATAAACTTTTAATTTAATCTGGAATTATTTTTACGGAGATAAATTTGTGCTGGCTCATGAGGTGTGTCAGATCTACTTTGTTTAAATGAGTCATCATCATGCTGGGTACACCAATTATATAAAAATAAAACTTAAAATATTTCAAAATAGTCAGGTCTCATAAAACTTTTATCAACACATAGATTTTAAAGTTGGCGGTACTCACCCCTTCTTTGATTTAATACGTCCGGACTTAATAAATTAGGATTACTTTGTGGTATATCTAAATGGTTTGCTGATGACATCATGGTTGTACCTAAATTTGGATTATTTGTACTGTGTTGTTGCATTGGAGATGATGCTTCTTTTAAATTTTGTTTCGAATCGGATATCGTTATTGTACTTTGTTGTGGATCATGTGGAGCTGTAAATTTTATTTAATAAAAATTAAAAAAATGCAATTCAAAAATAATATTATAATTTTAAAACTAAATAAATTTAAAAAATAGGAAACTATTAAAAAAATTTATTAAAAGCTTATTGTTATTTATACGAAAAAAAAAAACAAAATAGAAATTTAAAACAATAGGTATCTAAATTAGGATTAAATATACGAGTATTATTTATATTAAATAACATTAAAATTAAATAAATTTTAATAATAATGTTTTTATAGTTTAAAATAGAAAAATTTAATAATTAATTAAGTATATTATATATAATATTGGATCATGACAATTTCTACTAATTAAATAATTAATTAAAAATGGTGGTAAAAATTTATGACATCATATTTATTTTTACTTTAGGGGTTAAAATAGATAGAACGGAATACAATTATAGTTAGCTGGTGGAAGTTGGAAATTACTGTGCAAAATTAGCAAAATTTAAAAGTCATGCACCTCAAATATTTTATACACATAAAATGTGCGTTTTGGAATTCGTCCTTAAAAAATAAATAACACAAAATATTCGGTTGTGAAATGTTAATTATAGCATTCGATAAATCAATGCACATAATGTCTTCCTATGTCTGTGCGAACCATTTCAAATCTACAATGAACGAGTGCAGAAATTTTTTTTTTATTTGCATATCGAATTATTTTTATTGGCGATATGCCAAGTTTCCAATAAAATTTTTATTTATGCATTTTTTATCGATATGTATTAAAACTAATAAATTTAATAAATTATTTTATAGTGAGTAATAAATATTTCATGATAGATGGATAAAAATTATTCATTGCTTTATATTGAAATGGTTTTGGTGCGGAATAATTTTTATTGGCTCATTAACATATTCATTGAAGTAATTATGAAATTTATATCAAATGAATAAAAAACTGTTAAAAGTCCGAATATGGTAGACATATAGATGGTAAATCTATAAAGTAATCTGATCGTGGCTAAATAAGATAATTTGAGAATGGCCGTTTTTAGGTCACGGCCAACGTTATAGAATGTTGAGCTATATGAAAATTTTAAATCAAATTGGCGATGATTTCACTAATCACGATGCCAACAGTTGGCAGATCTTGAAGCGGCTTCTCGAAGCGTTCGAGCAACTTACATTTATAAATCAGAAACTCTTGAAAATAATATTTTAGAAGTGTCCAACAAACATTTTTTAAATTTATTTCTTATGCACAATAACGAAATATTGCTTAATTGAGTAATTTTAAACTGCATTTACCGGTGTGAAGTATTTAACATATATCAAAAGTGTAGCTACACAAATTAACAAATAACAAAAGTGTAGTTACACAATACAATAAAAAGTGTAGCTATACACACAAAAAATATGGCAGGGTTGAATTTTCAATTTTTTCATCGAACATGTAGATCTCTAGCATCACGTGTAAATGGTAATCAAATATCTACGAGCCCGGGCGTAAAGTTCTATAATGTTCAATGAACAAAAACCAATTGTTTTTCAGTTTCTTGTAAAAATCTGTTTTTAATGAGCAAAATTTAACCCTGCCATATTTTTTCATTTTATTTTATTGTGTAACTACACTTTTGTTAATTGTTAATTTGTGTAGCTACACTTTTGATAAATGTTAAATACTTCAAAAATTTAAGTAACAATTTTAACGTAGTTATATTCCTTAATTTCTTAACATGTTTGACACTCAACGTCACTTATATGTTTAAGGATAAACTCACGTCTCAAATTCGTGACACAAAATGCTACAACTTTGTATTGCTATAACTTGGGGTGGGTGCTGTAGGGTAGGTGACATATTTCCGAAAGACAAAATCCTGTGTAACAAAAACCCGAGAGTCATAAACCCGAGGATACAAAATCCCGATGATACAAAATCCCGATGATACAAAATCCCGATGATACTAAATCCCGAAGTATCATAATCCCGAGTGACAAAATCTCGAAAGTACAAGACCCCGAGGGACATAATCACAAAAGGACAAAAACCCGCAATCCCGAGAAAATCCCGAATAAAATTGAATTCCACGCGGAATGTAAATAAATATGATTTTTAAAAATTTTAGAATTCAAATTATGTGATGTATCTATCGTTCATTTTAAAATCCTAAATTTTTATAATTGTTTCTTTACTGTTTTCTTATGTTGTGCATCATTGAGCGAAGGTATACCAGTGTTGAACCAATTTGTAACTTCGCCGTTCCTAAAATCTGCAATAACTGCCATAGTTCTCTAACAAGTAGGTTTTCATAGATTGTCATAGGTTTTCGGGATTTTGTTTCCAAGAGATTTTGAACCTCGGGATTCTGAATTCTCGGGATTTTGTATTTTTGGGATTTTGTATCCTCGGGATTTTGTACCCTCGGGATTTTTATAAACCTTCGGGATCTTGTACATTCGGGATTATTAATCTCGGGATTTTGGCTCCATCCCTTTGCTGTGGTTTGTGGTATGAGTATTTAGTTTGCACTGTAGTTTAGACTTTTGAAGACTGTGTAACGAATTTTTTTTATTGCGATATTTTATTTTTCTGGGACTCCCTGAAATGATTTTAGAGAAAAGCAAAACGATATATTTTTCGTTTTGTGTGTCAGTCGATCGAAGATTTTTGCATGGTGTAGATGTAGTTTGCTTATTCTTTTATTGTAGTCTAAATTTGTAATACTAGATTCTAAAAAGTTGTACCTTGTCTAATTGGTTAGATAGGAAAAATAGTATTTTTGTTCTAAATAAGAATCTATAAGTTTTTGTAATTTGACAACATATTCTTTAATTCCTAAGGACAATATTCTTCACAATGGTGGGACAGGGCAATTTTCAAGCAGCAGCGAGATTTATTTTGAAGACTCTGGAAGTTGCGTTCGTATCCATGATACCGAAAGTGGCTTATCTGATTTCTCAGAAGCATTGGATTTACAAGATATTAGGAATGTTGATCTAACTGATTATGACGTGGATGGATGTTGAACCTGAAAATAACTACCATAATTAATAGAACCAATTGAGTATTTTGCAAAAATTGTTGATGATGATTTGTGGCAAAAATAGTAATGTGTAATAACGCACGCGTGAAACCTCGTTTTGCTCATAAGGAACTACGAGCAAAATCAAATTTTAACTAAATTAAGCTTTATGCATTCTTATGCCACTTAATAGAAAACTTGCCTTACGATTATACAAGATAAAATGTCGTAAATCATATTTTAAATAATATAAAAAACAATTACAGACCACCACAAAATTTGGTTTTGGATGAAGCTCTACTTTTGTGACGGAGAAGACTCACATTCCGACAGTATATCCTAAACAAACGGACTCCTGTTGGATTTTTACTAAACATATTCATTTATACCGGAAGGTCATATTCATTGTACATGTATAACAGTTACGACTTGGCAGAATTTTCAGTTAGTTATCAAACAAATATGTGTGGAACTTTTCGTGCATACAGGAAGCGAAACTCTTCATATGTCCCCAGAAAAAATTATAAAGTCTAGGTTAGGACAACTTTCCGCTCACAGCGGCCTTCCAATTCCAGTCAACCAATAATGGGACATTTTCCAATGGAGCAAAGCTGGACAGAGGATTGCGACCACATACGTTTGTTGTATTTGTAAAACCAATGAAGGTAAGGAGATTGGATTGTGCGCGCATATCATTGTTTTAGAATTCAACAAACTGAATAAATGTTCGAAATTTGCTTTATTTTGCTCTTTAATTTGCTTTATTATTTTACGAATTCTCCCGAATTCATACTTATTCGTTCATTTATTCAAACAATTTTCGACCAATCATCTTTTCTGAAAAAATGCAAAAGAAAAAAATCGTCATTTTATGATTGGTCGAAAAATTTATTTGAATGAATGAACGAAGAAGTATGAATTCGGCCGAACACTTTGTTTTTAAGTTTAAGATAAAATATTTAAGAAATATAACCATAATATATTTGATTTACCAACTGGAGACTCATGTCGCATATATGTGACGCAACAACATTTAAAGACTCATGTCACACATATGTGTCGGATACATTGTACAAAGTTCATGTCGCATTCAGACTCATGTCGCATATATGGGACGAATTGGCATTCAAGGACTCATGTTGCATATGTGATGGCATCGAGGCCCCAAAATCCCATGTTACATATAAGTGACTTGTAATTGTTTACATGGGAGTTTTGTCTGCAAATCGAAAAAATTGGTGCGAAATGTTTAACCAAAAGTTTGTGCAAACAGTTCACAAAGTGGTCGAATCATTTTAGGCTGGCTGTGTGGGTTAATTGGTGGTAGAAGCAAGGGCGAGTTACGACTTCAGCTCCAATCTAATTTCTATTCAGCATGTGTACAAGACTGAGAAAGGGAGAACTACTAGCTTATCTGAATAAAGACAATATTTTGTTTCAATTTTTTTACAAGTAGAAATTCAAATTTAACATCACTCGTCAATTTGCCGGGATTTATTGTTAAAAACGTAAAAACACATTTAAATCAAATTAACGGCTTATAAATTAGTTATTTTTATTATTTCGCTGGCGTGTATTCTTCTTTGCGTTCCCGTGCGGGCCCCCAAATTTGTACTAACTGCAACAGCGTCTTTACCATACATAGACGTATAAATTATAGGAAGATTATAAACGGCGCGGTAGTTTTGCAGTCCCGCGAATTTAATTTCCAAGATTCTGAATTTAACAAAATTTTTGCCAGTGGTCTTAGCGTCGGATGATTAAACGCAAGTATTACAAAAACACTTGCCCCAAAGTTGACAGTGGAACGGTTGAAGTAGGTAAAAATGCTTCAACTGGTATCCGATCTTTGAGTGGGGACCATTTAAACTGTGTGATGTTGCGTTCTTGCCTAAATTTTCGTTGAATAGATTGCGTTATCGGTTTTTAAAAAATCTCTGTATGTGCAAGAGCTTTGCACGAGTCCGTCCAAACTAAATGTTTTGGATTCTCTACTACCCAGAGTGATAAAATTTCATACTTAAATTTTTTCGCAAATTGGGCGATCCCAGTGATTTTTGGCCGCAGTCGGTAAACTGGAAGTGGTAGCTCCTTCAATTTTCAATACTTAACTTTGTATCGAACTTCATGCTAAGGGTTCTAGATCGATCAATAATTTTAAGCCGAGGTTGGCCCATCGGTAGTGGCAGCTTACATAAGAGCTTTTTCGTTTTTTGCAAATATTTTCAAAAGTATTTAACATTTTAGAAAAAACGATTGAAAATATAAATTCTAAATTAAATTTCAAACAAATTAGTTCAGATCATATTTTAAATTTTACCAAAAATGACAAGTTTTGATCAAACAAATCTTTATTTCTTCAAAATTCGGCATTTCTACAGACCAGATGGATTGACTTTTCGGAAAAAAAGTTCACACTAGCTTCCATAAATTGGGAGATTCATGCGAAATGTAGTGGACATCTGTGTACCAGAAGTCGCAGCTTCCGAAGGAGCTTTTTCAAATTTTGCAGTGAAGATAAACAAGTTGTTTAACAAGAGTTGATCTTGTTGGTTTTCTGAAATATACAAGACAATTTTTATCACAGATCCGGTAGGTTCATTATTTCGCATTAAAAATTTAGTGTAGTGTACAACAGATTTATGTACATTTGTTATAAAAAGCGTCGGGTATTGGTCACAGCAATACACCTCTCCATTTTTGATACCAACATGAGACAGCTCGTGAAGCCAACAATTTGTAAAGGAATTGAGATTATAAACTATTTGTTAAGTAAAGTTCGTCATTTCTGAAGGGGTTATGATGCAGTTGCTAAGGTTGGTGGAGAGTGTATGATGAGAAAGTAAATAAACAAAGGCAAACTATAACAAGCAAAATTTTATTCAATCTAAGATTAGAATAGCATAGCGCGGCTACTATCTTACACAGATGACGTATGCATAAGCGAAAATAAAATACGTAACTAGCTATCTCCTAAAGTCAAATAAATGCAAAAATCAGTAGACATTTAACATCGCGAATCGCAGCAGATTACCGAGCATTCCACGCTCAGATTAAAAATATTAAATCTAGCAAGATATCGCCCAAACGAAAATTGAATACAAAAAAGCGCTGATTCGGTACGCCCGTTAGTGCTATACTAACAGCAATTTCAAAAACTGTTTTAATCATTAGTACACGATTTTTAGTTATTAATCTAAAAAAATTTAGTTCTCCTCCACCGTATGGTTTCCCTAGTAGATCTACTGTCAGAGAGACTTTTGATAGCGTTTGAAGGCGTTTGATTGCGATGGTTACTCAATTCACATTAAAAAGCTTGAGAAAGTGAATTGTGAGTTCATTCCAATTAAATGGCTACAATCATATCCCTCGAAGAGCTAGCGCGAATTACTATGGTGGAATTAGTAGGTGGCATTTAATTGCCAAGTCTAATACTTTGTTTAAAAGCTCTATTCATTACCTTACAAAAACACCAAAATAAAAAACAAAATTTTATTTCATTATAACAAAAAAAATCAATAATATAAAAAAAGTTAAAAAAAACTCAAAAAAAAAACTAGGACAGATGACAATACCTACTATGTTCATGGCAATTTTGATAAAACAAAAAGGGGAAATCCCCAAAATCAACATGCAATGAAAATATGTATCTACAATTCGAAGAAAATATTTAGTCATATTGTGATATCAACGCCGAGCAGTTGCATTTTTACTAGTAAAACTAGTAAAATAAATATGGGAAGACAACGTGACCAAACATCTGTAGAATTTAGAGAACTGGTTATTAAATACTACAACGACCATAAATCTGTTAGAGAAATAGCAAAAATAATAAATAGGCCACACTCAACGGTTCATGACATAATTCGACGATTTAATTTATCGAAATCTCTGGAATATAAACCAAAATCTGGTAGACCCAAAATATTTTCGTCAGCAGATGAGCGATGGATTGTCACCCAAATTAAAAAGGATCCGAAACTTAGTGCTCCGAAGCTTACCAAACAAGTTTCCATAGAGCTGGGAAAAAGTGTAAACCCAGAAACGATAAGATTAATACTGAGGAGGCAAAACTTTCATGGAAGAGTACCTTGTAAAAAACCTTTCATTAGTAAACAAAACCGCGAATTATGGAACAAAGTAATTTATTCAGACGAAAGTAAATTTAATTTATTCCGATCAGATGGCCAATGTTATATATGGAGACAACCAAACGAAGAACTACGAGAAAAAAACTTACAAGCTACTGTTAAACATGGTGGTGGTTCGGTGATGGTGTGGGGGTGTATGTCAGCTGCTGGCCCAGGAAAATTATGAATTATTGATGGCATCATGGCATGGATGAAACGAAATATTTGTACATTTTGAAGCGAAATTTAGTGCAGAGCGCTGAGCAATTGGGAATAAAAGAAAACTTTTATTTCTACCAGGATAACGACCCAAAGCACAAAGCTCAAAATGTTCGACTTTCGTTGCTTTACAATTGCCCACATGTTATAGACACGCCTCCACAATCACCGGATGTTAATGTGATTGAACATTTATGGGCTGTTTTAGAAAATAAATTAAAAAAGCACGTGATTTCGAATAAAGAACAGCTGAAACGTATTCTCAAGGAGGAATGGGCCAAAATTGATCCTTCTGTATGTCGAAATTTAGTAGAATCCATGCCTAGGAGGCTTCTGGCAGTGATCAAAAACAAGGGCTTACCAACAAAATATTTAATTATGCATACATGAAAACATTTCAAGACATAGTCTTAACTTAAATGAATTAAATTATAACACTGTCCGAGTTCTTGTTTGAGTTTTTTCTTTTACTTTTTTTATGTTATTGATTTTTTTTGTTATAATGAAATAAAATTTTGATTTTTATTTTGGTGTTTTTGTAAGGTAATGAACAGAGCTTTTAAACAAAGTATTGGACTTTTTTTAAAAAAGCTTCGATTTTACTATTTATTCTGTGATAAAGAATTAAATGGTAGGTGTCCGACTTTATTTTTGATCCACTGTATGTCTTTTTGTTTTCGAAATAATCTTCGAACTGAATCGATATTTTTAAAACGAATACAAAAAAAAATCATTTATTTGAAAGCAGATTCAATCGCATGTTCCTGGGTTACGCTAATAGTTAATTTTAATTCAAACGTATTGCAGAATCATATGCATAGGTTCTCAGTAAGAGAAATTACAACAAAATTAAATATTGTTATTACAGCGCGATCTATCATGAATCGAAAAAAATGTTACAAAGAAATCCAACGTACTTTAAGCCGTAAAATCCGAATCTGCAACAAAAAATGGGGGTTCCTATTTTACTTTCAAAGTTGTGTTATACCTACAAGAAGGAGAGGAGGGGTACTAATTTTAGCACTAATGTATGCCCTCCCTCCCCTCCCGAAATGATACGTATTGGAAGTTTTTACGAATCGTTTGCGACTTGTTTCAATTGCATATGGATTAGTATTATTACCTGTATAAGACGAAATAATAGTTAAACTTGAAAAAATTGGTACAAAATTAAACAAAATAAACATACCCATCGTAATAAAGAATCGAAGAAAAAAGAACTTTTCAAATTTACAAATCGTCAAGATGTCCCATTTTGGCCCGTTCGTTTTATCATACTTAAGATGAAAAAGTCTGAAAATGGAAATTCTGTGGAGCGAATCCTGGAGTTTTTGCCACATAGCCACATACATAGTGCAATAGATTAAAGCCGTTCAATTTCGCGAAAATACGCCACATGTCTGTGCGGATCGTCAGGGTGTCCCATTTTGGCCCGTTCATTTTATCATACTTAAGACGAAAAAGTTCGAAAATGGAAATTCTGTGGAGCGAATCCTGGAGATTTTGCCACATAGCCACATACGAGTACATAGTGCAATAGATTAAAGCCGTTCAATTTCGCGAAAATACGCCACATGTCCATGCGGATCGTCAGGGTGTCCCATTTTGGCCCGTTCATTTTATCATACTTAAGACGAAAAAGTTCGAAAATGGAAATTCTGTGGGGCGAATCCTGGAGATTTTGCCACATAGCCACATACGAGTACATATAGTGCAATAGATTAAAGCCATCCAATTTCGCGAAAATACGCCACATGTCTATGCGGATCGTCAGGGTGTCCCATTTTCGCCCGTTCATTTTATCATACTTAAGACGAAAAAGTTCGAAAATGGAAATTCTGTGGAGCGAATCCTGGAGATTTTGCCACATAGCCACATACATAGTGCAATAGATTAAAGCCGCTCAATTTCGCGAAAATACGCCACATGTCTATGCGGATCGTCAGGGTGTCCCGTTGTGGCCTAAATATTATTGAATTATAATAAAATTGTCCGAGACCAACATATTATGATAGATTTAAGTCAGTTATTTTATGTTTATTTCACTGGCGCTGAACCACTCATAGGGATTTGACCATTTAGTTGAAGTCAGATTACTATTTTAGATTAATGATTGATAAGTTTATTGAATCCTAGCCAGGTTCAGCCGTTGCCAAAGTTGTGCACACTCAAGCAGCGGTTGCGGGACGTCGATAGTGGTGATGTATCTCATGAACTATTTCAGATTAAAGCATTTTAACCCGTTCTTTTATCATAACAATTAAGTTCGTAAATTTAAAATTTGTAGAGGATATCTCGGCCTATAAAGCGCACCAAACAATGATTTTCTTTGGATGAAATGATGTTTTGTCAAAGGCTTGTGGATGATCTTCACTCCAAATTCAACAATTCTGTTTATTAACGTATCCATTCAACCAAAGGTGAGCTTTATCACAAAATTTTGTTTGGAAAATCAACATCAATATCAATTTGTGCTTTAGTCCATTGGTCGAATTGGCGGCGTGTGCGATGGTCGGATGGCTTTAATTTCTACACAAGTTGAATTTTGTAAGCACGTAAACCAAGATTCTTAGATAAAATCTTCCGTAAAATGGATGGACCCATATCCAGTTGCCGAGAACGACGTCGAATTGATTGATTTGGGTTTTCCTCAATTCTACGCTATACAGCGTCCATCGCTTGTTCGGTACGCACTGTTCGACGTTTTATTGTTAATAGAGTACATATGTATTGCACATAGTCAACCGAACTACCTGCTCTGATGGACGATTATTGACGTAAAGCAATCAAACTTATCAATCATTAATCTAAAAAAGGAATCTGACTTCAATTAAATGGTCAAATCCCTAATCCAATAACATCTAGGCCATAATGGGACACTCTGACGATCCGCATAAACATGTGGCGTATTTTCGCGAAATTGAACGGCTTTAATCTATTGCACTATGTACTCGTATGTGGCTATATGGCAAAATCTCCAGGATTCGCTCCACAGAATTTCCATTTTCGGACTTTTTCGTCTTAAGTATGATAAAATGAACGGGCCAAAATGGGACACCCTGACGATCCGCATAGACATGTGGCGTATTTTCGCGAAATTGAACGGCTTTAGTCTATTGCACTATGTTGTGGCTATGTGGCAAAATTTCCAGGATTCGCTCCACAGAATTTCCAATTTCGGACTTTTTCGTCTTAAGTATGATAAAATGAACGGGCCAAAATGGGACACCCTGACGATCCGCATAGACATGTGGCGTATTTGGCTATACAGCTTTAATCGTTTGCGATTCGCATGTTACTACGAATATGTATTTGGAAATTTTCGTTTTAATTATAATTATTTGACCGTATTTTTGATGGGTTTTAGTACTGTGGGTTTGAAAGTTTATTTAATAATGACGACACTTAAAATCTTTAAAAGGTGTTTTTATATTTTTTAAATCTTTGATATGTCATTATGTTTATTTAATTTTTTAAAATCAAATTTAAGGGTCTTTTGAAATTAAATAAAATTTAAAATCAAAATCTTGTAGTTTCGTCTTATACAGGGCTAACTAACTAATACATATAAAGGAAAATGTGGCTTAGTGAAAACTTCTCATGATCCATCCGATTCGAGAAATTTTTACTAAAAATTTTACTAAACCGTTCGTAAAGAAATTAGTAAATTTTTCTCGGACATCGAAATAATTCAATTTTGATAATGGATATTTCAAAATTTCAGCTTAAAAAATGCCCCGGTACATCACTATGGATATAAAAATAATCGATTTTCTTTCACCGTCCAATGCTAAAGCAAAAATATAATATTTTTGCTAAAAATCTGATTCCAATAAAAAATTATAAATTAAAAATAACTTAATAATAATATTAATTAATTAATCTTTAATTTTTATTTAAAGCTCCAATAAATTAGAATCTTGTTTAAGAAAATATGTTAGGGGCGACGTTCATACTAAGAATTGAGATGTAGCAGTTTCACCAATTACGTTATTGCAACAAAATAATTATTTATGAACTTTTCAATTAACTGGCAAGCTTTACAAAGGAAAATATTGGATTATGGCTTTCGAGCATCAGCTACATTCAACTTTTAATGGAATAACACAACACAAAAAATTATAAAAAGTTTCGATGAATATTAATGAAAATTATTGTTTTAAAAAATAAACAACAAAGTTTTAGGTACAAGCAAAACACCGCACAATAATTCTTCAAAATTTCGTAATATTTAATAAAAATATTTATTAATTATTCAAAGTTAGTTAATTCAAAATTGATAAGTTTGTTGTTAGTGTGCCACACGATTGTTTTGTTATTTCTGTTTTGTGGTAAATATGTAATGATGTAGCACAATGAAAGCACAAACAAATTTTGAAAAACAAAAAAATTATTGATAAAATTCCAATACCAACGCGTTTGCGGATAAAAGCTCTGCTGCGCTATTAAATTATAAATGTAGTATATTTCAAAATATTTATTATAAACAACAACTAAAACACATTTAAATATATTACGTCAAAAATCAATAACATTAAATTCTTTAAAACAAGTACAATGAACGTTTAATTTAACACAGACAATATTCATTATAACAAATATGAGTAATAAAGACAAGTAACAGTCAACACAATAATTAAAATGAAATAATTTATTTTATTCCAGTTTGACATAATTAAATTAATGAATTTTTATCAGATTAATTATTATTTTCTTAATTGAGATCTACCACTGTAAGAGAACACTCCTCGTATAACATGGAAACAAATAAAAAAAATTTTTTTTTATGTAATGCTCGAAAACTTGAGATACTTAAGAGTTTTCTAACACTGCTGCTTTTTTCAATGAGACCGTACGAAACTCCTTGGGGGGAAATTGTGAACGAATACAACAATGAACATAAAAAAAATCTGTGTAGTATTAAAATTTCGAAATTTATAATTAAATGTAACAAGTAGTTTCGTGCAATTTTGAAATTGAAAAAAGTTCCAAACTTCATATTATTTGTTGTTTTCATTGTTTTTATTATCTAAAGCTATAAAAAAAATTTAATACAAAAATATCACGAATAATCCTTCAATTTTATTGCAAAAATATTTTCATGATAGATGCTGCCAATTGATGCTTTTGCTCGTTTATTTATATAAAACTGGACTGGATTATTTTGAAAAGCTTTTCGAATTGAAAGCTTTCGATTAGGCTATCATAAAGCTTTCAGACTATGAATTTAATATTGTGATTTTTTCGGTTTAGTAAACTCTTAGCACTAATCGATCACGTGCGCAACAGCTTACCATTCAAAGTCGGTTAGGTACTTTGACCAACCCTGCGTAATATGATGCAAAACGATTTCATTGAATTTACTTACATCGATGATGAACAAATTTTATTGAAGAAATGTGCCTGAATATTAGAGGTTTGATCACGTAATGCTATATATATATACGGAAGGCTCCGTGTAGGGGAAATGGTAGGAAAATTTAAAATAAAATATAAATAACTCATAAAATTGTAAAGTAAATTCTAAGTTATAGAACTTTGCCAAATGTAGCATGAAGGCTCGCAGATGCTCAATCAAAAATTGTAATAATTACGTTATCATATTTTAAAACTACTTGTAAGGATTAGGACGAGTTAGCGCCCAGCATGAACATATTCTACTAGAATCATACATCAGTAACAGATTAGTTCCGTTCTGGTATGTGGGGTCTAGATGCCCGGTACAATTTTTTGTAATTTTCCACGAAAATGAGTTTATGAAAGTAATATTAAAGTAGTGGCATGCTCGAATCTGAGAAGTCCATCCCCTGGATGAAGAGGACCCTCCTTATAAGCTTCCACACCATTCATCCAATCGGATTCTAATTTTGCTTTATATCAAAATGACCAGGTTTTCGTAATATTTTTGAAGGGGTCGGCCACTTGTGGCTAGGTGCTCTCATAACATTTCCTCCCAAAAATGGCTGTTTGTTCCGAAAGGGCGTTTCAGCTGACCAACAGATCGTCATGACATTTTTACCATGTCTTGTATAAGTTGCATATCCAGAACAAGCCTTGACATATTTTTGAAGGGGTTGGACCCCGAGGTCCAGGAACTCTGGTGCAAATTTTGTCTAAAATTTATTTCATTTTTGTTTTTACGGGAGTGAGTTTAGGAAAGTGGTTATACGAAGTTATTGACATTTTTAAATTCAAGGGGTCCTTCCCCTAGATTAAAGGACCCTCTTAAGTTTCCATACCATTCAAACATTTAGAATTTATACCAAAATGTGTAAGTTTTCGTAATATTTATGGAGGGGTCGTGCAGGCTCACTACTACCACTGAGAATGGGAAACACGAACGAAAAAATTGATCAACGTAGTCGACTCAATATTGATACTAAATGAGATATTGTCGCTTCATTAAATAATTGGTTCGATCAACAGAACGGTTTAACTCGCAGGTTTAGAACTGCCCTTAAACAAATGCCAGCTGATGACTACAAAGATGTAATTAGAGCAAACGAAACACCTGTCGGCCAACACGGAAGACAGTAAACGTACAATCCGTGATATATTGTAATTCGTCATCTCAGAAATGGAAATGTTCAGCGAGTCTCAGAAACTCGTCGCTCATATGAGAGATTGCAATATAGTTTGTTATTCCACGTTACCAGAGAAATGATTCTAATATTTATCTACATAGAAAATACTGGCACAATCTCTTAAGTTTCCATTGTAGTAAGGTATAAAGTACAATGTGTAGTTTTTTCTATTAAATGTTATAAAATATTTTTATTAAAAGTGATTGAGGATAAAAAGTTAAACTGCTGATTGAATTATTGGCAAAAAATCATTGAAATTGATTTATCCTATTACGAGATTTTTCCGATTCGATTTTTTGCTAAATATTTTCTCATATACTTTTAGTGTTATCAATCATCAGAAGTAATATAATTTACGAAAAATGGGAATCAATAATAATAACGATAGTAATAACAGTAATAATAACAAATTGCAAATATTCTTGAATAGGAGACATAATCGATATTCCATCGATTGCGCCCGTGCTGTAATAATATGAATGTATGGTAGTAGTACGAGTATACGTATACTCGTGAAATACTGCTACAGACCACTAACAACTACGAAGTTCGGAGCTTAAGTAAGTCAAGAAATTTTATATTCTGTTATATAAACCATTTCCAAGCAAAGCACAAAAGCCGTTTAAATGTCAAAACCCTCGCATCACATGGGTAAGAAAGATTGATTATTTGTCGTAAAATTAACGAAAACCGCACGTCTCTCTGACAGAACCAAATTAGCGAAACGAAAAATCACTAAACACTCTGACAACCACATCCATACTAAACACAATCAAAAACCCCAGTACCTAACTCACCATACAAATCCCAACTACTAAAAAAATAATGAAGATAAGGCAAACACATATCCAACAAAATATCGCCAGCTTCATCCCAGAATTCAGCGGAGAAGACACACCTCAGAGGTCAGACAAATTAGTCCGATTCATAGGAACAGCAGATGTTAATTACGAAACAGTTACATCCGAAGAAGAACGAAGCATATTCAACAGACTTATAAAATTAAAACTCATTGATGCCGCCTTCGTCCGAATCTCACAGAGAGAAATATCGAACATCCACCAGGAGAGAAATCCTAAACAAACTGAACGAGAGGTCATACTCATTAAACGAGTTGGAACGTTGCTTTACAGACCTCAAGCAATAAATTCGAGAAACCCAACAAATTATGGTTATCGTTTGACAGCAGCTCCAGAGCAGTACAGAAAATGATACAAAGCAAAAAACCTCTACACAACATTGGTTCAAACAGTCAAAAGCGGAAAACAATACGATTTTGGCTTCAAGAGTTTGCGAATATTCAAGCTTTAATGAAGCGGTGTCTGCCAACGACTACAGTGGCAGTAAACAATAATGTTTAGAAGATCAATAAAAGTGAAGTTTACCTACGAAAATAAAAATAACCGAGATATTAAGGTTTTGGTCAGAAGTTTCCATCCAACCTGCAAGAAAGAGGATATACTCTTAAGAGGTCTTCTCTCAAGATGCAACGGGAGAAAATTGAAAAAAGCCGAGAAAGCAAAATTATTAGAAGAGGGCTACCGCTATTCTTGCTCGCATACGTACTTGTGTTATCCCACAAGAAGTTTGACATTAGGATTGAATCGCATAATTTGGTGGGAAAATATTTATGCTTGACCGAAATACGAGTATATGGAAGTTGTTGTTGTGCCATAACAGTTTATATGGGTAACATAGTTCAAATCAACATGCTCCGGGACCGTGACACCTGTCTGAACTATTGTGGTGGTTATTAATCGTGCGCGAAAGTATTGTGTTATTGCCAAAATTCCAAGGGTTATGAGTGTCCAGAACATTCGGTGAGACATGACGTAATTATGGATATAATGCGAATTCAACGATTTTGATTCGTCCATTTGTTGGTCAGGTATTTCTTGATCCAACGGTCTCGTATCTGGAGTTGTAATGTTGAGGTTGAAATGGTGGTTTGTTGATGGTCGTGCACTGGTTATGGAGGATGATATACTAAATGATGGTATGAAGGCGTCATCTATTTCGCTGATCCTATTGCTGCTAGCATATGTAGATGTACATTATTACTCCTGAGTGTACATCCTGGTTGTAGTTCTATGATGCCGTAGTGTTCCAGCGCCATTTTAGATATCGATGATCCGCATATTGATTCGATTACCATTAGTTGTTCGGTTGCAAATATACATTGATTTGTTGCATGAAGTTTGACGAAGAAGTTGTGGAGTGTGGACACTTCCAATGCATAGGATTCATGTGGAGTTGGTGCATCCAACATATGGATAATCCAAGGATATTTTGCATTGATTATGCTCAATTTGGCGAGTGTATATTGTGGTAATGCCGCAAAGAAGAAGTCCAGGAATTACGTCGTGGCATTTTGTTTTACCCCCTGGTCTTAGATATTTTGTTGATGACAATATTTGCAGCTGAGTGTTATTTATGATGGCTGGAACCGAAATAACTTCATATAAGTTATAGGACTACGGTTGAACTGATGGCAAATCGATAGCGATGATGGCATTTGACTGAGTTACGCGGGTTCTAACCGTCATTAATTGGTATAGATAGTGTAATTCTAAGAGCCCGTGCCCGAGAAGAATATTTGATTTTGGCACATGCTTCAATAGATTTGCCAGTTCTTGCTCTAGTTGTACGGGACGCAACAACGTGGGATGAATGATGTGATTTTTAGCCCCGGTTAGTACTTGTAGTAGACCCCGTTGGGCGCCTTCATTTTTTAACAATTTTAAGGTGTATACTTCATTGCGTTGAATTCGTTTAAACTGTTCTTCATACTGCTCCACTTCTTTTTGAGATAGGATCCCGAACATGCCCTCAGCTATTTTGCCAATGGCCCAATCGTCGTTTTCTTCTGTGATAGTTTAAGTCGTTGCGTGTCAGGAAGTCGTTGTCTTGTTTTATGTTATTCAATTGCCATTGTAGTTGTTGTATTAGGAGATCGCATTTGATAGTAATTACATGACTGCAGGCTGTTTCAAGCAGAGTAAGAACCTTTTCCATGTTGCGCATTTCTTGCCAATAATTGGTAAAATTATACTGAAAGACCAGAGTCCATTTGTTCGCCAATAATTCTACCTTCGTGATGTTATCAAAGTTCGAAGATTATCGATTACCGATGATTGAGGTTTTGTGGCATACGATTCTCTTCCGACTGGATGAGTATGTACCGAACTGATGACATAAATCACTGCGCAAATCAGTAATAAAAGTCTATTAGTATGATTGGCAGGACTTCGGTTTTGATTTGCGTGCGACGACTTGGTTGTTGTCGGTAAGCGGGATGCTTCGCAATATCCTGTATCTTCTCACTACCTGCCTCACTTATTGGTTGTTGGAAAGGCAACGGTGACACCTTTGTTATTGGTCTCTTGATGTTGGCATGATCAGTGTTTTTCACAGTTTCGGCCCGGCTTAGTCTATCCATCGGCTTAACTTCCATCTGGACGGGGATAACAGTTAATCTCGTAATAAGACAATGCCCCCTTTGTGGATGGTTTTCGATTCCTTTCGCCATTTAGGCCGCTGCTCGAGATGATAAGCTTTTGGGGCGTCTGGATGTTCTTTTTCTGGAAGAGCTGTAAGTGCATTTCCAATTAAGAAATACCCTGGTGTCAATTCCACTATGGTGATGATTCAGGATCCTCAGTTAATGGGCAGAGTGGCCTGCAGTTTAGACACGCTTCGATCTGGTGTAGTAAAGTTGTCAATTCCTCAAATGTACGAGAGTATCGCCTATACATTTTTTCAGATGAGTTCTGATGAATTTTACTCCTGCTTCCCACAGCCCCCCGAAGAGTGGTGCTGAAGGATCAGACGATAAATTTTCTCAATATTGAATGGCCATTATCGGCCTTTCCCAGAGATGGTGATTCAGGTTTGGTTGATGCTGGACATCGATCATATTACCTTTTAGGTAAACTAAATAAATTGATATGTATCTCGGATGGTTTTTAAGCTACAAGCCATTTTCCTTGATATTCGAAGAGGTAAAGTACTTAATGCTGAATTTCTGTTCATTCTTAGAAAAGGTAGAAAATTTAATTTTTCATCATTTTTTATTTAAATTACTTCAAATGTATAGTATAGTTAGTTTTTTATTAACATAATTTAATATAAATACTCAAAGTGCAAAATTATCACTCAAACTTTCATTTTTTCTTATTAGATCTTGGTTTAGTAGTGTAACACACATTCATGCACACAGCCGTGGAATCCTTGGAATACTTAATTACCTCGCGCTTAAGAAAGTATCTCTCTACTAGTCCAGCTGTTCCAGGCTATCTGAAAAAACCGGATGGCGAATGGACGGTTTCTAGTGAACAGACTCTTAATCTTTTGACGGAAACTCACTTCCCGGGTAGTGAGGATGAGTCGATTACGGGACCTTTGGTTGACTGCGGGTCTAGGAGTGACTGCGGCATCCAATTCTTGTGTACAGAGAATAGTCTGAGTACACGGAAGATAAAATGGACTATTAAAAATTGTAAGCCCTTTAAATCAGCTGGTCCGGATGGGATTGCGCCAGCAGAAATTCAGAAGAACTCGGAGGTTTTACTTCTCTGGCTGGAGGTTATATTCAAAGGATGTCTGAAGCTGGGGTACATCCTGAAGAAATGGAAGGAGGATAGGGTGATCTTCATCCCGAAGGCGGGTAGAAGCTCGCACAGCAACCCTAAGGACCTAAGACCAATATCTCTGTCAACTTTTCTGCTGAAAAACAGGGAAAGGTTGCTGAATGTCCATATTCGTTCGAGAATTGTGGCCAGAAGATTGGCACAGTCTTAACATGCGTACCAAAAGGGTAAGGCCGTGGACACGGCGTTCATAACACATAAAAACTTATGAAAATACCACATTTACTTCAGCGTCATAAAGATGCTAGATTAGAGTACTGCCGGACACATTTTAATTGGAAGGAAGAATGGTATCAGGTGATATTTTCTGATGAAAAGAAATCTAATTTGGATGGATCTGATGGGTTTCAGTATTACTTCCATGATTTAAGGAAATCTGAGCAGTTTCTGTCTCGTCGTCATACCGCTGTTGGTACCGTCATGGTATGGGCTGCAATTTCATTTCATGGCGCCATCGATTTGGATGTTTTGGAAGGTCGGCAGACCTCAGCGAATTACATTGAACTATTAGAAATACAGAAAATTAATTTCCAAGAAATGTTCAATGGCCTACTATGGATTTTTCTACAAGAAAACGCGCCCATTCATACAGCAGGACGTGTTAAACAATGGTTTGCACACAATAATGTGGAAGTTCTGGACTATGGCCAGCTCTATCTCTCGATCTCAACGTAATCGAGAATTTGTGGGGATGGTTATCGCGCAAAATGTATGCAGAAGGAAGGAAATTTAACAAATGGGCTGATTGAAACTGAATGCGCTGCAATTGAGCCTGTTTAATTCCTTATCAGATAGAGTTTTTGAAGTTGTACCCAATAATGGGGGACCTACACATTATTAACAATAAAAAAAGTTAAAATCAATCGTTTTTTCATTTATTTTTACTATTTTATAACACAATCTATAAACCAATTAATGGTTATAAGAAGTGCTCATGTTTAAATATTCGCAAAATATAAAATTTGAATTGACCGTGTTCCTTTTTTTATTTTAACTTCTCTCTCATCAGCTAGTACACAACAAGAGAAAAGACATACAAAAAAATTATAGCAAAACAACAACCACATGAAGAATTAGGGCAAAATTTAAAGTGGTTATAATCAAATGCTCGGGAGTGTACAAACATCATAAATAAAACTTTTGCGATTTTAAATAAAATGACCTCTCTACTTAAAGACTATTTAAAAACTTCTTGCACGCCCTCATGTAAATGAAATTGGCTCACACAGTCGCATGTTTCATTCAGCCAGCCAGCACGTTTTCGTTTTTCTATTTTTATTTGTAACGGGTGATTTTTTAAGAGCTTGAGAACTTTTTTTTAAAAAAAAACGCATAAAATTTGCAAAATCTCATCGGTTCTTTATTTGAAACGTTAGATTGGTCCATGACATTTACTTTTTGAAGATAATTTCATTTAAATGTTGACCGCGGCTGCGTCTTAGGTGGTCCATTCGGAAAGTCCAATTTTGGGCAACTTTTTCGAGCATTTCGGCCGGAATAGCCCGAATTTCTTCGGAAATGTTGTCTTCCAAAACTGGAATAGTTGCTGGCTTATTTCTGTAGACTTTAGACTTGACGTAGCCCCACAAAAAATAGTCTAAAGGCGTCAAATCGCATGATCTTGTTGCCCAACTTACCGGGCCATTTCTTGAGATGAATTGTTCTCCGAAGTTTTCCCTCAAAATGGCCATAGAATCGCGAGCTGTGTGGCATGTAGCGCCATCTTGTTGAAACCACATGTCAACTAAGTTCAGTTCTTCCATTTTTGGCAACAAAAAGTTTGTTAGCATCGAACGATAGCGATCGCCATTCACCGTAACGTTGCGTCCAACAGCATCTTTGAAAAAATACGGTCCAATGATTCCACCAGCGTACAAACCACACCAAACAGTGCATTTTTCGGGATGCATGGGCAGTTCTTGAACGGCTTCTGGTTGCTCTTCACTCCAAATGCGGCAATTTTGCTTATTTACGTAGCCATTCAACCAGAAATGAGCCTCATCGCTGAACAAAATTTGTCGATAAAAAAGCGGATTTTCTGCCAACTTTTCTAGGGCCCATTCACTGAAAATTCGACGTTGTGGCAGATCGTTCGGCTTCAGTTCTTGCAGGAGCTGTATTTTATACGGTTTTACACCAAGATCTTTGCGTAAAATGTTCCATGTCGTCGAATAACACAAACCCAATTGCTGCGAACGGCGACGAATCGACATTTCACTGTACGCATTCGTGTGGTTGGTTTAATGTCCAATAAAGTAAACTGAGTGCGAAACTTGGTCACAATCGCATTAATTGTTTGCTCACTTGGTCGATTATGTAGACCATAAATCGGACGTAAATCGCGAAACACTTTTCGAACCGAACACTGATTTTTGTAATATAATTCAATTATTTGCAAGCGTTGCTCGTTAGTAAGTCTATTCATTATGAAATGTCAAAGCATACTGAGCATCTTTCTCTTTGACACCTTGTCTGAAATCCCGCGTGATCTGTCAAATACTAATGCATGAAAATCCTAACCACAAAAAAATCACCCTTTATAAACAAAACATTTTCTAGTTGAATTGAGCATCTTGTTTGTCTAGCTGTTTAACGAACCCATGAAAATTAAGTCTTGCTAAATTATTTAAAACCTAAGTTCAGTGCTTTTTAAAGCTTTCGGTGTCTACTATATTTTTTCGAAGAATAGCATTTAGTATTATATTTGGAATTCTATTCTTTGTATTTGGAATTATTACACATTTTGGAAAGAGCGCGTTATATTCTTGTTTGTTGGGTTATTTGGGGCAATAAACCTTTTATAAACATGGCATATTCATTAAAATGAAAATAGCGTAATAAACTAGAGAGCAATGTTTAAGGGTAGATGAGGAACAACACTCTTAAATATAATGATTTATGTAAGTTGTTATCGTACCATCGTGTAATCCTTTAAATAAATATGAATATTACGTTATTTGTTGAAAACGGTGTAGGGGTTCACACTATAAACAGACATCTAATTACACAAACAAGAAATTTAATTCATTACAATGCAAAAAATAATAAATAAGTCATTAATCACAACAATTACAAATAATCAGCAGACAGATATCGATATCCAATTTGTCATTATTAAATATCATCCACATCATCACAAGTTTTACAATAATGGGATTAATTCTTATATTTTTTGCACATATGGTAATTCCAACTCGCAGAACAATTTTGTATGTGCTAAATTCGTAACCAATCAACTACTAAATACGTACTATATTGACAGCATAATACAGCATCGACAACAAATATACAAATTACAATCAATTTTCCAACGGCATGATCCTTATTAATATAATTAAACCATGAAATTCAATTAGACATAATACACATTCCATTCGACGACAACGATGACAGCACATATTATTTGCACACATGATTATCACCCAGCTATATATGGTTGGATTCAGAGCGGATTAATTTCCACCAGCAAAATAACTAACACCATAAACTATTTTGATAGTGTTTATGATAAATTCTTAATTAATTTTTATGACAACACAAAAAAACTATACACATGGATAAAAGTCATAAGAATTAAAAACGCCCTACGCGTTTATTCTGGTGCGACGTCACAAAATTTTAAAAAATATCACCCGCGAAATGATGTCATATCCAGCGATTGGAATACGCAGCAAAAATTGCTAGGGTGGTAAAAATAATATTTCTTCATTTCACCTAAAAAAATTTTAAATTATTCAGCTTTAAAAAAATAAATTTTATCGATCCATTAATTTATACAAATTTAAATTTACATAAATTTTAAAAGCATGCACGTTTCAAAATATTAAATCTAATAAGGTGTCTTTTACGGATGATACATTATTTACAGTCGATCTTTATGGAATTCCTTGAAGATAGATGAAAAAGCAAAATGCTGGATATAATCAATCAAATTTTCGTAAACAGTAATGATAAAAATGATAATGTCCCAAAAAGAAGGAAATATTTAGTTGTCAAAAAGTTTTTAAATCTGAAAAAACGTCTGTGTTGGGAATTTGCTGGAATAAATACAAAATATTTTTTTTTCAGGTGATACGGCACAAAAAAGTTGTACCAATATCTTAAGAAATTAAATAAGTTTTAGCGACCTTGACAGTTTTGCAATTTTTTTTTTGTAATATTCTATAGAGTTCAATATTAAAAAGCGATATATTCATTTTATTACTCAGTTGACCGAAATTGTTTAAAATATTAAGACAATCAATTTGGAGCAAATACCGTTTAAAAATTCAGAAGCAATCGATTTTTTTGTATTTTTTTTTTGCAGAAAAAACACGTTTACTTCTATGAAATGGTAAATTTTATTTTAGTCAAAATATTTTCCATCGTTATCTTTTAAAAAATTGTTTGACTTTTGATGCGATCCATTCGTCGAGCCATTTTTTTGATTTCTTCGTGGTTTCTGAAGTGCTGGTCTTGAAGATCGCTTTGCAATTTCTCATTTAAGTACTTCCAGCGTATTTTTTACTTGTTTTGTATGTGGTCGAGCATTGTCGTGCAGCAAATTACTTTACGCTGTTTGTTGGCTGGAATCGGACGGTTTTTGTTCAAATCTATCAATTGTTGTTGGTAACGTTCACCAGTAATAGTTTCGTTCGGTTTTAGCAGCTCATAGTGCTCCACATCCATTTTTCATCGCCAGTCACAATTTGAGACAAAAAATGCCATCTTGCAAAAGAATTGCAAACCATTAAACAATTTTCAGTTCATATGATACTCATTTTCCTTCTTTTTGAATTATTTTCATGGCATGTAAACGTTTGCTTATGACTGCTTGAGTCACATTTAACTGATCTGGAAGTTCTTTTTATGTTTGAGCTGAGTTTTCCTTCAATAATGCTTCCATTTCTTCACCTTCGCATTTTTTTGGTTGACCAGAACGTTCTTTGACACTGACATCAAAATCACCACTTTTGAATCGTTTAAACCAGTTTTCGCAGGTCTGTTAAGTTGATGCATGTTTACCATAAGCATCTAGAAGCAAGCGAAAACTTTCAGCAGCATTTTTTGTTGGTACGAAATTCGACATGTTTAAACGGAACGATATCAAAAGGCCGAATGTCGAAGGGCCGAATGTCGAAAGGCCGAATGTATCGAAGGGCCGAATGAGTCAAAAGCCCGAATGAGCCGAAGGGCCGATTTTTGTATTTTGTTTTTAGAAATATATTTTTTTAAATTTGTTGGTTTAAGGAATATTTTATTAATTTTTTTTAATAGATTCTATATAATCTGCTCTTACGTGCGGCACGCAGTGCGACATGTTTGCTGATCCCGGGTCCTATGTCCCCCGAAGTTCAAATCTGAAGTCCCTCGGAGGGCTAAGCGAGGTGGGGAGCGCAGCGACAAATTTTTGGACATGTGTCTAGGATATTTTTGGGTAAGATATATTATTTTGATGTTAAAATATTATTAGTATGGCCGGCCCGAATTAATAAAAAATATTTTTTTCAAAATCAAGACTTTAGAACTAGAAGAAAACAAAACCGGGATTTTGAAACCGTAATTTTGAAAACCGGGATTTCGTAGTACACCCTAGTAAAATACATAAAGTCATAAGAAATTCACTTAGGGTAGGTTAGGTTAGGTGGTTGCTTAATGTACACTTAGGCCAATTTTTAGGCCCATTGCGATACCACTCATTCACTCCAACATCATTAACCCACCTACTTCACCTACTCACACAACTACTATATACCACCTGCATATTGCAAGCTCCATGTCAACCTGTACATTGACATGGAAGGTGGGTCGGCGCGTGACATGGAATTCTGCACTCCATCAGAGGGTCTTAGTTGTATTTATTAGCATCACCGATCGTAATCGATGATGAAAATTCGATTTGCATCTAGCCTCTGATGGGATTCGAACCCAGCACCTCCCGGTCTAAGTGTGGAAGCTTTAACCACTGCACCACTTGTCCGGTAAAAAAATTCACTTATGTTTAATCAAAATAATTTACAAAATATTCCATAAAATAACAAATTTAAAAAATTATATTTTTAAAACCAAATCAAAAATTCGGCCCTTCGACACATTCGGCCCATTTGTACCCATTCCGTTTAAACGATTAAAACAACGATTAAACAATATGTTGTTTACGCTTTCACGAATAACGGCAAACTAAATTTGAATGTGGAATGCCAACACTTGTAGGTGTTATTGTCATAGAATGTTTAGTACTAAAGTTACGCCATCTCTTAGAAAATCCAAAAAACTAAGTTAAACACCCAATATTTAAATACAGTAAAAAATGGTGGGGTGATTACCTTGTGGCCAACATCTGACGTACTTTTACCACGTACCTGGATCTCGAATACAACACACTAGATTTTTAAAACAAATAATTAAACTTGCCGAACTTTTGCTAAAACTGTCTCTGCTTAAATTTCAAAAAAACTATAAAGCCGACCCTTGTTGAAAATTTAATATTTAAATTTATTTGATTCTTTCAATTCTTTGTCGTTTTTTGTAAAAGATAGACATTTGATGAAAAATCTTCTAAGGATGCTGCTTTCTCCGGTGGACCGATTTTGGTTAAAAACCGCTGTGACTTCCCAGTTTATGGAAAAGCTGAAGAAGTACGAAGTTTCTTTAGTGAAGTAATTTTTTTTAAAAACTTTCCTGTTTTGATTGAAAATCGTAATTTTCGCTAAAATTTTGGAAAACTCATTTGGCCCGGTATTGTTGCAATATTAATTTACAATCTTTTAGGTCAAAGTCGTGTTTCTCAACATATTATGCTTTAGTTTACTAATTTTGACCTCGAGATTTTTGCAGATTTATCTTTCCCTATATCGCCGAAGTCAAAAAGACTCAACAATTTTAGGAAGGTATCTGTATGTGTGTTTAGTGATGTGCCAACTAAATGTTTGTATTCTCTCTTTAGTCCAGGCGCTTTGTTTCATCTGGATGAAACTACATAAATAATCTTTTTCCATAAACTTGACAATCTTAGTATTTTTTGGCAGAAATCGGTCCATTTTCACGGGAACTTCTTCGTTTTTTGCAAATATTTTAAAAAGTTAAATAAAATGTAAATTAAATATCATATAAAATTTGTTGACGTCATTTTCTTTTTTAAATTTTACCGGAAAGGGGGGGGGGGATTTTCTCAACAAATAAAAGTAAACGAATGCAATATCTGATTAAGATATGAAAGAGTTGGTTGCACAGCTGGTTGCAAGTCAAGCAAGTTTGATGGTCCAGATGAAAAATTTGTTGATCAATCAAAACACAGAATTTTCCAGTGTCTGCGCCGTTTCGTGCTTACGACCAACACAAAGAAAATTTTGATGATCGTATCAAACTGGATCGCTAATTTAACGAAAATGGCTGCAAAATGTGGGTTCAAATTCACGGAATGTAAGAAATCTTACCAGAACGAACAGTGATCTTAAAAAAAGGTAACCCCACCCTTGGATGACGGAAGTGAATGAGTTTAGCAATCGAAGTAGACAAAATCGTCTCAGTCGCTTTAAAGTTAAGTCAAAAGAGTGGTGGTCGAAGTCAGTCCATTAACAATGTCAAATTGGTGGATGACATTGATAGTTTTGAAAATTGCCCTAACGAATTGTTCAACAATTCGAAAATTTATTTAACAAAATCAATCGAAGGTGAAAGTTTGAGTCAACAAGCCTTCGTTTGAGGGAATCCCTTCGAGTAACAATGTGGTCGAGTCTGAACAGGAACCATTGGTTCCAAACCAAAACAAGAATTTGCTCAGAAGTCAAACTGGATAAAGAGTAAGCCTCTAAATTGTTTAGTTGACACTGGATCCACAATAAACATGCTTGGTTATTGGTTGTCTTGAATAAAACTACCAAAGGCACGATTGTGACCATAATGTGAAATTTCTGAACGTTCAGACGGAATTGCTACTACTTGTGACTGTATTCGGAAAAAAATATATGTTTTCTATTTCGGGCGATTAGGAAACCAAAGTCGATAATCTGTGCAAAAAATACTCAAGCATTTGGGTCACTATAATAAATGCAAAGCCCAGTTAACCTTAAAGCCTCATCTAACTGATAAAGGTAAAAGAGCGACTGACAGACTGGTTTCACTTGGCGTTCATCAACACTTCAATCCAAATCAGTCTGAGAAAAATTCACTGATAATCTGCGGAGATTTGAAGGTCACGGAAAACTTTCAAACCCTGTTCAAAGCTGTCGACCAGTATCCGCAATTCTGAAAATTTAGGAGTTATTTCTGCGCCTGCAAGAAAAGAAATGATTTTCGAAGATTGACCTCAGCGAAGCATATTTGAATTTGTAACTTGGATTATTCCAGTGCCAAAGATTATCATTTGGAATAGCTAGCACACCAGTAATATTTATCCGATTCAATGAGCACGACATAATTGTAACAGGTCGAACCAAAGAAGAAGAAGAATATTTGATCGTGAAGAGTGTGCGCATCACACGTTCTTTTTTCCAAACTGAGTTTACTCGTGTCAAAATTCCTCTCAGTCTGTGGAAGAAAATGTTGGCCCTGTTGCATATTGAGCATGGATCATTGTTCGAATGAAGCAGCTAGCCCGTAGATACTGCTGATGGTCAAACATCGACAGTGAAATCGAAAGCACAGTCAGTAAACAAATATTGAGCATGCTAGGAGGTTGCTCCGAATCCGAGAAAGGTATTGAACCTTTTCTTGGTCATATGTGAATGATTTATGTGAATAGTTTCTCTCCATATTCATACGTTTTGAAGATGCCAAACATTACTATCGAATCTACATTTCGCGAAAAACAAGAACTTTATGCAATTGCCAGAAAACATTATAAGTGATACTGGGATAAGGTTTGCATCAGCTGATTTTCACGAGTTCTGTCGATGCAATGGTATTGATTGAATTGTCAAATGAATTGCGCGTTTCCAACTCTCCACAAATGGCGAGTCGGCAACCAAGGACTATTTTCTCCCTCATGTATCCTTACCTAACTTCAACGAGCAATAAGTGGACAAAGTTCATTGGGCCAACTTGTTTTCGTACCAAACCTGGTGCGAAGTGAATTGAGGGTGAGACCAAGCAAGTAGGTGCTTGACAAGGTGATGTGCGAGTATAGTGTAGTTACACAGAATGGTTTGGTGTAACGTCATCACAACCAATCAGGAGCTCGAACACTTGATCCGTTTGTTGTCACTGGAATTTTCAATAGTCAAAATCTTTATCAATTTTCGCGTGAGGTTGCTACGGTCAGTTCTCCACGATCAATTATTTGACAGATATCTACGAACTCTGAAGCTGGTCAAGGGTTACTTGCCACGTCGTTCGGCAAGAATTCGACGTTCTGTAGTAAAATTTAATGATTCATGATGAGAGAGGACTTTATCAAAATAAGGAGGGAGGAATGTTGCATTTGTGGATTGGAATACACTAATTATTCATCTGCCTCGCTCATTCACAACAACAAGATATTTTCTCAGTTCTCTCATCATCGATTGTTTTCAAACATTGATTATCAATCAGTTCACATTTGGATATCGTCATGGCACGTTAGCCGGGCAATTTAAATAGCAACATTATAATTTAATGAATTCATTGTTTGAATTATTTTAGAAAGGACTTTGCGACAAGTAAAAGTAAACGCATGCAATATCTGAATGAAGCAATACTAAAGCTTTTTCCATAAATTGAGGGATCATTACGGAATATGCGGAACATCTTTGCACTGATCTTTACAAAAATTGTTAAAAAGAGGGTATGACAATGTAGAATCGATTGCCTATATTTTGAATTAAACAAAATTCGTAGGGAGGGGGATCCTTCCTCCGCTGGGGTCCTGGTTCCTTATTTTATTCTATTTTCTCTGTTTAAAACTTGGAAAAATTGCTGATATGGGGCATCGAGCAGGAATTGATTACCTGGGAAATCGTTTTATCCTGATTTCAGGAAAACTCAGGTACGTGATCCCCCGGCAAGCGATTTTCATTAATATTGCTGTAACATAGTTTTTGAGCACAAGTAAATGATTTTAATAGAAATTAATGAATAGGAGTTTTCGAATACATGAAATCGTTTTTTAGGTTTATTGTGGTCCTGATTTCGGAAAAATTCGAGTGGAGGTCATCCGGTAGCGCCGAGGTTCCATTTTTATATTTTTTTTTCTCGGCTTAATCGACTTTTATGGAAACTGCTGATGAGGAATCGATCACGAGTAATCATTTGCGATGGTTTCTGATATCGGAAAATTTCGATTAAACGACATTGATGGAAAATTGGAAAAATTAGTGGTCCTCAGGAGAGGCCAGGGCTACTTTTATATTTTTATTTTGAGCTTCAGCGAGTTTGATGGTACTTGCAAAAACGGTGTTTTTGATACTAGGAATCGATTCCGAGAGGTCTACATAATTTTTTCTCAGCTCGAGCGATTTCATGATAATTGGGAGTTTTTAAGCACTAAGAAGGTTTGAGGAAAATTCATTTTTAAGTTTTACCTCAAACGTCTCTGACGTAAATTTACGCACAGGAGTTTTCGTACACTATAAATCGATTTTGTGGTCGATTATGGTCCTGATTTCAGAAAAATTTAATTGGGAGGTCCTCCGGTAGCGCCAGGGCTCTTTTTAATTTTTCTTTTGAGCTCAAACAACTTTGTTAGAAATTGCTGAACAGGGTTTTTTTAAATATTAGGAATTGATTACTAAAAACCGATTGCGAATAATGTGAATCGTTTGCGAGGGTTTCTGATTTCGGAAAATTTCGTTTAAAGGATTCTCCTGTATAGAGTTCCTCCTGTTTTGTTTATCTTTAGGCGGGACATATGCTACTTTCGTGTTTATTTTAGTTTTAGCTTCAGCGACTTTGTTTTAAATTACGAGAAGGTGGTGAGTAGTTGAGTACCAGTAATCAATTGCAAAGTGTCTTGAATTCTAGGCCCGAGGCCATCGTTCAGTTTTTTCTCAGATTCAACGATTTTCATGAAATTTAATAAAATGGAGTTTTCGAGTACATATCTGAAATAGTTTGCAATGGGTCTCGGTTTCAGGGAAATGTGAAGCTCGGGTTACTTCTTTTCTCAACTTAAAGGAATTTTTCCACCTGCAGGTCCTCAATTCGGATTGATCCATAGCTCGCGTCATCCGGTTTTATATTCTTTTATACGTTGGATTTATTTGACGTCGTCTCGCAAGCGCACTCCAGGTCTTCCTCTACTACGTGCCATCGATTGACTATTGCTGGAACACGTTTTTTCATTTATTGGTCGGATTTAATGAGTTCGATGACAAAGCTGCTCGGATAAATCGCTTCGTTTTGAATGCACCATGAATTCTTACGAATCCGCTATATTGTTCGCATCTTCTTTCAGCTGAAACGATTGTGATGAACAAATAAAATTTCTGAATGGGAGCATTCGAGTTGCAGGAATCGATCGATTAAGATGAGTACTGATTTCAGGAAATTTCGTTTAGATGGTCCTCCGATGCAGCCAGGGTTTAATTTTTTTTTTCAATCTTTCACAACTTTGACTAAAACTGCTGGAAGAGGGGTTTCTAGTATTAGGAGTCTAATGAGATGTGTCCCGAGAATTAGAGTGAGGAGAAAGGTCGATGAGATTTGGAAAAAAATTCGTTTATGTGAGGCCTGGCCTCATTTTTTAATTTTTTCAAATTACGTCGATCATAGTTTCTTGCAGATGGCATCGAATACATGGAATCGATTGCCTGGAGGTTTCGATGGATCATGATTTCGTGAAAACTCGTTTAGGGGGTCGTCCGGGAGACCTGGCTTCCTGTTTAAATGTTCTCTCAATTAAAACAATTTGGATAGAGATTACAGAAAAACGAAACCGAATACTGATTTCGGGGAAGCCGGTTTCCCGTTTTAATTTTTTGTTTACAGTTCAAAGGTATCGATGAAAATTTCTAAAAAGGTGATTATGAAGAGATAGGTCGCGATTTCGGAAAAGACGTTGAAGGAGTCGTGCGATGGATATAGAGTTCACTAGAGGTCAGTTTATTTTTTAGAATCGACTTACCCGATTTTGGTGAGAATAGGGAGGGGAATCTCGAGTGTCAATGGTTCATTGACCTGAGTCAATTCAGGATGACCGGGTTATATTTTTAAGTGTTTTCGGCTCAAATGATTTTGCTAAAAATTGGTGAGGTGGAATGGGCCATCCAGTAGCGGCATTATAAT
Organism: Nephrotoma guestfalica; assembly: GCA_963691935.1. Taxonomy (NCBI): domain Eukaryota; kingdom Metazoa; phylum Arthropoda; class Insecta; order Diptera; family Tipulidae; genus Nephrotoma; species Nephrotoma guestfalica. The sequence continues at coordinate 248,262,514 of OY829915.1, forward strand.
CAAACTTGTTGCATTAAGTTGCAGAAGTTGCGCCATATTGCGTATTATTGCAGCATGTTGCACCTTAATGCAAGATGTTGCACCTGGTTGCTGTCACATGTTACATTTTAAGGGATGTTACACCCGCATACTGCAATATCCTACCTTAAAGTTCAACATTTTGTATCGTATTGCATCATGTCTGATTGATGGGTATATTGCATCATGTTACATATTGTTTTGCTTTTGATTGCGTTGCAGCGAGATCGTGGGAAACAATGTTTTTATTATCTAATTAACGGTTTTTAGTAACATATCGATTTACTATATTGAAACCCCTTACAATTGCTTCAATTGCCATGAAAAAATTGTGATGAATCTCAATTTCGTAAATATTATGTAAGGATATCCATCCAAAATGGAAGTGTTTTCGAATGCTTGGAACCAATTGCGACTATAGTTCTATTGATTCGGAATTATTTGTTTAGGGGGTTCCAAATCAAGCATGGGCCTCTACAGGGCCTATTTTTTGTAATTAAAAGAAAAAATCGGTTAGAACAATTTTGATTAAAAAATTTAGAGAGGATTTCGAGTATCAGAAAGTGACAGCAATGGATCGTGAGTTAGCGAAATTCGTTCAAAGTTCCATTGGTTTGGCCGTCATGCTGCGTCTCCACAATATAACTGAATCAATTCTTACTGAAAAGCGACACTGAAAAACTATGTTCAATTTAAGCCGAGCATAAGCATTTAATTTATGCAAAAAGTATTCAAACATCAAGTGATTCAAGTATCAGGCCGCAGATCACAACCTGTGTCAACGGTAAAAATTGTATTCTACTAGTTGAACGATTTTGGAACGAATACTACACTTTCGACCAGCCGGGCGTAATTATTGGAGAACTAGAATCATAGGAGCAATTCAAGAAAATCTCGTTCTAGAGTAGTCAAGTAGAAAACTAGTTGTGCTCAATCCATTTCTTTATTTTTTCAAACTGTGCCTGTAGGAAGTTATCTAGCATACGCTGATGTCCTATACAACCAGCGCTATTAAATAATTTTACCGAGGGACAGTATGCTGGCAACAAATTGTTGTTTAATCGTATGCACAGTTGCTTATTGAACTATCGAGATAAGTGCTGGCACCGCCATTGGTCAATACTGGTTTGGACTACTGTAGGCCTTTCGATGCTCAGCTAGGTAGTCGACGAACAGCCACGATAGTGAAAACGTACACGGTTATTTTTATTTGAGATTTGTCAATACGAGGATTTTTAGAGATATTTCATAGATTTGTTGGCCGGTATGACTACTGCAAAATACTGTACAGTGAGAACGGAACTCAGTTCGTCGCTGAGGTCGCTTTCTCCAAAACTAACTCCGTAAGTGGAACAATACTGATGCTGGTGTCAAATAGAAGTTTATTACCCCAGTAGCCACGCCTCGTGCCTGGCTATGAGAGGCAACGGTACGATCCACTAAGAAACAATTAAAATATTTGAATTCCAGACCAATGATGTTGTATTCATACCTAGCGAGTTTTTCCATAACGCACAGATAGACAATGATGAGTTGGTACGTGTGGCAATGATTGGGTAAAACTGTAACCAGAACACCTGAAGGTCGATCCATCAAACATTAATTTCAGCGACCGGTGCAGAAGGTGTGTCGGTATATGTAGGTATGTTGGACCGATTTGGCTGAGCAGGAAAGTTTGAGATCAACAATGACATCGGATTCAACAGTAATACGATGGCAACACCAATTTTACGATGCAAGGAAGGTTGCACAGTCAACACGTTATATACCGCAATATTTTCGAGTACAACAGCTCCACAGCTATTAAAGTAACATCGTAGTTATTTGTTTGTTCTATTTCTGGCTAACATATAGGGGCACACAAAAGCTTTAGGCTAATTTAATTAGATTAGCTTTTTATGTCCGCTGGATGAAACAATTAGGCGATTATGTTTATAACGCTATTTACCTGTTCAACTGTAGAGCTTTATTCAACGGAGAATTTAATAATCGAATTTTATATTGAACTCTAGAAAATTTGTAAACATAAATATTAAAATCTAATTATATTCTCATGATTAAGGTTAAAATTAGATATAATCGAAAAATTTTACAACTCATAATAAAAACGAAACAGGCACCGTAATATGTCATAACGTAATTTAAGTGTTAATGTGTGAAACAAACAACAATCAAACTCCTAAAATATGTACACGAACAAAAACTAATAAATTATATTATGACGTAGATGACACCTTTAATAAAATTAAATATTTTCTAATTACTTAAAGTTCAAAGTTTAATTAAAATAATATTTTTATTAAATATTTGAACTTATGGCTTATAGGTAGATATATGTTTAACAACAAAAAAATAAGTCCTTAAAGCAGGTGAGAATTATAATTATACAGGGTGTTTGGCGCGCGGACTGTTAAATTTTTTTGGCAGATTGGGGGGTCATTTGGAAGCTTTCAGCCCATAGAACTGATGTCCTAAGTGCCACGTTAACTGAGATATGCTATTTTCAAGTGTTTTTTAAATTACGCAAAATCTCGCCTTTTATCGTATTCTAAATAAATCATTATTTAATACAATTTTGTTTAAGAAACTGACTTATGTACTTCCAAATCCTAAAAAATGTGTTCAAGTATGAAAAATGTCACCTAAATTAATTTAAAAAAAACTAAAGGCTATTTTAAAATTAGCTTTGTTTTAAAAAATTTATTTCGAATAAAATCACATTTTAGAATGCAATAAAAGTTATTTTGTGCCTTTGAGGCGAGATTTTGGATAATTAAAAAAAACTTAAAAATATCATATTTCAGTTACCGTGGTACCTAGAACATCAGTTCTATGGGATGAAAGCTTCCAAATGACCCCTCCAATCTCACAAAAAAATTTGTCGGTCCCCGCACCAAACACCCTGTGTATACATATATTGATATATTTCCTCGTTGCAAGATAATTACATATTATGTACAGTAAAAAAGCTTAAGCCTTATAATATTTATGTAGATAAATAGTTTATAAAAATGGGATTGTAAAAACTAAATAATAAAACTCAAAAATACATTTCATGCGGTATTTCTCATATTTGTTTCGGGTGGCACACTCACGCACGGCCAGTGCTGAAGTTTGACTTTCACTATCCAGTGACGATTTTCGTTTCACCGGGGAACCTGTGTCTAAATTTGGACTTATAGGTACACGAACACAAACAGACGGCACTGGGATCAATTGTGTTGGATTAGCAGAAGTTGTCGTGTTGTTATTTATTGTTGTAACTAAATTAACATATTGATATACACAACATCGTATACTTTTAAATATTTATAGTTTTGTTTATAATTTATTAAATTTATTAATTATTTAAATTAATTTTCATAAAATAAAAAATCATATTAAATAATAAAAATTTCAAGAGATTTAAGTACAAAAAAAAATGTAAACAAAGAAAAAGTTTCATTTTCAAAAATTATCTAAATTGGTCATAAAGGCTCACCTTCTTTGGTTAGTTCGGTTTGCTGCTGTTGATTTTGATTTACAACAAATGCGGAGTTCTCCTCCTTCGTTATGCTCATATAATAACAGGTATCATCTTTCTTCATGATATGTCTAGGACCAGGGTTTAATAATATTGTTTCTTCATAAAATTCGGGAAGTTCAGCGGGTCGAACACCCACCAAAGCTACACCGTACCTAAACACAACCAAACATAAAAAATATTAGTTTACATTTTAAAGGAATTAGTGTTTTCAAATCATACTTCCGATGAGAATGAAAACTAGCGTATGTAAAACTTTTCCCTTCGTATTCGCCAAAAAATCTACTATCACCTAAAACTATATGATAAATTTCGTTTCCAGAACATTTTCCGTACAAGCGATGCCACTCTTCGGGTGACTGTTGTCCTTCTCTATAAATCCAAAAAAAAAAAATCCATAAGTATTTTATATCGCCACAATCATTTCAAAATACTCACTGTCCTCGTGACGTATGCAGTAGCAACGTCATTAACGTACTAGCACCGGGGCAGGTACAGTTATTAGCTAATAATGCGTATTTAAATTCGTCCTCGCATACAACATGTTCGGCAAATTTTACGTGTAATTTATGTTCAGGCCTGAATGGAATATAAAAAATAAAACAAAAAAATTGTTATTTTGCAATTATAAATATATTTCATATAGCTCTATTGTGAATAATTTATAAATAAGGAGAATTTCCTGTTTATTAGGTAAACTATTATTAAAATTATTATTGTTATGTTATTATTAATCGCTTCCAGGAAATTTTATTTTACATTTTTTATTAATTAATTTATTTTTTTTTATTTTTGTTATTTAAAACTATGCAAACATGCATAACGTGTGTAATTAGTTAAATTATGCTAGAATAAACATTAAGTTGCTAATTATTCTGTTAATTATTTATTTTTTGTGTATTGTTTATATTATCCAAAAATCGTAACCAGAATTAAGCCTAAGGTGTTTAGGTTTAACGAGCTTTTGTACAGTTCTGTTATTCAGACTAGGTTTTTGAGTGTTTTCTATTTTACGTCATTTTTCGTTAAATAAGGATTTTTCTGTGAGGAAATTCAATTTTCTCGTAAGGTTTAGCAACTGGGAATTCTGTATTCCCCAAAGTGTATTCTGGCGTTTAGAAATTTTTTTTGGGGAAAAAATAATTATTTTTTATATTAGTTTTGACGTTAGTTTGTCCCCATTATTTTTTGGGGAATTGTGATTCATAAAGATTTGTAGCAACTCAATTATACGTAAAATAATTGATACTACAATTCTAAATATATTACGCGACATGCAACCGTGCGACATACAAATAATTCGATAATTGATATAGCGGAAATAAAATTAATCAACTTCCATAACCGACCGCGCACGAACGCTCGACATCAACTGGCCACATACACACGCCGCGCGTTTCAACACAATGGTGACAACACATAAAAAAACGAAAATTAAAAATAAAATTAAGAAAACAACACATTAAAAGTAAAATGGATCGGGTGAAAATTTATACTAAAAAATACCGTGTAATACATTTAAACATTAAATATCGAATAATACTTTATAAATAAATAAATTTTATGAAATAAATCGAAGCGAGGGTTGTAAATAGATCGAACACGCCATAACCCTAAATTACAGTGGTGAACCCCAATACCGGTGTTTATCGGTGGTCAAAATTAAACCGCGTGTACAAATTTTTTTAATGTCGTGTTGTAAGTAAATAAACAATAATTTGTGTGAGTGCAGTCGCCGCCACACCAACGAGGATGCCTACAATCGTGTGAGTGCATTCGCTACCACACCAACGAGGCGAAAAAAAAATTGTGTTTTCGCCACAAGCCGCTGCACCAACGAAGGGACGAATTGTGTTTTCGCCACAAGCCGCCGCACCAACGAAGGGACAAATTGTGTGGGCGCCACAAGCCGCCGCACCCACGTAGGAAAACTAACGGGTGAGCGCAAAGGCCGCCGCCCTAGCAAAATATAACGGATATACGAAAAAAATCCGTATTTTTGCTTAAACAGTTAACGTACAATATTTTTATATTTTGGTTTTCTCATATCTAACATTAACGTAGAGTCAAAATTGTTCAATACCGGGTGCCTAACATGAAGTGTTACCAACTTCAGACTGTCATTGCTGTCAAACCAGTGATGACAGTGCGCTCAAATTTACACTAATGACAGTTCATTCCATTGTTTACAAGCGTACAAAAGCATTTTAGTGGGATATATTCAGAAAAAATGTTATCCGCAATGGAATTCAAGCGTAATAGTCTGATTGCTCTATATTTGGCTGGAAAACCACAGCCGCGGATTGTTAACCAGTTAAAACATCTGCATGTGAATAAAATGTGTATCGCACCATAAATCAATCGTTATAACGATACTGGCAGCATTGCAAAACGCCATGGTGTTGGACCGAAACGCACTGCTACATCGCCGGATATCATTCGGAAGGTGACGGCCAAATCGACTCGGAATCACATATTGAAAGATCATCTTGGACTAAAGGCTTTGAAATTCCATAAAACGCATGGTCTCACCGATGTTCAAAAAAAAACAAGCAAAGGAGTTGTTACGCTTGCACGAAAGTGCCGATTTGGATTTGTATGACGAGTCACCGTTCGTTATTGAGCAATATGTGAACAAGCAAAACGGCTGGATTTACTTGCCCGGCCGTTCTACTGAAAATTTGGATCAGCGGATTGCCACTCGAAAGCAAGCGCCGCCGATGGTGATGGTTTGGGCCGCCGTAACGGCCGAAAGCCGTTCACCGCTCGTTTTTTGGACCGTGGCATCAATATAAATGCTCAAATTTATCGGGCTCATTTGTTGGAGGGAGCGTTGAAGCCTTGGGCACAAAACATTTCGGCCGCAGAGCCTGGACATTTCAACAGGACTCGGCGCCGAGTCATAAAGCGCGCGTCAATCAAGATTGGCCGAGAAACAACGTTCTGCGGTTCATTTCCGCTGCCCAATGGCCACCAAATTCACCGGATGCAAATCCGCTAGATTCTCGGTTTGGGGTATTTTGAAGAGCAAGGATGGGACAAAAAAATACCAAAGTGTCGATCATCTCAAGCAAGCGCTTCGGCGCGAATAGGCTAAAATACTGCAAAGCCAAATCAAAAACTGCTAATGCAATTCAAAAATTTAAATATTTGTGAAGATTTCTTACTTTGATTCAATAAAATTCATCAAAAAATAAAAATTCTGTGGCGTTTTGTTTTGGTAACACTTCGTGTCAGCCACCCTGTAGTTACATGTATACTCGCGAGCATCTAAATCGACAAGGCATCATTTTTTTGAAAACCTGATATTTTTATTTTAAAATGACACGATTTTTATGAAAATTAGTTCAGTAATTTTTTTTTTAATTTTGACTGAAAACGCAACCACAATTGATGATTATGAAAAAAATTATTGGGGATATATAAATTTAAATTACAACAAAAACTTCAAGCAAAATAAAAACAATTTTATTGGTTAATACTTGATATTGTCCCCCTTGCGTCTACCACGGTTCGTTTGCAGTTCCACATCGACCTTATTAAGGTTTTGAGAAATACTTGGGGGACCGCACCTCACTCCTCATCTAAACGGAATCTCTGTTTTAGTGCGTCCCATAAATGAAAAGTCACTCTCCTGGACCCCGATAGACCCGGCCTCTCCTATCACTACCATGGATACATATTCTGCACTCGTCAGTGAATAGAGCAGATCTCCATCGCTCAATGTTCCAATTGATGTTTTGGCGAGGAAATTTGAGTCGCTCTTTGTGGTGGCGTGCTATCAATTTTGGGCCTCTTGCGGGCCGTCTGGGAGTGAAGTTGGCTCCTTCAAGCGTCTTCTTGCTGTCCATTGACAAACGGCTGCATATCGAACTTGTCTTAGTTCCTGCTGCACCGATAAATATCTGCTGGTATGGGGTACTCGATTGAAGGTACCAGTTTCCTGAAACCTTCTGGATTCTCGTGAGATATCAGATCGGCTCATGTTTAGCTGACGAGTGCCTTTTGTTGATTGCGTCTTTCTTGTAATAAAGCAACAACTTGTGCGACTTCTTCTGGAGTAGTATCCATGATTTTGACCAAACAATGAATGAAACTGGTAGAAATCTGTTCAGGTCAATTTCTGATAAGTGACTGACGGTAAATATCGATCAACGTGGTGTTATACATGAGATTTCAGCATGTCAATTGTTTTCATCGAAACATCACATTTTGCTACGATTGCCTTAATTTGAAAAGTACTGTATAGTTTTTAATGATAAAGGTGTCTTTGTAAAGATAAAATACTAAGCTGCCAAAATAAGTTGTTTTACGAAAATCGGTTAAGCCATTTTAAACAAATACGCCTTTTTGTACGCGCGGAGGTTTGGGTCGATTTAGTTGCTCGCGACTGTAGTAACATTATATATGTTGATTATGTATTAAAACTGAATTGTATGCACCACGTTATAATTAATTTAACTATTTGTAATAAAAAATAAATAAAATATTCACGTCACATGTTTGAAACAAATAATAATCCGCTATAGCGATAACCCTAATAAAAGTTGCAGAGATAAGACCATTTCTTAGTATATTAATCAAGTGCAATGCTTACCGTATGGAGAATCCAAAAATACTTTTTGGTATTTTTAAAATACGCATCATTTGATTTTAAATCGTTGTACGAGTACAATGTAAAAAGCCACCCCAAACATTTTATAATATCACTTAGTTTAATTGCTTTCAATCGTTACAGTCGGTAAACTAAATATCTAAGTTATATATCTCTATTCTTACACCCAATTAACATCTGGGAGTGTGCATTTCTGTCCAGGATTGTCTTGAAATGTTCAATTTTCTTAAACGCCGAATTAACAATCCCACACAGGGTGAACGACAATTTCATGGCGTTACCATATATGCTGTCGCTATGGAGAGATTTATGAGGCAACAATCAACCTGAAATAAATGTTACAATAAAACCAATCGATGTACCTCCAAATCCAGATGAATCTGAGTGTGGTTTAGATATGTATTCTTCGGGTATTTGTGGTTGAGAGAATGCTGAATTTTTTCAGTGGATGGCTTTATTGGGATATCAAAATAATCGTGCAGTAAAACAATTTGCAAGCAGCTGTTCATTAATTGCCAGTCGCTATGTATTAACAGTGGCACATTGTTTGGTTGATTCACATCCATCAAAGATAGACAGCCTGTAAAAAATACTTATCTCTACGTATACATTTCCTATTTGCTTCATATAAGAATCTTGAATAAGAAGAAGATTTTGAAAACCTACATCAACACAAAATTTAGTATTCTCGCGTACTTTTATAGAATAATGCCTGTTGAGTGTCGGCTGCTGTGGTGATCATTTTGTAAAGCTGCCCACGTAGACTTTTGGTCTTGTTTGTCTACGGTATTTACATATAAACTATTTCACATAAAAAATATTTTATGTAAAATTTTACATTATATTGTGTGTGTTAACCAATTCGAAAAGCGTTCGATATGGATTCGTAAACGATTTTGAAAATAAAACCCTCAGCGATTTAAGATATAAAAGTACCACACACCTTTAATATCCGCAGCAATTCACTAGTTGCACTTTGGCTACTCACTAATGCACTATGACTGCTCACTTTTAGTTGCAACTGTGTCTGCGTTCCAAATTGCTCGCGCTTACATACACTTCTCAAAACCTGGCGATGTATGTGTGAAGCAATTGTTAATCACTTTCTTGTAGTTGTGTTCGCGAATATGTCACGTCATCATTTCCCCTGTTTTAATGATTAACGCCCGTTGTTAATTCCAGTGTTTTCCATGATGATTATCATCGCTGTTTACAATTACTTTCGTTATCTGCATGTTCCCCTCCACTTGGGTTACCAAGTGAGGAATACTTGAATACTTGATCCAACGGCATCATCGTTGGGCATCTCGAGAGATGCTTTTCCGCTTCCTGGAATTCAGCCACACTAAGTCACTTCGTCGAAAATAGACAAATCTCCCACTCTGGGCGTATTATACTTCGTTATTTCTTTGTTCATTCGTCATCGTTGTTCTTTCTGGTTCTTTCTGCTATTCTCAACTACAATGCGTGCAACCTTTGCACGACTCTCCGTCGCGGGGTTCTGGATCACTGTCTCTTTAGCAATCAACTCCACTGTCGGAGTCACCCTAACAATCGTACTGGAAACTTCCGTCGGGCCTTTCCGAAAGATCTCTACTTCGTTTGATGAGCCAATTCGTCCTTACTCTTTTCATTTGCCATAAACTCTCTTTTCGCAGTCTTTCAATTTTTAAAATTGGACTGATCATTTGCCTCTTGTCATGGTAGTTTCTTGAACCCTCTGTGGTTTTTAGTATTGCCGATGTTAGTATTTTGTGAGGCTCCATTTGCTTTGTGTTAGTTCGATTAACTGTTTTTTTATTATAGCTCTTTTCTCCGCCTAAGTGGTTAGTGGTTAAATTTGCTCTAGCTGCTTCATATTCTAACGTAAATGCCAATACTTCATTCATGGTTTTACTTCTACCTAGTATTCATTATTAAATGAAGTTTCAGATGGTCGTCCTTAATAGCACTGGTAAGCGTGTCCAGTGTTAATTAGTTCGACACATCTGCCGGTGCATTGCCATAAACTTGACGCGATAATTTCGTTACTTCTCTGTCCCGTATACGTATTTGGTTCGAAAATCTTGACTTGAGAGTTTGGAGTTTTGTTTGTGACTTTTGCATACATCTAGTAAGTAGGCGAAACAGTAGCAAACCTTCTAACTTTCAAGTCTCTTTTTTCGAACAAAATCCGAACTAAGGTCTTGTAGGCTTTCTCTACGCATTTGCTGCTTGCTTTGGAGTTCAATCTTGCATAGTTCTCTGGCGTGTGACTGCTCATATCTTAGCTCCAACTCAGGCATGACCCACTCATAGCTCATTTCTGTTGCGGAGACAGTTTGCAAGACATTCCGCAGGATTCCCATGAAGAACCTAAATTAGTGCGTAAACAATTGCGCTGTACTGCCGCTTGAAAGTGCAGACTTTAAAATTCTTCTTGAGGTTCCAGAAACTGGTTCGGTCGAAAACGTTTTATTTAGCTTGCCATCTGTAATAGCCTTCGATGTATTTGAGGCGGGTCGTCTAGCTCTTTAATTTGAAGAGCTTTCTGCACGCTCTGCTGTTTACGTAGTTCTGCAAGCTGAACACCTTGCTCCGCTCGTAAATCTGTCAACTGAACAGTTTTCTGCTCTCCTTGCTGTACGATTTTTTTACCTTACTTTTCTATTTTTGAACCTTGCTGGTTTAATTTGGCACCTAGAGTTGAGGAGTTGATCGAATTTTGAAGTTTGCTGTACTAGTTAGGCGCCCATTTCCTTGAGTTGAAGCAAAAGTGCCTGCATAATATCTCTCAAGTCCAAGAAGGTTTTCTGTTGTTCAGGAGTAGGCGGTTGTATTGATATGGTTGGTTTTGTTTGCTCTACTGGTTGGTTACCTCATTATTAATTTCTTCGTCACACGGCTGTACTTTTTGCTCATATTTTGGGATAACTGTAGGAATCACTGATGGTCCTGGCCCCGGTGATGATTGTCGCGTTCTTCGTCCTCCTGTTTCAGCATCCTCCTCCATCGCGCTCTGCAGTCTCAAAAGCAGTTGGCTCTTATTGCCTTCGGTTGAAAGTCCGAGGCCCCGCATTTCTCTCACTTGTTGTGATATGTAGGTGCTTATGTTTTTAACGGTATTTGCAAAATCCCAGTTCTGACCCCAAATGTTACGAGTTTCGGACATTCGGTATGGCTTTGTACACGGTTTTACAAATAAAACACTCAGCATTTAAGTTACACAACTTTATTTTCCAGGCCAATAACCTTCTCCCATAAAAACAGATGAGTTGTGAACCCTAATCAGGGCCTCGGATTGCCACGCCGGATTCGTCACTGGCTCGATCTCGGAAGTTGTATACGGACACCGCTTTGGGAATGGAAACATGAAGCGATCTTGGCCTCTTGAGACATGGAGATCTCCAGAACTCTTCGAACCAAGTAGGGAGTTGGACCTGCTTGTATTGCAGGGGCTTGGATGGTCACGCCATCGGCGTGTGAAACATCATATCATCGACTTCCGTCCGAACAGCGTGCAGATATGACGAGCTGGAGTAGGTCATCAATAGCATTCCGCACTACGAAAATGAAATCATCGTGGGCGACTTTAATGCGTAGGTCGGCGGAAGAGCAGTACATCGCACATCGGTCCTAACAGCTGGCACCTAACTAGTAACAACAATGGCTGACGCGTCACCAACCTGGCAATAATGTACAACTTAGTTGTAGCAAGTACGTTTTTCCCACACTAAAGAATCCACAAAGTTACGTGGAGATCGAATGTTGGAAGGCGGTGTCTAAAAGGCACTCTTGCAGAGGTGCAGAAATAGACAGCGATCATGTCATATTCAAAAATAAGTGCAAGCTGTTTTCTGCGTTGAATAGACACGCACAGGAGACCTTTCGATGGAATGTCGATGCTTTGAGGGACCAAGTGTTGCTGCAGATTTTCCGGTAGGAGATGCTTTTAGCATCTGGGAGCACTAACGCGCTGATCAATACCGCCTGGTCGTCGAAAATAAACGGGGTTTTGTGAAAAATGGTTGGCTCGCGATGCTGGGGCACTCTGGCAGCGTTTCTCCGCGCTGAGACAGCTACGACTGGGTGCCTTCCACAATAGAAGTGCGATCATATTGGTCCATGGGTTGTGGTGGGGAGTACTACAGTGTTGTACAACCTGACAGCTGTATTAAAAGGAAATTTGGTCTTTTTTTATCAAATTTTGCATTTGTCAGCGAGTTTGGATGGTGTGTGGCCGACTAAGGTTGGACTACACTTAGTGAATTTAATAATTCTTTAGGAATAGGTTGAATTGTGGTGGTGACTCGCGTAATGAGAATAATATCATCGGCGTAGGCAAGAGTGGGTGGTGGTAGTTGTAATCCGTCTTGTTGTTCGAATTTTGGTTTAGGGTGTTAGTCTGATACAGTGTAAACCTTGATAATTATACGTATTTCCGGTTAATGGTTGGCAGTTTAAGGTTTGTTTGTACGGGGAGGGGGGGAAGTTACGAGTATTTTGGTAGGATCTTTTAATTTTCGAGCCGTTGGTGCAGCTAATAATAGACTCTCTATCGAATTGTTATGTTGTGACGATTGGTATTGTTAAGTTTTTAATTAACCAATTAAATTTCTATATTGTTTAGGAGGCTGAGGGGTATTATTTTGAGGTTAAATTTCAGGAAATGTTATGCTTTTGATGAAATTTTATCTTTATGAGTTGAGTTGTCTTGTGCCGTATGATCATTGGGTGTCTGAAGCCAACAAAAAGAGAACCTTTCCTACCATTCCCCCTTGTTATGGGTAAGCAGGCTGTAGGTATAGGATCGGCATTGTCCGATATATCCTGTCTGGTACTTGGTTCTACTGCCCAATCAATCACTCAAAATAATGAAGTTCTATTTCAGGAAATTTACCAATTAAAAATATTTTAGGATCTTGATTGCTGATTATTTATATCCAGAGAACAACAAGTATTGTGCCGTCTTGTGCTTTACTAACTATTGACTACTTAGGTGTCTGTAACCTGGTAAAGTCTATCATATTTAACAACCTTTCCTATCCCACCATCTTGTTGTACGTAAAAGAGTGCACGGTAGGCCCGGCGTATCCGGGATCCCTGCTTAGCCTTGTTATTCAGCAACTAGGAGAAGGTAAGCGAAATGGCAAAGTTAAGTGTTGTGCAATCTTTTACTGGAATTTCTTTAATGGATATTAGGGATGGCCTTCGTTCATTTTTTGCAAAAAAAATCCCAAAACCACAAGTTATTATAAACGGGTTGCCTGAACTGCGAAAAACTGTTAATGAAATATACTCAAATGGCGAATCTGATGCTAGTGGTTTACTGGAAGAAGACGATCGAGAAATAATTTCAGTTTTAATTTGACTCTCTTAATTTTTGACTCAAACAATAATCCGCTATAGCGATAACCCTAATTAAAATTGCAGTGATAAGGCCATTTCTTAGTATATTATCAAGTTCGATGCTTACCGTATAAAGAATCAAAAATATTTTTTGGTATTTCCAAAATACTCATCCATTGATATAAAATTTTTGTTCGAGTGCAATATAAAAAGTCACCCCAAAAATTTTATTATATCACTTAGTTTAATTGCTCTCAATCGTTACCAGTGGCATTAGAAAACGCAATTATGCCTTATCGACGTCATATTATTTTAATTCTAGTATTGGGATTAGTGGTAATCTCTAATACACAGGGTAAGTAAAACTAAATACCTAACTTATATATTCTACACTTCTAATTATTTTATATTGAACAGCTCCATGTCTTACACCCAATTCGTATCTGGGAGCGTGTATTTCTATCCTGAATTGTCCTGCAATGTACAATTTTCTTGAACGCCGAATCAACAAACTAACACAGGATGAAAGACAATTTGTTGAACAATCACAATGTGATTCTACACAGCGTTACCATGTGTGCTGTAACAATAATGACCCTTTTTTTCAAACCCCTGTTAACGGGGCAACTTCACAACCTGAAACAAATGTTTCAATAAAACCAGGCGATGTACTTCCAAATCCAGATAAATTAGAGTGTGGATTGGATATTTTTTCTTCGCGTATTTATGGTGGAGAGGATGCTGAATTGGGAGAATTTCCGTGGATGGCTTTATTGGAATATCAAAATAGTCGTGGAGTAAAACAATTTGCCTGCGGCGGATCATTAATTACTAGTCGCTATGTATTAACAGCGGCACACTGTTTGGCTGGTTCAGTTCTAATAATAAAAGGAAGGCTGTAAGTATATTTTAAGCCAGATTAATGAGGAAATACCAAAATCGATCTAATTATTTTCGATATTGGTTACAGAGTTAGTGTACGCTTAGGAGAGCACAATTTAAATACAACAGAGGATTGTGAAGAGGACGAGAATGTACGAGTATGTGCGGACGCCGTATTAGATATACCCGTCGAGCAGTCAATTCCATATAGGAGCTTTAATACAAGTGACCGCAATCAACATAATGATATTGGTCTAGTGCGGCTTGAACAATACGTGTCATATTCTTTCTACATTCGGCCAATTTGCTTACCATCGGCCCAACTTCGTACCACAGCAGGTAGTAATTTAACCGTTGTCGGCTGGGGTGCTACTTTAGAAGCTCCGAGAAGTGCTATAAAACAAAAAATTTCAATTCCTGTCACCGATCAACAACAATGTGAAAATACATTTAAAAGAATCGCAGTCCAAATTGTAGATAACCAAATATGTGCGGGTGGTGAATTTGCACGCGATTCATGCACGGGTGACTCCGGTGGGCCATTAATGCCAAAAATTAATTCTAAGTGGTATGCCGAAGGAGTCGTATCTTCTGGTTATAAATGTGGGTTGCAAGGATGGTCTGGGATTTACGTAAGGGTGACCTCCTACTTAGATTGGATTAGTTCTACTTTGAAACCTTGAAAACGTATTCAAAATTATTGTATTATAAAAGAAAGGTAATAAAACTTCAGTACATCAAAAAATTTAAAACACTTTTGATTTTAATGTTATCATTTATAAAAGTCATTTAGGTTAACCAATCAACCACGCATATACAAGTTATTTTAGGTATTAATAGACCACTCTGATTTGTATTTTCTTCATGTTTTCCTAATTACTCCTACGTACTAAGGTAGGTGGGTGTACTAAGGTGGGTGTGTGTTAGAGGAGATGAGTTTATCGTAGCTTACGCTGCGCTATAATCACCTGAAGATATAATAATGAGCTAGAAATCATTTTTTCTAGTGCTCGGAATTCTTCCGAGTACTTTCTCCGAGTCTTCTAGACGATTTAAAAATATTCAATTAGATTTCGTTGGACCTTTTCCTCCTTCAAATGGATATTCGTTAATTTTAATAGTAGTCCATCGTTTCATTCGCTGGCTAGAAGCAACGTCACTGGTCGATATGGAGGCATCGGCCGTTACTTACGCTTTTGTACACCAATACATATCACGTTTTGGAGTTCCTTTGGAGGTACCGATCCTTTGGAGATCCAAACGTTCATGGTCGCGACAATACCATAAAATGGTATTTTAATTTTCCCTTTATCCTTTTTTGTCAATTGAATTTCATTCAAAGATGATATAGAATGTATTCCATGGACCTCGTGTATGGACAAACACCTAAGGTCCCTGGCGATATTTTAATACACTCTGCGTTTACAACATCAGCTGTTCCTCCTTCTTTAGTTGAGAAAAGAGTTGATGCGCAATGTCGTCTCTAAAATAAATGAAGTTGGTTTAACTGCTAAAAGGTAAACTTCTGTCGCACTAAAACCGGCATACATGACAGAATCACTTCAGAAAATAACGCGCTGGCGTTGCGGAGGGAGCGTTGTAGCTGCCCGAATTATTGACCCGTACAACTTACAATAAATTTTACTACCATGAGATTGGTAAATTGGTGATGAAAAAAAAATAAAAGTATTCATACAGAAGGTGCCGATAAGTACAGAATAAAATGTAATTATAACTAATAAATAGTGTGGTTTGCTATTTAAGTCAATAAATTTCTGTAAAAAATCAAAATAAAATAAAAAAAACTTTAATGTTTGAACATATTTTTGGAACTTGAACCACTTCGCCTTCCAGATGGCATGCTATAAAAGAAACATAGTGGTCTAACTTAGCGGTCTAAACAAGATTGTTTCACTCTAGTTATTATCATCGTGTCTGTCTTATACTCCCTCATTAGATCACATTGTTTCGGGTCAAGTTTCCTTTTTGAGGATCAGCTAATAATACTTAAGATACCGGAATCTTGGCATTCATCAGAAATACACACCGTTTTCTGAACTGGGTAGTCTCATTGGGGATTTTTTCTTAGCAATTGAGTGGCAGATTAATCCTTTTGTTCATCCTTAAAAGAAGGCTAATATTGAACATTAAATTTATTATTTTCAGGATTTAGTTATTGTTGTTTACTCCTTAAGAATCGATTTTCATAAATAGCTCGCGGTACACAAATTAGATGGGGAGCGAAATGGATTGATACTTGATATTTATAGTCCGGTGATTTAAAGATAATTTTCCAGAAGAGTTTGTAGTTGGATTATGTGCTTTAACAAAAAAAAGTACTGATCACTTTTGGCATTTATAAAATTTTAATTTTAATTTCAAATTGATACCTTTAGAATACAAGTTTTCTTTAATTACGTACAACTTAATAGAGATAATCAACAGCTCATCAAATTTCTAATAAGTTTAAATAAAGTGGCAAACTGAAAATATTAAATTCAATTAAGCAAGATTTTTGATAGCAAGAAACGACTCCCTTAAGAATTACGTTTCTTCCGGCCATTTGGTTGAGTCGATTGTAAAGTATTGTTGGACGATTGTCTTGGAAGACATACAATAGGTCAAGTTACCTCCTTTATCGCATCTTTTATAATACTGAAAGCATGTATATACTTTTATTCATATTTACTGGGATACAACACCCCAAATGACGACTAGAAAAAAATTGTATTGTTAAGGTGTTATCTTCTTACTCTGCAAGACTTTCTGCAATCCCAACAAAGCCCAGCAAAGGGCTGAAATTAGTTGAAACTGCCTGCAATGCATGAGATGTATATGGAACATGTTAAGGAATCACAAAATAGTATGCTGCAAGGGCTAAGAACTGTATCATTCATCCCCTTTAGTACCTCCTGTACAACTAAAACAATAACTGGCAAACGTACTGCGAAGCACCTGAAAAAATCAACTAAATGTAATTCCCTGGTACAAATTGTTAGATTTATATTTCTTATTCCAATTGATGGTGGTTAAAACACTGTACCCCAAACCTTAATTAAATAGGAATAAACGTATATATTATGTACGCAAGTAGAAATTCGAACTTTTTGCCCAAATTCAACTTTATTGAAAATATAATTGTTAACTATCGACATATTCGCCATTACGATCTATGGTCTTTTGCCATTATTCAGGTAGATGCTGAATGCCTCCGCGATAGAAAATTGGTGGTTTCGAAGCAAAATAGTTGAGCCATTTTCGCACATCTTCCGCTGGTCTTTCAAATATAATAGCATCGACTTGAATAAATGGTAATCAAAGGGAGCCAACTCTGGAGAATGCGTCACATGCTCTAAAGCTGCCCAGCCTATGAAGAAGATGAGTTCCTGGCTCGATTTTGCTGTATATTGACAAGCGTTGTCATGTAGCAATATCACCCTCCGCCTTCCTTGGCTGCGGACCAAGTAGTCTAATTAGTCTATTTTCCTCCAGAACATCACTTAAATTGATCAATTGGGCGTGACAACGTTCAGCTGTAACAGTTTGAACAGATGTATATTCATTTTTGCAACTGATGTTTATGGCTAGCCTGGATCAACTAATGGTTTTCTGCAGTTAGGATTATCACACAAAATTCACATTTCATCACCCGTAATCATTTTGTGCAAAAAAAAAATTTCTTTTGTACCGAGAAAGCAAATTCATGCAGATGTCAACTCGTCGGTTTTTGTTTTCTTCGGTCAGTTTATGAGGAACGACATTTTCCTTCCTTCTGTATTTTTCCCATTGTACGCAATCGAAGTGATATTGCTTGGTGAGTAACTCCTAACTGTTCTGAAAGCTCGTTATGAGTTTGATACGGATTTTCATCCAGTAAAATTTTAAGTTCTTCGTCTTCAAATTGTTTTACTGCCCTTGAACGTGGATCGTCCTCAAGACTAACATTTTCACCAGCAAATCTTACAAACCACTTTTTTACTGTTGAATGCTTCACAGAATGTTCACTCATAGTCGAATTAACCAATTCCATAGCTTGAGCAGCATTTCTTTTTCATTTGGAAACTGAATTGAATGCAATAACGTAAATTTTGCTTATCGACAGTCTCTTAAAATGACTGAAACTTTTGTCATAAAACAGCAATAGATGCATTGAAGTATATTTTCATGCAATCAACTTCAGACCCTTAACACTGTGTACATAAAGTCGATTTTTTATTTAAATTTCCAACCAATTTATAACCCGAAAATTGCCGTGAGACACACAATATAAATTACCGACTATATTAAATTGCCGTTCGTAGTAGTGATTTATAGTTGTTAAGCTGTAGCTATAAACTGTACTGGGATTAATATTTAGTCCTAAATTGTTAATTATTCACCATCGCTAATAAATATTTCGAAAATTAATAAAATTTAAATTAAATTAGGAAATTATAATGAAATTTCAGTGCAATGTATTTTACGCCATCTATCGAAACTGGCATGAACTAACAAGAAATTAGTTTAGTCACCCTATTAAAGTTACCCGAAAATGTTCAGCCGAAAAATCTCGATAATGGTGATTCAAACTAATCAAACGAAAATGACAACCGATAAATGTAGGTAACATGTTCATCGAAAAATCCAGCCGAAAAATGCCGATAATGCAGATACAAGTTTTATGTCGGAAATCAATTAATTATATTAGAAATTTTTATTTCAAATGAAGTGCCTTCTATTGAATATCATTTTAAAAACGTCAAGTCAATTTTCATGTTAGGAAACCCACAGAAATACCCAGCCAAGAAATTACGATTATGCAGATTAAGTTTAATTAGTATTGAATATCAGCCGAATAATGTCGATAATGCAGATACATTTTGTTTAATATAACTTATAATTTCATCATGAAAATTGACCTGAAATTGTTTCCAGGTGTGAGTATCGTTAAGGCCTATCATTTGAATCTATTTCCAGCCATGACACTTTAAACGGTCAATTTTTAGAAATTTTCAAATTTTGTGTGTGCGATATATTGAATCGAGTTTTCCTGGTCTCCCAACCTGAAAATTGACCTGAAATTTTTGAGGTTTTGCTTCATATATTTCTTTGAGTTGTCTCAGTAGTAAAATAGTTTTGTATTATAGTTTTAATGCATTTAATGCAACTAACTAAACATTTTGAATTTAAGAAGAAATTACTGTTTAACACGAAATGTATTTATCTGATTTAACGACATTTTTAGGCTGGCTATGTATACGAATCTGCCTTACCGACTTTTACTAGCGGATAATCCGTATTGTTTCGTAAATTCCGTAATCTGCATTATCGAAATTTTTCGGCTGATAAATTTTAGTCGTTACAACCGAATCTGCATTATCGGCATTTTCAGTAACAGTATAGTTTAGTCAGTAATTTAGTCGAAAAAAATTGTTTTCAAGTTCAAAGTGTTAGAGTTTTTAATGTTGTGCGCCTGACGCCTAACTAAATTGGCGATTAGTTCATACTAGTCATTGATAGATGTCTTTAATAGTCACAAATCAAAGTATATTTCATATTCAGTTCTAAACTGCAAAATTAGTTAAAATATATCAATCTCAATATAATTTATTTAGCACATTTTAATTAAAAATCAGTTACGGCTTATTTTATGCCATCTACGAATTAACCACCAATTTAGTTAGTACGAAATTACGGCACACAGTGTAAACGGTAATTTTAGACTAAATAAATTGTTTTAAACAGAACCGTATAAAATGTGAATGTTATTTTTCAAACCATAATTAAAGTGTGAACATTAACGTTTTTATAGAGATTGCAATGTGAGAGAAAGAACAGTGCCCTCTCCATAAAAATTTAACAAAAATTATAACCATTTATATTTTGCTGACATCTACTGATATTTGGGCAAACTAAAAATACGGTGAAGTTGAATTGAACTATAATTGTTTTGTTCGGTGAACTGACAAATATTTTTTTCATACATAAATTAGTTTAAACTTGCAGTTAAATGTCAAAACATTACACAACTGTTTTTTTGTTAAATTGATTTTATGGCAGCTGATGTACACTTTTTCTTTATATATTTGCTAATTAAATGCGAACCAGGTACATTAGTGGTAAAATCGTATTGTTTGGTTTTTATTTGTGATGGAATTTTAAGTGTGTTCATCACCTATAAGGATGTTGGCCAGGTTGATCTTGTGCTTTCTATAATGACACGTTTAACGGCGGCTGTTGTAAAATCGCGTTCTTTTACACCCAATGATAATCAGTTTAGGTCACCGTCAAATAATTTATGTGATTTAGTATCGAAATTTTAAATTATTTAACCCCTAGGATAATAGGATAATTATATACTAGCTAAATAACAACTTTATCAGACCGGCTATGGAATGTGAAATAAAAATAATAATGATAATGATAAAATTTAGTTTTTAACATTATATCTTACTGTTGACGTTATGAACGTAAAAAATCGATATGTAATTTACGTAATAGATTTGCGTAAGCTACCTCGCCCAACCCTAATTATACCCCACTCGCCGTATTCACCAGACATAGATTACCTCCTTCAGATTACTACTTATTCCGGTCGATCTATTCGTCTCTGAACAGCGATTCAGTTCAACGTTGAAACCGAAAATTTCAAAGACAGGATTTCTTCAGAGAGGGATTTTGTAAATTGTCTGAAAGATGGGGGAAAGTTGTAGATGCAAATGTAGCTTACTTTCAATAAATAATTGTTTCATTTTCTAAATATGCAAATGTGTTTTATTTTAATAAAAAAGTGCTGAGTCATGTTCGCACACCCAATATGACATTGTGTCCTAATTAAATTTGGAGATTCTGGATTTAGTTTTAGTAACAGAAATATTATTATAGACATGCTCGTGCCCGCCAATAAACAACACACACTTTTCTACCCCCAGACAAATAAGTCGATTACATCAAACCACACAGTTCGAGTTCACAAATATTTATTTACAGCAATCGCATTTGTAGGTATATTTGTATTAATAAAATTTAACTTTAATCTCTGATAATTTTATTTACCCAACACTTGAGCTAAAGTATAAGAATGAAGAAGTAAAATGAAGTATGTGCAAGCAGAATAAAATGAGCGAATTTTCCCATTACATGAAAAACACAATATAAATTTTCCACGTAATTTTGTTGTACGTGCTTACTTGTACTGTTGTTGAATTTATCAAAAATTGTAATCAAAACGCTTTAATTTATAAAAAAATAAATTAATTAATTAAATATTCGGTATATTGCTGGATTTGCTGTAGCACAGTGTTATCAGATGTGTTTACATTGTACTTGTACATAGAGCTATTGTTCAGCCATAAAATACAATAAATTAAAATGTCTAACCGTTTGGCTTGTTGTCCAATGTACAATGCTTAACACCTATCCTATATATACAAGCATAAAGTCGGTCGTTCTAATGGAATTCATGTATGTATTTCGATATGTGTATAAAATAAAAATTAGAATTCATAAATCTTATTCTGCAAACAAAAAATATTTTGGAAAATGTGTGAATTTCATATAATACGTACAGAGTCAAAAAGCAATATTTCATTTTGACAACGAATTTAAAAAAAAATTAAGTTGTAAATGGTAAATTCGGCAAGTTTTATTAAACATGTATGTTGATGTGGTTGTGCCATTTCCAGAAGTTATTTCAATTAAATTTTTATTTACTCGAAATGCTCGTATGAATGGAAATTCCTAGCAAGACTAACGAGTGATGGGATGTTGTGTCTACTGGGCCATCGACACGTAAAGTGGCTTTTTATCTCTTGCTTAAGTTTTTCGGCTAAAAATATTCGTTTCTATTAGAAATGACCTTATGCAAATGTTTAGGTCTATCGGACCACGTTTAGGGGTCGCTCAAATTGGTTTTTTGCAAAAAAAAACACTAAAACGACCTTTAGTGATGTTTTTCCTACCTTTCATTTCAGCTCATTCAAGTAATGCCGGTTTAACATTTTCTAAGTATTTTTGAGTATGCCGAATTCAATGAAATAATGAAAAATGGTGGTTGGCCTAGTAGAAAATTAATGTTCGGGTTGTTTTTCGCAGAAAAATTGAAGCTCTCAAGTTTCAGCAAATTTTTAAAATAGTACCTGTTGTTTTATTATACTTTTCACTATTTGTGGTTATAGAGCAATGAAACATGAAACAGTTGAGGTAGTAACAAATTTCTAGCTTTTAAACGACTAAAAGGAGCAAATTTCAAATAATTATTTGCCACTTGCTAAATCAATGGTTAGAGTTTATTGATAAAAAATTAAAGAGAAACTAAAATAGATAAAGAAATGTTACTAGTACTGTTTTTTAAAACTAATTAGTGCCTTATTAATGATTCTAAGATACATAGCTTGTCACATGTCTCCTACACAAGTTAGGTTGAATATTTTTAAAAGATGAAATTTTGGTTAAAGGCCACGGAAAAGATTTAAAATAGAAACACATTTCAAATGTAATTAACAAAAATTTTATTAGTCTTTCTGTTGCCCAGCAGCCTTAATATTTGTTTTTGTTGCTAAAAGAATTCTCTTATGATGGATGATAAATGTAAATGTTTCTCCAAGAAATAAAAGTGATAAACTTAAAAATTCTTTATAATCATCTCGTCCATTATGTATTTTTCCAAGTTGATCGTTAATAAAGGTAATAATATTCTCTTTCTCTGCTGAACTGAACATTTCTTGAACATTTGTGTCAGCTAAACCGGAGCTTATTTCGGTAAGGTTGAAAGAATTGCACTGTCTTCTAAATCTCTGAAAAAGCTGAATGTCGGGTTCACTTAATACTTCCTTTAACATGCTACTAAAAGCAGCAGATACAATTAATTCATATATATATATGATGTCTGCAAGCAAACCACAATAAATGTCTGCCAAATCGTTTATCAAGAAGTTTGCAAGCTCCATTTAGCTTATCGACGTTGCTTGCCGTTGTATCAAAGCACAATCCTTTAAGATTGTCTGTTATATTCCAGTCTTCAAGCATTTTATATACCATTTTACACTGCTCTATGCCTACATTTTGGTGTTACCTGCGATGTATTCTAACGTTTTTCGTTAGAATAGAACCAGTTCTGAAAGATTTAAATATTTCATCACTGGTTTCCTTCCTGAGCCGTTGTCGATGGCGAAACTGCAATTGATTTTAAATCATGCCTTAATGCATTTGCAGTGGTGGCGATTATAAGAGCAGCTCCTGAGTTCCTTATTTTCGATCGGTCCAACGCATTTACTATATTCTTATCAATCACGAGTGAGATGAAACTGAATTTTTTGTTTGTTTGGTTTCTTTTCTACTGGTGCTTGATATTCAGTGCCACTAGATTAAGTTTATATCTGTTTCTCGAGATTTACTTCTTGAAGGGTGTGGATCATTAATCGCCAATGTGGAATTGCTCTCATTCAATGATCGTAATGAACGAATGTTAAAAGCATTAATATTTCGTTGTTGTTCGAGAAAACACAATTTTGACCAATGTGAAAAAGTTTCCATCCAGTTTCTTGTAAGGAAACTTCTCTTTTACTTGGTTTTTCACTTTTTCTGTTAAAATTGTTTTGAGATTGTGATATGTGTCATGTAATTTAACGATTTTTCTAATAATATTCCTCTTTTCCTGATGACAAATACCAAACTTCTGCCAAATGGTAGCTATCTCATTCGCCATATACTAATATTTGTCAGTTTGTGAAGGAATCGTCTAATTACGTCTCGATTCGTTGGAAGATTATCTTTTTGTAGATTTTCAATAGATTCACCTACGAAATTTCACTAAAATATACTGTTGGCAAAAAGTAATAAGAAAACCATTCGTCGAAATATTTTTTTTCTATGTTGGCATCTGTGCCAAATGTCACATCAACATAATCATTAGTGTTTAGCATACGCGTGCATTCGACGATTTTTACAATGAGTGAAATTATTCAACAAAGAAGTTCCATTAAATTTTGTGTGCGGAATCAATTTTGTGGTGCCGAAACGTTCAGAATGTTGCAAAAGGCCTTTGATGATAATTGTATGTCGCGAGCAGGTGTTTTTGATTGGTACAAATTGTTCAAAGAGGGTCGAGAACGTGTTGACGATGAACCACGTCTAGGACGGCCATCAACATCAACTGATGATCAACACGTTAATCAAATCAAGGAATTGGTGCTCGAGAATCGACGTTTAACAGTCAGAGACGTTACTGGCATCGTTGAAATATCGGAAGGATCAGTGAAAACGATTGGTTTCAAAATCACTCAATTTTTTGGAAAAACAGCGTCGCGTTGACGTCTGTAAAACAATGATTTCCGACTACCAGGATGTCATGAAACGTATTATAACTGGTGATGAGTCTTGGATCTATGCTTACGATCCGGAAACACGATCAATCGGCCGAATATCGTGCCAAAGGTGAGCCGAAGCCGAAAAAACCACGTCAAATCAAGTCAAAAATCAAGGTGATGTTGACAGTTTTCTTCGATTATCGACGTGTGGTGCACTCCGAATTCCTTCCGA
Source organism: Nephrotoma guestfalica (assembly GCA_963691935.1). Lineage (NCBI taxonomy): Eukaryota > Metazoa > Arthropoda > Insecta > Diptera > Tipulidae > Nephrotoma > Nephrotoma guestfalica. The sequence continues at coordinate 248,287,398 of OY829915.1, forward strand.
CCGGTTAAACTGTCAAAAAGGAATACTATTTGAATGTTATGCGTCGTTTACGCGAAGCTATTCGTAAAATGAGGCCAGAATTATAGATCGACAACTCTTGGTTTTTGTACCACGATAATGCACCTTCTCATACTGCATTGGTGATTTTTTCGCCAAAAATTCCACCCATATCGTTCAGCAACCGCCGTATTCGCCTGATTTAGCTCCGTGTGACTTCTGGATGTTCAGGAAACTCAAACGACCGCTCCGTGGAAACCGTGGAGGCAATTCCGGAAATTGACTTTAACAACTGTTTCGAGAATTGGAAAAAACGTTGGCACAAGTGTATTGAGGCCGAGGGGGATTACTTTGAGGGGGACGAAATAGATTTGGAGAAATAAATAAAGAATTTTAAAATTATGAACAGAGTCTTGCTATTTTTGGCCCACAGTATTATAACTGCTTCCAGCGCCATAACGGTTGGTTTAGGTACTAACGTGCTTCAACTTATTTTGGGATTACAATGCTATGAGAAAAATATATATTCTATTCTTTTTCAAAGGAATAATTTGCCACCAGTGCTAAAATGCTAAATTTGTCAAATAAATTGCTGATAAAAACCATTCCTTCTTCCAAAATCTTCCAAACGATATACCACAATGGTTGTTTACCAAAGGTTCAATGGTAATTTACCAGGGACGACCAGGCGCTCTTGCTTTCCTCAATACCGCCCATAGAAAGCATCCTTTCGATAGTATCGATGTTTAATTGGTGTTGAATTACATAAGGCTTATGTGTTAATAACGGGTGTCCGCCGGGAATTTATACTACTTTGTTTTGCCGCCATTTAGGCGAATATTGGTATTGACAGTTCATACTTGACAGTCGTAAAGTAGACACGTGGCAAATTTATTATGGAAAAATATTCGATAAACCATCGTGTCAATAGGATGTTACAGCTCGCCCATGACAACCCCGATTTTCATGAAAAAATCATAATGAGTCACGAGGCACATTTTCATTTAAATGGATATGTGAATAAACAGAATAGTCGGTTCTGGGCAATGGAAAACCCTCACATTATTCATCAGTCACATTTACATCCATTAAAAGTGACAGTCTGGTGTGCAATTTGGTCAGGAGGAATCATTGGACCTTACTAACGCCACAACTGCATACTTTGGGCTTGATTAACATGTGGTATCAACAAGACGGTGCCACATCGCATACAGCCAGGATTACAATGGAATTACTGTGAGAACTTTTTCCACAACAAGTTATTTCAAAAAATGGTGATGTTGATTGGCCTCCACGGTCGCCTGATTTGACTGCTCCGGACTTCTTTTTGTGGGGATATCTAAAAAGCAAGGCTTATGCAAACAAACCAGAAACGCTTGAGCAACTCAAACAAAATATTCGTGATGAAATTAATGCGTGAAATGTGTGAGAATGTAATGAAAAATGTGCTCAAAAGGGCTCGCATTTGTGAGGCTAACAGAGGCGGACATTTATCTGATATTGTATTCCATACATAATTGCCGACATTAAATAAAACATTTATCAATATAAGATCCATTCTCTTTCATTTAATCAAAAATCATAAACAAACAAAGTAGTATACCTTCCCGGCGGACACGCTGTAGATGCGTTGGCCACAGTACCAACTTTTCGCAAGATGGAAATTTTTGAATTAGAGAATGAAATATAATTTTTGTTTGACAGTTAACACCCGTTTGTTCTACTCCATTTAACGATTCCCAGAAATTTATACCTATAGGTATTGCAGTTGACTTAGGCCAGGAGCAAGATGTAAACGACAGCAAAATATGATGTTTTCACTAGAATATGACCGATCACTTTTTGTCGTTCTCGACTAGCAGTTTGTAACGAGAATTTGAAACAATGCACTTTAAATTTATTTTGTTCAGTGAATTTTTCGTAGCCAAAACCTAACACAGAAATACTCGCTTATTTATCAAGAGGGCCTCGATCGAGAGGGCCGTTTATTAAGTTCTTTTCATATGGCGGATTATCGTCAGCAATAATTGTTGTCCACGGAGTCGAACGGCATACTTTACCGGGAATGAGGATTTGGTCGGTAAGAATCTAACATGTTTACATGTTTGGTAGGGGTTCACTTGTGAAGCCTATATTGCAGGTTACACACGCAAAAAATACACAACAACTCACATTTCGTTTTTTTCTGAACAACCTAATGTCAAATCGACCCTTGCTTTGGACTTGGAAAGTTATGTTGAAGACAATGTGATTCTAAAGTACAGTAGTTTAACCACACCTGATGAAGTTAGACATGAAGGGGAAAATAACCGAAGAGTAATCGATGTGTTAATGGCGCGTTGGTATGATATAAAGTAATCTGTCGCGGGATAATTGGGAGAGAAGAAAACTCAAAGGGAAGAGAAGTTTGACCAGGGGTAAAATTCTAGACAAGTTTAATTGTTAAGGAATTTCTAGAAAAATCGGGAATAATTTCTATAAAAAAACGTTTTATGCAAAATGAAATAAATTGTTAAAAAATAAGGTCACAATGGCAAGCTAATTAAACCATGTGCCGTAACCATTCTTTATGATTTCTAGGAGCTAACTTATTTATGCGGTGGAGCAGTCATAGAATTTTTTTAATTTTAAAATTTTCTAAGTAAAATTTTCTAAGTCTAAGTAAAACGAAGTATGCTATCGTGTAAAACTATCCCTATTGCATCTTTTGTAGAAGCCAACATAATTCTCCGACCCGTCGAAGCATACATTTTCTTTGTTGAAATCATAAAAAAACGAGGGGGCCATCGTACGGGCCATCGTAGAGATGGCTAAGTAACTAGAAGTATGCTATTGTGTAATACTGAAACTATTGCATCTTTTTTGGAAGCCAACATAATTATGCGTAATTATGCATAATTATATTAATCATAAAAAGTAGAAATATTCAACCATTCGAAGGCCATTGTCAATTCAACGTGGAGATGTCTAAGTAAATCGAAGGGCATTGACAATGCATCGTAGAGATGATTGGGTAAATCAAAGTATGTTTTCGTGTAAACTGACCTTATTGCATCTTTTGTAGAAGCCAACATAATTATGCGACTCGTCGAAGCATAGATTTTCTATGTTGGAATCATACAAAATCGAAAAATTCATCCATCGAGGGCCTTTGACAAGGCATCGTAGAGACGTCTAAGTTAATCGAAGTATGCTATCGTGTAGTATACTGACCATATTGCATCTTTTGTAGAAGTCAGCATAATTATGTGACCCGCCGAAGCATACATTTTCTATCTTGCAATCATACAAAATCGAAATTTCAACCATTCAAAGGCCATTGACAAAGCATCGTGTAGATGTTTAAGAAAATTGAAGTATGCTATCGTGTATTACTGACCATATTGTACTTTTTGTTGAAGCCGTCACTACTTTACGAAAGCATACTTCGATTTACTTAGACATCTCTACGATGCCTTGCCAACGGACCTCGAATGGTTTAATTTTTCAAATTTCTCGATTTCTTATGATTCCAACATAGAAAATGTATCTTAGACGGGTCGCACAAATATGTTGGCTTCTACAAAAAATGCAATAGCGTCCGTATTACACAATAACATACTTCTAGTTACTTAGACCTCTCTACGATGCTTTGTCAAAATTTATGCTTCGACAGGTCGCATAATTATGTTGGCTTCTACAAAAGGTGTAATAGGGTCAGTATTACACGCCTTACGTAAAATAAATTTAAACAAATCGATTTTTTTATATTTTCTTTAATTATCTTGTTGGTGGGTAATGTACCAGAATAATATTCCGGGGATTCTAGATACCGGCAGCAGACCCTCGTATGGTGTGGTCTTTAACAATTAATATTAAAAATTATGAATAGTTCATAGTGTGTTTAGTGAAAGACGTATGTTAGATGCTAGTTGAAATTTTAATGTTTTTCTCGATACTGACTTTAAGGATATAGGTAGAAGCTGAATATTACAGTGGCGTAAGCAAATAATTTATAAAAAACGAAACTTGGTAGAAATCCAGACGCATTATGATCCAAACCACATGGAAAACCAGACATTGAAAATTATTAAGTACGCACTGATGCCCAGTAGAAATTTTGTTAGATGATGCCGTTCCATCAACGTAGGTATAAATTTAGTTCAGTTCTTTGATTTCCTGTCCGTGCTAAGCGAAAAAATTAATGAACATTTAGAAATTCAGCCGCAATCTATTAGTTGACAATTTGAAAATACGCTATAAATATATGGCTAAATGTTTCAAATTGACATGTGGTGATTGATTAATATTTAATTAGGTTGGTACACCAACATTTTTTGTAATTTAACAAATTCCCCATAAAATTAGAAAAGTTCACACTTAATGCTTAATCTGCTTTCATTAATATTTGTTGCTCATAAATTCTATAATCAATAATAAATTGTTCACCCTAATACCTCATAAAATTATTTCGTATTCTGACACTGATTAAGTACGCCACTGCATAGTGTAAATATAACATGAATAATTTATGAATATTATCAACAGCCATGTTATGTATAAACGAATAATAAAATTTTATTAGATCCAAACATGCAAGATATCAGCAACAATCAGGAAACACGTTAAATTATGTTGTACACCATAAAGGTTCTAAATTCAATAATTATTACCGTAATTGCAAATTCGTGTCTAAATATTATCATAATACGTAATTTATCGGTTAAATACATGCAATGCAACCTACCTAAATATTTGAACATATTGTGGCACATTTGGTGCAAAATCTTTAACAGCCCACGATCGTAATATGGTGTGTTCATCGGCCGCTGTTTTATCTGCATAATTTCGAGCTGCTAATATAAAACATGCTTCCGCTTCATTCATTCGTGCTCTAGCTAAATCACCATCCTTTAAACATGAACCCTGCAATAAAAACGAAAAAAAAATTATTTATAATTTAAATTAATTGTTATTCTGTTAATTTAATTTTGATGTGAGTATTAATTTTCTTATTGTTGCTCGAGGCGTAATTATAATTCTTGTTTTGTATAAAAAATAATTAAATTTGATGGATTAAATGGGATGGGCATAAACAGTACGAGTATCTAAATGTTTTTTTTTCTATAATGATTAATAGTTTTTGCTTCGTGGTGAAATGTTTAACGGGGACAATTTGAGATTAATGATTCGAGTTAATAATTTGGTGGAATATTGATAACTCACAAGTGTTGAGTTTACATAAATAATGTCGTATGAAATTTCGTGTAATTAAATATTAGAACTGCACAATACCGAAAGATACCAGAAAATTAATTCTCTGCGATTTATGACTTAAATCCACCAATAACTAATTAATTACTATATGCCGATATTGCACATGATTTCTTCGTGGGATAAGTTACACTTTTCAAATACATGTTTTCTTGATGCAATCGATTTTGACAGTTCAACAATTTCAAGAATAAGTCTGACGAACGAATGATCCCACAATTATTACTAACCAGGTTGCTAATTTTTCGGTGAAGCTTTCTCTAATAATTTTTTTGAACCAGGCACGGATTACTTCAAGTTTTTGAATAATTTTGTTAAAACAGATATGATTTCCATAAAAATCGATCAGGACACTGTGTTGAACAATATGTTCAAACCGGTACTGATGGAGTCACCAAGCCACCTTCAAAAATCACTTTCATTAAGAATTTTTCCGTGCATCTGGAAAGATTCTTTGATAGTTCCGATCCACATCCTAGTAAATCAAATATCTCTAACTACAGACAAATTGCAAAATTGGCGTGTATTCCAAAGCTGTTTGAAAATATTGTGTATGATTCACTGTATTTTCATTGTAAACAATTACTTTCTGATAAGCAACACCGTTTCCTGAAACGAAGCTGCACCACCACCACCAATTTGACGTAATTTACATGGAATACACAATTTGACGAAATGGTAATCATTACCGACTTCAGCAAGGCATTCGACAGCATTTCCCATACAATATTTCTATTTAATCTACGAGCTCCTAGTTTTCAGCTCAGTACGTGTTATGAGTGAGCTCATATATGCAGGAACGAAGGTATTAGGTGCTTTTCAGGTCATCCAGCATCTTTTAAAGCAACATCAGTGGTATCCCAGGGAAGTCAACTGGGTCCAATACTGTTTATGTTGTCTACGCCGGTGAGTATTGCTTTGATACCAATCTAAACGTGAGCAAATGCCAATTCATCATGTACTTTCGTTAATGCGAGTATTCACCATCTAGCGACAATTACATCAACCGCGATCTTGTTGTCAGAGTTACTTCCGTTAGAAGGACACTCCAATACAGTACAAATGAATACTACAAGTTCAGTCAGATTCAAATGCAAACAAACACAAAAATAAAAATTACTGAAGAGTCGTCAAGACAAATTCGAACTGAGGATGTTTTATTAGATATAATTTGCTGACTATACACAACAAGAAGCTAGACTGCACTAAGAATAATGCTGGTATGAAAGCCAGCAAACAATGGGCCAACAATGAAGTTAACTATAACGGTGATAATAAAGTCAAGCAGCAAACTTTAGTGTGAAAAAATATGTATGAACACTTCGAAGCAGCAATCTGTATCCATAAGCCGATAAAAAAATCCTAACAAATATTATTTACAAAAATTTGACGCTTGAAAAGGAAATAACCGCCAAAGTTTTGCGGACAGCATACAAAGTTTGCAAAGAAAATCAATCGTTTCATATTTTTGAAACGGAAATTGACTTACAATTGGGCTTACAAGAATTTTACATTCCGCAAATGCTTGCACAAACTCCATAAACCATAAAGAAGTACGGCGCGGCATAATCAAACAGTTTTTGAGCCCTTCTTTGATTGGTGTGACTTGCGATGGTGCGACAGTAATGCTAAGACGTAAGAGTGGAGTATCTAAGCTGCTAAAAGTTGAGTTTCCTTCAATTCTTTGAAGACCAGATACTTTGAAAGATGATAAGCTTTATGTCAATTAACATGCATCGCCTAAGAATAACAGGGGATTACACGAATGTGCAAGGTTATTAAAAATATAATTGCTACTTCCAGTATTTTATCCACCCGAAGGGAGCATCAAGCATCCATTCTGTTTCGACTGTATGAGATAATTTCGAAGCGCTGAATTGACATTTTTTTGAACCTGAAATCAACACTGCGTACTGCACTGTATACGGGCTTGAAAAACAAGATTAATGTGTGATGCACTGCAATATCTATTCGTACTGAGTATTATCATTTACCAAGCTCAATTGAATACAAATATCCAATTAAAGCAGTTGAAACTTTTAAGTTTGTCGGAATTCAATTAGATAAAACCAGGAAAATTTAACCAACAAATATGTTCTATAATCAGCTAAAAATGTATATCGAAGAGCGACTTATTAATAATGACGATATTATTTTAATTAGCTCGATCCGTATTTTGGATCCCAAAAACTGGTCCGAAAATGTTGCGACTACTTTTGGTGCAGAAGAAACGCAACATTTGAACAAAAGAGCTAAAGTTGAATGAAAGAGAGACCGTTCGAGGATTTTGGGGCTATGTAAATCAAAAGGTATTCTCGACAAGTTTATTGAAGTTAGAAAATGCATTACGTTTTTCATTAATTTTTCCAAGATATACACAGTAAGTATAACTAGAAGTTGTGTTTTCTTGCGCAATAATCCGTGTTGGATAATGTTACTGTACACGGTCAGGGAATATTGAGCATTAATACATTCCATTGTTCTCAGGAGGAATTATTTTTGTGCAATATTTTTGAACGATATTTTGCTCAATAATATTGAATGTGTAAGGGGTTCCTAATGAATAATTATTTGTTTTAGCCTCAATATTGAAAATGAGATCAGTAACCACAAAACGGAAAACATTTTCCGTTGAGGATAAATCGGCAATCATATGGCAGCAATATTACAACGGAGTCAAAATGTACCGATAAATGGACGAATGTTTCAGCAAACAATGAATGAATTTGGTAAATTATTGAAAAAACCGAACTACAATTGCTCCGAAAGCTGGATTTACCGGCATGGAATAGTGTTTTCCCAAATATCAGGTGAAGCAAATTCGGCTTCTAAAGCAATTGCAGAAGATTGGATAAAGAAGTTTTGGTCAACTATACGTGATGGATACACTGGTAATGAGATTTTAAATGCGAATGAGACCGGCCTCTTCTTTCGATTTACTCAAGACTCTGAAATGTAAGGGTGAGAAATGTACAGCTGGAAAAATGGCAAAAGGCCAAATAACAATATTAGTAACATGGTCGGATTCGTTAAACGAAAATTAATTAGTTATTGCGAAGTTTGAAATACCAGCTTGCTTGCGAAGTTTGCTTTTATGTTATGAAGCAAATTCTAAAGCTTGGATCACTTCTGCTTTGTTTGAAAACGAGTACCCTCTATGGAATGCCGAATTATTAAAGCAAAACCAGAAAATCCTTGCTTGACAATTGTCCATCACTATCCGTCCAACACGATTGGAATTTCTGCCATCTAACAAAACCTCGATCCTCCAACCGATTGACCAAGGGATAATAAAAAATCTCAAACACCATTATCGCAAAAAAAATTTGTGATGCAGATGGTTCGGTTAGTTGATGAAACGAGTGTGGTTTCACAGAACCGTAACTTTTTGCAGGCGATCGTTGCGGTAGCAGAAGCTTGGGATAATGTAACAGCTAATACAATCAAAACCTGGTTCAAACATGCAGGTCTGGTTGCAGGTCTTCACAATTCCCAAGGTTAACACCACAACAATTTAGACCTCAACTACCTTTCAGAAATCTTGGTAATTATCCTCCTTGACCACCATAACCAATGGAAGTGAACCAATCCTCTCAGTCACGACAGGTAAATTACCAAAACAGATCGAATATGAATCAGTTCATGAATAAACGAACCCATTCAAACCAAATCCACCAACCCGCAAAAGTACAGAGGATTTATCATTCCGAACAAGAAGACGACAATCTCGATATCGTATCGTATCAAGATCAGTTAAGTGAATACGACGCTCAACACGACCAGACACTTATAGAGTGTCGCACAATTACAGATGAACCAGAGAACTATAATTACGAAGACTAGCAAATAGAACTTCTTGATGACATCCATTTTTTAGACTAACGCACTCTTCGCTCGCCTGTATAGAGCACGTGGCGAAGAGTGGAAACAATTTTAAATTCTTGATAGATACTGGCTCTAACAAAAATTATATACAAGTTAATTTGTTCGCAATTCAAACCCAAATGAGAAGCCTTTTACGGCCAACTCAATAGCCGGTAGCCTCAGGGTTACGCACCACGCGCTGATAGAACCATTCGGCCAAGAGAGGAAGTTAAATTTTTTTATATTACCTAAGGTAATGATAGTCTAAAACAGCTCGGTGCTACCATACACACCGACAAAGGATTTATGACTATTAGTCCCTACAAAAAATACCGATCAAGCAGCATACCTCTGATTCAGTCAATAACATAATTATTAGAAACTGCCACCTCAATGAAGGTTGAGACATTTGTTTTCCGAACCGGAAGAGAAACTGACATTCACAACAACAGTGAAAGAAGAAAGTCGCACTAGTTGCACCGAACCTGTATTCTCTATCCTACTCATATCCGACATGCTTGAAGAATGAGGTAGAAAAACAGATTAAATAAATGCTAGACGACGGGGTAATCGGACCATCTAAATCCCTGTATAATTCCCCGGTATCGGTAGTACCAAAGAAAGAAGACGCTTCGGGGGAAAATAAGTACAGAATAGTCATTGATTACCGGAAGTTAAATTCGGTCACTATTTCTGACAAATATCCTATACCCGAAATCAATGACATCTTAGCGAACTTGGGTGATAATAGATTCGTTACTATCATTGATCTGAAAAGCAGAGAAAACAGCCTTTTCGGTAAATCACGGGAAGTACGAGTTTACTCGTTTCCCATTTGGTTTAAAAAATGCCCCTTCGATTTTCCAACGTGCACTCGATGACATACTTCGAGAGCATATCGGAAAACGGTGTTACGTATATATAGATGATATAATCATATTTGGCAAAACAGAAGAGGAACACTTCAGAAACATGAAGGTAATATTCCTTGAGCATGCCAATATGAAAATTCAACTCGATAAATGCGAGTTTCTGCAAGACGAAGTATAATTTTTAGGATTTATCATCTCCAAAGACGGGATAAAACCAAATCGTATGAAGATCCAGGCAATAACAAATTTCTCAATACCTCAAACAGTGAGAGACCTAAGATCGTTCTTGGGAATGGCCGGATTCTACAGACGATTCATCCAAGGCTACGCAAAACTCGCGAAGCCTTTGACTTCGCTTTTATGAGAGGAGGATGGACATGTGTCCAAAAACCTCTCGAAAAACAAGAAAGATAATCTCACTATTGAAAAGGTGACAGCATTCAATAAAATCAAAAATACTCTTATTTTCAGTCAAGTTCTGCTAGCGTATCCAAATTTTCAGAAGGAATTTGAATTGACCACGGACGCCTCCAATTTCGCGCTAGGCGCAGTACTAGCACAGGAAGGCAGGCCAATCACATTTATCTCACGAACGATAGATAGAACTGAAGAAAATTATGCGGCTAATGAAAAAAATGCTAGCCATAATATGGGCATTCACTTCGTTGATAAATTTCGTATACGGATCAAAAAAGATAAAAATCTTCACTGACCATCACCCTTTGACATATGTCCTTAGTCATAAAAACCATTACTCTAAGTTGAAACGGTGAAAAGCCATCTTAGAGGAATACAACTATGAATTAAAATACCAACCGGGTAGGATGAATCGGGCAGCGGATGTATTATCAAGGATAAAAATATATTCTGGCATAAATGCTATATCGTCAACACAACACAGCGACGAAAGTTCTTCGCACGACCTTATTCCCACTGTCGCAGCCCCAGTTAATGCATTTAGAAACCAACTGATCCTAAATATAGGCAAAATCCTACCAATTGGTAACCCCTTTTCCAAATTACCAAAGACATATCATTACACAGCCAAATTTTACCAATTCGAATATTATAAATTTTTTAAACGATACCTCAACTCAACGGACTCAAAACTGGGGAATTGATAATGGGAAAAGTTCTAGAGCTATATCCAGTACATTTTAGGGATTATAAAATTCGGTTTACTCAAACCATGGTGCAAGATATTACTAATAAAAACCAACAAGAGGAAAACATAATATCGGTTCACCAACGAACTCATCGGAACGCAGAGGAAAATCGAAAGTAAATAATCGAAAGTTAAAAGGAAGGAGGGGTATTCTAGATCAGGCAGACAGGTTAAAACACCACAATACTTAGAAGAATATGAAACCTATTATGCATACTGTATGTTGACTCAAACAGAGGAGCCCACACTATTTGAAGAGGCTGTAATGGACGAAGAGTGGAAAGAAGCAATGGAAAAAGAGTTAGTAGCACTAAGGGAGTTAAAGACATGGCAAGAGGTAAAAAGGCCTATAAATACAAGGATAATAGATACGAAATGGATATATAAAGTAAAAGAAGGTGGAACCAAAAAAGCTAGACTTGTTGCTAAGGGATTTCAAGTAAAAAATAATGATCCATTTAATATAATGTATGCACCGGTGGCCAGAAATACTACAGTGAGAATGATGATTGCGAAGGCAGTACAAGAGCAATTCCCGATAAGACAACTTGACATACATATGGCGAGTTGAAGTCAGATATATTTATAAAGGTTCCACAAGGATTAAAAATTAAAGATAAAAATAACGCGTTGAAATTAAGCAAAGCATTATGCGGCTTAATAGAATCACCAAAATGTTGGAACGAAACAATAAACAAATTTGCAAAAGAAAATGGATACAAACGTTCAGAGTACGATTATTGTTTGTATTACAAAGAAGACTCTTGGATGATAGTTTATGTAGATGACATCATACTAATCGGAGAAATAGAAGGAACGGTAAATTCATTAATAAAAGAATTTAGAGCAAAAGATTTAGGACAGATGAAAACATTTCTGGGAATGGAGATTGAAAGAAATACAGAAGGACTAATAATCAGACAGGAGAAGTTAATTGATGAAATTTTAAAAAAGTTCAATATGATGGAATGTAAAGGAATAGAGACATCTATGGAAGCAAATCTACAATTGATTGATAGCGAAGAAAGAAGAGAAAATGATTTCCCATACAGAGAACTCATAGGAAGCCTAATGTACCTAACAGTGACATCAAGACCGGATTTGACATATTCAGTATCATAAGCAGATTCTTCGATAAACCATCGGAACAAATTTGGAAAGCTGGGAAGAGAGTATTAAGATATTTAAAGCAGACGAAAAACAAAGGACTTAGATTTAAGAGCGCATCAGACACAAAATTATATGCCTACTCAGATGCAGATTGGGCAGGAGACAAAAGTAACAGAAAAAGTGTAAGTGGATGTATAATATTTTACGGAGAGAACACAGTAGCGTGGTTTTCTAAAAAGCAGAGATGTGTATCCTTGTCAACAGCAGAATCGGAATACATAGCTGCAGCCATAACAGCACAAGAATTGATAAATCTAAAAGGCATCAGAAAGCATCTAGGATATGTGAACGAATCTATACTATTGGTGGATAATAAAGGTGCAATATCAATGGCAAAGAGTTATGAAAACTCAAAGAGGACAAAATACATTGATATTCGTAAACATTATATTAAAGACTTAATAGATAAAAACTTAATAAGTATTGATTATATAAATTCCGAAAATAATTATGCAGATTTAATGACTAAAAGTTTGTGTAAACTTAAATTAATTTTGTTTACGAAAAGCTTATTGAATTAAGAAGTTAAAGACATTAATAAAACTTATGAAATAAGATCACCATAATATGAATGCAAGTGAAGTGTAATTAAACAATAATTAAGTTAAAGTATTAAGCAATTATTAATTAGATAAATTAAAATTGAGGAGGAGTGTAAGAAATGTATAAGAGCGGTGTAAACACAGTAACAGAATAGAGATAGTCGTGTGTACATCGGGTAATATTTGCGATGATTACTTTTCTTTTTTTAATACTGGTACACTCAGATAAAAAATATATTTTGGAAAGAAAAGGAAGTTTTGGTAATAAAGGAAGCGAAAGGTATCATGGTGGAAATTATAATTTTCTAATAAGTGAAATAGAAATAAAGAAAAAAATTATTTTATTTCAACCGAACATAATATAAATTAACATCCACGACTTCTTCTGCTGGAACGAATTCGATTAACCCAATTTTCGAGAACTTTTTCCACTAAATCAAGTCGCATGTCATGAATAGCACGTTCAATATTAACTTCTAAAGCTTGAAGTGAGTTTGGTTTATTGCTAAAGACCAATGACTTCAAATAACCCCACAAGAAATAGTCTAATGGTGTTAAATCACAACTTCTTGGAGGCCATTTAATATCATAATTTCTTGAAATAATCGAATCTCCAAACTTTTCTCGCAATAATTCAATTGTTGCACTTGCTGTGTGGCACGTAGCCCCGTCTTGTTGGAACCAAATGTTGTCAAGATCAACTTCTTCCAATTTCGGCCATAAAAAGTTGGTTGTCATCGATCTATACTGATCTCCATTGACAGTAACGGTGTTACCAGCTTCATTTCGAAAAAAATACGGACCGATTATTCCACAACCACACCAAACTGTCAATTTAGGTGAATGTAATGGTTTTTCATGAATAATTTGTGGATTTTCTTTGCACCAGAATCGACAGTTTTGTTTATTTACCGCACCACTCAGATGAAAGTGAGCCTCATCGGAGAAGATGATTTTCTTGTTCCAAGGCAAAATCAGCAAATTCACGACGTTTACGGTGATCCAATGGCTTCAGTTCTTGATTGAGAACAATTTTATGTGGATATGCAAACCCAAATCGTTTCTCAAAATCCGCCAGGTTGTGGTTTGAGACAGTCCCAATTCTTGAGAACGTCTTGGAATCGACAAATTACGGTCTTCAGCAACACTTGCCTGAACGGCAGCAATATTTGCATTACATCGAGCGAATCTTTGTCTTATCGGCACTTCAACATTATGTAAAGAAGTACGCTCAAAACTTTCAACAATTCGACGTATAGCGAGCACACTTGGACGATTATTACGACAATAAAATGGCAAAAGTGCACGAAAAGTTGCAATTGGAGAATGATTATTTTGATAATAAATGTGAATAATTTGTAAACGTTGTTCTTGCGTATATCTCACCATGATGAAATTGTAAACGCTACTGAATACAATGAAACAAAAAATGACAGATTACAAATGGCCGAAACGTCACTTATAAATCATACCATTCCTATTGGAAAACCCTGTACAATGATGTTAAAGATTATCATTTTATTATTATATAATTAAAGTTTTCTTGCAAATAAGATAATTGTAAGTTAGTTATATAAGTAATACATGTAGTCAATAATGTTAACCATGTAAATGAATTTGAAAAAAATATGTTTTGGTTATGTAAATATTACAGCTTGAACTTAAGTTATATAATGTAATACTTAAGAATTAACCAAGGGCGCTTAAGGAGTCAGGTTATTTGGGTGCTACCTATAAACCGAACAAAGTTAGGTTTATAGTGTATACCAAGTGAAATGTGTAATATCGGACTTCCGGAAAACGGAAGAAGGATAATAAAATCATAGACTGAAGGAGAAGGTGGTCTAAATTATAAATTCAATAAAGTTAAGTAATTTATTAAAGGAATTTTATTTAAAGAATAAACTGAATGGGAATAAAAAGCTTACAATATGTAGGAATACCCTGTGTTACTGATTTGAGACATAGACAATTATTTACTGTGCAAATACCACATGTTCTAATTTGCTAACTGTTGAGAACTATAATATATAACCACGTATAGCAAAACACACCGGATAATAAAACGTGTCAACGTTATAGGTATAGATCTAACAGGATAAATTTTAACGAGTTCGTAAACATTCCAATTATTTTATCTTTTCGGTAAATGTCAATCGAGTTTATATCGATTGCATCTTAAAATTTGTTATATATACAAGAATAATATGTTTTATATTATCTATATTTAAAAATATTAATTCAATAAGTTCTATTTTATCCTTATAATAATAATAAATACGTAATCAAATATTAACTTTTAAAAAGCTTATCCTACAACAATATAACGATTTGTAGAAATAGAGAAACATCAGTTTAACGAGATAGATACTCTTTATCGTACCGTTGTGGGGGTGGTATCTAACTGGAATTAAAAATTATTGGTTTAAATTTTATGCAAGGGTATAATACATAAATCTGCCCCTTCCAAATCCATCTACATAAAAATTACATAATAAACATTATGTATTATTTTTACAACAATTCGTTAAAATAACAACAATAATAATTTCGAGATAATCTATTGTATGACATGAAACCTTTTTCTAAGCTTTTTTGTTACGTACGATCATAATGAAATACTCTAATAGTACATAATACAATAATATTTTTATGTATTTCTTTGTGGATAATAAAGTTTTTCAAAAGAAATACAGATAAAAAAGCTTATCGATGTATTTTTCCTCGTATTGTGGAAAATGTTATCAATTATCTATCTGTATGTGCGTGTGTGCGTCTACATTTATTATATTATTATGATAAGATAAAATTTCTATTGACTTAATTGAATTAGAGATGAGGGGGAAGAAATTGGTACCTCCTTTTATATATAGTTTTCATTTATTTACTTTCGAGCTTTTAAAATTTATTTTTTTGTTTTTACGTCTTTTGATGACAAAGTGTCTAGCATCTAGTCGGTAACAAGTTGTTTATGATCAATATTTTTACTTATTTAGATAAAATAGTAACTTTTATATTTTGGGTATGGTCATATTTTCTACGGACATGTTTAGTTCTGTTGATGCTGTAGCGGAGCACTTTATGAATTTAATATTAATAATAAAAAAAAAACACAAATTTTGTTTTAATTCTAACATGAATACACTTTTAATTAACTAAAAGTATTTTTTTTATTTGCTGGTAAGTGATTTGTGGCTGCTATGTTGCTCCGTTGGAATCCCAAAATTGAATAGGCAGAAGATAATTTTAGTTTTTGTCTTCTTGCCGATATCCAAAAAAATCTCAGAAATCCACATCCGGATTTTCTGGTTTTTAAAATTGATTTTCCATGCACCAAAATATTTTGGTGCCCTCGTTTTAAAATTATGTTTAAGCAAACATAATCCTTTGCTATGCCATCTCTTGTGCGATGGCATGGTGGTGCATAAGCGCGTTTTACATGACTTTGATTTTGCACAATCAATACGATGTTTATGCATCTCTAAATGATTTGATTGTAGAGGTATTATCATGAAATTGTTGTGTTACCAAAATATAATTTTTCTATCATAATTTGCTTACACAAATTTCGTTATGTACAAGTGTTGTAGTACGATTATCAACGTGGTGAAAAATTCGTGAAATCAAAAATTCAATATATGGGACCGGAAGTCATGCTTTAATTTTGTGATTTTTATGTTTTGTAGTACTGGGTAAAAAAAATATTGTAGAACTCGATTTTTGTTGTTGTTGTTGTGGTTGCATAAGATGCAGTCGCTCAAAAATTTAAGAATTTGTTGAAAATGGTGATGCATTTATACAAATATAAAAAAAGGGATTTATCCGAAAAATATAAAATAGAGCTCATTTTAAAGGTAAAAGAATAAGGATTAAGAAAATATTACAAAAATAGTATCATCTTTCAGTTTTTAATTTTCAAAATGGCCACCAAACTGGTTTTTTTCAATTTTCTGAAAAACTTATTTTTTTTTTCCAACATACCAAACAATTGAGTGATATTTTTTGTGTTCTTGCAAAACACGTTTTAATATCATGACCTACTCTACTTCTGTATATAACATTTCTAATTTTTTTAAGCTTTATTTTATTTTCACTCCAACTCCAACTTCACTTTATTTGCATTTTCTTGCAAAATACAACTAAATAAGATCACCAACTCTTTATATAGATAAATTTAAATTTAAAACAAAATTTATTGTTAAATTTTTTTTTTTATTAAAAATTAATTTAGAAATTAATTACATTTGAAACCTAATATAATCTTCACTATTTGCATATTTCTTAAAATTAATGTAACCTTCTCCTGAAGGAATAACTCCATGGAAATCGCGAGTTCCTTTTACAGTTTCCAATTTTTCGAACCTACTGGCAAGTTGGATTTTTTTCGAGCTATATTCAATGTCAGAACAAGACTCAAAAACTATATCAGTCTTTAAAGTTTTAGCCAAATTCATCAGTGAGACTGGCTCTGGACGCCATTCTCTTGATAGTACCTGCTACTCCATCGCATGGTCCCTTTCCATGTGCTGTGGTATGAAAATGTCATTCACGATTGAATCCGAAATCCTCTTTGTGTTTCATTATATTCACCATCAGTAATATAATACTCGTATATTTTGGTTATACTCGTCATTTTAGTTCTCAAGAACTGGATCATTTTTTCGATCAACAGATGAACTGCCGCAGTGACATGACTAAGACAATCCGATATAACAATGAAACTGTAGTGCTGTAATTTTCCATCTACATTTCTGTGAATTACAAATGGATGAATAGTCGCTTGCTTATTATTCCAATGAAAACCCTGCGCTGCATTCTGCATTATAAATGAATAATTTTCTGCAAAGTCACATGAAACAAGTGCTTCTGTAGGCCCGAGAGTAAGTCTGTTATTTTTTACGAAGCTAGATTGTTGAAGTGAAATGAAGTAATGAGGAATCAGGTTTTCCAGCTGCTTTTTGACGTAATCCAAAAATTCTTCGAACGGGTTTGAGTACTTTTCCAAATTGCATCTGTCAGTTGAAATCTATTGACTGAATGATAAATCAGCATCCTCGTAGTTCTTTTCCAGAAAAGCGTTTTTCAAATATTCTCGAAATAAACTTGGACAATTAGGATCCTGGCTTAGGATCTGGACATAAAATAGATGAAATGCAATCTTGGTATTTTGATATCTTTCTATTTGTAATAGTTTCTATTTTGGTTCCATAAATAATAAATTTTACATTTTGATGTATTGTAAAAACGCACATTGTATGCGTTCCACTGATTTCTGGTTGCACACAGTTTTTAGGACGAAGCAAGCAAAATTTGGAAAATCCGATTTTTTTTGACTCGTCATTCTAATGGACAATCGTGTATCCCTCGTAGCATTCTTTTAATGTACTCATCATTAGACTTTTCTGAACTTTAACTTTTCCAATAGTTAAGCGTTATATCGTTTTTTCCTGGCATTATCCGACTGACTTCATCATCGTTATAATAATCTATCACTGATTGCTTTAGTTCATCGCTTATTCGTTTCCCAGTTTTAGGTACAGGAAGACCAAGTGGGCAGTTCGTTTTTTGAATATATTTAGCTTTATGCATCAAGTATTGTGTTGTGTTGACCTCCTGTTGACCACTTGTTGTATGGTTAGTGACTACGGCATTGTAGTCAGCAGCTGTATCTTATCACAATGTTTCTCCAATTGTTGGAATTTACTTTTCAGTTGATCCATAAATTCGTCATATAAATTAGCCTTCATTGCGTTGTCTACTGATTGATTCACAACGGGCTTGATTCCAGGAATCAAACATGATGATGTTGACGGTACTATTGCAGCTAAATTGGTTAATTTTTGGTAAAATATCTAGTCAAATCTCATTGATTTTTTGAAAACGCTCGCTTTTTGTATTTGGCGTTCTTCACTATCACTCCTAATGGAATTTATTTCAGATTCTACTGCAGTTGATGGCGATTTCGGCGTAACTGCGAAACTTGATGGTGAAGAGGGTTATGTATTTGTTTCAATTTTTCGCCGTTTAAAAGAAATGTTCGCATAACAAGTTGTACAAATGAATAAATTTTAATTTCTTTCAATCGAAGTCGGCTAAAAATTCATAATATATTTATACACTTTTCGTAAATTTTTAGAACACTTCGAGCCAACAAACGGCTTACAACACTTTTTAATTTCACTCATTACTTAATTCAAGTAATACAAATTCACTATATGATAAAGGATAAACTAAAATTTGAATTTTATTTAAGTCAGTAATACTTACTTTTACACTTTAAAATTAGAACTACCTAAATATTGATTTTGACTCTTATTTATACCAAAAATTTAAAACTAGAAATGTATACCTGAAAAATGTACCTGAAAAATTCCTTTTAAAAGGAGGACCAAAACATTTTGTGTAGTAAATATACGGGGCTGGGCATTAAAAATAATTAGTTTTATTATTCATTAGAAGTAATTTTTACCTCTATTTCGAAAAATTGAAGCAACAATTAAAAACAAAAGATTATTCGATACCGATAATTTTATAAAGAAAAATAGTAGGTCATGATTTTAAAACGTGTTTTGCAAGAAAACAAAAAATATCACCCAATTTTTTTTGGTATGTTTTATAGAATGGCGAACAAAAAAATAAAAGGTAAGTTTTTCAGAAAATTGAGAAAAACCAATTTGGTGGCCATTTTGAAAATGAAAAACTAAAGATGATACTATTTTTGTAATATTTTCTTAATCCTTATTCTTTTACCTTTAAAATGATCCCTATTTTATATTTTTCGGATAAATACTTTTTTTTATATTTTTATAAATGCATCACCATTTTCAACAAATTCTTAAATTTTTGTCCGACTGTATCTTATGCAACAACAACAACAACAAAAATCGAGTTTTACAATATTTTTTTTACCCAGTACTACACATTCAAAACATAAAAATCACAAAATTAAAACATGACTTCCGATCCCATATATTGAATTTTTGATTTCACGAATTTTTCACCATGTACAAGTTATTATATACAGTTTGCGTATACGAGATTGTTGTATATTTTGGAATAATTCTTTTATGGAGAATTGTCCGTTTATAAAGAATTATGTCGGAGGATTGGTCGTTGAGAATTAATTATACGAAGTTTCGTATAGTTGAAGAAACTATCCGCTACAGTTATATACTGTGTATTTCTAAATTAAAGATAGTAAACCCAAATTGTACGCACATGGTATTGAAACAGGAGTTTATTACTAACTACTTAATTTTTACTGCGCTCTTCTTCACAAATAATTAGGAGCCATAAATTACCAAAGCAACCTAGTTTATTAAAGACTTGAGGTAAATAAATGAGCTTTTATAGAGTAATAGTGCTGCTAACGCTACTAAGGTTAATTAATAATAAAAAAAACCACTTAGCTAAAAAACTAACGAAGAACCAAACTAATGCGATGTTGAGTAATAAACTTAAAAAGATTAATGCTAAACTGAAACGGTTAATTCCTCTAGCAAAGGAGAGGTATTTTAAGGCTCATTTTACTGCTGTTGAGCACTAATAAAATTACTTCAATTGCAGCTGGAGATAATAAAATTGAAAATGATCCATCTAAAATGGCCAATATTTTTAATGAATACTTCATCAATGTACCTACTGAAATTTTTAATGCTAATCATGAATTCATTCATTTAAATGAGTCTGTTAGACATAACATAATTTTCTCGAACTGCAAAAATCAGAATCTTTTCTTTTGCCTAGTTTGTGAAGAGTAAATTTTTTCGATTGTTCGTGATTTAAAAAACAGAACTTCATACGGCTTTGACGAAGTTTCACATAAAATTATCAAAAATATAATTAGTAGTGTTGTTCATATGTTGGATTATATTTTTAATGCTTGTTTGTCAAAAGGGGATTTTCCGGAACTGCTTAAAGTTGATGCTCGATGTATAAACTAGCAGAAAATTCCCAGCAGAAAAATGTGTTTTTGCTATTCACCACTAGAGGCATCACTATCACCAAAAGGAAGAATTTTCTGCTGATATTTTTTGAATCCAGCAGAAATTTTTTGAAATTCTTAAGCAAACCAATAATTCTCAGCAGAAAGTTTTATAAAAAATCAAAGCATTTACGAAACATGAATCACAACTGGCGCCAGTAGCATTCCATACATTTTTGAAGTCATTTTCAACTCCAATTGTGATACTTATGTTGCTCGTTTATGTAGACTATGATTTCAGCTATCATAAAAACATATACCCAGAGTGCTACCAACATGTATTTGCATTATTATGATTATGATAATTTTAGTATATTTTGAGAGCCTTTCTTTTTCCTAAAGAAAATTTCACTTTTTTTGGCTCAAAACGGTTAAACATATATTTTCTCTTCTGTTTCATAAATGGTTTGTTTTTTTATAAAACTTTCTGCTGAGAATTATTGATTTGCATAAAAATTTCAAAAAATTTCTGCTGGTTTCAAAAAATTACAGCACAAAAAATTTCCTTTTTGTGATAATGATGCCTCTAGCAGTGAATAGAAACAACACATTTTTCTGCTGGAAATTTTCTGCTATCTTATACAGCATTTAAAGTTGGTGTTGTAAGCCCGTTTTTCAAAAAAGGTTCTCAGTTAGATAAGAATAACTACCGCCCTATTACTCTTCTGAGCACTTTTTCTAAAATTTTCGATAAAATAATTAAGCATAGATTGTTAGACTATCTCGATAAAATTAAGTTTCTCGACTCACGACAGTATGGTTTTATTAAGAAATCTTCAACGGAAAAAGCCTTAACCCTTTCACTTCCCTTGTACATCTGTACGTACTCGAACATCGACTTTCCGAAGCTGTAGCTTATGCAATTTTATACTCTTTCCGCTCATTCATGTTTTGTTTGGTTTTTGTAACTCTTTTTTATTTCTAATGAAAAGAAACACAACTAGATTGAAATGTTATGTGATAATTAAATAAACTGTGAAGGTGTGCACCACGTTAAGTTAGTCTTTAAAACTGACAGGTTTTAAGTTAATTTAATTGAGGTTTGAGGTAACTGAGTTAAGTCAAATAATGTTTTTTATTCTCATAAAGGTGCACACATTTTTATTTTAACGTATATTTGTTGTATTTAGTGACAATTCATTACATTATTCGCAAATAAATATAATGTACATGTAGATGTACAAATAGATTCAAAGGTTATGTTCTTCTCCATGTACAGTACATTAGTATGTACAAAGTGA
Organism: Nephrotoma guestfalica; assembly: GCA_963691935.1. Taxonomy (NCBI): domain Eukaryota; kingdom Metazoa; phylum Arthropoda; class Insecta; order Diptera; family Tipulidae; genus Nephrotoma; species Nephrotoma guestfalica. The sequence goes on from OY829915.1 coordinate 248,309,486, forward strand.
GCCAAAGGAATAAAATTTTCCTAAGAAAGCTTACTATTATTTTATCCGTTTTACAATTTTATAAGTTCTGGTAATATTAAAATTATAATTGCATTCGTATTATTTTGGTTGTAGTTCAAAATGGCTCGTAAATATAGTACGGATGAAGAACTTGTTGCCTTTCTAAACGAAAGCGATGATCCTGATGCTATGGATGAAGATGAAGAGCCAATTGGTTTTTGGGATTTTGACACTATTTCTGAAAGTACTCTCATTACTAACAAAAAACCAAAACTTAAACCTAGAATTGAAGTCGAACAAACTGTGGAGGACAATTATCAAATTTTAAAGAACGAACCGCCTAATGCTGGAATGGTCATCGCCGGAGTATCGAGCGAAGACGTACTTTCAATTTCGGAAAATATCAATTTCGAAATGATAGATGAAATGAATTTCGAAAAATCTGGTGAAATTCCAAATCCGAAAAGCTCGTTCTCGAACGTTACTGATCGGTCTCGTATAAAATGGAAACGCACAGAACTCATACGCTCTGAAATACCATACCAACCGTCGTCAAATCATCCACTCGAAACTATTCATCGAAATTCATACGTTTATCGGATATACCAAATTTCCCCAAGTGCATATGTATTGGAGCAGGCTAATCAAAATTGAACAGATAATGAAAGCTATGACGAGAAATAGGTGTTAGTAATTGCGAACGAATTTCCACGTAGTAAACAATTTGGCAATTCCAAAAACCAATAAAGATGCATTTTACAAAGTTCGGCCAATAATAAACTCTGTAAGAGAGAGATGTTTACAGATTCCACTCGAGAAAAATCTCTGTATCGACAAGCAAATGATACCTTTTAAAGGTACGTTATCCGTAAAACAATACATGAAAAGCAAACCGTCACCTTGGGGATTACAATTGTTTGTGCTGTGCGGTAAATCCGGCCAACCGTTTGATTTTGTAATATACGAAGGTTCAAACACAGAAATTTCCGATAGTGTTCAACGAAAGTTTAGCTTTGGTGCAGCAGTGGTTCTTCAATTAATTCAACGAATCAAAGAGTCGGGTTTCAAAATATTATAGGAACAGGAGAAATAAATTTAATTAAACGATGGAATGGATCAACTAAACGCTACATAGAGGTTCTACAGTCGAAAATTGTTAGATTGTATAATGAATTCATGGGAGGAGTAGATTTATTGGATCAACTTATCCAATATTACAGGACGTTCATTAAATCCAAAAAGTGGCCTTTTAGAGTATTGACTCATTTGTTGGATTTTGCCATCTGTGCTAGCTGGATTGAGTATAAATCCAGTATACAAAAGCAAAACAAACCCAAGAAAGAGATTCTTGACTTATTGGAGTTCAGGTTGCATGTGGCCCAGTTTCTTATGAATTCGTTCGCCAACATAATAAAAAGAGATCGCCCACCATCCGATATAACTAACATTGAGTCTCCGACAAATTCATTCAGAACTCACTGTGAAGTACGCCCGATTTTCGACACTAGATATGACCGTGTCGATCATTTCCCGGAATTCACTCAAAACAAAGAGACTACGAGATGTAAATATGAGGGATATGGATTTCGTACTCATGTGTTTTGTACCAAATGTGATGTGCACCTTTGCTTGATAAGAGACAGAAATTGTTTTCTGTTATTCCACAAAAAGTGATATGATTTTTAAATTTGACTGAAATCGAACGCTTATTATTATTTAATTAGTATTTTATTTTATATAATTTTTTTATATTGTTTTTATTTTTAATGAAAATGTGATATTTTAAATGAATTATTATAATTTATAATTAGATACAGTTTCATTTGTACATGTATATGTACATTAGAAAAACCTACCCCGATGAATTTTTTTCCTATTTTTAATTTATATAACCTTCGAATAACCCAAAATATGGCCTAAAAAAATTTACTTCTCCTGGTTTTAATTCGGAACTGAAAGGGTTAATAGCATTTTTGTCGCCTCTGCACCGTAATTTGAATATTAATTTAAAATCTTCATTTTATTATCGAAGCTATGCAATATTGGTATAAGAGGTGTTGCTTTGAATTTGTTTAAATCGTACCTTGTCAATCGTAAAATAGTTAATGTTGGAGTTCCACAAGGATCAGTTCTGGGGCCATTGCTATTTCTAATCTATTGTAATCAATTTTCAGCCTGGATTTTACTATCTGAACTTTTTACTATCTTAGGAATATTTGTAGTCCGGAATTCCTAAAACGCATGTATTATGCACTAGTTGACTCGCATTTGCAATATGAAATTACTTGTTGGGGCGGAATTTAACTATCCAATATTAGACCGTTGATGTCCGTTCACAAAGTAGTGTACTCACTGTGGAAGGCAAAAAAAAGTTTAAAAAGGTCAAAGCTATCAAACTCATCGATAAGGAAACCAGATGGTCACTAGGCCAGAAGTAACTTAGAAAAGGCTATCGGTTTCTCTAACCATCTACAAAAAGTGTTCACCTCCAACGAACAAAATAATGAATGCGTAGTACCACAGTTTACGAAGGACGAGTCGAATCCAAATCCAGTAAAATTTAAATGGAAATGCGTCAAAACGATTATCAAAAACAGTATCAATCTTAAGAAAGCGCCGGGCCGTGATCTAATAACTGGAAAATGAACAAAGAATTACCAGAAAGATGCATAAAATATCTAACATATATTTTGAACGCGATTATGAGATGTGGATACTTCCCCAAAAATGGAAATATATCAAATTATCATGATTCCTAAGCCAGGTAAAGACGAAACCGAAGTCTCGTCGTACAGGCAAATAAGTCTACTTCCGATAATTTCAAAGCTTTTTGAAAAGATGATGACTACAAAAACTAATATCGGTATTACCTGAAGGTCGCATTAAAGAACAGCACGGCACAATAGAACAGAAACGATGTTTAGCAAAAATAAGTTTTTAACCATAAAATATTACCAATTGACCTAATTCTTTCTTTAGCATGAACTTAGATGTACAATTGAGGGATTAATACTAGTTTATTAAAATTACACCGATCGCTAAGTTTAATTGCTTTACGCCGTAATGACGATTATTTTTGGAAAATTTAATGTCACTAGATGGCAAATTACAAAATAAATAGTGTGTCCAAGGTAAATGGTTATTAATTTATTATAATTTGCAATGTTTAAATCAGCAACAATGAAAAATAATAAATTTATTAATTAATTTTACACATATAAACAATATAAATAAAGTTTAGTAAGCAAATTATATGAAATTATGGTACTCAAACTTATTAAAGAAACAAACCAGTACATACATCTAGGGGCATTTAAATATCGATACTAAAAATGAAATTTGTTTTTCTCAGTACCATACAGCTTTAATAGCTTAAATGCTGCTAATAAATGATTTTGTATTGAAGGTTTCAATCAGAGTTCAGATTATACCTACATTTATTTAGTATTTACTTAAAATGTATTTCGCTAATTATGGGAAAGCAGAACTTTCGATACGGTTGAAATACATTATGTTATTGGTGTGATAAAGATTGTATACGTCAGGCCGTAACATATCCTTAAGTGATCATCAATTTGGTTGGCCATGATCGGGAAACAATTTAAGAAAAGTAGAATTGCCACCACTCACCACGTTTAAATAGTGGAAATAGAGTTTTGTTAAAAAGAATATTCCATTATCGTGATATTCTCTATTCACAAAAGCCCGTTTCAACTTTTTATTCACGTTGGCTAGGCGGTGGACTAAATCGATTTTAGAATTTTCTTTTTCTCGTGTAATAACATTCATTGATAGGTATTTAGCAGAGATCGTAAATATTTTCCATTGAAAAATCACAAAATTGTTCCCTTTGATATTCTTCATGTAATAAGCTTGTAGGTTGAGATGTAAAAGTTCCGAGAGAAATGAAACTCGATTTTCTTCTCAACTTCACTGCCACTCATAGTTTATATACATTCGGTGTATATTGCTTAGGGTTCATACTCGGTTGCTTTAACAAGTGTTTACCCAATGGAACTCCCTAATCGAATCTAAAGTTGTTTTTATCAGAGCCTCATAATATTTGACACGAAAGATAGAAGCTTAGAAACTTTATATTTTAAAAAATTTAGTGAAAGTTTATTATACGCCGATTGCGTTCATTGTCCGATCTAACCTCACACCCCACTTTTAGCTATGTGTGCCTTCCCCGTGGTGATATGCTAAGTATATACTAAGATCTCGTTGTTTGAGGACCCGGTTGAGGTTATTCTAAATTAAATGGCGTTGACTAGATTATTTGACATTTACAAAAAAACCTATACATTCGCTACAAAAAATGATTTACACATTTAAATTATTTTCTTTCTGAAATGCAACTAGATGTCAGTAAACAGATGATGCATAATGAATTTTATCTTGTGAATGCAGATAATTAAAAGTGAAAACAGTGATTGGAAAATAATTGTTGTTACAATCACCGTTGTACCAATCACCAAAAACTACTTTACCTATATTGACAAACAGTGTTAATAAAAAAATATAGTGGTACAATGATCAAAACAATTCAACTTTCATATATCAATTGGTCCGAGCAGAGTCGCCTGTCTAAGATTTCCCAATATATTTTCGGATTATTTGAAATTCGTTATTTGGCCAATTTTTGAAAAATGTACACTTCTTCATGCAATTAATTTTCATCTTACGCAGAAAGTGACCTAAAATTCTTCAAAATAAATAAATTTTCCAGCGCACTGCGAAAAAAATATATTTACTAATCTTTAATTATAGAGTAATGGCTTGATGAAATTAACACTCGTATTCCTTCACGCAAATCCATCGCGTATCACCCCTCATACAGCATCCTAAATTTAGTGTTATAAGTTCGTAGATAAATCACTGTTAGAAAAGCATCGCACACAAAGCACGATAATAAACCAAACGAGCTTAAATCGATTTATTTATATATTTTCCACAAATATTTACCTTTATATTTACAAATCAAGCGCAAAAAATCACAAATGGCTTGTTTATGTTTGCCATAAGATACATAAAAAGCATAAGAACGTATAAGAGAAATGTCTTTAATAGCATCATCGGAATGAACGCAATCAACGAAGTTTTTTATTTTTGTTGATAAGTAAAACGAAATCTTATCTAACATTCATAGATAATTTATAATTTTGTTTGCGGGAACGTATTAGGATTCTCCGAGAACATAGCGAGTTTAGACATTAATTAAGATAGTAGTGCCTAAATTTAGCACTGTATATATTAATTCTCTCTCCTGAAAATCCTCATAATTTATTTACATTTCAGCAAATGTGTGCTGTAACACATTTTCACTAACGTCAATAATAATCTATCCCATGGGAAATATGTGTATACGGCTGGTTTCGTATACGGGGCACGACTTCTGGGAATCATGTAAATTATCTTACATGCGTGTAAATTGTGCCTGTAAGCGAAATTTAATGATTTTAATTAATGTTTAAATTGTTACACGTGTTTGTTTGCGGTATGTGTTGATAAACCATTTTAATCCTAAATATTTACATAATCAATCTGTTGACAGAAATAAAATTATTAAATTAAATCTGTTTACATATACGAAACTATTTTCATGAAGGTAATTCCGAGGGACCAAATATACGGAAAAAAAATAAAAATTCTCAAGAATTTAGGATAAAGGATTTTCTAGAATTTATAAAACTACTGTACAGTATTCTAATCAAAATCTATATTGTGCCTAGATCAAATGTGCTAGTAAGATAAGGCATTGATTATGGTGAACGTATATAGGATTAAACCTTATCAGAGAGATACATGGTTTGGGATTATACACCATTTATATTCGAATAAAAAAGGAAAATTTTAAAACGAAAATTGTCTATATCCTAATTTGCTTTTTATATTTTTCGTCAACTGTATAATACTTTTATTATTCTATTTTCGAGATATATCACAAGTATGTGTATCGTCTTGGGAATTCAAAACTTCACATAATTTTCAAAATTATATATTTTACGTTTATAATCAAATTTACATTTATCCGTACGTACGGTATTGTAGATGCAAATCCACGTGAATTTAATAATATTGAGTTGTGATACTCGTACATATTCGAGCAATCAAATGAAATTCGTTGCTTAGTGACGCATATGGATTAAAATGAGGATTTATATCAATATCATCGCGCGGATAACGAATTTATTTTTATGACAGCTGATTAGTGATACATTTTTAATCTAATCAGCAATTATCTGTATAATATTTTAATATGCTGTTTAAATTAACAGAAACACTCCAGTTGAAAAATGATGCGACAACACCTCCCGTCACCCGTAACTGGAGTCTTGGTGGTACAGAAGTAGGACATGTCGATAAGATAGTTAAGTATAACTGGAGTTAGCAAAGTGAATACTATAAAGCTAATCAAAAATTTGGCAGGCTTAACACTACGATGGTGCTTTTGAACTTTGGACTTGATAGCTATTGGAAACGTTTGTATTTCTATTTCGCTTACTAGTTAAATTAAGGTAAGATAGTAAAAATTATAACAAAACATTAAGTTGGTGAAAAATACTTCAAAACGCAAATTTGATATATGGGGCCGGAAGTCCGTATGGAATGGAAGTCCACCGGAAATTTGGAATATTTCCATCAATATGAAAAAACTCATTTATAATTCCGACCCATGAGAGGAGATGTAAATCAGATGTCTTCAATTATAAAAAAGGAAAGTATTGTAAAACATTTTTGTTTCGGTTAATATTAAATTATTTTTCTGTTTCCTTTTTTAATTCTAATTTAGTAGAATGATATGAACTTTATTCTTTAAGCTAAGTGGGAAAAATTTGGCAGATTTTGGTCTTCCCTCGCCGAATCGGGAGAGTCCATCAATTGATGCTTTAGAAGCGACACTGGGACGCCCATACGATGTCAACCAATTGAGTGCTTCATATCAAATAATCTTTCAAAAGTAGTTCCCGACCAGCGACGTGCCTATGATAAAACAATAAATAGCGTCAGAAATAAAAAAGACAAAATATTGTTCATCGACACTCCTAGTGGAACAGGCAAACTCATCTTGATCATCTTAATTTTGGCTAAAGTAAGATCAACAGATTTTGTTTAATACTAATTATTTAAATTACCACTGGAGAGGTTTAAAAAATCAGATTGAGAACTATGTATATACGGTTGTAAATTATTTTTAATTCTAACTTTTTATTACATTAAAATTCTTTTTTATATAAAATTTACTGCTGCCTAAGCAATTTAAACACACAAAGAAATTCAAAAATACGTAAATATGAGTACCAGACTGGTTTTTTGCATATTGTGTTTTCAACATATTCCCGGGCTTTAACGATGTCGCACATCCGCTAAAAGCTGGTTCCTTCTGGTCGCGCTAATAGAGACAGGGACCTGTGAGTGGCGATACATTTCCCCCTTAATTTGTTCACAAGCCAAATGACTCCTATTACTACGACGCTCCAAAATAAGATGTGGATCATCGCGTAATGGTGAATGTGATGAACGTTTTGGAGATAAAAAGCAACGTCCTCGTCATAACGTGCTTGTCCAAGATTATTGGGCTTCGGCTGGCAGGTGTAAGGTTTTAATTTTGAAGTCGACCATTCACTCTTAGTATTCCATTATTATTTATAATTGGGTTCAAAGATAAGAGTCTATTTCTTTTTTCTAAATGCTATGTCTGCCGGATTTTCAATTGACCTTACATGATGTCATGTAGTTGTAGGCAGCATACTTTTTATTGCAGAAACCCTATTGGCCACAAACGTTTTAAATCGGTTGGGCTCCCCTCTAATCCAGCATAATGTAAGAGTTGAGTCAGTCCTGGCGTAAGTCTTGATGTCATTGAGTTTCAGGGCAGATTGAGTATGGCTTATAAGTTTCGCTAATAGCAAGGCTGTGTTAAGCTCCGGGCGTGGGATTGATAATTTTGGTTTGATAGGAGCGACTTGTGTCGTTGCTGTGAGTAGGTGTGTTGTAATGTGGCCCATATTGTCAGTTGTTCGACAGTATACCAACCACCGCAGCATACACAGACTCGGATGCGTCGGAAAATCCATGCAGCTCAATTGATGATTCTGTTGTTGTGTCAATCCACCGAGGAATCATTATCTGCTTCATTATAGACATTTGTTCCTTCTAGTTCATCCATCTAGCGTTTAGTGTCGTTGGTAGGCAATCATTTCATGGTTCCTGCATCATTAGCTTGGCCGTGATGGTTATTGGTGACAACCACCCTATGGGGTTCGAATAAATTGGATGAATCCGACAAGAATGATCGCTTGGTTTGTTGACCGTGTGATAGTTGCAATCTTGAGACATCGAACTCAAATGCATCTGTAGAGGGATGATACACGATCCCTAAGGTTTTTACGCTGTCGGATAGTTTGGTTTGTACGTTGCCTTTATGATGTAATTCGCCTGGGATATGTTCCAAAATTTGCTCGGAAATGGAAGTGCATGTTCTCGGGTTCAAACTACCTTCCTCCGCGAGTTCCTTTAATTCCTTTATAGTTGAAAATGCTTCCTCCATAGTATCACTTCCAGTTAGCATGTCATCAACATAAAAATTCGACTACAGGATCTTGGATGCTGTTGAATAAGTGCTGCTACCATCTTGCGCCAGTTGCAACAAGGCTCGTACTGCTAGGAAACGGGCTGTGGTAGTTCCATAGGTAACCGTGTTCAATCTGTAGGTATCCATAGGTTTAGCGGGATCGTCTCTCCATAATATTTTCTGATAATCTCAATCTGCCTCATGAATCCATACCTGTCTGTAGATTTTCTCGATATCTGCAGTGAGTATGAATTTATGCCGTCGCCATCGGAGCAAGATGTCCGCAAGGTCTTGCTGCAGTTTTGGGCCAGTCATCATTAAATCATTTAATGATACTCCCGTGGTGGTCTTCGCTGAAGCATGGAACGCAACTCGGAGTTTGGTTGTTGTACTGCCTTTCTTGAGCACACCATGATGTGGTATGTAATACCTTTGATTCACATTGATTTCATCAGGCTTCTCTCGAACTAACTCCATGTGCTTTAGATCCAGGTCCTCCAGCAGGAACTGGTGATACATCTGCTTGAATGATGGATCCTTTGTACATTTTCTCTCGAGCCATTCTTCTTGACCCGTCTAAGTTGTGCTGGCTTGGTTTAAAAGGAATCCTCACCGTGTACCTTCCGTCTGGATTGCGCCCCAGATTTTCTTTAGAGAATTTTTCGATTTTTATCTCCTCTTCGGTGAGATTTCTTTCTTCGGGAATATTTTCATTCTCAATGAACAATTGTAATTGTTCTTGGATGTCCTTTGTTGTCACCATACAGGTTGTTGTTTGATGATCATTCTTCCCCAGATTGCCAATTATGACCCATCCAAATTCAGTGTTTTGAGCCATGGGCTCATGATGGTTGCCCTTTATGATGTTGTCGGTAATCATTAACGGATAGTTATCCGCTCCAATCATCAAATCGATTGGTTGCGAGCGATTGTAGTGGGGAACGGCTAATTGTATTGCTTCGAGATGCTTCCATTTACTTTTGTCAATGTTGGTTTCGGGAAGCTGTTGAGTGAGCTTTCCAGAAAAAATTTTTCAGAAAATATTGGGCTTAGCTTGGTTTTGATAGAATGTCTGCAACGCCAGCCTTATTTCCACCTATGCCAGCAATATTCACGTTGGTTTTTCTTTTGTTTGCATTCAATAGATGAGCTGCCTTTGATGATAATAAGATGGCTTGGGACCCTGAGTCTATCAAGGTTCTTAAAGTAGCGACCTGTCCATTGCTTATAGTTACTTTGATTAAGCCGGTGGGTAATAACACAGGTCCTTGTTGATTGGTCAGAAGAGTTTGACTTATATTCTTGCTCGAAAACGCTGTCCATTGCACACCATACATCTTATATATTTACACTGACCTCTATTATGTGGTGCGAGGCAATGTTCGCAAAGGTTTCATTCATTTACTAGCCTTGCTCTGTCTAACGTTGGCATTTTCCGGAATTGCTCGCATTGCTTTAATCCATAACGTTCTCTACAGGTTTTAACCCAACAATAGGGGCTGAGCGTGGCGGTATCTATATACTTTAGTGGGGGCACGAATGGAGCGTTGCGGCTGTTTTTGTGCTGCCCATTGCTTCTAGTGACTGGAACCTACTCTCCATGATATCGAAATATTCTGATATTTTTGGTATTTCCGTTGGATTGGATACCGTTGACTCGTAGAGCCTGGCAGATTCTGAATCCATTTTTTTCCATCAGGTTGAATGTTACAACTGACTCATACGTAGAGCTCAAATTTAGCCGCTCTATGTTGTGTAACATTTCCTTCGCGGAGTCGTGGAGATTTCGTAACGCCCCGATAGTTACAAATTGTATCGTTGGGAGTGACAGCAATGAATTGAAATATTTGGCAGCTAGCAGTCGTGGATTGTTGTATCTTGACTGTAGCAGGTTCCAAGCCATTTTATAATTTTCGCCTGTTGTTGTTAGGTGACTGATAAATTGTGGTGCACTTTTCTGTAAGTGGGACTTAAGATATGATATTTTTACTGTATTCGAAATATTGGTGTTTCGGTGAATGAGTTCAGTAAATATGCCGTTGAATGAACGCCAATTTTCGTAATCTCCTTCGAAATTTAGCACGTCCAATGTCAGTAATTTGTTTTTTGGACATACTGTTGTTGTCGATGTTGTCGCCTCTCTGGAGCAGCTGAAATCTGATAATCGTGGCTTCCACTTTCTGGTTTCTCGAACACTTTTTGTCAGAAAATTGTTCATTCAACGGTCGTTGTTATTCAATGGAATTGGACGATTTCTCGATTACCACAAATTCAGTCACTTTATTTTTGGGATGGCAATGAACATACCTGTCAGGAATATACTATCGGAATTGCTTATGACTTGGATTTTAGAACATTTTATTTCTATGTTTAATTTGTTGTTCAACACAAATATTATTGAACGATATATCTGTTTTTTTAAATATAGTATCTTTCAGGGGCTGGTTTGGTTTTCCTCGATTTATGAATGAAAATTTATGAAAATTATATTTCTATGATAAGCACAAATTTCATCAGATTAGGGGCCTTTAGAAAATTCTAAAATTAGGCTTAAATTATTTCTGGTTTTTTCTAGAAATCGGGTTTTATTTATTCCGTCTTTCACGCGAAATTTGAAATTCTGTTTTTCCCGTTTTTTCGGCTCCTGGACTAGCACTAATTTCTTCCCGTGAGCACTAATTAGCACAAATTGGGCTTAATCGGTATGCAAAGTTTAATTTTGAAATTCGAAAGTCTCCCTGCTGCAGTTACCCACGTCTGAGAAAGTGTTCAAACTAATGTATGGAAATTAATAAACTTTTATTGTAATGGTAGGTACCTGCCCTACAAAATCTTAGTGTCAATTAATCATAAGGATTTATTATTTTAAAATATTTTAAATAAAAAGTCCAAAAGTTATGTGAGTACAAAAGGCAGAAACCACTAAAGAGAGTACCAATATTATATATGTGTACAGTACGAAAGACAGATTTATCTGAAAAGCAATAAAATTAATCCAATGTTTTATTTAAATAATTGTCAAACGTATGCTCACGTCATCTGTTTTGAAGTTGCTCAAATGAGGCATGTGTTTAATTGAAAAATAATTGAAACGCAAAGCCTACGAACTTCTACAGTTTAAATTAAAAAAATCTCCATAAGCAGACATGGAGAATCTTTGGGACCATGTATAATCAGATAAAGCCTACGACCTTCTCCTTGAACCAATCAGTACGTACACAAAATTTGGTTGAAATCGGTTAAGAAATGTGGATTTGAATAAGATTCATACATACACACACACATACATTTTCTTCATACATAACCTCAGATTATATAGACATTTTCTTTCGACACAATGCTGCAGTACTTTTAGACGCAACTGCGTCGTAACTATTTTTAATGCCTGCTTTGAATCAGAATGTGATACACGATTGCATCGTACAAGACTCGATTGCAGTAAAATTTCTAAGTGTGTAGGCCCGGCGTATCTGGGATCCTTACAGAGTCTAGGCCGTACATTTTAATCCATCAATCAACTAATTTTGTTTCATAATCAGATAGCTACGGCCATAAACTAAAACTAGGAATGAATAAAATTTTCTCAAACAGTGCATGATACATTTTTTGTGTACCTTCCAAGAATACTACTCGTATAACCCCACTTAGATTTTCTTAATAAATTATTAATGATATACCTGAATCTATTCAAAACAAATAATTTTCTTTTATTACATAAATTTCAAGATATACGGAAAGGTTAAACTATGCGATAACAATATTTACAATACCGATAATCATTTAAACATTATAAGATTTTGTATACAAAGTCTATACCATTCGTTTCAAGAGTTTGCTTATAAACGATTATAAATTCATTACCCCTTTCATTAATACTCGTACATTTTGCTTATGGGCTCAAAACCATATATAAATACGTAAAGATTAAAATAATAAAAATATTGACTTAAAGTAAACTTACCTGAATATAAATAACCCTTTGTGCCCATATCGGTACTTGAAGTATCATACGCATTGTTGTGTCCAATTCCATTGGACTCAGTAGCACTACGTAGAAATCCTGCAGCAGCGGGTGGGCATAAAATTCATTTAAAAAATCCATTATTGTGTCAGCATGCAGTGTTGTTGAGCAAACAACAACGTGCTTTTCACTTTGGGCACGATGTGATGAATAGCTGCCGCCTAATTTTTGTCGTTCCATCCATGTGAACGCTAATTGTTCAAACTGTGAATAAAATGGAATGAAACCATTATTACCCGCTGATTTGACAAAATGATTGTACAAAAAAGCATGTAATATAAATTAAAAATTTATACGGTACGGTGTTCTAGTAAATTCATTATAAATCGATTTTGGATAAAAATTTAATATTATTCATTAACCGAAAAGCTTGCCAACATAAAGAAAATATTTATTATTTTTATTTTAAATCAACCCCATAATAATTATGACAACCTTATTTTTACCGCAATACCTAATTATCGATCGAAATTAGAAAATGATATAGAAAACGTTAGAGTCCTTTTTATATCGAAATCCTTACCCTTTTTACTCGGTTGGTTTGTAACACCGCATATAGTGTGATGAAAAGGTGTAAAACATCAGTCACAGGATAAACCTCAATCAAACTCATCATTCTCTCATATATATTGTGGTCTTTAGTGCGTCGCTTTCTCATGTAGATTTAATCGTTACAAAGCTCGATTGGTGGTGTATAACTTGGATAGAATCGCTGGAATGAGGAAAGTCATAATAAACCTGAATAGCGGCTCCACGTCTCATTTTTCAACAACGTTTAACTTCAACATTGTATTAGACATAACCAATAAATCTATAAGAGTATTTTTCAAACAAAGAGACACGATTTTCTTAATTTCCGGTCGGGAAATTGTTTGAAAAGAACAAATAAATTGAGTTCGCTGTTTCACCGAAATATGATTTTTGGTTTGGAAGTAAAATTAATTTCATCGAACCGTCATTATTGTCAGGAAAATTATATTTTAGTGTGGTGAACTTTAAAGAACGCCGCAGTCCTCATTTTTACGGCCAACCAGTAAAGAAACATTGTAATTATTGTGTGACTGAAGTGACTCTGATAAATTTGAATTTTGAGAAATGTTGTCATATTTGTATGGGTTGGTACAACTGTCATGAGTAATGAAAAGCGCAGATATGTTATTATCAGTGTTGTGCGTATTGTCTACAACGCGCAGATAATTAATACTCGTATTCGTATGCTACGCGTGTAGACAATGCATGTAGAAAACTACAGAAATGGCGTCGACAATGTAGAGAATGTAGACAGTGTCGAAAATTATTATTTCTGTTCGCAATCATAAAAATTCTATGATTTCTTTGCTAATGGAACCATTTCAAAATGGAGTTCATTCTTCTTTCTTCACATTTAAAAATTTGACCCTAAGTTACATGATAATGCAGCACAGTTATGTATATGTTATGGTTAAAGTTCGAAGTTGTTCACCTAAACACCCGTAGTATTATGTAATCACCTTGTGAGGATTAAATCGTGGGAATGAGGTGCAGCAACTTACCGCGTGTTCATGACTGTTATGTCGGCCGCCAATACAGAAATGAAACAATAGCAAATAGTCACTTTAAACATAACTTATTTTCTTAATATATGTTATAAGGTTCGGAAAATGGAGTGAGTCGGGAAAATTGATGTTTTTTGTATGTATATGGTTTAGTTTTAGTACAATTCCAAAAAAATGTACAGAATCCCGCGTTAAAAAGTAGAACCGAATTCGTAACCCTAATTAGTGCCAAAATATGACTGTTGGCTTACTGGATACTTCAAGTAATATTTGTTTTCCTTTTATTTCCAATTCTAACATAAGACGTCTACTAGGCTGGACCATTTTACTCTGTTGGGTACTATTGCTTTGATTTCCACCCATGACTTTGCAAGTTAGATCGTCGTTCGACTTTCCCTTCGTGGGTTCAATTCCAGAGACCTTCTTGTCACGTTATTCTTCGACTTCCACAGAATGACCAATCCATCTCCACTATAGCGCTTTCTTATTTCGATCCCAATGACTGCTTAATTCGTTTGCCTAAAGAGCTCATCATTCGTCATTTTGTTGGGCCAGAAGTAGTTCAGTATTTTCCTAAGGCAATTACTTACAAATTATATTATTGCTGATCTTATGTGTATGCTTCCAGGCTTCGCAACCGCACAACAACCCTAATTTTACATACAAATTAAACATTCTTAGCTTGGTGTTGGGATTAGGATAGATGTGTTCCAGACTTTGCGTAACAGGTTGAATCTAGTTCTGGCTTTGTTGATTTGTTTATTTATAAGTAGGTACAGTGGCTCTACAGTAGGTGCAGTGGTGAATTACATTCGTTAGACTGCTCACTGATGATGTGTGTTGTGTTAATATGATATGATCGGCGCAACTTCGCCCTGGTCTGAAGCCATTCTTAATTTCGGGTTGACTTATATCTTTACCTATCTTTATGGTTATGTACCAATTTTTGCATTCTCTTCTTAAGTCACTTTTCTAGGGAATCATTATAGCCAAGTCCTGTTTCTTTTTCCGCGGTATTATACCGGAATTTCACTCTATTGTTATTACTGGTGCTAGAGCTCTTGCGTATTCGGATATGCCATCTTTGAATATTTCAACTTGTATATTGTTCGTTTTGCCTTGTTCGTTTCGCCTTGTTCGTTTTAGTAATGGCATTGCTAACTTGCTGCTCCGTTGGTGGGGTGGATGGGTGTTAACAGGTTCATTATTAACGCCAGTTGTTAAATCGAAGATTTGTATATAATTGGTGGTGTTGTCTGCGAAATATTCCATCCATCTCTTCAATTGCGCTCCACTTGTTGTTAAGATTTGACCAGATGTATCCCTTATTGTAAGGATATTGGTAAACTTTCTAGTTGCCCGTCGCACGCATTGATTTTTTTTAAGTACTTGAGAACTTGAGCTGCCGGGGTTCTTCAATTTTCTTCCAAATTTTTTCATACTCCAGGGTTTGCGTCAAAATTCTTGGTACCCACCCTAGTGCGTGTTGGTAGCTATTTCGAAATAGGCTTCTTCGATTTGTTTCCACTGTTGCTCTACACTGATGTCTGCTTCTTCATTGTTTTTGAGCCTAAGCTTGAGCGCTGCGCAGAATGTGTTTCTTACGTCGGAATCTTTTAATCTGTCCGATTTTTTTTCTTAATTCGTTTTACAGTGACAGGTTTAATTTTGAAATGTGATATTACCAGTTGGTGATCACTTTGAATGTCTGCAACACTCATTGCCCTGACATCTTGCAATAACGTGAGAAATTTCTTGTTGATCATTATGTGATCTATTTGGTTCATTGTTCTGGCATCAAGTGATGTTCAGATGAGTGGAAATTTACTGATTCCTTTAATAGTTGGTTTGGCAAGCAGAATTCGATGAGCCGTTCTTCATTATTCTGAAGTGTCAGTGTTATCTGTTCTAATTTTCGCATTGAATCTCCTTCTTGTATTACCTTGATCATTTTCTGTGTGTGATTGCGGCTTGTAGTTGTTCATCGGACCCATCCTTAGTTGTTAAATCTGCGTCTTTTGTTGAGACATATGACTGAATATCATGGCTGTGTTTCGTATTTTTGAATGGAATCTTGTTACGTCTTCGTTTATTCTGCTATTAACTAGTTTCTATTCTACTAGGGCCTTCTTTGCTTTAGCTGTTGAAAATATGCCCACGCCATATTCATCGCGTCCAAAGTACATACTCAGGTAGTTTCCTTCACTTGTGTTTATTTGACTACTGTTTTTCCATCTCACTTCATGAGGCTGAGAATTTTGATTTTGTAACGATTCATTTTTTCCTCTAATTGTGCTAACCTTGCTGTTTCTGTTAGAGTTTTGATGTTCCAATTAAGCATTCGTACGCGCACTTGTACGAAAGTCTATGGTCGTATCGTTATGCACAAGGTCGTGGAGATTGAATGATGGAAGAACGGAAATCAAATTGATCATGTCATAATCTTGAAAAATATTCCACCAAAATAACTGAATTTAGATCTTATGTAGAGACGCTGACATGGATAGTGATCTTATGCTTGATCTATTCTCATATAAAAAACAAATTATGACACACATTTAACAGACAAGCAAAGAGATCGTGCGCTGGAATAGCGATCCTCTAAAAAATCAAGACTGCAAAGTTATCTTTCACCTGTCACTGTAAATTTAAACTGGTACAATGCAAAATACGAAACTTCACCTAACATTCAGGAACACTGTCTAGCTATCCAGTCAGCCATAACTACCGAAGCAGAAAATACTATTGGACGAGCAAGAGCACCGAATGCTTCATAGTCCGTAATATTCAAGGAACTTACATAGAGCATCTCAACACCAGAAAAAATGCGACCAAATACCTTCGAAGAAAGGAGCTCGAATATATAAGGACTTGTATCAAAAATATCAGCTTCTAAGCGGAAAAAGGAAACTAAGGACTTCCACCCAAGATACATAACCATCAAAGTTACTAATGAAGAGTTGAGAACAAACGTTTCTGATGTTCTCTCAGTATGACAATCTTACTTCTAAACTCCACTTAATTGGAACGACGAAGTGACCCCTATTCCAGCTATTGTTCCATGGAACGAGGAGGTACTCGTCCCGTACCCCACAGTGAAAGTGGATGCAGCTATTAGTTGACTAAAAAGTAGTGCTCGGTCTTGACGAGATCCCCGCAGAACTATTAAAACATGGAGGAGCTACTTTTAGGTAGCTACACAGGGTTCCGCGCCTAATAATACAAAGGACCGCTCGTTAATCGAGTTAGAATTAAAAATAGGAACCTGATACTGTTAATAGTAGAACAGCTACATGCATGATGATTGCTGTCATCGTTAGCCTTTAAGCAGTTAAATACGGTAGTTTGAGCCAACCATTTTTGAAACGACCGTGTCTTGCCGGAATCGCAACGATAATTCATTGGTTATTCTGCAAGGTATACGCATATTTGGCTAAGAGAAAATTCTGCTCAACAATAATTGATCCGCATCAATTGATCCATATTAATCTAGGAAGAAATCTTTGATTGCGACTTTACCACTATTAAGTGATAAAGGAATCACAAATTAAAACAGAACGTAAACCCGCTTTTACCAGAGAATTTTCATTTTATTTTCCATCAAGGCCAGGGCGGGCTGACACCCATAGTGATGGCGACTATAGTGATTTTAACAGTTTCAGATAATGATTTAGAGAAGAAATTGAACTCCAGAAATAATCTGTCATTAACCATCTTGATTTCTGGAATTAACGAGCTATACTTCTTGAGAATTTGCTGGTGTCCTGTAAGTGCTCCTACAGTGTTACTCGTAATTCATTTCACGCATCATTCGTTTGAATTAATAAGAAACAGAGCACGCTGTGCTCAAAATAAATGTTTGCGGCCAAGGACGGAAAATAATGGTTTATATGGTAATGAGTGTAGTAGAGTTCAAGCCATAGCCCTACACGCAAAATTTTGTAGGCCATTTACTTTCACAATCGAATACTTTAGGTCGCCTACCGACCACCACATAATCGATGCATAAGTTAGCATGGGTTAACGACTTGTATATAAAGCACAAAATTGTCGGAGACAATTCCCAAGGAGCGCCAAAAGCAGTCGCTTTATGGTTATTATTTTCAATATAGAAATTCCAAGATAATTTGGGAGTTTCTTAACGCTATCTGTGTTTGTGATCATGCTCCCAAAAAGAGTGGGAAAACTATGCCCATCCTGATTTCCACGTTTGGTGAACACCACCAGATGAGTTTTAGTTGGATTTACATCAAGATTATTTTTGACACGCTAATAAGACTCCACAGTATGAAGCTCTTGTTGCATCTGGACATATATGACACTCAGCTGCCTCCTAAAATCGCAGTAATTAGGTCAGCATAACCCTGGGCGAAAAACCCGAAATGTTGAAGAACCATAGCGGCGGCGAATGTACAGCACCGTGTGGACAACTGTTGGTAACTTGTACTGACAAATATTCCCGTAATACTCACCAAGGCTCCTATGAAAGGAATATCATTAATTATTCAGGGACCTTTCAATCCTATCCAACACTAATAACAAGCTCATGTAGGGCCGCTTCACAGAATCTACCAATTCTGTAAGCATGCTGCATGTTACTGAGGTGAAATATAGAGAAGAAGTGGTCCGTAATGAATCTATCAACGATTCTTTCTAACCATTTCAAAAAGTTCGAGAGACTTATTGAGTGAAAACTTTTAGAATCGGTGTAATCCGACCTGCCAGTTTAAGCCTTAGTTACTAGTGTTACTTACGTCTTAGCCTTCTTCACGACCTAGGAATGAAATCAAAGTTCACGCAAGCTTGGAAGATAGAAGCACATGGTCTTTAATTATCTATCTTATATAATTAAGATTCTGTAATTTTGCGGCGAAAATCTCACCAGGACAACCACTTTAAATGGACCAAAGGAGAACAAATTCAGTGCACAGCGCCATAAAATTGGAACACTGAGTAGCAGTTTTCACAAACTTCCTTCTCTGAATTGGCTAACTTTCCGCTAGGTAAACGAAAAGCTTCAAGTCTACAATTGCCATTTTTAACCAAAATTTTGTTGAGCCTCGTAACCACTGGCATACTATTGGTTTCATCGTTTCATTTTTTTTATAGATTATCTGCACAACCAGAAAGTTATTCCAACCAACCTGAAGATTTGTTTCTCTAGCCGCATTCTTCAGTTTCCTAGTAGTTTTTTGAACTTTTTAAGCTAGGGCACCAGCAAGTGCTAAGCTTTTTGCTTGTAATTAGCGGATAACTATTTTCAAAAGTCGATTTTGCATTCGACAGCGAGTTAGCAATGTTAATTCCATTCCAATGTTGATTCTGTAAATATTGAATTATACTAGACGAGTGAATCGAAATTAATAGTTCATTAGTTCGATAAGGTTTTACCGGCGGTCTCTTAAAACTTAAAACCTGTGCTCAGAAGTTAGAATATGGACATAGAATACAACCTAATGTCAATCATTTCACTGCGAACGGAATTGACAAACGTTGATTCACAGTCAACGTTAAGAATTTCAAGTGCAGATGCACTTAGAGAATTAAACAGGGATACACCCTGATGTGTAAATAAGCTCTGCAAATTCTTGAAGGAACAGGATAGTTGTTAGAATTGGATTGTATGCCTGTCTCTGTAAGTTTTATTTTCTATTTGATTTTGTGATGTTGTTTCCGCCTAAAATGTTTTTATCTCTGAAACAATAACTTCACAGCATTTAAACATGCCAGTGTGCATTGGTGTTGTAAGCGTTCTATTTGAACATAAGGATAAATAATGAATTGAATTAGTCGTTCCGCAAATTATTGCGAAAGTGTGAAGCTTGGAATTGCTGCTTGCTCTTGTCATTTCTTTATGTCGTTTTGCGCTATTATTGGCTTCAGCTGCATCTGTTTGGGTTTCTTCTGGCAATGGTATCTTCTTGTATTGTCTGTTGTTCTCAATTGGTGAGCAGTTGATCTTAGTAACTAGCCTTTAGAGTAATCCTTCGTTGCTGTTTTTTATACCTCATGAATTCTGCCTAAAGGCCATTTTTCTGGAGACAGATCATGATTTTTAATGAGTACTAGCTCTCCCTCTGCAATATTTGTTTCCTTTTTATTTTATTTATTGTTAACCAGATCTGCCAAAATACTTGTGTTATTTTCTACAGAAGTTTCCATCGTGCCAAATGGTTGATGTTTTGATTTAAATGGGTTGGTTCTAGTATCATTCGGGGTGACTCGCCTATCAGAAAATGGCACTGTGTTAATGTTGTAAAACCGTTAGAGTCTGATGATAGTGGAAGAAGAGGTTGTCAGCTTTGACATTCTTCTATTTGGTAAACTATTGTTGTAACCTCTTCAAATGGTAGATGTTGTCTTCCTACTATTCTGCGTAGATGACGTTTTAGGGAATTCATTGCCGCTTCCCAAAGTCAACCCTTGTTTTTAATGCCATTGGCATCATTCTTTGCTAGCCGTTACGCCTGATTTTCGGGTAGTTGTTTCAATACAACGATCACATTATTCCCCATAAGATTTAAAGACTGCTATAGAAACTGCGAAGTGTTTAAATACCTTCCAGGTTATTGAGATTCTCCCTGCTTTCCGTTTACATGTTCTGGTAGTAATTTCGTAAGTTTATGAAATACTAAAGCATTTAGGTGCTACTCACATTTGAATGTGCGGACAGGTTGAATTTTGAAGTTCACTTTTTTCATTACCTCTCCTACCATGACCAGAGATTTTTGGTTGATTACGAAATTCCCACTGTTACGGCATATTTTGGCTCCATTAGATGAATTTTTCAAAAGTTTTACTATTTTTAGGTGATTTATAATCATTTAATTTCACAGCGAAATTTTTTTAAATTTATTTCTCTTTACCGAACTTTATTTTTACTGTGCCTGCTTTGATTACAAATTCAAAGTCCTCGTTTCGGGTTTCTGTTAAATCAACATTTTTTTGGTATTTCTTCTTATTTCTCTAATACAAGTCGGTATAATGGGGATCGGATTCTTCTTCGTGTCGAAATAATATATTCATCCGTGTCCGAGTGGGCACACCCGGTTTATTAAACGTGATGCCATATCTGCCACGGGCGCTTCGGGTGTTCCGTTACAATATCTTCATGTTCGAAGGCTGATTGAAAAAACTGATCAAACATGATTTTTTCTTTAGGATTTGATGTGCATTGTTTTCGAGTGATCTTTGAAGCTATAGGGCTGAGTTACTCTCTCGCCGTCTATCTTCCGTACATACCGCATATGATATTTAAAAACTATTATTTATGCACCTTTACAGTTCTGGTAGTCTCCTCATTTTCCATAAAATGCTATTTCTTTTTATTTCCATATCGTGGTAACTCGTGAATTTTATCGATAACGAATAATGCTCTACATGTAAAAGTAGTTTTGACTATTTGGGTTCAGAGGGGGGGGGGGCTTTCACACATCGTCTTCGTTTTCCGCTCTAAAGTTCCCTAGTTTATGAACTATTTTTGATTCTGATCTGGGTGTAATTTACAGTTAACTTTTTACAAAACAACATCTGTTGAAATGCAAGCAAGGCAGCTTTGTTTGTTTTTGAGACTTTCTTGTTCCACAAATAGGCAAGCTGTGCTTGTCTAATTCTCAAAACGAAAAAGTTTATTTTATTGTAAAAAGTGATATTAGGCCAAACACAATAACCCAATATAATACGAGTATATTCTTTGTTTTAATCCAACTCCACCCAGAAATGGTTTTACCTTTGCACCTCTGGTTAGTTATCGATTTTATACGGAATTTGACATCGTAACTGCCTCATCTAAAAATTTCAGAAAATTTTTAGGCAACAGACCATTTCAAGACAGCAGAAAAATGTTCAACGGAAAAATTTTGTTTTGGTATAAATCTAAATGTATCAGCGTTCAACAGTGAAGCCAACTTGCAATAAAACTACCTGCAAAAACTACCGGCAACCCTGGCAATTTTTTTATGATACCAGGGACCATAAGGGATCTGCTACGAAAACATACAAAGGAATTGTTAACAACCCCTGTTATTTACTATAGCGCTCATGATCTTCCGTCATAAAAATTAAAATGTAGCGGTAGGATCATA